>JAWWMO010000174.1:26066884-26109430 GCA_035047845.1 Dendrocincla fuliginosa
CCACATTTCAGTCAGTACCTCACTTTGATGCCTTGATCTTCTGCTGGTTGATGGACTTCTTTACTGCTGCCACCACTCAGCCCTCCTTGACAGCTGTGGATAAAAGCACTGGCAGCTGGACTTGGCCTGATGTTCTGGTCCATTGTTTTGGGAGTGAATATTTTGCATATACAGAAAAATTCATGGAAGAGTACCATGCCCAGACTAGATGTTCAGCCTTCTCTATATGAATCCATGCCAAGTATCAGAAGAAATGCAATTAAATCCCATCACAGTAATCACTGTGAAGAAGAGGGGAGGGCCACTCTACAACGGACCTAAGCTTATAGTAAGTTTGGCCCATTAATCACCAGAATGCCTAAAGAAATACAGCAATGGCTGTATGGCTATGCCTCTGTCTGTCTGTTACATACAACCCCCATCACAAGGCAGATACTCTGTCATTCAGACTTTGATCCTTTGATCTATCCTACTCATCAAGTGTATGAAATGATCTATCTATCTATTTATCTATCTATCTATCTATCTATCTATCTATCTATCTATCTATCTATCTATCTTTTAGAGTGTTATTGGATTTTGTTTGCCCTTTTGAAGAAAGATCTCCACATTTCTGGGCTCCAGGTCTGTCCACTGTAATGCTTTATTAAACCACTTATAATTACCATCTGTATTTACACTGCTGTTACTAATGTGGAAATAAAAAGTTCTCAGCTGAATTTAACTCCCTACTGTTTGGGGTACACCAACATACAGCCACATGCTCATCTCTATTTTCATTTTTTAAACACTGCTTTAAAAATACCGTAGCTTCTTTACGTATTTTGTGGATTATCTACCATTTTTGGTCAAAGAAGATTTACCTTCAGGACTTTTATTTAGTAACTCTAAGCAGTGAAATTGAGACCTGAAAGAATGGTCCGCTATTAGTTTTCCTGCGCATACCTCTGTGATGGAAGAAAAAGGCAAGGGGTATCTAGTGGTAAAGATGGTTACTTTCCTTGGAGAAAGAGAAGAGGACATCTGAGAGCAGGGGAGTGGGGTGGTGAGGCATCTGCCACTGAAGTGCTCAATGCCTTGCTCCCACTGAAAACCACTGAACACAAATGACACTGAGCATTCAAACTCAATTCCTTCAGATGTGGGAAAAAGTCCTTCTTACTACTGAAAGCTTTGGACCAAGTTCTCCAAGCAGAAGCCTGTGCAAATGCTCTTGAGAGCCAAGGTCTGAGAAAGAAAACTGGTGCACAAAAAGAAAATTGCTGCAAAAGGAAAATGGCTGCATGCATTACTGGAGAGACAATGGCATCATGCTTAGAAGAAAGCAGCCCCTGTAGAACTAACTGCGCTGTGTGGAGATCTGCTAAGGTAAAAATTTTCCATTCCATTCATCTTTTAAACAGAAATCTTGCGTCAACCACTGCTAGAATCAGAACCACAACATTTTTTTTCCTTTAAGTATTTGTTATACCACTCTGAAAGCAGAATGAAAATTGGCTCCCATGTCACAGCGCTGGCCTGTGGCCAACTACATCACTGTTTGGCAGGTTTTTAAACAGGTCCCCAGACTCCTGCTTTGAATAGGACACATTGATTTCAAATACAAAACACTTCATACCTCTCCTCAGGTAACCTACAAAGGTCTCCCCCAGCAAACAGCAAGTATACAGCTTCTTTTAAGTTTGTTTCTATTAAGAATCATGGCCCGTCATCAGGGATTTTGCTCAGCCACAAAAAGCACCAAAGACTTGGCCCCTCACTATAAAATGGACTGTTTTTAAAGTCTCATGCTAATAGGTTTAAAACCACAAAATGCTTTTTGAAATTTGTGAGATTTTAAACAGAGAATGGAACTAATAGTCAAGTTATTAACAATGCAAAGCACAGAAATGGAGGTTTTAACCCTACTTTAACTAGAGTTTTTCTCTATTTTTGAGTTCATTGCATAATTTTGGACACAGTGTCATAAGAACTCTTGCATACAAGTTAATGCAGAACTAAAAGCAAAGTCCAATTAAAAAAAAATTAAAATAAAACAGTAATGTATATACATGTGATAGCATATGCCAGTTTTAGCTTTTGGAGAAATACTGAAAGAAACATTTTAATCACTAGCAAAACTGTACTTTCTGGATGCCACAACTTCACATTTATACATACTGGAAGCTGACATAGTCCCAAAAGAAACTTGTATTCAAGAACTCATATTCAGTTTTTATTTCTCTAGAATAAAATTCAGTTTAAGTATTTCTGCAAATTCTCTGGGTCTTCACAGTATAACAAGCTCCACAGATTTTGCCCTTTGCTGCCTGCCCTTTGTTTGCTGCTGAGATTTCTGGAACTCCACAGAAAGTATTTCAGCTCTAAACATGCACTAAAAGCCTGAATTACTCCCAGTTTTAAAAGTCTTCACTTAAAGCTTTTAATCAAGTCCAAACTATCTGCCCAGATGCATAACAACAAGTTTGATTTGGCTTAATTCTGGTAAAAGTAAATTAAAAAAAATTAAAACAATTGGAATTTGTTTTAGTAAAGTAAATAAATGTGCTTGATACCAGGACTATACAGGTTTCACAAAATTGTTGTACTATACTTATTTTCAGTAAAAGTTATAACAAGGTATCACACTAGAACCATAAGCAGAATAAAATGCACTGAAGTTGTTTATAAAAAGTAAACATACGCTTTTTCTATCATACTGACATCACTGTATTATTGCTGTCTCTCTTCACAATCTTTATGCAAAATAATTATGTTAAATGTATTAAAAATTTCCTCCCCTCCTCCTACTGCACAGTCTCATTGGCATAAGAACATAATTATCTGATATTAGAAATGTATATGAGAAAAACACAGAGATAAGATAGTGAGTTTTTTTTCCCATAACTGCAATAATTCCTTCCTCACACCTATTGCCTTCTTCAAAATTCACAAGCTCGATCCCTGTCCTTGTAAGTAGTAGAATCTTACTCCCATACAACATCATCATTAAAATATTTACTTATGAAACATTTGTCTGAAGGCAGATTAAATTCTTTTTAAATTCCCCATAGTTTCACTGCTAGAGACATGGCTGGGATATCCAAATTTGAAAAGCTATGGACTCCAAATTCCCTTCATTTCCCTCAGGAAAGGGCAGTACCTCTTCTTTTCTATGAAGGGAAAAAAAGTGATTTCTTCCTATGCACTTAAATATTTTGGGGTTTGAAAATAAGTATTACTTTAAAAAGTTACAAACCCAGGAATTAACCATTTAGAAACACAGCAAATTTGACAAGAAAATGAAACAAGTGAAACAGAGAAGGACTAAGAAAAACTACACTGAACATTTGTTCCAGGTCCCAGGCTGACTAGCAGAGAAGAAAACCAGCTCTTAGCTCTGAAGTCGTGAACCTTCGAAGTGCTGAGCACTATGGCCCAATCATGCAAAATCTGTAAGCACTTGCATGTCATGCTAACAACAGTACTCTAATAGTTGAAATGAAACACTTGTGAAGTGCTCAATCAGATCAGAGTGCTTATCTTCATTTAGGATGGATCAAGCTGTGTCTGCAGCCTTGGTGACAGCAGAACACAAGTAGCTTTCTCATTGTCCCATAAGCCATCTGTAGGGAGCTGGAACATGGCAGGAAGCATGCAAATAAAAATCCACATGGCTTGATTAAATACAATTTAGATTTTCTGCTTGGAAATGTTCCTAGAATGGAATGGAAATCTTCACCACTCTCCTTCCAGATCCAAAGGATGCAATGTTGACAGCGATAGATGGACACCCTGCACCCTCTGTGTCTCTGTGAGTTGAAGACATGGTGTGAGCTGGTGTGTTTGTCAAAAGGTTGTCAGTACACACACTTTTTACAGTCCGTGTTTCCTGGGGAGTTCTCAAACCAGATCTTGCCCAATGGCTGGAAAGCAATCCTGAGCAGCAAACTGGGTCCACTGATAGAGAGAGGCCAGCCCCATTCACCACAGGGTGGAAGGGTGGACCAACTATATCTGTATCATGTGTTTTGATAAAGATTGGTGGACTTGGGCTTCTTCTAAATTCTCTTATCACCTGGATAGGCATAGTGGTCCAAGGGGTGGCAAGTATCAAGGTGATTTTGGAAACCTTGTGGTGAGCGGGTGTTAGACCATCGCGTAGAGGCTTCCTAAACTCTGGCCTAGATGAAGGGTAATTCTGAAAGACAATCAGCTCTGGATTCAAATCCTTGCTCATGACCTCATTCCCATGAGCTGAATTTTCTCTTCCAGTGAGCACAGCTGGGGATAGCCATATATCTCTGGAGACAGACTGCTGGGGAAGGCCAGGATACATGGAGGAAGTCACATGAAATCTTGTGATTTGAAGGGCTGGAGACCCACCTGAAGGGAAGCCTTGTTTTGGTTCCTGGTATCCTGTTGGAAAATCAGCTGGACTTTCAGGCATCTTCTTTAATTGTGGCATGATCAGACTTGAATGAGCATGATGATTACTTCCATAGGAATCCGCTCGAAAAGGCTTTATCATCAAGCTGCACGTTGAAATGTAAAGCTTCACTGAAGTGTGAAGGTCTGACATTTGGAGATTGCATTGGCTACAGCCTTGTTGGGATGAGAAAGAATCACAGGGTTCCAGGCATGCATGCAGCTTTTTGCTGTGGAGTGTAGAAACAGCTGGAAGGGTAGGCAGATCAACATCTAGGCGTGATGTCCAGCTTGGTGGAGCTTTGCAGGAAAGGACATCAGAGGGTAAAGACAGAGCAAGCTTCAAGGGATTGCTTTTTTGAGGAGAAATACGAAGAACACTTTTTTCTTTTTCTGAATGTTGCTTGTAAGAGGCAGATGTTGACTGAATGTCAGACCCCTCATGTCCATGGCCCCAAGGACCCTTGCAAGCACTGGAACACGTGGATGTCTCAGAAGAACTGACACAGTGACTAGTGCTCCCAAGACCTTTCATCTGGTCTGTGTGTGCCAGGATGACATCTAGCCTTGAACAGTAAGCTCCTGAAGACACAGTCCTTGCTGGTGAGCTGGCATTTCCTGGAGCAAGCTCTGCAACTGATTGACCAGTGGGAGGATGCCATACTGACGCTGGCATCTTTTGAAAAGGCCTGTCCTGCACAGCACATTCAAAACGAGGAGGTGGGGTCATTCTACTGGAAGAGAGAATCACTTCCACAGTGGAGACATAAGTTGCAGAGGAAGGTTTGCAGCGATGGTCCCTGTATGACATTCTGAAGCTTAGTTCTAAATGATTCAAAAACCAAAGCCACAGACACAGAAGCTTGCCTTTCCCCCTGTGTTTAAAACCAACTCCTAATCCTTTTTCCTTTGGCACTGGAACTTTCCATTCTTTCTCTGAAGCAAAGGAATGAGAGATGAATAAACATTCTCCAGGAAAAAAAAATACAAACTAAAAAAATCCACATTCAAAATAAAAAATCTCAGCTCTTCGAATTCTGCTACCACCTCTTGTCACATCTACAAAGTGATATGAGTGTGGGATGGGCAGAAAGATAAATTATGGAGCATACGGCTCTGCTCCCTGAGTGTTCTGACAGTGAGACTGCAGACAGAGTAGGAGGGAGCCAAAAGTGCCTGCCAGAACTCGCTGTTATTTCATCTGTGAAAAAAAGGAAAGCAGCTAACCTGAGCCATGGATCTGCTGCCGTGAAGAGATCAGAACAGAGCAGAGTGTACTGAACACTATTTCTGCTCAAAGCAAAAATGATTTTTTTTCCTTCTTTCTCTTTTTCAGCTCTTGCTTGTCTGCACTCTGAATGGCGAGATCTCAGTTTGCAGGTCTTACAAGAGTTTCCTATGAAAGTTCCATGTGATGGCACAAATGAATTCATAAGAAAAAAAATTAAAAAGATAGATATTTGCCTAATTTTCTGCACATGTGCTCTATTTTCTTTAGCATAGAACAATGCTAGACTATATTCTGCAGAAATCCTTTGAAAGTTTAAGTAACTTGGATGTAATATAAGATCCTGGCTTAAAGTCAAACCTGTCACATTGGCAAATACAGCGAATGAAAGAGCCATTCTCAGCAGCAGTTCTTAGTTTAAAAAACTCCTCTGCTACCTTCTTCCTTCCCCTGTTCCCTGCTGCTGGGGGAGAGGCTTTGTCTAAGGCATATGAAGTACTGGGAAAATAAGATTTAAAAATCATGACATGGCAGAAGCTGCTTTCTTACACACATGTTTTACAGACATACGAAGTGAAATGCACATAACTGAGCTTTGCCTCAAACATGAAAGTCAGAAGAAACACAAGGGATGGAGAGATTGCTTATATTTGTTTGCTCTTGATAAGAATCCTTTCTGAAAAGAGTAAATGATGAAATTCACATTTGGAAAGTGGTTTGAGGGTCTTCAACTGATGTTTAGGCTGAATTTTTTTAAAAAAACATGTTTGAAAGAACTGTTTTCCTACCATCCTGCCTGTCTCCGTAAGGAGCAGAATCTTCATCACTATGCAGCCACATTCTAATTCCACAGAGTAGTAACAGAGCTCCATCCAAAAGGAACAGATTTCTCTTCCAATTGTTCTTCAAATGCAGAGAAATGAAATATAAGTAGTAACTAAGGAACCTCACTTCACTATCAAATTGTATACACTGATTCATATGGCAGATGGTGGCAGCTGCAAAAGACAACTTTGCAGTTCTTGAAATTTCTCCCTCATTTAAGTGGGAATTCTGAAGCACAGGAATAACCTGTTTGAAAAATGATCACCCTTAGAGATGAGAGAACAAAAGCAATGGTATATATTCTGGGAAAGCAGAATTTCTGGCTGTAGAGGAATCAGAGCAGTGTTGCTGTTTCTATTTAGGGCCAGGCTGATGAACTTCATACTCAGGAAGCAGCATAATCCAGTAGAAGATAAATACCTTCCTGTTTTTTCCATGAACAGCAAGAAATGAACATCTTCCTGCAATGATTTGCTTTCTGTATTGATTTCACCACATAAATTTTTCAAAGGATAACCTACTTTGTACGTAAACACATATAGTTTCTCTCTTCTCAGCAGCTTAACAGCTGAAACCTGCATCACTCTGTATTTATATTCACTGTGGAGCGACTGGTCTCAACATTCAGGTGATCCCCAGCATTACCAGGTTTCAAATCAGTAAAATTGATTTAAAAATACCAAATAAAATTTTAAATGAGCAGGTAGCAGTAGAAGTTGTGAAGCACAGCTGAGATGTGCTTTCATCAAGAGCCTTTAGTTCTGAGGGAAGGTGATGCCTCTTCTTCATGGTACTTTTACTCAGTGTCAGCTGTGAGTGAATACTAAGATGAAAAGAATGAATAACACAGGTGTGAATGATTATAATGGTAGAAAGTCAGCAATTCCAGAAACAAAAGGCTGTTCACAGTACTGGCCTAATGGTACATCCAGAGTAGTGAGAGTTGAAACTCATCCTGAATGCACCCAGCCCATTGGGAATCTATTTACGTCCTTGGATATGGACAAATTCAGTATCTCTTCTTCCCACCCAGCAGCACTTACAAATTCCCTGGATTAAATTTGAGGACTAATTCATAACAGTCTCTTCTAGGCATTGTGATACCCTAGTGATGGTAGGGACTATGTTGGTGAACAAGGAGACTGAATTAGTAATCTGGTGATATCCAGATTACTAATTCAGAAATCCATGGCATTCTGTAATGTCTCTGTTATATTGCAGATAGATACTTGGTCACCGACTACAATATTAGAGACATTTGTCTATAAGATCACACCACTGTGACCTACTCTTCCATTTTATAACAGGAACTCTGTGAGCATGCTACTATAATTCTTTACACAAGCAGAACTCTAATAGAAAAAACAGTTACTCAGTTGTAACAGTTGTAGTCTACAAAGGATTAAACATCAGCAAAAATGAGAAACAAAAAGTTTCTGCATCTTCTTTCCATAGCTAGTGTGCTCTTTCCAATCTGAGCAGCTGGGGGATTTTTTGGTTTATTTTGTTTGCTTGTTTTTGTTTTTGTTTTTGTTTTTTTTTTTAAAGTCAGGTGCAGAAGGTGGTGAAGAGACCATATGCATGTGATGAGCATGTGACAGATGTGGCTCCTTCATTCTCTATACCTGCCTGGACAACACCAACTTTTTATCATTCCCTTTTGCTTATTTTGTTGTCATTCTCCTTGACTGTAAAACGTTGTCTGTTTGAATGGCGGTTGGAAGGGACAGCTGAGTGTTCACATTCTACTGTCACACCTTCTGAATACTTAGTGACAGTGAGGAAAACTGAGTACCAGGCTCCTTGGAAGTTCATCGAGACAATAGTATGAGAGAAAGAGTCAGATAACAGAATTGCCCTTCATGGTCCTCAAGGTCACAGTCTTCATTCTCAGGCTTTGCTTTGACTAATGAAAGTTGTGGTAGGAGGCAGGCACTGTGACTGATCCCACTGAGACAATTTACCCGGACTCTGATGAACAGCCACCCCTTTTGTGGCAGTCTACCTCACAGCATATGGCAATGGTAAATTCATCTGAACAAAGAAGTAATATTAAGTTCTGTTTACCTGTAGAAAATGTGCTGGAGCCATACCAGATGTGCCAGGGACATTATCCTTTCATGTCAGAGTAATATAGTCTTTTGCAACTGGGACTCGCAACTGAGGGATAAGGAGAAACACTAACCCACAGCAGCTTCCTACACATTTAGTTCTGAAGTATAGAGAGGAAAGCAATTGCAACAGCAACAGTGCCTCTGCAAGTTGGCTCTTGTTCATTTCATAAAAAGAGAAAAAAATACAGTGGCCAAACTTTTGTAGAGTTTACATTTTCCTCGATGAGCTCCTATGCAGGAGCTTAATGATGTACCACTTGGTAGAGAATTGAGATGGATATAATGCAAATTATGCTATTTGTTAATGAAGTAACAAATAGTGGGCAGGACTGTGTCATATTTTGCTCAGAAACCTGATCCTAGGTGGAACTCTGTTTCATATTTCATCACAAACTCAAGAATACAGGTCACTCTTGCCAAGACTGCCAATTGCAGGGAATTATGAAGATATGCATTTCCTTCAAGGAATGAGTAGCAGAAAGCTCCAGGCCCATGTGCCATGAAGGGTTAAGTATCACTGCATGGCACAGTTATGGGTCAGTTTTCAAGAACATTTAGTGCCTGTGGCAAAGCACTTGCGGAAAATATTGCTTAGCACAAACTGAGAGCCATTATACTTTTCTGTCAGTGGTCTTGGAGAATTAAGGTTTATTTTTCCTTAATGAGAAATGACTCAGAGGTACAACCTCCCTCAGTGTCGCATCAATTCTTCAGTTTGGAAACCTTCAAACCACTGATGTGCTTTGCATACCAAGTCTCAGGATGGCTACAGCAATCTATCAGTTCATGAATTTGCAGAGTGACTGCATTGTTTTCTAACAGCAAATGTCAGACCTTGAGCTGGAACCTTTTTAAAAAGTTACATGAATCAAAGGTAGTTCAAGAAAGACTAAATATAATTTAATAATGGGGGAAAAATCTATTTCAAGAGCTGCAAAATGGTGATAAAAAGACATCCTTCTGTCTCTTTGCATTAATTATATCTGCCCTCTCTTTTCATGAGGGCCTTTTTCACTAGCTCATCCTTCTCTACTGCATCAGACAGAAACTAATACTCCTTGCAAATTCTTTCATGCTTGTTCTACACACTGCTATCAATGCCCTTGCAGAATTGAGAAGTAAATTCACTTTCCTGTGTTGTCACACTGCCAACATCCATTTTCCACTACTTGCATTTTCCCAGTACTAATCCTTAGCCTGAGGTGAGGTTTCCAACAATACTTACAAGGCAAACTCCCTTGAATGCCACTTTGCAATTTCCCTTGTCTTTGAAGTCTACAAAACCATTTGCCGATGTTAAGCAGTTGGTATGCTGAGATCTCTGTGTAAAGAGGACTAATATTGGACTCTTGTCTCCCTCTTCTGTTGTGACTCTCATATGTTAGCTCTCATGTTTATTTGCAATGAATTATCTTTTAGATAAGGATCATCTGTTTGTTTCTCGTTCCATGCTTAAGCTCCATTAGAAAGGTGGGGCCCTTGTACGTTGCTACAGTCTCCAAGTGATACCACAATGCAAATTATACCAATTAAAAAGAGTGTCTACACATCGACCCAAGGATTTTAAGCTGCAGGTGAACAGTAGTGCCTCTTTTAGTTAGAAAGAATTTAAATGATTGAAGAGTTTATTTGCTTATTTCAAGTTTATAATTCACTTACCCTCTGTGAATTCAGGAGCATGTCCAGGTGATCCCAATCCTTGTAGAACATTTGTTCTTGGTGTATTTTCTCCAGCCACTCACTCTTCTGTTTCCATGCATTGTATACATTTTTCTTCTCTTCCAACAAAGCCTGTAGCTTCTGCTGAATCTGAAGATAATTTCCAATGAAAAAGTCATGTTGGTCTTTATATCCCAGGGATCAGGGTAAGGTGAGGTGAGAAAGGATTAAGTGGAGTGGCGGATAATCCCCTTAGATTGCAAGACAATTATTGACCAGGGAAAAAAAAAAGTAGAACAAGTTCTAGCAATTCTATTTAAGCAGAGAGATAACCAGAGGTGCCTCATCTCAGCAATGGAGAAATTCTTCTTACAGCGCATACAGCAGTCCAAGCCAAGAGAAAAGAAAGGTAACCGTTTCCCAAGTGTGCCTTCTAAAATCAGAGGCTAATTCTCCATTATCTTTAGTCATTAACAGGGCCATTATAGCACTTCAATTTTTTATGGGACAGATACTAAACCAAATCATCAACATAGCATGTTCTTCTAATCAGTGAATACATGCCTCAATGTTAGACTTAACATAATTTCAGCTTCCAAGCTTTGTAAATCCACAGACCTATAAATTATTTTTTCTTCCATTTTTCTACAGGCAAAGGACTTTATAGTCCGCAAGATTTCTACTTACTATAGCGATACCTTGCCATATTTAACAAACTTTCAGGAAGTAGCTTGGTGAGATGGGAGAATAATTTGCATGAACTCTGCAGTTTTCTGAAGACATTCAAGAGACATGTTAGTGAATTGTCAGGGGACAAGTAAACTAGAAGGTACTGAAAAGGAAATAATGTTGTGAGACTCTTCGAAGCTATTTGTCCTGAGTAAACTGAGATTTTGATTTCCATCTTTCATTTCCAGGGAGTGTATTTTACCAGCATAGTTCATTACTACTGAAAATGAATCAATCAACCTTTAAGCTCTTTCATATGTTTGAGTGTTTTCTTTCTTTGGTTCGCAGGTTTTTCTCCAGACAGCTCTGGTGTGGCTATACCACTGTGACATGAGGCACAGTATTTGTGTGAAAATCTAGTTTGGGAAGTCAGTAGAATTAACTCATTGCTCAGAACACGGTGAACTTCTTGAATAAGCGCAGCTTTGCTGCAGGGGGCCTTCAGGAACTGCCAGCACACATCTACTGCTGAGGTAGCAAGCAAAACAGATGGTTATTGCCCAAGCTAGACAAAACATTGAGGCAGATGTAGGTCATGTGTGTGGATAAGTGATGTACACATGTATTTGTATGTACATTTGTATCACATTTGTATGTGATACCATATAGAATGATAGTTACACTGGCATTGAGTAGCTCAATATGTATGATTGAACTCAGAGGAGTTTCAATTACCTCTTTTGATCCCATTTCCTCATCTTGCAAGAGTGACTGTCCCAGCTGTACAACATGACTGTACTTCTCTTCCTGTGCCTCAATCTCTGCCAGTAACTGTTGATGCTGGGTAAGTCTCAGGCTGCTGGTAGATATGTCCCGAATGGTCTCCTTGGCTCTCATTTCCCTTATTATTTCTGCTGTCCATAAGAAATAGTCCCACACCTGGAACCCAAGAAAACGTGAAAGTTGAGGTTAGAGCTCAAGCTTTGGTTGTCAGGCAGGAAAATCAGAGGCTTACTGTTCAAGCTGAAGTGAGTAATAGATAATAAAATCACAGATAGGAAAGAAAATATTCCATTAGTGCTTGGATAATGACTGTAGGAATTTCTACATGTTGTGTTAAATCATACATGGTTTATAATATCATAATTATAATCAAACTGTGTCATATTATATCAGTGACAACATGATATTATTTATTGCCCTTTAGACCTTCTTTCCTTATGTGTTTTCTGATGCTATTCTTTCACAAAGGATAAAACAGTATCATCCTCCTTTTCTATGACAGCTTTGGATAATGCAAGACTTCGAAAATTAGGTTGTGTGCATATTCTACAATGAGAGTCAGAATTTTCAGGTGAAATACAAATGCACTCTAATAGAAGTGGAAAAGGGTAAATCACAGTTCAGAAAAAAAATTGCATAACCATATTAGGTATGCGGATTCAGGTCTTAGATTGTGGAACTATAGGATTGAGACTGACACAGAAATACAGTTCTGGGAGAAACAAGGATGTAATGTTAGTTCACTTTCAAAATCTGATGAACCAGATCAATATCTTACAATATCTTGAAATGCCTGAAGCATTCAGCTGAAGCAATTATGAGCAAGAAAATTCTAAAATAAATCTCTGAGAATTAGGTTCTAACTGTGACTGAAGAAACTTGTGCAAGTAAAAATAATTTGAGAGTTTTCTGTATGTCTTTTTCTGCATTTGATCCTACACTTTCAACAGTCACTTAATTTAAGCATCTTATTTGAATCTGCAATAGGAGTTTTGCTCTTATGTGCCAGTTGGTAAAAATAGGGCTGCAGTGGACTATACCAGAAATGACATGCAATGACTAATTAAGTTTTGTTATAGTTCAATTGTGTTTGAACTTGTTGATTCAATTTTGAGGTAGTAAATGGTCTTTCAGGCTTTAAAAGTGTATTCTAAAAGACTATTACATATAGTAAATGCTGAAAAAAAAATCTCTTTTACTGCAGAAAAGTAAAATTTTCTCTTGGAAATGATTGCTGGCTCTTCCACTGAAGGAAACTATGTAATGAAAATAGATTCTTGGCTGCTCCATTGTACCCATGGATTTTTGTTCATGTCATCAAAATTTTGTACAGCCAGCATACAAAAAAACCCTCAGAAAAGCACCACAAAATTGAAACTAGCAAATTTGGGATCCTGGGTTTAGGCTTTAAAGCCAAGATATTGCTTTCTTAAATGAACACAGCTACTAAATGACTCTTTAAACAGACCCTGGTCTTTTTGAAGGGGCCCACATAGCACACGTGTTGGCATCATTTTGATTTCTAGAACTCATTCGTTCACACAGCTGGATGTCACTGCAGACCTTGACATTGCACTTGGCACTGCAAATGTCTAATACACCCTGAGATCTTAAGAAAGCATTAGGAAAAAAAATATAATCCATAAACTCAAGATATATAACGCAATGGAAGAAGTCAAGAGCAAATGAGAGGTTACTGGATTACTGCTGCCAGCAACATTTAAGCATAGACAAAGCATCAGTCTGCAGGAAACCCCTAAGCAGAGCCTGAGACCATGTCCTAGCACAAACTTCAGAATAAGAGTCTTGGATCATTCAGAAATACCTTGAGTTTCTGTTTACATTCCTCTTCCTTGACAAAGTCTCTTGGAAGATTTGAAGGCCTCTGCTGTTACTGTCTGTTGTCAGCTAGGACCAGCTCTGCTGTTTCATCAGACTAAAATTGTACTCGATGGGGTGCAACGAGGTACACTGGATGACTGTGCAGAATTTTCATTTTATGGAAAGACTGATTTTTTTCATTTTGTTTTGTTTAATCTGTGCACAATTTCTTAATGAAAAACTTCATGGACTGCATATGAACAGTATAATGGAAAAAGTACACTGAACACCTGTGACTAACATTAAGTTTGTGGACCTCTTGGAACAGCTGAAAGAAGAAAGGTTGCAAAGTTGCCTCTTTGCATTCAGCAGCTCGGGTGATGTTCTGCAGCAAAGCTGCTCTAATTTACCCCAGAGCTACTGAGATTCTTAGTCACTAGACATGGTTGCATGACCCTGCCTTATCCCATCTGGGCAGAAAGACAAGCTTACCAAACTTGCAGAACCAGCTCTTCACTGTTTCAGGAATTATGTCAGGAAAGGAGGGAAAAATTAAGAGGATCAGGAACACTTTTTGCCATCAGACTGACATCAAAGAGACAGGGAGTTGCCTGAGGTATAATCCCGTCTGACATGTCACTGAGAATGCAGTCATCTGGCTTTGGAATTTTGTTTTATGATGTTAGGGGTCATAAAGCTCAAAGGACACACTATCACAGGAAGAAATGGGCTATAGATTTGCCATTCAGGTCACAGGATGCATCATAAAGTTCAAACCAAAAGTGCTTTTTATGGTTCTAGCAATAGAAATTAAAAAAGCACCCCATGGGGTGGAGACAACACAACTTTTTCTATCAGAAGTCAATCACCAAATATATGAAGTAAATTATGAAACAAATCAATAATGAACTTTGTGTGACTGCATTTTAATGATCCAAGATCCACTTCCTGATGATGTCCCCAGGCTGAAAACTACAAGAATCAAATATATGTTAGAAGAATGCATACTAAAAGTTTGCCTGAGTTTTATTTGATACATCCCATGAAGAAAGTTAACCAAGGGTTAACATGCCCTGAAAGAGCAAGAATGAACTTTTATGCCTAATGAGTGGGAGTGTAACATCTCCTTTTATCACTCTTACTCAGTGGAAATTGCAGTCTTTGTAAAGACTACTGCTACTCCTGTGATAACTGTCAATTATTCCATACACAACTGGATATAAGCTTTCATTCCTGCAGAAGGTAAAAGATCCTTATCCGCTAACAGCTTTCTAAATAGCTACAAGCACTTAAATGCTTGATTAATATCACAGGTAGCAACGGCAGCCTTTTGCATCTTGGAAGTACAATGATTCATACACACTGAAGGCAACTTCCTCCTGTGTACCAACAGACAGGGGGCAGAAGTGCTTACATGTGCCTGAAACTCGTAAAGCTTGTATACTTGTTCCAAAAGTTTCTTGCGCAGTTCCACTTTAGACTCCAGAGCCTTCCAGTTGGTCACTATTGCCTGCTGCTTTGCTTTCAGGTCTTCCACCTGCTTCTTTGAGCAGTGGGGCAGCACATGGTCTGCTGAGTGGATCAGCTCCTGCAGCTATACACAGGGATGAAAGAAGAGGGTAGGAAGAAGAGATCAGGTAATATCAGAAAAGTTATGATAAGTGCTATGTTAACTGTACATGAAACTACAAAACAAGCAATATTTTCTGACTTAACTTGGCTTGTATTAAACAAAAACGTCCATAATTTCAGTTCTATGGAGTAATAGTGCCATCCAGTGTTTGCCAAGCCTCATCACAACAGTGATTTTTCAGAGATGGACAGATTTTGTTTTCCATTTTTACTATACTGTTTATTATACGAATAATGCAAGTATTATTTATTATATGAATAATGCAAGTAGTATTGGAATTGCTAATATAATGCAAGTAATAGTTAACCATTCCCTTTTTTTCCTCATTGACCATATAGTTCAACTGTGACTACATTCTTTGCATATGTATCTCATGCTTTTTTTACCTTTAAAAGTAGCAAGCAGCTGGTGGGATCAATTTTAATGTTACCTAACCCAAGGCCAATATGTGAGGCCACTGAGAAGTAATACTGGAATAACTGCTTCAGTAATCTCAATATAACACGTGTTTTATGCTGTATATACACTATTGTAAACTATTACATTTATGCAACAAAAGAGTGAAAACTCATACTAGGTTTATTGGTCACTGGTCACTGAAGCCAAACAAGTCTCCTATATACAAGGCAGATGTTCCCATGAGTTGAAACTTTTTACAAGTTTGTATTATGACCCCTATCCTTTTTTTTTCTCACAGTGCAATTTTAGCCTTCTGAACTGACAGGAAACTTCAGACTGCTGCCACATGCTTTCTTGTTTAATGCTCCATGGTCAGTCAATGCATTTAGTGAATGTTCATTTTCTCTGCACACAGAACTGACTCTGGATTTTCCCTTGTAATCACTAGGAACACTATGAAGAAGATGATAAGCACATCATATAACCTGGCACAATCATACATCTCAAACAATGATCAAAAATATCCCTATGAATCACTTCAACAGTCAGCACTTGTTATAGTATATGCCTTATTTGACAAGTTTTAAATTAGCTACTTTATCATTGCCTTCAGACCTTGAATACATAAAGAAAACCAGAAAACGAGTGAAAATCCTTAGAGATTTCCAGTCTTTCTGTGAGAGATGGCAGTAATTTATCTTAGAATACCAAATTACTATTATGCTTATCTTGGAAACTTGAATTTTGGCTAAGCATTAAAGATCCCAAATGACTGTTATTACCTGCTGTTCATTCCCAGAGAGTTCGTGCTCCAAGGCCACATGGTTCCGGAGCTGGGTTTGCACACCTCTCATGTCCTTAGCAACGTCATCTGGAATACTTTTGGACTTCTCCTAGAAGGATGAAATTAGAGAAAGCTTTGTTACTTACTACTTCCAAGCAAAATTTCCTACAAGCCTACATTAGTAATTTTTAGCAGCACAACTCATACTGTACACTTCAGGACATCCTGGGTTACTCAACTACAATTGGCAAAAGGAAGCCAGAAAAGTCTGACCTAGTAATTCATTTCTAAGTACCTTAATGATTAAACTATTCTAATGGACCATGAGAAATGAAGGTTCAAGTCTTTACTTGATCAGGCAATACAAGAGAGCATCTTACAGGTTTTGTGTTGGGAATCAATATTGAATAGTTACTGCAGTGACATAGTAAATTCTTAAAAGCAACATTAACAAGCAACAGTTTCAGCCAATTTTTGGGATACAGGTGTCTTCCTGTGAATTATCTTTTGATAAATAAGAAAGTTTACTGTAAAGATGAGAGAAACACAGGGACCATTACATAAAAGGAAACTTGAACATTTATTTAGCTCAGCAAAGGTTCTGAAAGGATTTAATTGTTACCCAGAAATGCACTGGAAATACAGCAAGCAAAAAGAAAAGGTATTTCAGCTGGAGAACAATATTGTTGCTAGAATAAAATTATTGGAAACTTGTTCCAGATCAGTTTAGGGAAAATTAGAAGAACAATTCTAACCATTGGAGAAGTGCATTTTTGCAGCAGATTCACAGGCTAGTTTGGGGTACAAAAGCATGTTGGTATGGTGCTATAAAAGGAGAGGCACATTGTAGTTTTCTATGCTATGATGACACTGGAGATGATGACTTAAGCAAGATCTTCTGTACTATGTTTCTATGAGAAGTGGTTTTCCCTGGCAGACTTCTGACCAGGGTACACAGCAAGGGTTGGGCAAGATGACTGCATTGCTCTCCCACTGCAGTGTGAAGCTATTAACAAGAAGGGTAGGGTTGCCTGAACCAAACTCAGAGTGGGTGTAAAGTAACAGCTGGTCTGTGGAGTCTTTCCGAACTCTGTTTCTGCCTCAGAATTAACTGCTTCATCACTGAAGTTAAATATGCACCAGGTTCTGAAAATCCTAGCTGGTATATGGTGAAATGTTATGATGTTTGATTTTCCGTTCATGACGGGAAGAAAGTAGGAACAACATGGTTGAATAGGGCAGCCTCTGCCAGCACAAACAAGCAGAAAAAGAATCGCATGTAACCAAGCAGAGACCTGTTGCCTTACAAACAGTGGAAACTATTGGCTCACTGCCTCCTGCATTAAGGAAACCACACCTCTCATTACAGCAAGTATGTGGTTTCTCTGTGAAATTCTTTAAGATGTTCAAATAAAACAAAGGCCCAAAGATTTTTTATTGGGAGTTCTCCCCATAGTTTTCACACTGGGACTGCTTGAAATTATTGCCAGTACTGGGCACTGAACAAGAGGGAAAGATTTTTGGCCTAGCTTTTCACATTAGGCCATGTGATTGCCCGCCAGCCTTCCAGGCTAATGGTCACTGTAATCCAGACAAATGCCTTTTTCAAGGGATAGTTCTGCAGCACATAAAGCTACAATGGTGTACAAAGAACCACTAGGTGAGGTAGTAAACAGTTTCCTTGGCCTGATGACTGCAAACAACACTACTATTTGTGCTGCACTATGAGACAACTTAGTTCAAACCCTGATCTCAGCTCATCTCACAGATCAACAACTCCAGCTGCACCTGGTTTCACCAATGGTTCTCATCAGGTAACCAGTCAAGTTTCTAAGGATTATACAGGAATTAATTTTTTTTATTATTTTTTTTTACACTTTGAGTAATCACACAGGTTTCTGACTGAGAATTGCTTTGAAGGTAGTAGTAAGCATGTTGAGAATCAAAAGAATATTCTTTCACAAATAAAGCTGAAATAGAGTTTGCATTATATGAGACTTTCCCATTATTTTTTACCTCAATATGGGCCAGAGCATCTGTCAGATCTTGGTAACACTTGTGAATTGCCTCAGCATCTCTCAGCCGCTCACCTCTTAGTCTGGTAATTTCTAACAGCTCCTCCCAAGAGTTCCTAAGAGGGAGGATGGGAAAAGAACCATGTTTTTAAACTGGGAGTAAACACCAACAGTAGGAAGAAAGACCGAAAACAAGACCTTGTCTTACTTAGTCTTTAATTTCTGACATTAAATTCTGTTGGAGTGATTCTCTGAAGGGCAGCATGTCTCTAACACTACTCTGTCCTCCTGTCTACTCCAGAAACTTGAAGATGATCCTACATAAGAGTGTCCCTCTCAATTATGCTTTTCAGGTTTTATATGCAGGACTTGGAGAACTGAGTCATAGAATATCCTTAGTTGGAAGGGACCCACAAGGATCATCAAAGGCCAACTCTTGGCCCTGCTCCGGACCACCCCAATATTCACATCATGTGCCTGAGAGCGTTGTCCAAATGCTTCTTGAACTCTATCAGGCTTAGTGCCATGACCACTTCCCTGGGGAACCCTTTCCAGTGTCCAAGCACCCTCTGGGTGAAGAACCTTTTCCTAATACCTAAACTTCTCCTGACGTAGCTCCATGTTGTTCCCTCAGGCCCTGTCACTGGTCACTGGAGGGAAGAGCTAATGCCTGCCCCTACACTTCCTCTCATACGGAAATTGTAGATGGCAGTGAGGTCTCCCCTCAGTCTCCTCTTCTTCAGAGGAGGTTGAACAGACCAAGTGACCTCAACCACTCCTCACACGGTTTCCCCTCGAGGCCCTTCACCATCTTCACAGCTCTCCTTTGGATGCTTTCTAATAGCTTTGTATCTTCCTTACATTGTGGTGCCCAAAACTGCACACAGACCTGCTTCTCTTTCAGGCCAGTTTAGACTAATGCAAAAACTAAGAAGCTCAGACCATCTTAATGTTATTCTGCAGAGCAGTCACGGGATTCAAACTCAAAAATCAGAAGTAATAAAAAAGCAGCTAAACTCCTAGCCTTCCAATTGGGTGATCCTTTTTCAAAGAGCAAAGGAAGTTCACTCACTCTTACTTATAAAGCACCTCTGTTGCAGTTTATAGGAGCTAAACGCAAGCTAAACCCAAGTAGATAATGCCTGCATTAGTCTATTTTTAAATGAGGGTGGCAGCAGCTCTGTTTCAGTAAGCAAGCCACATATTCTGCATATTAGGAGGACATGCCTTATCCTTGTCTAGTTCCTTGTCTCTTCCTCCTTCTTGAGAGTGAAAAGACAAAGCATTACGGAGCTAACACAAGTCTCCTACCTTAGCTCTTTCTGCATCTGCCGAATTTCCCAGGACCCAGAATGGCCACAGTTCACCAAGTTGTCTGCCAGCTGCTGGAAAGCCACAACTCTTTTCCCAGCTGCTTCCAACTGGTGTCGGAATGTGTCATATCTGGCACAAAGTTGCTTTTGAAGGGAAAACAAGAATAAAAACAACAGCAAAAAATGTTGGAGTGCTCTCTTTTCCCAAACATACCTGCTCAGCTAACAGAGCACAGCCAAAAGACATGTAATAAATTGATCGTACATAGAGATGGAGCAACTGCAGAGAATGAGGAGCTACTACATTCATGAATGCAAATGCATATTCAGTACTGTAAATGGATAATGTAGTCTCATTTTAAGGTTTAGAATACAAGTTATTTTGAAATAAATTATAAAAATGAGGATTCTCAATAGCTATTGATTTCTAACCAGCTGACTTTAGATTGGCTTCTGTGCCACTTGAAGAGGTATAGCTGTAGATGTCCGTACATCAGCAATCTCAAAAAAAAAAAAAATCCTAAATGGATAACATACTGAAATATCTGGTTATAAAGTAGAAACCAGAAAGCACTTGCTCTCTGAAGGTATAGACATTTTAACATGCAGTTGTTTCACACAGCTCAGACCCCATGGCAGTAGAATTTGTTAGACAATGCTGCCTGTTCTTCAATTCATCCCACCCACTCTTCAATCACCCTTTTCTCTTCCCATTTTTCAGTTATTATACATATATATATATACTTATTCTGTCTTTTAAGTTTTCTTGGACAACTTTAAATTTCTTTACAGTCCTACTACATATCGTTTATTTGATTTTTGATCTGTTACCCCAAAATCTCACCAAGACATGTTGATAATCATTTCCACAGTCTTCAGAGCTGGCTGTTTGTTTCTGCTGACTGATCCAGTCTTCCAGATCTTCATATTCTTGTACAAACTCATGCAAGACAAGAGTTTCATCCAGCTTCTTCCCTCTGTTGGAGGAAGGAGAAATTACACCAAGGTAATATAAGAGGAGGGCAATCACTTTATACTTATGAATCTCTCACCATCAAGACTCACTCTCTTTAATGAAAGAACTGACTATTTATCAAAATTGGAAATTATGTTTGTAGGATGACATCTGTCATCCAGGTCATGCTCATCTCATTGGCTGAGTTTCCTGGAAGAGAGCTGTGCCTATCTGAGATCATTCCCTGTTCTGCTTTTGGGTTTAGTTGGGTTTTGTTACTGATTTTTTTTGTTGTTTTATTGTCTTCCAATGGATTTTTTTTCCCCAGATCTGTTCTGATCTATCCTTCTAAGGATAATTTTATTGTTCATAAAAATGAGAAAGAAGTCTTCCCGAGGGTGGTGCATCCCAAAAGCAGATGCTATGAAAGCCTTTGGATGCAATTCTGCTTATATCACCTGTTTAGCAAAATTGCTGCAACATACTGCATATTTCTGATGGTCTAGAGTATCTTACAATTCAGCCAGACATGTTACAGGCCTTCCACAGTAAATGATATGTCAATTTTCCATCTGCTAACACTGACTGGCCGTTGTGCGAAAGTTCCAGGAAAGATGAACATGGTTTCCCTCTTTAAATCACAAATGCTCTTCACAAGAGATGCGGTATTCTGAGAGTCCAGCCCAAGGACAATGCAGATCAGAGGTACAAACAACAAGACTCAAGTTAACATTAAGCACAAATTAAAACATTTCTGTGTTCAACCCACACATTTTGATATTTCCATATTGAGTACTTTTTTTTCCCCTGGACTTTTAATTCATGGGATTTTCTATTGCTACTTTTACTTTTTCAATTGTAAAGAAGAATAGAAACAAAACGTAAAATACCAGCATTTTCTCTAGGCTTAATAATTCTAGTATTCAGATTCATTTATTTGTTATTATACTTGCAGAGCCTCATTCGTTTTCTGAGTGAAAGTTTCATGGAAGAAAAATCTAAACTGCTCAGACATTGGTCCTGAACAACACACCTGAAGTGCTAAAAATCCTGTGTAAGAGCCAACTGCCCTGTTGTAGACATCTTGCTGTAATAATAATAGAAGTGAAATGCAAAGTAAAGGATTAATTCAAGAATAAAAACCTTCCTATACTAGCACAGTCACTAGGAATAAAGTAGATGTACCTGTAATTGCTTCCCTTACATTATGTAAAAAATTAAGTAACTTTAAAACAACATTAAGGAAATCTTTTAAAAACACTTTTTTCCTATTTTCTTGTAGAATATTCCAAGTACCACAAATGCGAATCAGAATCTGGCATCTCAAGTCATTTTACAGAGGATGATTAAGGCTAAAGAGGAAATTCATGGGCTCCAAATCCTTAATATGTAGCAAAACTCCTTGAATAAAATGTAGAGGTCTTGTTTAGCAAAATTGAAAAGTTTATAGGTGTGCAGAAGTATAATATAGAAACATGCAATTTTCTAAAAACAATTGAAAAAGAGGAGATAATTAATAGGATCTAAATTCTAGTGAAGTAACTGGAGACATTCTTTTCTGATTTCAATAGGCTATGAACCAAACCTAGGATCCAAGGGGCAGTTCTAGTTTATACCTTGCTGCTGATAGCTTCTGCAACTCTTGGAGTTTTGAATGAACTCGTTCCTTTGGTGCATCAACCTCAACATACTGGATGGAACCCACAAGAGGAAGAGTTTGGACACTTTCACTCAGTTCTTTCATCATATCTTGGTAAATGGCAATCTCATGCTCCAGTGCCTGGCAAAGAAAAATAGAGAATTGAGAGCCAGTTGTCCAAGATATCCACTGTTTGTGAGCAGTCCATGGTGTAGTGATTGAGATATTAAAAGATGAGAAATAGTTTTAGGAAAGAGGTGACATTTCCAGGTCTTGATCAATTTTAGATCATTTTCTAGCAACATTTTTTTGGAAAAAAAAAACCAAAACCAAGGGACATAAATTCATGCAATTTATGTGAATAAAGACAATTAGAATTTCCTGATGAATTATTCAGTAAAGATGGCTGGACTTTGAAGTACCAATAAGACAAAAAAAGATTATAACTGCAGCCAGACCAAAAGCCCATGCTAGCTTACAGAATTTAAGCAGAGAAATACCTTATGTTTCTTGATGAGTTTCAGTGTTCCATCTTCATCTTTACCATAGTCCTTGCTTGTCACAAGTGGATATTTTTCTGCTATCCAAGCCTCCAGGTCTGTAGTATTCATTAAAAACTATCAGTTAAAGAGAAAAGAAATGAGTTTTCACTTCAACTTTCAAAACACTCATAATTTTTTTACCTAATAAATTCTAAGTGGAGAGTGCCCTGTAATATTTACTGTGACATTTTATTAAGTATTTAATTCACTGTTCTGTGAAATCATAAAAAGATGAAGGAGATCACAGATGGAAGACTTCAGTGCAAGATAACTAAGGTCTTCTTCCAACATTAGAGCTCTGGCAGTAAGTTTTAAATTGTCTCACTTTTCTTTCTTCACATCACTTTCCTTACTTGACCCTTCCTTTATTCACTAAGGGTAGGTGCTAATTGTATAGCATCAGTGTGACATTTCCCCTTCCCCTACTTCAGAAGTCCAAATCACTGCAAGAGTCAGGCTTCCTAAAGTTTACAGTATGAATAATTGTTTTCTATAGAGAGAGAAAATAAGAGCCAGATGATCAAATATCCCAGTGAACATACTTCAGCTGGGCCTGTGAACTTTGTGCAAACATTGTTTATGTCTACAAAATTGCATGTACTACCTGAATAAGTGCACTTCTACATGGCCCAGTGATGACAGAAAATTTGGATTATTGATATAAATATTTGCAATTTTTATTTTTTTTTTTTAAACAAGCTAAGGATAAAGTTCCAGATATCTGTAGAAAATAATGTCCAAATCCATAACTTTCTCTGAGAGTGAATGAGAACTACCAGTTTCTCAGTATCGTTTTATTGTCTGGAACATTGTTGCCTGAAAGAGGTGAGGATCAGTTAGCACAAAAAATCCGCTCTTCTCTGATTTCATTCTCATAATTCTCCAGTATGAAGGGCCGGTTCAGGATCCATTCCATTAACTAACCCAAAGCCTAAGGCTGTATAAAGATACTGAGAAAGGAGCTAGTACTAGGATGGATGTGTGTTCTGTATGCAGCTGTAAGGGGTGGGCATTGAACCCAAGGGAAATCTCTAGAGCAGCAATCTAGCCCTCCATTCCTGTGAATCTGGCCTCAAGCAACTGAAGAGAATATCGGTCCCAGCAGAGCTGAATTTTATTCACTTTAATACTTTGGTCCTCTGGTTTGTCTGAAGAAGCTACTGTGTTAGCTCTTTGCTGTAATTTGTACCTCCTGGAAGCCAACTGAGTGCTGCAGCTGCTTCATCCTTTCCTCACAGGACTTCTCCAAGCCCTGCCAGGCATTCACAAGCTCCTGGCATTTCTCACTTATTTTCTGAGCTGATGGGTGCTGATCTACAACCATTGTCTTTCCTTTATCCAGGACACGCTGGACTTGCTGTTTGTGGGCAGTCACTTCTGCCTGCAGTTCCTGAAAATGAGATAAAAGAAAAAATAGGAATACAGGAAGGGAATGTGAGGACAAATAAATTCTATTTACTGCTAGTCCTAAGAAGAACTGGCAGTGGGAAGAGTACAGCAAGTGGACACTGTCTATTTCTGCAACACTTGCAGGCTCAGACACTGGTCCCAGCCCCGCTTGAACAATGCTCTGCTCTTGGTACTGCTATTGAGAGAGGAGTATGCAAGGAGGCAGAAGACATCCCTTAACTTCCCGACACCAAAGTCATCAGCCTTATGCTTTGGTCTGGCTCTACCCCTTCTCTTTACCATGCTCTTGCCCCTTCCCCTGTCTAGCAGCCAGGAAGCTTTGGGAGGTAGGGAAGAATAAGAGATGAGACACAAAGTGGGGGAATCAGAAAAAAAGTGCTGAATGATGGGAAAATAGAATATCCCAGAAGACAAATAGGTTGGAGGATGATGGGAAGAGAGACACTGTCAACAGTACCATAAAAATTGTTAGTCTCCTGCCCCATAAGGCCTTCCCATTGGTTTTAAAATCTTTCTCATGGAATTTGCAATCAAGGTGCTGCAGAATCCAGCATTGCTTGTGATGCAGGAGAGCTGAGGTGTCCCTCTGGCTGTGAGGAACTGCTACATAGAATCCAACTCCCCAGAAATCAGTGTTAACTCATCTTTATAAATATATTGACTGTAGCTTTTTCAAACCATTTTACAAGCAGTATAGAATTAAAATAAGGGCTGAATGGTTGTTATATATTCTCCTAGAAAATCAAGCATGTATGAACCTCAATATTTCATATCTAGCATAAAAGAGTACAAAAAATCACAGTAAGCATAAAACTACACTAAGACAAGCATATAACAGTAAAAATCAACTCAAATTAACTTAAAAAGAAAAAATAATCCCCTTTTTTATTTAGTGTGAGGTACACTGACTTTTTATCCACTTCTAATGGGAAGAGCTACACAATTTCTCAGTATAATAATACTCCAAGATAGGACAAATTTGGCAGTTCTTACAGGACTTTTGTATTTCCTCTGAAAATCATCACCACGCTGCTGATTTGTCTCAATCCACTCAATCCCATTTTAGCTGGGCTAGAGCTGTTGCCATTGAATGCACTCCTACAAAGTGTTAACTGTGCCGGTGCAGGTTTGCAGGCTGAGGTGAAGTGCAATGTTTCACCATGCTATAATACACACTTGGCTAAAGGAGTTACCTTGTGTTTTTGCAACAGATTTTGAGCCACATCCAAGGACTTCCCACAGTTGGTGGAACGGGCAATAGGCAAGCGCTCATTAATCCAGTTCAGTTCCATGTCATGATAGTGATAGAACTCATAAAGATCCACTGCAGCTTCCAGCAACTTACGTCTCTCATAAAGAGGTGCTTGCAAAGACTCAAACCTAGGGGTTATCCATTAAATATGTATTAAAACAAAGCTTCATCCTGATTCTGCCACAGGAATTAGGCTTTGATACCACTGTGAAGATTTCAAAACACTGGACACTTCTTTGCAATTAAATCTCAATGGTTAATATTGGCTGCACATACAAATATCCCTTCCATAGAAGGCTACTTTTGGCAAGTAGACCTATATGATAACACTAAACATAAGAAGAAAAAAGTGATTAATGCTTTTGAAGTCCTAGGCTTGTTCTGTGATGTTTTAAGGAACTAGTTTCTATTAAAGCAGTGGATGCCCTATGGATAAGCAAGGAACTAGAGGAGGAGTGCAGCAAGCAAGGAGCAATGCCCGGTCATAAAGGTTGAGGTGGGTCAACAGGCAGCTGTGTAGGTGCAGATCAAAGCATAGTTGTGTTATAGTTGGGAGCAGAAATCATTCCTGAGCATGGTTTAAACTTAGTCAACCAAAAGAAGTTTTCTAGAAGGTAGAATAAAAAATGTTATTTGTCGCAAGGGGTGGGGACAGAAAAAGAGTGAGACCTCACCTTTTCAGATATTTCTGTGTTTCATCCAGAATCCTCTGGGAGTCAAAGTGGTTGGTGGCCATTTTCCTTGCATGAGATACAATAGCATTCATTTTCTCTGCCAGCTCACTTGTCTCATTTTCCAGCTGTCTGTGCTGCTTGAGTAGATCACGGCTGGAGCGCAAATCATGACCTGTCTCAGATTCCTGAAGAACTTTCTCAATTTTCTCTATCTTCTCCTTGGCATCCTGCCAGGAAAAGATTAGAGCACACTCATACTGCCCTTTCCACACCATTTTCTTTCACTCATCCCCTCCTACAACAGCTTCTGGGACACAATTTTTATATCCAATTGTCCTTTCTTGATAATATGATGGCTGGGTGTCTGCCTCTCCTGGGAATATTGTTTTGCAAACTATTTTGGAATACTCCTCTCTCTGAGGCACTAAAGCACTTCATTAAAAAAAGCCTCTTTTAACTATCTTCAGTGACATAATACTAAACAATCAAACAATCTTCAAAGACTTCAGATTGTAGCTACAACACAACAACAGTTCCCTGCCATAATGGTATCGAAACAGTTTCACAACACATTCTCTTACACAATTTTACTGGATGACAGTGTGCTTAATACAGTGCCTTGCCTCCAGCCCCCAAACTGACTCCAAGCAAGCAGTTATGTTTGCACAGCATTGACCTGACCCTTACAGAGTTTTGGTTGTTTTCCCAGTACAGGATGGCCACACAGGTGTGGTGCTGAGCCTGAGCTCAAAAGCTTTGTAGCTTGGTGCTCTGCTGGTGCTGTTATCCTGCTCATAACTTTGGAGCTAGCTTGGTCACCATTACACTGAATTTTCTCTCCTGAGACTGTAGACAAAATGGACAACTTAAAATACACTTTTCTCTGGATGGTATTCTCCTCTTTTTTGTGGCCTCCACACAACAGAGGAACCAGACTCCCAGGCCATTTCTCCCCACTGCCCCCCATGACTTCCTGACCTGGAGCAGTTCCATGAGCTGTTCTTGCTGTCCAGCTTGTCTCAGTTTGTCACCTCGCTCTATCATCTTGCCATACAATTCCTTCCAATTCTTTTGAAGCTCTGACATCTTCTCCTGGATAGAAACTGCAGCATAATGGTTGTCTTGAACCAACTGATTTCCTTTCTGGAGAAATGTAGCACATCATTTTATTAGCAGACCAGCATCTATGAAGTTTGGACAAGATGAAAAACTGAGCTCAGAAATTTCCTTCACCTTTATCAGTGTTGTAAAGTGCTTCTCATTAGCCAACATTTCCTTCTCAGCAGCCTCATGCCACTTCAGTTTGCGTAGAACATTTGTTGGATCACGGTAGGATTCATCTGATGCAATCTTGTACTTCTCTTCCATCCATATCAAAAGCTCAGCAGCATCACGATTAAACTCCTTAGAGAAACAAACAGGATTAAATTGATTTAACTTATGATTCTGTGCAGGTTTGCAGTGAAGAAATGTGATATATTTTTGTATAAAAGTTGTTCTACATAATCAACACTTTTAAATGAAGAAGTATGATCTTGAACCACTGATGAGGTTTTAAGCCCTCATAGTAATATCTCTTAGGCCCTTTTTACCACTCTTACTTATCTTGTTGCCTTAAATTGTCAGTGAATGTTTGCATCGTTGATAGAATGCTTTAACCATAAAAGCCCCAATCCTCCAATATAGCTTTGTATTTCAGCACTGACAGCTGAATTTGGTGCCAAAACTTTGAGTAACTATGCTAAAATATTAAGGTGCAGAACTATAATAAGTAGTGAGCAAAATAAACTTATGCAGCAAACAAAACATTATGGTTGTATTTTTCATTCAAAATCCCCATTTTTGTTTTGGAATTTTGCTATGACTATAGCTTTGTAAGACTTATCCCCAGTGCATCACCTGCTCTCCGGAGAGTGAAACTCTCACACCAAAGAGAAAGTGAGCTGCAGCAGGAATTCTCAGCAGTTTGAAATTTTGTCTCCTATTAAGACAAAGGGGAAAACTCAAAATTCACATGTCTGACCAAAGCTCCAGTACCAGTCCTTTTACCTGTAGCTGCAGGGAATCCAACAACCTCTGTTTTCTCTTCACATTGCTTTGTATCAGCTGCTCCCACTTTCTCCGGAGAGTGACCATTCTCTCTTCAACTCTACCAAGAAAAATAGGAAGTCCAATGCAGTACTAGTCATATTGATTCCTCTTGGTTATGCTGCAGTCAGGACTATGATGTAAATATGATCTAGTTCCAACAACCCTGCAGACCAGAGGAAGGAATAAAACAGCCCTGTCCCGCCACCATGCTGGGCTCATCTGGAAAGCAGCTATTGTTTGCCAGCTGCTCTGGATTTTCCTTTTGTATGGCTGTGTTACATTAGTGAGTTGTAGTCAGGCAATAAAACACTGAGACCTTCCTCTTTCTGGAATATTTCACCATAATTAATACATTTCTCTTTGATGTAAGTGCAATGAGGCTTTGGAACAGCCCTCTAATGGTAGTAGTGCTGTCAAGATATCAGATCTCAAGGGCATTTTTTATAAATGTGTGGAGGAAGTTTTCAAGACACTAGCACTTGTGACCACAAGAACATGGTCTTCTGATCCAAGAGGTCCATTCTCACCCTCTATTTCTAATTCTTGTTTCCAAAGCAGTCCTCTTGCTACATCCTAATGGCTCTAGCACAGAAAAACGAATTACAGATAACAGTGCAGCTTCAATAAAAACACAAAGGAGCTTCTCCTGATGAATTATGTCCTTCTGAAATCTTCTGTAACTTATTTAAAGCAAAAAATAGTTCTAATATGTGATACTGATAAATGAAGGAATTCTTTTTTGGTAGGCACTTAATGAGTTTACCTGAAAGAATTTTTATCACTATATGTAATCTATGATACAAGGCAAATTATTCTAGTGTTCTGCCAAATGCCACTTTCAACCTAAAGCATTTTATATGTCCTGAGAGCATAGGAAGTCTATCTTTTAAAAAAACAATTCCTTTCCCCCCACTCATCCAGCAGATCATGGCTTGAAGGTCAACTAGTTTCTCCTCAGAGAAAGTTTTGCCTCTCACTCTAATCACACTGGATTATTTATTAAAGCTAATTAAAAAAGGAATGGGTGTGGACTCACACAGGAGATGCAAAGTGCTTGCTCTCTAGGAGGTTCACTCCATTTTCATTGAGTGCTTCAACTCGTCTCTTCAATGCCACCAGCAGTTGTTCAAATTCCTGATGTTGCTTCAGCAGGCTTCGAACGGCATCTACATGGTCCTGCATTGAAGGAAGAAAATTTGATCAAGACTTTCCTTGGTTGTATTATTTTTTCTCTGGCAGTGAAAAAAAAATGTGGACCTTGTTTTCCTCCTCCTCTTTCAGGGAAGAGATATAGTGCACATTTTGCACATGCGAAAGGATGTTCAGGGCTACAAACAAGCAGGTGTTTAAGTTTGTATCGTATCTGTTTTCTTTGTTCAATGTTTCCATTATGGTTTCATTTTCACCTTTTAAGAAAATCTGCATTCTAACTTTATGCCACGACTCTGGCACATGTAGGGTTGTGCAATACAAAAAGTTGTAGCTAAGTAAAACTTTATTCCACTCAGTTGATCCAAAAATATCACTGTTTTAGGTTCAACTGAAAACATAAGAGATGGTGACACACCACAACCTCCTTCACTGATCTTGTGAATATTGCATACATTTGTTTTTAACCCTCATTTGCTTTAACGTTCTTAAATCAGTGAAAAGAAAAAGTTGTTTGTTTTTCTTTTTTTTAAAAAAGGTCACGTTATTGCTTGACAAAAAAAAAAAAATAATAATTATGGTCAGACCAAACCTTTTTTTTAATGATTAGCCCCCAAACAGATGAGTCAAATTTATATAAACCATATGACATGTACAAACACAGCAACAAATCACAACTCTAATTGGTTTTAAATTTCTTTTTGAGAGACAATGAGCTTTGCTCTCATTAAGATGAGTAAGAATATAAGAATGTTAATGAGATCATGAAAGTCTAGTTCCCAAGTATGAAAATGCCATGACCATAAGAATGAGGAAACTGATCTAATTAAAAATTGTTGCTACTCCCTGGATGGGAAGATGAGAAAATCAGATCAGCTGCTGTACACACCCCAAGGTCACCTCCCCGGAGAAAAGTTTCGTGGCCAGAGAGGGCTGCATTGATACGGTCTCCCTCCCTATTGAATTTCTGCAATTCCAGGCCATCCTGCAGCTTTTTCAGTCGCTGTTCCCACAATTCCAGAAGTTCTTTGTTCTCCTTGGCAAGCCTCTCCATGGACTGGTGGACGTCTGGGGTCCTGCTGTTACTGGGTTGTTGGTGGATTACCTTGTGCCCTAGCTTTTCCAGTTGCACAAACCTTTCCAGAGACAAAAAGAAAAATGAGATCTCACTGCATGAGAAAATATGAATTCTCTTTCATCATAGCTCTTTGCTGTCTTGGCAGTACCTATACAACAAGTTCCCCCCCTCTCCATTTTACTCTTTTCCTGCTGGCCATGGTTGTGCACTACAAATGCAGATGTTTTTTGCTTGGGGGTACATGCTGGAGGTAGTAAGTGAGATTTCTCCATTTGGATAAAAAGCCCATACAAGCAGCAGGCTTTCACATTCAAAGGGAGAGGAGGGGCAACAATATCTGGAAATTCACAGCAGTGCAGAAGAAAACTGAAAATGATGGCAAATGGAACATAAGGCCTGAGAAGGAGTGGGGAACTGGAATAAAGTACAGATGGCACAATCTGGGAGAGTCAAGAGAGCACGTGGAATACTATTACGGCAAGCATACAGCTACTCCTTCCCCCTCCGTCAGCCGTCAGCGTAAGTATGCAAAAGCTGACTGGATTTTGTGTTTTGCAGTCTCTTTTTGACACTACCTTTCAAGTGCATTTGTATAACCTTTTGGCATCCCTTTCATGCACAATTTATGAACAGGATAGATATGTTTAGTTTTCACAGTACTGTTGTCATATCACCCCACTGCCCACCCTCACAGACTCTCTCAACCTTTCTTTCTGAGAGCTAATTTCTTTCAGCAGGTCTTGATGTTCCTTCAGTAATCGCTCTGCAGAAGCCACGTCCAGACCCATTTCTGCACTGCTCAGCTTCTCACGAACGCCTTCTGCCCACAGGAGGAGCCTACGGCTGTCTTGCAGGAAGGACTGTTGATTTTGGGCCCACTGCAGAATGTCCCGCTTCTTTTGGGTCTCCAGATTGAGCTTTGCCAGAAGCCTCTCCATGTTCTCTACTTGCTCAGTGATGGCCTTGCTCTCTGCAGGGTTGGTGTCCTTAATACTGAAATAAAATACCTTCAGTTGGATGAACAGCAATTTAGAGCTTGAACCAAAACTCTTTAAAAGGAACAGATTTGGATACTTACACTTCCATTAAAAAGAAAGTCATCTAGAGCAACAAATTCTCATTGAGAATGTATAGAAAACTCAAATAAGTAAAAAATTTAAATTAATATTTCAAACTCCTATGCAAAATTCTTTGTTGTCTTCCTACCTTCACCACTGTTTCACCTGGTTACCCACTCTCAGGACCTAAATGATATTTTCACATTTTGAACCAGGTAACTTCCATTAGTAGAAATAATTTGTTAGAGACACAGACAATCCTGTGGTATTTATCTTCCTGCAACTGTGAAGTCTGAAAGCAATCATTTTACCCATCACCCAGGGAGATCATCTCAATCCAGCAGGCAAGTCCATTCTTTGGTTTGCTAGAAAGAAAAGCTTCAAGAGCTGCTCACCATCTTTATAGTGATAATTTACCACAAGATCTTAGAGAACTATCAAAGAATATGGAAACAAAAAGAAAGTTCCTTACGATATTGCGACACTCCTCAAGTATTCAATTTTCCTCTCTATCACCAGGACCTCTCTCTCAACTGTATACAGTTTGCGCTTGTCTGACTCCAGCCCAGCAGGCAAGTTCCCTGGTTCCAGACCCCCAAGCTGGGCCATCTTGTCTTGCAGTAGTACTCCTATGCTCTGGCAGTCCTGAAGAAATGTCCTCACATCAGCCACTCCAATCAGCTCGGAGCCCTTCTCCTCCTTCAGAGTTTCCATGCGGCTCCAACTTGAAGAAAGATAACAATTGTTATACATGAAATATATCCTTTTTCTGTTCAGAAAAAGTAAGTGGGCTGAGGGAGTGAACACTAGCACTCCCTCACAACATCAAAGCTCATATCACTGCCTGTCAAACAAGGGGACCTATTCAGTTCTGACCAGGTTCAGAACACACGGAGCAGGATGCAAATAAGCTACAGTGGTCAAAATAAGGACCCGTGGTTCTCACTGAGTGACATGATGCCAGGAGTATGTTCACCACAGATATTAAAGGTAGCTGTGAAATCAAACATTTGACGTTCCTTTCAAGGTTTGTGAAGGGTGTCCTCACCCCGATGTTTAAGTAACCAAATCATCTGCTGCAGTGCAGTTCAGACAGAACTACCCTGAATACATTAGTGTCACCTGTGCGTGAATTCACGTTTTGCTTTAACACACACAAAAAAATTACTATGATTTAAATATCTTGGTGTCAGGGACCTAGAAGCACCCCTAAGTCTTGGAGGCATGAGACTGTGTTCAGGGCCAGACTACAGCTAGGCTGAGGGCTGCCTCCTTCCCACTGATGGCACTGTCATCTAGATTGGGAATAAATGGTCAGCTCTCCAGTTGTCCCCATGAGACAGTCTTCTCTTTATCAGTAGCACTTTTACCTGTTCTTCATCTCTTCCAGCCAAACCTGGATCTCAGAATATTTGCTGGGACTCATCTTCCCATATTTAACTGCTAATGTCTCAATGTCTCCCAGCTGGTCTTTGCCTGCCGCCAGCTCCGTTAAAAAGCTCTAGAATAGAAAAAGATGTAAGAATTAAAATACGAGATTTTTTCCCTTTCTATGGACACAATTCTCAATAATCTGTCATATCCACTCATCTCCCACTTTCACAGTTGGCTACTCTATTTGCTGGCCTGCTGACAACATGCACACCTGTGCATGTAGTTCCTCTGCAGCCCCTGTGACCTTCCATGGTGCACACACTATGCCCGTGCATGTACGTCCCACTCCTCTGGGATGCAAGTGCACTGATGGATGTTTTCATCATTTGGCATTTTTTTCAAGTGTTGTGAGATAAACCGCAACAAGAATCCTTTTGTACCATGGTATTTGTATGGGGTACTATGTTCACAAGAAGATAAAGGGACAGAATCATATCAGCTTCAGTAATCTGGCATAGTCTGTATGAAAGAAATACCTGATGTATGCATAACTCCCTAAGTTGAATGAAAAGATTCTCAAAGCATAGTTTCTAAACTTTATCTTTTCTCCCAGGGTCAGTCTGATTTAAGAGGTGTCATCAGTGAACAGAGGAAAGGGGTACCTGATATTTCTGCTGCATGACCTCCACATTGTCTGTTTGAGGTTGAAGAGTCCGGAAAATGTTCTCTTTATCTTTCATCCATGACTGAAATTCTTCACAAGAGCTACAGAAGCGGTAATAGCCAATCATCTCCTCCAGAGCTTTTTTTCTGTTCTGTAAAACACATGAAGAATTAAGTACTGTTGTAATAACTCCTTGCCATTTGAAGAAACAAAAAAGATCCTTGCATTTAAGCTTCAATACACAGGTGGTAGATAGGCAGTTTTCCCAGACACTGTTGAAAGAGAACAGACACACGATACTTTAAGATCACAATACTTCTTCCCAGAGCAACAGTAGTTTAAAAGCAGAAGAGAAGCAGTGGGAGAGTGCTCAGCCCTTTACAGGCAGGAAAGCCACTATGATCCTTGCTGCTGCTTCTGACTGAACACTTACTTCATCAGTCTCGGGAACAAGTAAGTCACATACAACATGTTTTTACTGGTCTTTAGGGCATGATTACAGCAGGAAGAAGTGAAAAGTAGCATATCAAGAGTGCAGTTTACAGTCGTTTATTTTTTCTGGTATCAGGTCAGACAGCCCAAATATTTAGGAGCTACAGCAAGCAACGATTATGGGGGGCAGGGGGGGAAAGAAATGATGACACAAAAGAATCCACTCTTCAAAAATTAAAAATACTAGAATGCAAATGTTTGCCAACATAAAATGGGTTTTGACATAAAACTTTAATGGTAATCTTGAGCTTTGAAAGCCTACAGGAACTAACAGGATTGAGGCACGTTATTAAACTGAAAGCAGAAGCCAGCACAGCACTTAGTTTTCTTTTGCGTTGCTTTGGACTTGAGGGTTTTTTTGTGAAATGCAAAGCAGAATGGGATATTTTACCTCAGCCATGCTCTGTAGATTTTTGTAAAGTGAATCTATTTCATCTTGGGTTTTCCAGATGTTTTCTGGAAGAAAATGAACATCGGAACTAGACATTTCAGTGGATGCATTTTCAGACGTTGCCCAGGTTCTACTGAATGGGAACTTCGTTGTCTTTTTATTTAAGTCACTTGGGGCTTCCCTCTTCACCACCTGTTAAGAAAAATTTAACACAATCAATGGATTAATACTTCTGATTTGGATAAGAATTTCACACAGAAGGAAAATTTGGACTTGCAAGTTCACATCACAGCATTCTGACCCTTTAAACCAAACATTTCCAGTATTTCTTTCAATCTGTTTCCATCATTTTATTCAGAAAGAATGAACCAAATGACTAAAAGCATTTTGGTTTTGTTTAAAGAAGAAGTTTAAATAATTTAAAAATATATTGATTCATTATAAACTCTCATTTTGGATCCAGAAAACAGTTGAGTTTTTGTAGGTTGGGGGTTTTTTAATTATTTTTATGTGTGCCAACAAAGCAAGGCAATCAGCTATACTCAATGTCCTATTTGTGACAATATTTTAGTATCTGATCATTTCCAGTTTCAAAGCCTGTAAGTGCCCTAGTGAATCAATATTTCTATTTTTATATTGATACCATCTCATCACATGCTTTTTCATGTTTATGGACAAAGCAATAATATTTTTATTTCAATAAAAATTAATGCTGGATTGATGAAGTAAAGAACCAAAGTGGTACTCATAGCTCTCAAATTTGTTTGACTAAACACTGTTTGAACATACAAATCTAAAAGAATAAAGCTTTGAAATGTGTCATTCATTCATCTCCCCTGAATTCTGTTATTAAATTTGTTAATCTCAAGTCAAAAATTCCCTTTCTAGTCAGTGAAAAAGAGGGACATCAGCAGAGGTTGACTTCATCCCATATGGCTTAACATCTGTCCTGGACTGTATGAGTTGCTCCTGGAGTTGTGGGATGGTCCATCACTATGTCAAAGTACAAAAAGAATTTGTAAAGATGTTTTGATCAAATATCTGCTTTTTAAAGATGATCGAAAGTAATAATTTTATGTGAATAAAAACTGAGAAGGTATTTTTGAGGACTGGTAGAGGGAACTAATACGATAAGATACTTTCTAGCATTTCAGGTGCTCTACGAGCCATCAATGAAACCCTTTGTTACCTAAAAATTTGCCCCAATTCTAATTAAAAACTTAATTTGGAATAGTCTATGTTGTCAAAATCAAAATATCTTAAATATTTAAAAAGCATTTTGTTTAAATTCCTCAACGAAAGGTGACAAAATGCCTCATTTACTTACTGCAGCTGGAGCTTGCTGGGCTGCAATGTCAGCCTGCTCTTTCAGGCGTCTCATCTCAGAGGAATAGGCTGCGATCTCCTTCTCCAGGCGCAAGTGGCGATGCAACAGCGCTTCAGCACTGGATTCATCTTTTCCATAGTCCTTGCTGGCTAGAAGGGGCTGCCTTTCTCGTAACCATGAATTTGCATCATCGATGTCAGCAAAGTACTGAAGGAACACAGGGAAGGAACATTTGGATTCATGCTGAAAGTATCATATCCAGCTCCTTCCTCTTTAGAAAATTATGAATATGGAGAAATGCCATTAAGTTTATAGCCATAAGGTAAGTGCCAGGTGTTGTGAAAGCTATGAATAAGGTAGCTCTAAATCTGTGATATATTTCATGATATTTCATTTTCACAGATAATTCACAGAATTTCAGGGAGTAAAGAGATACAAGGATTGCCTATATATCTCTTTAGAAGCTCCTAATTAGCTAAAACTTCATGGTGCATAATAGCAGCAGTAAAAGGAACCCACAATGCATGACATTGGTAGGTAATATGTAATTACAACAGATATTTTCTAAATGTTAAGGAACAAACCATGAACTTAGTCTACAACAGAAGTTCACTTTTTTTTTTCTCCAGAATTTGCAGTCTGCCTGGTTATAGTTGTAAAAAATGAAAACAAGGTTTTGATATATAGAATAAAATTACAATAGAGAAAAAGAAAATCCATAGTGGTGAAGAACAAACAAAGAACTAAAACACCATAGTGGTGTTAAACTTACTAAACAGAAGTGAGAATTTAGACTTTCTCATGGACATAGCAGATCAGTTTTGTTCAAGCTTTTCATGGAAACAAAAAACTGAACCAAAAAAAAAATAGGAAAGGGAGAATAAGAACACCTGAGATAATGTAATGTGATTTAACAATTCTGCTTTTTTAAGAATTCCTTATTTGCAGATGTTTGAGTGCTCAAAGGAGTAAAATCAGAGGTGGAATGGCAGTGTCAAACACCTGGCAGCCTTTGTGAAGTTCATGGTCAGTCTAAGTTTTACAACACATTCTTTTTGTTGTTGGTTTTTGGAGGGTTTTTTTCATGTTAGGAAAATGTCACGCAGCTACCTTGATCCCATCCTCTTAAACATTTCTGCATCAACACTATCATGTGACTCATTTCCATTAACATTTTTACCTTGAGAGCAACTCCCAGCTGCTCAAATCTCCTGCCTGGCTGGCTTGCAGGAATACTGTGACTTCGCTGAGTCCATGTGGAGACACTGGGCGGAACTGAGCCACATTCATGTCCCCCATACACACATCACAGCAGAGCCTTCTTACCTGTTTGATGAGAGCTGCTGCCTGCAGGCGGCTTTTGCGATCAGCCACCTCATCTTGGAGCTGCTGCCACAGCTTCTGGAGGTTTTCTGTCTGCCTCAGAATGTCAGCCTGGCGCTCAGGGTTCTTCTGGCTGAGCTCCCAGCCCCTCCTCATCACATTTGCACATATGGCTTTGTGGGAATTGCACTCCGATTCAAGAGCCTAGCACAAGGGTGGGAAACATGTCAACATAACTCCTTCCCCACCAGTGAGAGAAAAGCAGGGGGCCCACTCTCTGCTACTGTAATGCATACATTTCCTAGAGCCCCATATCTTACAGGTCTAAGAAATTCCCCTTAGCTCTGAGATGATTGTCTCTTGGCTCCCCACACTGTCCTACATGTTGTGCAGTCTTCTCTGAACGGGATACTTGTTTGTCATCCACCAATTCAGCTATCTTGTGCTTTCCAGAGGGATCATATACACAAACAGATGCACTCAAATGTATATTAGAATAAAAGAAGAGGTTGCTGTTTCTGTTTTCTTATCAAAGTTCTCAAGCCCACAAGTCTCTTCACTTTTTCAAAGTGATTCTTTGCCATAAGAAGGCACTAGCTGATATAGATAAACTATTGATATTGAACCACAGCAAGGTCTTAGGAAAAGTGGTAAGAGATTTGTTTTATTCATCCTGCCTGCTGATATCTGTCTTCTTGTCACCATCTCTCTCTTTCCCTACATCTCTCTTGGGCAGGAAAGGAAGGTAAGAAAAACAAAAACTAGCAACCTTTTTTTCTGCCCATCAGAAGTTAGCTAGTATGGAGCCCAGTGTCTTCACTAGAAGCCCCTTTTCTTGTCCAGTATGAATCATATTCCTTCTCTACCCCTTTTTTCCCCTCTTGAGGAAAAAATTCCTACCCTAGACATTTTTTTAAAATTTCAAACACTGATCATGACACTTGAGATAAGGAGCTGTTTGACAGTTTTCTTATAAGTGAACTGAACTGTAATTGACTGAACTGAAGGTCATTGATGTTCTAACATTGTGCTTTAATACAAAGAGAAGGCATGACCAGCAAAGAAAGATACCTTGTTCTTCTGAATAGAGGCTGTAATCTGGCTGACATCTTTCCCTAACGTAGTCATTCTTGCTAGCTTCCATTTCTCAGAGATCCATGACTCCTCCTCTTTGCAGTCACGGAAGAATTCAAAAAGCTTCAAAGCCTCTTCTAGCTGAGATTTTCTGAACCAAGGAAACAAAGAGTATGTGTTAATCAGAAGCAGGATTCCATGGAGGCAGCACTAGCATAATCAAAAAAGAATTTAAAAATCCAAAATTCAGATGCCTTTAGTTCCTCTTTGTCATATATTAATTTATTAGTGGAATAAGACAAAAGAAAAAAACTTCAATTTCCTTTTTCTCTAGGAGATGAGGAGATAACCACTTGCTAATCAGACTTCTCACAGAACAAGTTATAATAAATGCTGATAATGAAGCTATTCTTCATCTATGAAACTGAGTGATCCTTTCAGTCAACTGCAATCAAGACACTTGAGTAGCTTTCATTATGTCTTTATAAATGGGGAAATGAAAAAATTTCAAATGCTGGGAAGCTGTGCCTTCTGATTAAAGAATGGTTGGCCATCCTAATCAGGAAGAGCAGAGCCATATGCACAGCCCTACCGTAACTTGCTCAGAGTTGTAAGGTTCTGATACAGCTGACGAAGCATCTGAACTTTTGCATAAAGCACTTCTGGTTTAACTGTGCTGTCCTTGCTGATTTCTGCTGTCCTCTGGGTAATGTGAGTCAATCTACCATCATAGGAAGCGATCTGTGAGTCAATCAAGTCGTGATTCTGCAGCAAATCTACTACTTCCAGGAGCTGCTTCCCACAGTCCCGGGAATTCACTAGCACCTACAAACAAAGTGAGAAAAAAAAAAGAAAAAAAGTTATCAGCAGGGAGTGCATCCAGAGGATCAGTACAAATAAATCAGTTGAAAGGTTCCTGTATATTCTCATCGCTTCTAAATACCCAAGAATGTCAGCTAGGTAAAGCTAAAAAGCGGCCTGCTTAAAGGAATTACACTTTTCTTTCAATTTCACAAGCTAATGACAACAATCCAGAGTTTCCATCTAATGCAGTTCAAGTAGTGGTCTCTTCAAATGTGCATCTGATTTCATACCTAAACTATTTCTATTATTTGAGGATTCAAGGTCTCAGAATTTGTGGGAGTGGTGAATACACACTTGCTGTAGACTGACCTGTAGGCAAACTGATTCACAATCTGTATTTGGAGAATTCTACAATATCCCATTTTATGATATATTTTAACTGCAGTGTGCTTTTATTTGAGGAACTTAATTGCCTATCAAAAAAAAATAAGTACTTCACAGAATTTAGTTGTTGCCTAATGAAGGTATCAAGTGCTTATAAGTATGTCCTCTTTCTAATCGTATAAATGGACACAATTATCAATATTATTGGAGGATACTATATTTCCTTACCAATCTTCTCCCACATCATCAGCCTATCATGGTTCCAACAACACTATTATCATTAGGTGTTCTTTGCTTACTAACATTAGGAGAGAAAGATTTATAACTTGGAGATAGCTCTTATTTTTACTTTGAAATTTACAACTTCATATAGCATGAAGTTCAAGACTCTTTTAACTCAGATACATGGCAACCTGTAGTTATAAGGATTTTTCTGTCTCCAAGACAAGGCAAGAACAAAGAATTTATATATACTTCCTGCCATTACAAAGTCAATATGAACCCAGTTTCTCATGCTAAAGAGACTTTGTGCTCTGACACTCTTAAAACAGTTGGAAATTCTTGCTGAAAGCAATCACTATGCATTTACAGTGGATTTTTTCTTTCTCACAAGCCCATATATCTGAAAGCCTGAGCTAGTTCCCATATGTATAGTCACTGGAGGTACTTCCAGAAGCTAATTCAGAAGAAATATATGGAATGGAAACAAGAGGTGGGTTTATTTTGCTTTTGCTTTTACACTTCAAAATTTAGATAAGATTATTTCCCATCTTCATTTTACTATATAACTTGAACCTGCAGTGCACTCCCTGTAATACCATACCTGGCTTTTTGATTAGAGAGAGAGCCCCTAGCAAAGTCTGTTTTTTCTTATTTAGTTACCTGTAATGCTGAACTGAAATGCAAAATTAGGTATATAAGTGAAAATTGTGTATTTTTATAGAGGTGATCTGCTGTTGGTACCAGGAAGCCCCTGGAACATGTGGGCTTTTTTAGGGAAACACACTGTCAACAGTGCAAGTTGTGTGCTGGTGGAGAGGGCTCAGTACCTGCAGCTCTTTCAGCTCCTCTGTAATGGCATCAATGTCCCTCAGGAGGCCCAGAATTTCCTGCATTGTACTCAGGGATTGTTCTCTTCTCTGCAGCTGATCCAGGAGATCCTGCCATTGCTTTGAAATGCTCTTTTGCCTACAAAGGAAGAGAAAGAAATGACCAGTTAAGACTCTGGGAAGCACTGAAGGATTCTCAGTGTTTGCAGCTTTAGAGGGGCTAAATTAACACACACAACTCTTCACACTAGTTTAAGAGGCCTGGCCATGATCACAAAACAGGTCAAAGTAATGTTGTTATAAGTATTTTAACTAGCACATCAACTATGATAAACTTTAAAATTTAGACTTTTTTTTCAAGGATTCGCATACTTGACATTTCCCATTGCTTTCATTTGATACATTGGAAAGGCTTGGAAACAAAGAAGTCATCTTTAAATGGCTGCTTAAAGTAAAACATGAATCTAAACCATATCGTAAGTCAAAACCTGATCTCACAAAGAGTTTTAATTCCTCTTCTATAACTGCTTTTCTTAGTTTTCCTATAGGTTTCTGATTTTGCCTGAACTTTGAAAAGCATTGAAATACCACAAGATAAGTTATTTGTATGGCATTCTCAGACATTCACAAATCAGGTTATATAATAACCTGAGATAATCAGAGAAGTTATAATGTCTCAATATCTGCTCCAAAGTGGAGTCAGTCTGAGACTTTGTACCTTAACCAAACTGTATCACCCCAAACTACAGGTTGAAAAAAGAAATGTGTTGATTTGGAACAAACAACCAAAAAAAAAAAGTATCTCTCTAAGCATTTTTGGTGGAAGATTGAATATTTGATTGAAGTCTTCAGGTATATTTTCATATATAACAAAAATATCTTAAAATTATTTTTCACCCTAAATCAGTCTGAGAGTTTGAACATTCAAGGAAAAAAATTAGAATTTTGAAGGGGATTAAGCATTTGCCTTATCTTTTGAAACTGTTCACAGATAGAAGAAATTCTTGCTAGTTCTATCGATGAGGAGCAGAGATAAGATTCGTAGTTGCAATTAATTTTCTTCCACCACGCCACAGAATTTCAGCTAATTTTGATGTACACCCACTACCCAGTCTCATGACTATCACTCACTTCTTCAAGATTTGATCTTTGTTGTGATAGTTCTCTTGGCTGATAACAGTGGCCATTTCTTCCAAAGCTGTGAAGCGTTCCTTCCTGGGCAGTACATCTGCCACAATGGCTTCCAGCTTCTTACTGACAGCCTCCATCCTGTCCACACTCTCTGGCCAGAAGTCCTGTTTCCCAATCACTTTACTCATGTCTTCCAAGTAGGACTCACGCAGGGCTGCCTTCTTCAGGAACCTCTGGGCTAGCTGTTCCAGCCTTTCTAGCCTCAGCATTTCTTTTTGCAGTGCTTTTCCCCGGTTGTGTTCTGACTTTTCCAGGATTATCCAATGCTTTTCCACATCCTGCAGCATCTTCCCCTCTGGAGGCAAGTATGGCCGTTGGTTGTTGGCTCTCTGTTTGGTCCTGATATTGAAGAGATGAGCTTCAATCATGCCCTTCTCTTGATATTTGGGGGGTTTCTCCACAATGCGGAAGGTCTTGAAGTTGGCCATGAGCAGCCACATTTCCTGAAGAGAGTTGGGGAAATGCCTGTCATCCAGTTCTATCACCTTCTGCTGAATCCATTTCAGGAGGTCAGAGACCATCTGCTCATACAAAAGCTTCAAGTCATCTATCTCCTTCAGGAAGAACACAATCTGTGATGGGAATACAAAGTTACAAGCCATATAAGAAACAGAATTAAGAAAGGTGGATGAACAGAAAGCAGCATCTTCAGTGGTCATCACGTTTTTATACTGATCTGATGGTAGCTGCCACATCTGAGGCCAAGTGAAATCCCAGAATAGCCTTGCATGAAACACAGATAAATAAATATTATTTAATATCTCATTTCACTTTTTATTTAGGAAAACATTAGTTTTGGAATAAACAGCATGTATGTGGAGATTGTCAGCCATTACTACATGGGCTGACTAGAAAGCAAGAGTCCCAAACTGAAGGTTCACATTTTTTGTTTCACAATAGAAAAAACCCAGATATTTTCCCCCAGTCTCACTCCTAAACTCCAAATAATTCTATCCTAATATGCAATTACACCCT
>JAWWMO010000174.1:26121338-26169111 GCA_035047845.1 Dendrocincla fuliginosa
CCAGGATTCCATTGGCCTTCTTGGCCACTAGGGCACAGAGCTGGCTCATGGACAGTTTTTTGTTGTCCATCAGGACCCCTTGGTCCTTCTACACAGAGCTGCTTTCCAATAGTCAGACCCCAGCCTTTACTGGTGCATAGGGTTGTTCCTCCCCAGCTGCAGGACCTTGTATTTGCCCTTGTTGAATTTCTCTCTCCAACCTGTTGAGGTCCCTTTGAAGGGCTGCACAGCACTCTGGGGTATTGGCCTCTGCTCGCAGTGTTCTATCATCAGTGAACTTGCTGAGGAGGCATCTGCCCCTTCATCCAAGTCACTGATGAACAAGTTAAACCACACTGGGCCCGTTATAGAACCTTGGGGGACACCATTAATAACAAGCCTCCAATTAGACTCTGCACCATTGATCATGACCCTCTGGGATCTGCCACTCAGCCAGTTTTCAATCCAATCCACTCCTTGAGTTTGCCTATGAGGATTCCACAAGAGACAGTGTAGAAAGCCTTGCTGAAGTCAAGGTAGACAATATCCGCTATTTACTTTTAATTATACCTACATTCTTAAAGGTTCAACTGTAGGTTGTCAGTTTAAATCTCGCACAGGTTGGTTAGGTTGTGTGTTGAGAAAATGTCCTTGCTCCTTTCAAATAGAAGGGAGAGGACCTGTAGTTGAATTGACCTCGATGCAGGCATTTCTCCCTATTGCAAGTTAATTATTGTCTATGTGAGTAATTTGCAAATCACTGTGTTTTATATGATGAAGGGCAATCAGAGATATGGTATAAAATGTCACTAGCTCCTAACTATCTATCTAAAGTTCAAAGTTAAATGGTGGACACTTATGTGACAATGATAAATAAAGCCATTTCCTCAGTTATTTATATCCTAACAAAGTAAGAGGAAGGGCACAACAATATTTGTGAGCAGTTTCCTGGAGGGATCAGGAAAAGATTGCCCCTCTAAGCTAATTATGCCTCTCTTGCTACCTTTGCAAAGAAGGGGAGCCTTGCCATCGACCCTAGAAAGGAGAAGAGCCTAAAGAGCACCTTTCCCTTGCCTTTTTTTCAGCCTGAAATTATTTTCCATGGTGGCAGCAGCTGTTTTCTTGTTTCTTAACGGGAAGGACCCTGATGCAGGATTCCCCTCAGCAAAGTTGCAGTCACATAAGGTTGTTTGGTTTTTTAACTCCCTTTCTTATCTGTCCACAATCTTGTTCTGCTAAAGTGGGAAACAGAGACTGTGGAGATCAAACAGATCTCATGCACAAGCAGCCTGGTTTGCAGCCCCAAAACTCGTCTGCTCCTAGCACTTCCCCCACTGCTCCTCTGCTCCTGGCACACCATGCAAATCAAAGAGGGATATGAAAGGGAGTGTCCTTTGAATATTTTGAATAATATTTGAATATTATTTTCTTTAAAATATCATCACTGCCCTCCTCTCACAACATGCATGTGAATTCCAAGCTCCTCTCTAAGATGGGAAGAAATGTTTAATTCTCCTGACAAAAAGAGCGTAAAAGTGACAGTCACAGGACTCATAGAGGGTTGCTGATGCTGTTTGCTGCTTGCACTCCCATTGTTCCTGCCCCTGACCTGAATGAGGGTTGATCACCATGAGCTTTTCCAGGGCATCCTTGGCTCTGCTCTCCAGGCAGCAGCACTGGCATTCCCTCATCATTGCCCTTGCCCATTGGGATGGAAGATTTTGCCAGAGAGGACTACATTTACACAGTTGGGTGCAGATGCCGTCATGTGCCAAAGCATCCCTACCAAAGGCCATTTGCAGCTGACAGTCCTGTAGCTTGATGTGTCCTTCATTGTACCAAGCTACTACAACTGTGCTCTGTGCTGCCACCGAGCAAAGCCAGCTCTGATTTAAAAGCCGTGCGGCCATACTCATGCCTGCTCTTGCAGAGGGCTACATTTATTCACATGGCTCAGGTGAGAGGTTGGGCACAGCCCGTGACCCTCTGTTATGTATGCTTCACATACACACCATTCTGAAGGTACGTGAAAATCCTCTCTGATCCCTGCTAGGGAGAAGGTTCCCCAAATTTCAAATGAAATAAGCATGTTAAGCACAAACGTGTGCGACAGCTCAGCTCTCTATTCCCCACAATGTCTCCAGCCATTTTGCTTCCACATGTAAGAGTCTCAAAACAACAAACATCCGGACATTGACTCTATGGTGTAGAATGGCAGCCCTCACTCAGGGGCATGGTTTGGTAGGCCACAGTGTGCCAAGTAAGCACAGAAAACAGCCTGCTGCCTGGGGCCATCAACCTCCATGCTGCCACCCTCCCCAGCACTTTAAGCATGCTCAGTCTCATCAAGACAAGGTGGAAAGAGGTGAGATGAACTATGATCCCAGAAAATTTCCTAAGCACATCTTGAATTACACCTAATCTTAGACCTCATTGTGGCAGAGAGAAACTATACCTTGGATATTGAGAACACCAGAGAGCAGCAGACAGTAATTACTGTAGGAAGCTGTTCGCTCATTTGGGATACTAATGTAGAACAAAAGTTGAAGAGTTAGTCAAAAGCAGCTTAGGAGAGACATGGCAACCTCCAATGCAATATGCACAGATTCCTTGCTTTCACAGGCCTCACTGCTGAACTTTGTCCCAAAGTAGCCAAATACTTGTCTTAGCTTTTTTCCTCAAAGGACTCGATCTCACCACCCCCAGGCACCCCCTTCCCCTGCCCAGTACATACCTGCCTTGCCAGCAGTGCTGTCACCAGCCACCCTGGGGTGCCACCCCCCCATAGGCATGGGCATCCATGGTGGATGGAGCTCCAGCTTCTCTTAAAGCTGAGCTCTGCCTGCAAGGATCTAAACCAGCATACCGGGATGCTGGGTTGTTGTAAACCTCAGCCTTCCCATGCTCTAATCTAAACTAGAAGTTGCTTTTCTCTTTGAATAGTTGGCTAGTGGTGACATGACATCAACAGGGAGCAGAATTCAAGCAGAACAGTTGAATTACATCATCCAAAGGAATTGGAGCCCCTTGCTGCACTTGAAAAAGAGGACAGCTTAAAGCAAAATCAGATGGATTTATTTTTCCTGGCATGAAGAAGTTCAGACATCTTCTTGAAACAGAAAATATACATTTGCTTGTTTAGTCATGAGTTAAAGACATTTTCTCCTTGGAGCTGTTTATATTATCTTGAAATTTCCCTTCTGTTTCTGAACCTCAAATAGTTAACATAAGAATTGCAAAGTCTTCGTGCTGTGAACACATGGGACAAAGGACTTTCAGTCTCTTTCCATTTCATACAAACATACATAAAAGGGTTGAAGTGACAGAATAGCCTTAATATTTTGAACATCAAACTGAAAATGTGCCTTAGAAATCACTGGTGGCAATGCCAGATCTAACTAGTGTATTTTTATCATTTGATTCATATGTTTCCATTTCTTTTTCATTACTACTAAGGAAGACCATTGCATGAGGGCAAAACTTCTCCTTCACAGCTGTATTTTAGGGGTTTGTTTGTAAGTCATAGCGCTAAAGCATTTAGCCCTGTTTATCAATGAAACAAAACTATGATTTTCACATATGGATTGACTCCCAGCACCCTCGGTGCCAGAGCACTGCATCCTACACACAGAGACAGAGCACACCATGGTGTGCTCCTGGGGTTTGGTCCCTCACTGCCCTCATCAGCAGATTACTGATTGCAATCACAGCTCTCTCCCAGCCCAGCCATCCCGGTTTCATTGTGAACGTGTCCCAGTCATGTGGAATGACTGAAGGTAGTTGGTGAAAGCATTGTATAAACAGTTAACATAAAAGGTGTGAATCTTAGCAGATGAGGGATAAGACACGGTAGAGCAAAATAAATAAAAATTGCATTTACTCTCCATTGTGAGCTAAAATAGCCCAGCCCCGAATTTACTGGTTATGGTTACATTGTTTGTTAATTTCTTACATTCAGACTAGACAAAGAATGAATGCCTTTTGAGAAAAAACACAGAATGATCTGAAAAGGAAATCACTAAGCATGAGCAGCATGTTTCAGCAGTTTCTTGTTTAAAACATTTAAAAAATGGTAATAATAGAAATCTTACAGTATATCTGAAATACAGCATCTGGTGAGAGATACATACCATCCAGGAGCTACTTTCACCACTATGAAATTGTCAGAGCTTGAGACTGAAGTGGAATATGGGTTGCTGAGCTAGCAATACCTTGGAAAGAACATGGATAAGCTCCAGCTCAGAGAAAAGAATAGGTAGGAGAACAAGTTAGACCTGGCATTAGTGAGTTTACAGTATTTACTGGACCAGAAAGTGAGTCCACAGCTTATCACCCGGTACAAAGGGGAAGGAGAGGAATCTGCCTCAATACCATCGTTTCCATCCATATTTTTCCCCTCAGAGGTCAGAAAAGCTGCATAGATAGAGGACTTCTGAACACTTTTTGTGAAAAACAACCTCGTCATCCTGACTGTGTTTTGATCACAATATGTGTTTGCTGGGTTAGGGTATTTATTTCCAGCTCAATTGCCATGAGTCCTGAGCGAAGGAAGGCACCTTCAGCAGATGCATTTGTTTATCTGCCTAAGCAGGGCAAAGCAGGAGAGACCAAGGGTCAAGCTTTCAGGAGGTCCTCTGCACCCACAGTTAGTAAGTGCAGCATGGCAGAGCCTTGGATCAGAGAAAACCAGAGTAGTGTCTGCTCCAAAGCCCTTACAAATATACCAAAAATGGGAGCAAATAAGGGTTGGGGAAACTAAGTGGCACACCAGTACTCTTATTTTTCAAGGTTAGTACCTCCACTGAAATTGTAACAGAAATGTTTCACAGTTTGAGGGTGCCAAATATTGGCATTGACAATTACCACAGAACTTCCAAATTGGTAGTGTGGACATTTGTCTACTTTTCCTGTTGTCCAGATATAAACCATGGAGTAGAGAGAACAACAATGAAGTCTGCTGTAAATTTTTCAGTCTGAAATGTCCTGTGTGCAGAAGTATGCAAAACAACACTCTATTGAGAAAAAAAAAAAAAAAAACAACAACAAAAAAAACACAACAAAAACCAACAACAACAAAAAAAAAACACCAAGAAAACCCCCCAAAAACCAAAAAAAACAAATCCAACCTCCAAACCCCATTAAAACCTCATCTTCTTCAGATTGAACTGCTCCTTATAAAAGTCAGAAATAAACAAGACACTGGGATTCAACAGCTATATATCCCTCCAGGAACCCACAACATGTTGTTTGCATGTGAAACACTTGCCTTCATGTGACATATGGCATGACCACCAGGAGCCTGACAGCCTAGCTTGCCAACACTGCCACATATGAACCCTACAGCAATTGAAACCTGACAGCAGTAGGAGCAATAGCGAAACTGTAGCATCCTGATGGCACAGTGTATCTTTGGAGATGACTCAAGTAAGCTGCGTGCGTACGGGAGAAAGAGAGGGGCAGGAGGAATTAATTTATGCACAGTATTACAATGAATGTTCTATTGGTCCAACTGATCATTCTTAAGTTGTAGGTAGCACAGTGTGGACAATGTCCTTGGATTTTCTGTGGCAAATAGTTACTATGTCTATGAGCCTTATGTAGCAGGATTGTAACATTTGAGTCCCTGAAAGATTATTTCCAGAAAGAAGCATACGAAAGAAAATCTCAGGTAGTTCAAGATTAGTTTATTAAACCAGCAATTTTTATCACTGCTTTCTAAAAATGATTACAAAGCATATTAAAATATATTACAGTATCTGCAAAGAATTTATTGTTCAATAAAAGTGCAATAATAATGAACTTACAACTTTGTTTGCCTAGTGGACAAACTGAAGCACACTGCACAGATCAAGACTTTCCTCAAAAATTACAGTGCCTTTGAAGTGAAAACAGTATTTAACAAAAATATTAGAAAAGGTGAGAATGTGAAATAGAAAACGATGTTCACGTTCATTCTTTCAGTGCTAAGTTACACATACCCATCAAACCATACACTTCAGACTCTATTTGAGGTCCAACAATTTAAAGAGCCACCAAAATGAGTGCACATTGTGAAGGGAAGAAAGTGACAAAAAGAAGAGGAGAGTGAATTTCAAGTGCTGGCGATGAACAGTGTTGAAAGTCAGGGACTGGATTTCTGCTGCTTTGAGATCATGTTCCACACAAATCCACACCATCCCCAATTAACAATTGGGACCTTATCCTGACCTAAACATCTTTGTAAACTCACCAATTTCAAGCTGTCACAACTTTAAAAGTCTCTTGGTGTCCTGTATTGTGGTTATGAGCAGTAGCTCCACATTTTCTGTTCCAATCTACAACAAAAACTCCTAATTTTTCTGGGAACAGAACTAGGGTGGAAAATTCTAACTGTGTTGTGGAATAGTTGGAGAAGAGGTAAAAGCAGCAGTTTCTACTTTGGCTTACAGAATTAGACTGCATCAGTAAGCATTGATTTCACAGAATGAATTACTGACAGTTTTGAATGATCACACAGAAAATTACAATCCTAGGTATAAAATGGCCAACAAATCCAACATCTTCATCTCTCTTCAACAAACGTTAGTAACAAACGGAACACCAAAGATTACCTCATACTGCTGTCACCAGTAATGATTTAGAGCACAATGTCATGAGAGAAGGCAATCCTGCTCACTCCTACACAGACTATTCTCCAAGCAGTTGTGTGTGGCTGGTTTAGCTAACTGAAGGGGCTTGCAGAATCCAACAAGCCAGACAGCCAGCAAGGCAAATGGGGTAGGCCCATGCGTTTGCGAGGAGGTGGTGAGAAAAGAGATCCCTTCCCTGAGCAACAGCAACCTATTTTAGCAGTTTAGTCGTGCAAGAAACTGCTGTTTAAAGATCACATGAAATGTACTTTATTCCTATCAGCTAAGTACAATGCTAGTTCACTGCACCATATACTTAGAAATACATTCAGGTAGCTCTGCATGCCAACAGTGAAACACTTCTATTCCTTCAGACAGCCAGAGAAAATCTGCCCCTACTCCTTTACATACTTCATACATTTTCCTTTCAAATTCTACAGGAAAATTAAGCAAAATATTACAACCTCATCTAGGCAAAATATTTTAACTTACCAAAATGATGTATTTCCATTTGTCTGCCTCAAGACCAAGTCATCATACTGTCACAGAGACTGAGGAAAAGGCTGTGTTCTCCATTTTACTACCAATAAAACTAGAAAAATGAAACTAGCCTGCTTTTTTCACTGAAGGAGAATATTTCTACTGGCAAGGGATCACATGGCTCCAATGTGTTTGGAGCATCACCCCTGGAAGCTACACATGGTGGGAACTCAAACATGGGTCCACCCCTGTAACCCTGTGCTGCAGCAAACTAAGGTAAGACAGTGGCAAGATCAGCAACTTTCGAGATCCTCTCAGCTTTGCCTACACTACAGCAGTCACAATACACAAGCCTGCATTCTTTCTCCTGGTGGCTTTCCTTATTAAGTTAGTCAACAGTACTGAGCCGGTCAATAGTGTATAAAATTATTACTGACTGCAGAAACTACCCACAAATATGTATACCTTAATATTTTCATAGTCTTTTTTTTTTTTCTTAACACCTGCAATGTCTATAGACTACTTTCTGTTCAATAAAAAATAAATTACTTAGAAATTAGTTACTCTGCAGATGTACAGTCACACAGGTAGACTCAGGGTCAAGTTTCACAGCTCTACCAAAGTGCACAGAGATGCACTAAGGTTAATTTCGCCCCTAATTTAGGTCTAACAGAAATAAAGTTGGTATGCTTGAATGACAGGAAAACCACCAAAAGATTAAAAAAAAAAATAAAAATAAAAGAAGTAAGTCCTCAAGAACAATTTAACTATGCCAGGACATCCTTGACACAGGCCCAGAAGCCTGGCAAGGTAAAGGTGTTCTGCCACTACTTAAAATAGCTTCATTGTTTTCCAGTGGTAGAGCCCTGGCAAAGTTCATTTCACATCAGAACAGAACAGATGCAGAAAGATAAGAGGTCTGGAAAGATGTGAAGTGTTAAACCTGACTGACAACCTACAAATGTATGATTTGAAAAAAAGAGGCTGAGGCTTCTCTTTGGTCACCTATCAAACTGAACACAGAAGTGTGACTACTTAACTGGGAGACAACAGCCAAACTACTTCCCTCCCCACCCCTCCCGCTAAAACACCTTTTGGCTTGGTCTGTCTCAGAAGGCACTACTGCTGCCACTTACTACTGAGACTCGATGAAAAAGCGCTCAAAACTACAGTACTTTTGATGTATAGGGTATTTCATACTACAAATGGAATACATGTCAATTCCTGCTTACACATATAGAGCAGAACTGACTGCCACATTTGATTTTAGAAAAGAACTGGCCCTCCCCGAAAGACTCAAGTTCACAGAGCCAAAAATTTGAACTCTTTTAAGGTACTTATAAAAATCAGTTGTAAGCAGATGGTATGTTCAACTTTGATTGTGTTGTTAGAAAATTAATGTTTATTAAGCATCCATCCCTTTCATGATTTGTTTTCAATACAGGAATAATATCTGGAGGGATCAGTCTATCATTTACTACAGTCAATGTAATGATTCCTTTTAGCCTCCCCATCCTTCAAATCTGTCACCATAGGAATCAATTTTCTCTTTTGTGGTTGTCAGCTACATGTTGGCAAAAGAAAGCATTAAAAACTTTTCTTAAATATATTATATATTAAAAAATACAGACATAGCTGTATAACTATCTGTAAATAGAAACTAAATACCCCTGAAAATTTCCCAAGACAATTTGATGTGCTTTGAAGGGGTTGACTTTAAGCAATGCACCTTTTTGAACAGAAAGTGAGGCTTGATTTCAATGCAAACAGCGGTTTTTTTAGCTTATAAAAAAACATCCTGCTGTCACTTTGAACCATTCAGGAATTTATTGTCTGCAGAGCAGTCAAACTGAAATTTCAAAGAAAATTCTAAATGCAAGGAACAAAAGAGATTCGGTTATTCTACTGATAATACTGAATATATAGTACTGTGTAAAACTGAAGAAGCTGTTCTCCAGATAACAAGACACAGTGACAGACTGAAAGAATAATTTTAGTATTTTGCAGTTCTAGCTAGAATCAGTAAAATTTTAAAACAAGCCTGCTCATATTCTGAGCACTTACAAGACTCCCCCCATCAATTTTCTCTTTCTCTAGCCCCTATTAAAAAAAAAAAAAAGAACAAAAATAAAACTTCCTTTTATATCAGCCTTTCTTCAGACTGTAGAGATGCTGCCATCCACAATTGATACCTAAAGTACATTTTTAGCGTATAAATGTTCCTTGAATAGGCAGGTGAAATTAACATCTTGAGCTTCCTTGTGCTATTTAGAATAATTTGGAGAAGCTTATTTAAGTTTCTTAAGTTTTACTTAAGTAAGTATTTAGGCATGATAAAGGTCAGCAATTTTTATACATGGTCTTTTCTGCTTTAAGGCTGTAAAAGCAGCAAGACATGGGCACAGGACTCCAAAAACATTTTTACCATATGATAGAGCTATATAAGGCACTTGTGATAAGCATGTCTGACTGAAGGTCAGCAGGGACAGCTACACAAATGTTTCCCTGCTACCATGCTTCTAATTTCAGTAGCTTGCGTGAAATGTGCTGGGAGGTTCAAGGAACTAAGCCTAATTTCAAATTTTGGTGGTTTTAACACATATGTCGAGAGATTTTCAAAATCCTCATTCTTCATCTTGTGTTGTTCATTCTGCTGTCTGGAAAGGTTTCCTGTGAGATGGTGGCACCAGGTGGGAAGGCAGCGTGCCAGGCAGTTCATATCCATCCAGTTTAATCTTGATGAGATGTTTTGCTAATGCAAACTCTTCATCATCCAACATCCCATCACCATCACAGTCTGCAAGTTTCCAGATCTTCCCCAAGACACTATTGGGTAGTTTGGAAGTCACCATCTCCTTCTTCGCACTAATCCCAGATATTTTGCCATTGATTGGTGACAGAGTGTAGAAAATCTCATCATAAGCAGGTTTATCTTTGGCAACAACCCATTCATCTTCATCAGCTCCTTCCTTAGCACCCTCTCCATATCCGTGGCCAAAAGGTCCTGCCATGGTGCCATCAAATGCTCCACCATGTACCATCTCTGTTGGCATATTGCTCTCCTCCTGTCTGATTAGGTTCATCAGGGAGGCAATTTTGTTGGCCAGCATGTTATCCACAGTTTCAATTAGCTTTGGTTTCAATGAATGAAATTTAGTGAAGTCACAATTCTCCAACAGCTCCTGTGAATGACAGGTTTCAGTGACAGCAGTTAGAAACATTTCCAATGCATTGAAAAGTTTAAAGAATAGGCTTCAAATTAAAATAATCTGTTCTTTTGTGTGTTCATAAATGAAACTTCTCTTGAAGGAGAAACAAAACTGACCCATACATACCATACATTTAATATACTGATCAAACACACTAAGACAACTTTGCAAAAGTGTATGAGTTTGCCTATTAAATTACATTTACAATACAATTTCCAAAATGACAATGCATAAAGCCACAGCAGTTGATCAATGTTACCTAGGAACTTTCCATTTGATGATTTTATTCCAAACATGAATGAAAGCATGCAAGTAAGTCCTCAGTCCTGTTAGCGCTTATGCAAGTGTTTAAAGTTAAAAATAAAATCAAAAGTTTGCAGAACTCATCTGATTTTATAGATTAAACTTCTTGTTTGGGGTTAGATCAGGAAGAAGTGTCCTTTACCAATAAGGAAAAGCTGAGTTAGGCTAAAAGCAGCAGTGTTTTTATAGTAGTGCTGTCAGAACTCATGAAATCACATGGTCCCTGCAGAGTTTGTGGAGTTTTCATCTTTTACACAAACTCCTACTAACTGCAGTGAGATGCTTAACTAGGTGATATGTATTATTCCAACACAAGCCCCAGCAAGTTTTACACCAGAGCATTGGAAGATTAAAAATGGTTTATGCTATTATTAAATTATTTCTACATGCAAAATGCTTGCCAGGAAGAGAAAGCTACAGTGGAAACTGTCAAAAAAGGCCAAAAATCACCATAACTACCCTTCCTGCCCCCCCTTAAAATGGTCTTACACTGCTCTAACAAATCATATCTATCATCTCAGGGAGCTGCTCCCATATATATCAAAATGATAATGACATGAACTTAAGAAACCTGAAGCACAGGCTGGATACTGTCAACTGACAACTACCACTCTGTTCAGGTGACATTTGTACACAATCACCTGATTTATACTGATCAGTATAAATAGATGTTGTGCAATAAAATCTTAAGAAGCAAAGGTCAAACTTGCTTCAAAATGTTTTGGCACCATTTTGTTTTCTCACATTTTTGCTCATCTTTACAGAAGTCACTGATCTCTCCTGTATATTTGCTGCCATCTGCTGCTGAGGCTTGAGCAACACAAACTAAGTTTGAAAGAGTTTCATTCAAGTTTTACTTCAATATAATAACCTCTCTGTCTCTCATTTGTGCCACAAAGAAAAACAGCAAGGGAAGAAAGTCGACTTTACCCACAGAATCCCCTTTTGAAGCCTAACTCAAGAAACCTTTCCGACAACCCTGCCTGTGAAAACCTAGCTAAAATACATCTTGCACTTCATCTGTAATTTACCATTTCATGCCAACAGTTGAATCCCAGGTTAAACAGTTTAGTTCATGAAAGAAACTTGTGAATTCCTACAGAGGAGTTAATCAGCCAATCATCATCCTTGATGCTTAGCTGTGCAAGTGTACCACGCATACTGCCAGAATGATATGCAGCATCACTCTGGAAAGTATCCTCTGACACACTCATGACTACTCCATGGGCAGACTAAACTGCCGACTCCTGATGTGTTGTTCTTCTGCTTCCAAGCTGAATTATCTTCTAATTCAAAAGCCATTTAAGAAGCCTATGATCTGCGATCCAAAAATTGCAAATTGAGGCTTGAGGAATAAATTGGAAAGCATTGTTAACAGAACATTAGCTGTTTTTCCCTAGGATACTCTCTAAACAACTCATCTCGAATCAGAGGACAAAAAGAAACAGGCAAAAAAGTGACAGAAAGTTGGTTGCAAGCCTGCAGAAAGCCCAAAAGAGGAAGAGAGAAAAGGTGTTTAAAAATTCACAGTGAGTATAAACTGAGAATTTCTATCTCTCTTCTTCATAGAATACAAGTTTAACAGGACAGGATAAAAGAGAAAGGTAATTTTCAGAAGCCATAGGTTTTAAATTGGACTTTCCAGGTAACACATTGCTTTTATTACTCACTAGCAAACAATATCAGTAAGAACAGGAACAGAGTAGGGGGAAAATGAACTTGTGACTAAGGATATCTTCACTCACACAAATATGTTATAGGATTACAAAAATTATATAAATTTATAATGAGATATATATATATAAATTTAGGATGCAAAACAAGAACCAGCTTAACCTGTTAGTGTTCGCTGCCCTTTTATTTGCACAAAACCTTTAGAACTATCTGCCATAAGGGACCAAACTGACTAAAAGGACAGAAGATCAGATTCCTTATGACAATTTCTGTAGTCCTGTACCAGTGAATGCAGAGCAAGCAAGTTATCCACTTTTTTCCTTTTGGTTTTGCACTGCTTCCAAGTCACTCTAACCCTGTAACAGACACACGGCTCACCTCATCTGCTCTATTGCTGAAGACCCTATATAAGACTGAAATACACTGTATTACCTTTTTCCAATTTGTCAATCCTGTTAGAAAGTTAGCAGTATTTCAGTGGAGTTGTACTCTATCATCTTACCTGCATTTTCTTGACTTCAGGGAAGTCGCCTGCTGAGATATGGTATTCCCTTTGCAGCTGGATATAGATCTCTGGCAATCTGTTGATCAGTTCCTTCTTCTTGTTCTCTTTTCCAAATACAGAGGGCATCTCTTTTTTCAGATAGCTGATGATATAAGCATGGACCTAAGAAGAAGCAGAAGTAAAATCAAGACTAATGTTTACCTACACTTCACATAGTGTTTTTCACCCAAGTCACAAAGAGAAACAGAAATATGTTTCCCTAAGTCAGCTCAAGGAGAAGACATTATCAAGAACTGTTTCTGGAACTTTGTGTTTACATGAACAGCTATTTATCAACTAGCTTTTGCTGCTTTCAGCATTCCTTGAGGGGCAAAGAGAAAGGAAACTCATTTAAAAGAAATACAGATGCACACATGCAGTTTTAAGAAGCATGCTACAGCATTCTATGAGTACCAACAGAGAGAGAAAAAGCAAGGTCCCAAAACCAATGTCCCAGTGGCAGAGATTTGTAATTCATTTGCCTCACCACCTGTTGTGGGAATCAATGGGATAATCCAAAAAGTAAGCAAAGTAAGATAAGTAGCAGGGCTGTCTATTTGAAGAGACATTGCATTGTTACTCAGAGAAAAGTGAGTACCTGTAGTCTATACATATACGCAGCCACCTCTGCAGATGGCAGAGCAGTCAGTATGCTATAGGAACAGCACGCAATGGCTGTCTTGCAAAGCCTTAGGGAGAAAAGTAGAACCTTTCCAGCATATAAGGAAAGACATTAATTTAGGACAACAAGTCTTTAAATACACTGATCCTTGCAAAGCTCTTAGAGATTCCCACCTGCCATGACTGGGACAATCTAACATTGCCACCCTGCCCCTGCACCCTCCTACCTTTATCCTGAACCATTCATGTCTTCTCCCTTCCCACTGTCTCATGACCTTTCACCACCAAAAGGATCTGCTTGGCCTCACAGTGAGTGATTAGATCCAGAACAGAAACAGTTGTTGCAATTCTTAACTGAGATGAGTTCACTTATCTAGCTTGTTGTGTGGACATTGGTACTCATTTTACACATAAGTGGGAAGGCACAAGGGCAGCCTTCTTTAGAAGCAAAGCACGGCTATCACTTGATGCTATCGACCTGCTTTCCTAAGCTCTGACCTGACCAGGACCACTGAAGACAAATGACCTCCACAACAGGATGCGCTTACAAAACTCACGCCCTTCTTCATTTAAAAAGGATGCAGCTGTCCACAAAAAAGAAGTCACAATTTTCACACACACAGAAGAAAAATGTTAAAAAGAAAGAATGTCTATCAAACTGGTGACCAATAGAAAGCTGACATGTCGAAGACTGGGGAAAGACAAACTACCATTAAAAAGTATCAGTAAAACAAGTGATTGATTAGATGTGTAAGTATAATATATAATACCTACCAAACCATGACAAAATGTGTTATTATAGTATTCTATACAAACTTTACACACTCGGCACATGGTAACTGTGCTACCATTCATTTCCTTACATATTTAGGATGAAACTGAGAAAAAAAATTTGGTTTTAAATAAAAATTATGGAAGCACTTTTTATTTGCACATCTTAAGTTCACAACTTTCATACAACATTGCTTTCTTATATCTAAAAAGAATACATGCATTTCAATTGCAAATAAATTTACATTTCTACAGAGGAGGAAAAAATCCCAACACAAGTGTAAACCCATGAAATTTTCTAAGGGGATAGATATAAGTATTTCTGCAGAACGACAGAATGGATTCAATAAGGACATTTCTATGAGAGTTTAAAAATAATTGTAAGTAATTTTATGGACCTTATGTCTAAAAGAATACTTCTATGAAAACCAGAAACGTATGTTTATAATTCAAAAGCACTAACAGTTTCACATGTGTATGCTAAGTGGCCTAAGGTCTGCCAGTATGCACATATGTTTCTTGTAGATAAGAACAGTTCCCATCTTCAAAACGGGATAGTGAGTCACAAGACTTAAAAAAAAAAAAAAAAAAAAAAAAAAGGAAAAAAAAAGCCTAATGCCCAAATTTGGTTTTGTTTCTGGTTACTATAAAAGTTTTAGAGGAGACTAAGAACAGGGTGGCACAGAAATAGGGCAAAAAAAACCTCCTACATGCAATGCTGTAAAAAAAGCTTTCTGAGTGTACTTTGGGTTCATTTCGGAAGATAGAAAGACAACACTGGAAGGATTACATTGATGCTTTCCTGCAGATAAACAGTTTATTCCCCTTCTGCAGATGTCTAATTAACATATGCCCATGAACAGTGTATTTTGTATTCACCTTGATCCATTTTTATGTTTCACAGAAACACCTAAAAATTATTCAATTAATGCTTTTTCAATGCCAAAATGATCGTAACAAATGAAAGCAAAAAGCTACCAACAACTTGCTGCACAGTGTAAAAAAAAAAATTCACTCCCCTACCAAGTAAACAATAGCTTTAATGACCTAAGAAACATCAAATTCCTCCCACAAAGTTACGGAGCCATCCCAGTAGAAGTCTCTAATTCTTCCTACTAGCTCCTATATTTTGAGTGGCTATCTCTTCCAGGAAAAAGTGACAATTCACTCCATTTCCTAAAACCATGCAGTTATAACAGAAAGATGGGGAAGGGTGAGAAAGGACACAACGTAGCAGTAGAAACACCAGCTCAATTAACTTGGTTTTCTTATCTTTTCTTACCTTTGCAAGTCTGGCCCTTTTAATGAGATCATTGAGTTTTCTCACAGCAGCCTTCTGTGGGAGACTCTGGATATCCTGGAAAAGATCCTGTGCCTCAGCTTCAAAAAGTCTTCGATTCTCTGTGTTTCGGAGAGGGTGGGCCCAGAAGGAGCCAATGTAGACCCGCAGGACCTCTGGCGTGTCAATCACCTTTCCCAAGGACCACATGAGTGCACCATAGACCCTCATCAGCTGCTGCGTGTCCACTTGGTCAGCCTTATTAAGCACCACTCGAATCTTGTCATCCTGGCCCCGGAATGACTTAATAGCCTCTGAAAACTCATCAGATATATCCAGCTTATGGGCATCAAAGAGGAGGATGATGCGGTCAACCCTCTCAGCAAACCATTGGAGGACTTGGCAGAAGTCATAACCTGAAGGCAGAACACACTATTATAGTTCTACCGTTAAGAAAAGTGAGTATCAGAGAAGGCAGGGCTGAGGATAGAACAAGGATCATAGCCTCTACCTGGAGGAAAAGAGATGGACCATCCAGAGAACAGTATCTGCAGACAATGAGGTCAGGACAACTGTATCCTGCACTTCCTTAAACCAGTCTTACTATTACCAGCTTTTGTTTTTATCACTGCCATTCTTTCGACCTTGCCACCCATCTCTTATGTCACTGTTTTTTGTGCCGCTGTGAGTCATTTTCTCACACTCACATTTGCCTTTTCCCAGAAGTTCTGGCTCCAGCAGAAGATCCAAGCTAAACAGGACTGTGGATCTCTTCTCACAATCTCTCTTCATCACTGCTAATATTGCCTACTTCAGTAGCACTGGCTATCAGAAATAACAAGGAAAATGGTGCAGGTGCAGCACTCCAGTGCAAGTCAGCAACCAGAAATATTTGATTTCAAAACCACTTACAAACTCATCTCTCCTTGCATTGCAACACTAGCTGCTACTTCTACCACAGATGACTCAAAAATACAATTTACATGTAATGTGACTGCATTACTGATGGCTTTGAGGGCATGACAGGTTACAGAACCTGAGCAGTGACCTTTCTGATCAGCTGAAACAGGCTTTATCATGTTCTAAAGGAAAGCCTATTCATAGCACCTGTCTAAACGCTTTTATAAGTGCAGCTGGTACCTAATCGACACAACAATCAGTATTCAGGAACTCCTTATTCAAAAGTGACACATCTAATCCACAGAGTCACCACTGGTGATGTAGCACTGGGCTTAGCGTGGATGTGACTCATCTTCTATGATTAAGGACCAGCAAGTATGAGCTGGGAGCTGATATTCCACCCCTCCTCTTCCTCTCAAAAACAATTCAGACTCAAAAGAGGGAGCAGTCAAAATTCAAGGACTGGTGTAAAGTAGTCCAAACAGAATCAACAGTTTTGCTGCCAGCAGCATATATTTAAATGCCAACAAAACAAAGAAAGCTCAGTTACCAGGATGTCTTAGCTTATTTCTCAGCTGTGCAAGACAAACCTTTAAACTTTCAATCTTCCAGCAAAGAAAACCCAATTAGACTGCTCATATGTGAGCCAAACACTTCATACACCTGGTCCAGATACGAGCAAAAGACCCTTCACCACTCCTATTCCCCCTAGCATATTTTAAACAGTGAAAATAAAAGGGTGTACGAGGAAACATTGTAAATTTGCTTAGCTTTTCTTAATGTTGGTTCAGTCAAGCAATTATTTATTATACCTGCAAGTTGTTGGTCTTTCTGATTTGCCAAAAACAAATCAGTGGTTTGGGTTTTTTTTTTTGCTTTCCAGTAGAATCTGACTAGGGCCAACATCAAGAAAAGCAGACATACATAAATACATAAATGTAGTAGGAAAAAACAACCTCCAGATTTGTCATGGAGCATACTTGTGCATGTTTAGCAACACAGGAAATAACTTAGTCTTAAATATTTTGTTTAAAAAATACAATTAGTGTTTAAAATTAAATCCAGAAATTCTAGATAATAGTAAGAAAATATCCCCAGTTACCTGTATTTCCTGCCCTGCCTTCTCCCTTCCCCCTGATTTTGCTCACATATAAGGAAATCTGCTTGAAATTAAACAAAATTGCAAATTGAAAGAAGTTAAATTCTATTAAGTTTTACACAAGTAGATAAGCATGAAGGTGACTTAAAAGCCTGGTTACATAAGCATGTAAGTTCTCACTATACATTTGATGGTCTGTGAACTGAAAAAGCAACTGTACAGTCAACAAATGTATAAATAAATTAATTTACTTTAAATGTGGGTTAAATACTAATGAAGCATTTACTTCAAGAAAAAAAAGTCCACTTGTTGAAAATAGCTAAGACCTCAGAAAAATCAGAAAAATCTATTAATTTTAATGAAAATTTGTCTATAGAAGTGAATCTAATTTATCTACAGATTCAGCAGTTTTATATTAGAGTATATCTGAACTACAGAAAAGTAATGTATGGTGAAGCATTTCCATACATGTGAGTGGATTAGGGCTTTCAAAGTTGAGGAGTTCTAGGTCAACAGTGATCAGATTGGATAACTTGACCCAAAAAAATTTTGGTGCTGATACTTTCAGCCTCTTCTTGCTCAAGCTGTTGCTATTTCTTCAAAGGATTGTTCCCAGCTGAGGACCTATGTATCACCACGTTCAACATCTACTTGCATATTAGAAAAGAAAGTGACAAGTCACCTTCGTACCCAGCTAAGGGACAGAGGAAAGCAGCAATTCACCAGCAGCACTGCAGAGCTCTTAAACTCATCCCAAGCTGCAAGAGGGAGTGAACTGGTGTCTTGGACAGAGGCATTGCTGTTGGGCATCAGTAACGGGCTGAGCAGAGGCCACAGAGGAGAACAAAATTGAAACTATGCCGAAGGGATGAAAATGCTGGAGAGAAACTGCTCATGAATACCTGCCCTGGAAATGATGAATGATCATGAGCTCCTATGTATCAGCAGTACAGGGCAAAGTGTGCCCTATGCACAACAGATGACAGCCATACTCAAAGATACAGTTTGCAGTGGTGCAGTATGAGCACGGGTCAATTTTCTGTGACAGTTAGTGATACAGATTTAAACAAATGGTAGTCTTTTCCTTGTGAGCTCAACGTAAATAATTTCTGACTTGCCCTAATATAATTTTCCAAAGCCTTTGCAATTCAGAAAACAATTTGGGAGGCTTGATGGACTCCACCCATCCTCTTTTAGCATGGACAGGCAGGTAAAGTGTCCAGTTCTAACACCATTGGGGCTGCCACCAATCGCACAGTAGCAGAGGCGCCTCTCAGGAGAGCGCTGCAATGAGGAGCCTCCAAGCTCAGAGAACAGCACCTGCTTACTAGATCAACCAGGCATGGGCAGAGTGCAGGAGCAATCTCACCTGCCATTGCTGCCTTAGCACCCCACAACCAAGGCTACAACACACAGCTTGGACACGAATAAGTGCAGCCCTTCTCCGCAGCCCAGTCTGCTGTTCTTCTAATGCCACAGACAGGCATTTAAACCCCCCAGCCCTCCCTGACAACACACTTGCTGCACTCCTGCTGGTGGACTAATAAGGGGAATGGACAGTGTCTCACTGCAATGCAAAGCCTGACACAATGCTTACTTAATCCATAACTACATGTTCACAAGCAGATTGAACTGTGAGAATTACCTGTATTTAAGTAACTCCAGTTTTAAAAATGCACACTAACCAATATCCATTTTCCCCTGAGCCCTTTGCTCATACTTCTTGAAACATTTGCTTTCTTGCCACTCAATTATGAACCAAACCTCCCCTCCCTTCCTCAAAGTGGTTCTACATCCTGCCAGAAACTCAATGTTGCTTCCAAATCTTGCAGACCATACACACGTTTCTGTCCGACATAGGCATTGTGAACATCACCAGTGATAGTGCAGAAACTGCACAGAGACAGGCATTGTCTGACCAGGGACAATTCTGGCACATGTCTGCACATTCTCCTCCAGCCACTTACACAGCCCCTGAACTGACAGGCAGGAAGCTTCTGGCACATCCTCCTGCCGACAAAAGGAGCAGGAAAGGTGTGTCATGCGACATCTTTGAATGTTGCACTCTGTATATTTTTGACCCTTCAAGCAATCAGCTCCTCCATCCACGGCCTGGATGTTTTCCAGAGTTAAAAATAAAGCCATTCTGGGAAATAATGCATGTCCTGTATTTCTACATAGTCCTTTTACTGTTTTCCTGAATTTTAAAACAAAGTTAACATTTGATTCCCTTCTTGGTTTCAGAAGGCTTCACCTTGCTCCTAATGATACCTGTCAAATTTTATCATCATGCAGGTGTTACATTAATTCATAGACAAATATTTAAGCAGTTGATCCTGAGAAGATGGAAAAACCCCCACCAACATCAGAGGTTAAGGTTTTACACCAAGGCCCTGCAATGTTATTCTTCCATCAATCACTTGAAAATACCACCAATAAGAAAAGCTGCTGCTCACCAATGTTAGATAAAAGCTAAACTTCCAGAAAGAACCACCTTCAGTGACAGAGATGCATTTAGGAACAGCAAAAAACATCTTGTAGGATCCTGCTTACATTTGCACACAGTTATTTAAAAAGTAAACAAAGCAACTCAAACTTCAAAACATGCTAAATTAGACTTCTAGCACAAATATGCTGAAGTCAGACCGACTCTTTCAGGAAGCAGGTCAGACAAGCCTTGCTGTGTGCAGCATCACAGGACACATCAAGTTTGTATACCAAAAAACCACCTATATGGAAACAGCATAAGTAGCCCAAGAACCATATACAGGAAACAGATTTGATTATTTCAGTATTTCAGTATTTCAGCCAAGGGTGAGCACAGTACTGCCAAATCATGATAGCATGGAACAGGTGCATGTAATAAGCCCATAGTCCCTTGTAGGTAACTTCATGTATGCTGATGCCCAAGCATACAAAACCTTTAACCTACCCTGATAGCCTGAGGCACAGAGAGAACAGTGCTCTAAAGCCAACTCCCTAAACCTTACCTATGGTACAACCACACTGATTAAACCTAACGGCATACAGAAGAATCACGTCTGATAAGAGAACTATGACAAGTAACACATTCAAGACAACCCTTAACACATTGAAAAAAAATCATGAAATGCAATCTAATCAAATTAAAGCCTGTGAAACAGTTAAGAGTTTGAGGTCATGACTGAGCTAGGTCAACTTAGGTGAAAGTCTACCATATCAAAGGGCAGGCCGCCTAGGCCATAACAATTGATAAGGCACACACCATCAAGAAACAGAGTTTCTGAACAATAACAGAACAAGAGTCATATGCTTTCTTAAGTCACAAGAGCAATTCCAGAGGCAGTGAAGAGCAACAGCCCTTTAGGCAACACAGGACTACCAGTGAAACATAACCTGGTGCAAAACACAATTGCCTTGCACATGGAAGTCTGAGACTCTCACAGAAATTCCTAAAGGTGTTGAATTTGGTTACACAATTTCTCGCTTTTGCAGTGGCATATTAATATGATACTCTAGTTTTTTGCTTATTTCACTCTAGTTTTTTGCTTATTTCATATTCACTTCCATAACGTTGTGAAAGTGGCAACAGAGACTTGAATGCTGCCAAGCATCACTTTCTTGATTTAACAAGCAGAGAGGGAGTAAGATGTACCTAGTTTTTCTTTGAGGAGGTAACAGGGACCTGGAATCCACAATGGAGAAGCAGAAGTCGGAGATTTAAGACCATCTTTGGTTTTATTAGACTCCATAAATAGAGACTTAAACATTTTGTGGATATTTCATGAGAAGATTTTTTCAGAATTAAAGATTGTTAGTTATACACTCAATTATGTCTACTGAGAAATAAGAGTGCCAACATGCAGTGTTTGTTTTATTTCTGGTTTCACAACATTCAAGCCTTTGCTTGCACATACATGGAAAACTCATGCTGTCATCTCTACTAGTTCATCAATACATCACATAAAGCAAAGCACAGCAATCTCCTCACGATAAATGTTTTACATGGCTATATGAGTAATAAAGAGGACAAAATTTCCCTGAACAAAGAATCCAGAAAAAACTAATAGACCAGTTCACTAAGCAAGTATAATTTAGTTCACAGTCCTAAGGAGTTAGTCCCTTATTTTGTCAGTGTAGTATAAAGACAAGGCTATGATTGCACAGCTGCCATATATTGTGCTAACACCAGGACTGCCTCAAAAAATCCCAGGTGTTATATGGTAAAGAACTGTTTATTTCCTCTCGCACAGACGTGAAATGCAAGTTTCCATTTCTTAAGCAAAAGTCTGAAAACAGAGGGCAGCATAAGCCACACCCTGGATCACTACCATTTACAACTCCACAGAAAACAGCAGCTAAATGCAGCTGAAGAAAGCAAGGAAGAAAGTTGTTTACATTATGCTGGTTTTGTTTAAATAGTTTCTCAAAGACATGCTAATTTCTTACACAACTTGTTCAACAGCATTCAGTTCTTTGCAGAACTTTCAGACTGTTAAAAATATTCTCATTCTCTCTTCCTCCTGCAACTCTTCTGATTGAAAATTACATTATGGCATGACTGAGCAACCTTAAGAAGCAACACTACAGCTGTGCCCACAATAAAACCACCTTATTTATGGCCCAACCTCCTCATTTTTCAGACATGACCAACCTATAGCTATTATGAAGCATTTCTTCATTCCTGAACTTCAGTAGTGTATATAAGAGTCTATTTACTATTACTTTGTCGAAAGCAATTAAAATTATGAAAATAAGGCTTTTTCTTGAGAGTGTCAAAGCACTAATCAGTCAGCAGACCATGTAGAGCCATTGCGGCCTTAGCAGGATGACAGAAATACCAACCCCCAACAGTTTTCAAGAGAAAAAATTCCAAATCCTGCATCCAGGTTTAAAACACGGATTTAACAGGGCTTGCAGTACGAAAGTTTGGGTCACACTCAGTACATATTCAGTACCACTAACACAGGCTCCAACTGGATTAGGATGATCACTTGTTCAATAGAACAAAACAAAATTTGTGAGCTTGGTTACTGCCATGCCCTGCAACTCACCTCTGCTGATGCGCTGCTTCTCTCCAGAAAGAATGCCAGGGCTGTCAATGATACTGATACTCTTCAGTACCTCGTTAGGTAACTGAGAACACATGAACCTGCAGGAAAGGAGGAAAAAAAAACCATTAACAATAGCTCTAGCTCACATACAGATTGTTGCTGAGAGATCCCCATTATGTAACTGATTCCAGAAAGACTCAAGTGAGATTTTAAAAAGTTTCTGAAGTCCTAATGAACCCTTATGTTTGGCAACTACATGTGTTAAAAATATAAAGAGAGCTTCACAAAAAAGAAAACACAGGAAAACCTTGGAAAGCTGTATGTGTAAGTGTTGATACAACTCCAGATTTTGAAAGAGCTGACAATATGGGCCTTAAATGCAACATTAAAATGACCCCTTCAAATCACCATTTTGCTAAGACCAAAATTAGCATACACAAAACAAAATATTTTAATGTACTACAACTTACGCCCAAACTCAAAGAGACTGAAAAGGGCAGCAGGCAGAAAGCCATCCTGATGACACGTTTATATTCCAGTCCCTGGCCTATCTCCCTCTTGCCTGATGCATCAGCACTTGAGTAGTCCCCACTCCCTACCCTACTGTTCTCCTCAGGTGGGGCTTGTGGAAAAAACAGCAGTTCTCCCACAAACCCAGCCAAAACTTTCACACTGTCAGAACCAGGGGTTCAAATTACACACAGTATGCTCTAAACAATAACCTCCTGCCTCTGCAACAGGAGACAAATTCAATGGTGGTATTACGGAAAAATAAATAATTCACAAGGACTCAGAGCCGTGTAGAACACTTGGTGTGTTACATCCAAGTTACCCTGAGGCTTCTGGGATAGTTCATGACTGAAGAACTTCACCGCCCTTCATCCTACACTGCCTTTGAGAGATTTGCATTAGAGTTTAATCTTCTTACCAGGGAGCAGCTGAAGACTGCTAACAAGCACACAGTGTAACCCACCCTCCCTCTGCGGGGGTGTCCTGCACAGGGTGACGCTGCAGGCTCAGGCTGGAAGATGGCTGCACTATGTCAACCCATGGCTTCAGAAAGCATGCTGCCTCAAAAAACAGGGTATCAGAGAGAGCAAACAGAAACTGTGCCAAGGTCACACAAGAACTCCGAGACTAAAGATAATCAGAGTTAGTACTCATTGAGGCAGGCAAATATTGGATACAGAATGTAAGATGTATCAAAATCTGGATGCTATTTTATACAGATGATTCAAAGGAAATTGGGAATTAAAGTCCTTACACCTCACTTCACCTTGCTTTTCAGGGAACCTTGTAGTAACAAGCCTGTAACAAAAGCACAAAGCATCCCTTCTTGAGTACAACAGAAGTGGCAGCATCAGCTATACCTCTCCCTGAAATCCAAGAGGGGATAAGGAAAGGGCAGCCACCTGGGCCTGCTAAACCCTTATGGTATGTAAACAGCAGTACCCTTCTTGGGCTTTGTTTGTTGGTTAGGGTTGTTTGTTTTTAGTGGAACACCAATGTAGCAAATATCACACTTCTGAAGCAAATTTTTTCACTAAGGCTTATTTTCTGCTAGCTTAAGAGATGCTCTTGAAAGAGCAACAAAGAAAACACATTTCGTCATGTGAGACATTACAAAAAACATACATCACTAGATTGTACCGCATGAAGTAGCTTTCATGAATTTGGACGTGTGAAAAGTGAATTTTCTTGTATGTTTTTTCTTATCACTTTCATTCAACCTTAGACAGCCCAGTGCTTGATTAGTATCACTGAAATGTTTCCAGACGCATCATATGGGAAGACAGGCCCTTTTCTGTCAGCTGAACAATACAGCAGTATCTGTTTCAGAAAACAGGGAACTACAAGCCTTAGAAATGTAGACATTGCTGTCTTTGCAGCAATGGCAGGAGAGAAGTATATGGGAAACACATATGAAATAGCAGGATGAACTCAGAATTAATTGGCTGTAACATTTAGAATATATCCACATAAGCTGAGAGATGGGTTAAAAAAATCTTACCTCAGACTAATATTTCAGACAACTTAAAAACTGTAATGGTAGTTGTATTTTAATATCTCTTTTCAACATTTTCTTAAAATCCAACTGCATGCAGGTCATGCAAGTGCTGCATCATAAAAAACAAAACTACATCCTATTCAACTGAATGACAAACATATTTTCACCAAAAAAAAAAAAGTGTTACAAAAACAGTTGAATGAGATGACTGCAATGGCTTATGACACATCAGAATAGAGCAGGGCCATGCGCTTCTTCTCAGCGGCATTGAATTATTTACGATGGTATAACGCAATAATCTTTCCCCACCAGCACCCAAGGGTACGCTAGGTCCTGTCCCCCCTCCCTTCCCTCCCTAACCTTTCTTAAAAGTACACAGGAAAAATAGGAGACTAGTCTCTACACCCAAGAGTCTCAAAGGAACATCTCTCACAAGCAGTGAGGGGGAAATACGAAGAGGTCATGGAAAAAACTAGCACAGTAACATCAATAAATTAATGTGGCTAATTACTAAGTACAAACCTTGATTGTGCTACTGTGTTCTTGTTTGTTTTTAGTTTCTCCATTACCTCAGCCCCTGTTTCCTGTCATTTGGATTGTTGCCTTTGGATGAAATGGGCATTTAACTTCATATTCTAAGTATACATAGCCTTAAGTTCTTCCATAAAGCAAAACACTAGGATTGGGAAATAATTTAAAAAATAAAGTGGGGACAGGGGGAGCAGGTAGAGAAAAGCCTATTAAGGCAGGAGTGAAAAATGCAATATTGGGTATAGAGGACTGTCAGTGTGGCAAATGAGACAAGGCAAAGTAAAATACGTAGCACAACTGCAGGTAAGATCCAGGGCAAGTTACTCAAAGATACTGAAGCCTAAGACTTTTTCAACTAGGGGAAGTCACGAAGAGAAAGGAATTTGTAAATTTTAAAAAAGCAGCAGTGATCAGAAAGGCAGGCTGAGGGTGATGCTAGGAGAATATAAGCTAGATCTCTGCTGCAAAATTAAGGAGCAAATATGACTGTAAGGGATGATAAGGTTGCTCACAGCATTCCATATAACAATATCACAGTCAAAAAAAGAATTGGAATAATTTAGTCAGTTACTTTGAATGTACATCTTTTTAGGTAGCAAATAACCTTTCTTCCATAATATTCAGGACCTGACACAACTAGTTAGAGGGATGATTTAGGCAAAAAGCTTTTTCTATACCATTCATGCAAACACACATATGTTCTGTATCATATGTTCTGTACAAATATTTGAATACTGTGCAAAATACAATTTACAGTACATTAACTTTTCATAGAAAGAGTACAATAGTGGTGAAAGGGAGAAACTGAACAGTGATCTGGAGGACAGAACTTAATCTCAAAATTATTATTTAAAACGGGACTTGGCTGGAGTTTCCCACAGCACATATTCTTATCTCAGCAAAGTGATAGCCAAGCCAACTATAAGCAGTTATAAACTTTCTTCGTTGAATAAGCACGGCAAGAGATAAAACTGTACATGATGAACTTTTAACACATATACCAGTGTTTATCAGCCAAACAGGAAAGTTTATTGTTAAAAAGAACCAATTTAGATTAATTGACTTGCGGAGTGAGGCCTTCATGTCAAGCTACCATCAAATACAGGAAAAAAACAAGGTGAATACTCAGACAATGTGAACGAAGTTATTAATAACTTTTAACTGGAAATATTTAGCATGCTACTTAAGTTTACTATGGCAATACTCACAGCCCCTGAACAACTCTTCCCTTTTTAGAAATACACAGCAGCCATCCAGAAGCTAACACTATCTTCCTGGTCTACGGAACTGTGGTGTGTGAAGACCAGCTAGTCAAAAATAAACAAGTAAGAGCCTGAGTATGTTGCTTTCTCCAGAAGGCACATTCAAATCTTCTCCATTCTTGTAGGCCTTATTACATATCCCAGCAATTCACAATTTTAAAGAGCTATACCAAGACATCCAGTAGACCAATGGAAAGCAACAATTGAGCATCACAGGGAAAATATTTTTTTCCCTTTTTTTTGGATTGTAGTTTTTCTTAATAGTACTAACCTATCAGTTTTATTGAGCAGAACAATTTGTGTCCCAAGCTCCAGCTGGCGTAATGCCTTACAAACAAGTTACCCAGTGGAGCGTTTCAGCAATTTTCTGTGAACTGGTTTTAACAATGATTTCCTGTTCAGATAACTGAATATCTCTATCCTAATGGCACCCTACCTAGTATGTAGTGCCTTGTATTTTTTTTTTTAATTCACCTGAACTGCCACTGCTCTTGTATTTGAATATTTATTCCATGCTGTTCAAAACAGAACACACAGAAATTTAAACATAAACATCAGAAGACAGCAAGCAAGTAGATCCCACCTGTTCAGGAAAGCATTTCCAAAGCGGCTGAGTTTGCGGAATGGCTTCTTAGGATCAACAACTAGGGCATTTCCAGGAACATTTCCTTCTGTTTCTCCATACATCACAGCAATAAAAGAATCCGTGGTAGGCTCTGGACCAATACGCATGCCTGGAAAGTCTTGTTCAAGCAGATACCTAGTAATGGAGAATACATAAATGTATTTATACAGAATAATTATATTTATACAGAGTGAATGACTGAGAACTATGACAAAGGCAACTACTTGGGTTTTTTTGCTTGAAAATTTGCTTGATAATTCCCTAGGATATACATACTCTATAAGAATAACATTATATTTTCCTACATTTCATTATTTCTGTAAACTGGTGAGGGGGGGGAGGAAGAGAACTGAATTGTTTTTTCACAACAACACGGTAAAGTGATAAAGTAAATCCTTTTACAAAAACAGTGTGGAAAGCATTCCCTCAACTGCAGCACCTGAACCATTCAGGTGGATGCTTCTACCAATGATCTCAGTGTTGTAGGTCACGCTACAAGACATGGGTGCTTTTCTGAGTGTTTTCAAGCCTATACAAGTGCTGCTGGTACTAAAAGGAAGCGGCTTGAAACTGCATGTGAGCAGACTCAGTTGGCTGACAGATATCACCCTTTAATGAACTCAGTATGATTTTACTAAATTTAACTCATCCTACACAGGTAAAAATAACCTTTATGAGAAAATAAAGTTAAATCTGTTTGGGAATGAGGAATTCTTTTTTCTTGACCTGCATATCAAAAAGTAATTGTTAACTCAGTCAGATCTGCAGAACTTGCAGTCTAACAGTAACATACTTCCAAAAGGCAAGTCAGGCAGTGTATACCATCAGAAACCATCCTCTCATCCTTTCATCTCCCTTCAAGTAGTCCACCAACATGCAGACAGCACATACTTAGTGGACCAAGTCTTGACTTTCCAGACAAGGTCTGAAATTAAGTAAGTATGTATTTAAATATTAAAACTTCATGGCACAAGAGCATGTATTTACAGAAAAAGCCTGTCTGTAGCAGATAACCCTGCTTAACTTTAAAGCATGAGTGCTATTGTCCTCATTCACAATACCACCATCTTGGCACTCAAGACTATGACCAAAATGTTTTCAAGTATGTTGTAACGTGAATTACAGGAACGTTAAAATTATCTTATCAAATTATCTTGTACTTATTAATTTAATGGCTTCCACGTCACCCTGGAATTCTTTAAAAAATCTCACAATTTTAATGAACTACAATTTAACTATTTACATAATCAAAACTGGACTTAAATGAGAATTCTTCTTCAGGTACAGGTGATGGTCCTACGTACAACAACAGCACTGGTTAGGTTTCAATGCCTCTATATTAACATTGCTCTTTCAATAAAGGTTTGTTCCTTACGTTCTAATAAAGGTTTGGCCCTTAATCCAACAGCACTATGCCTGTTCTGCTATAATTTCCGAAGTCAATGTTGATTTGAAAGGACTTGCTGGCTGCTTTTGCTGCAAAAAAAATTTTACAAAGTATCTGTACTTGCTGAACAATCTCTGTCTCTAAATAAAATATCCAAGCATTCACTAACTTTATAGATCAGTGCACAGAAGCTGAATTTAAGGAACTAAATATATGCAACACATTTCAAAGGCTGTTTTCCACTAGCCTTAGCAAACTGGCTCCAATTAGCTACAATTACCTATGAGCTACATAAGATTTCCTTCAGCTTTCTGCTTCCAAACAAAAAAATACCAATGCTAAAATTTGTGGGAAAGGAGGAACATAAGAACAATCATGCCAGAACATGCAAAGTCAATTTGTTCTGCCTCTAGAATAAACTGTACCTAATGCACATCAACAGGGAAATAAAACTGACTCATCTCCAACAGCAAAAAACCCCAACTCTTGAACCTCTCTGCACATGCAGGATTGTACAGTGCAGCAGATCCCTCACCTTTTGAGGTAGATCATGTATCAAAATTTAGATAAAACTCCTTTAACATCTCAGCAGTTGAACCCTTTATGCATGGAAACTGAGGACTTTCAAGTGTTGTAGCAAACAGGGGAACACCTGAAACACACAATGTGTTCCTGCCTCTTCACAGAGCATCATTGCAGACTAGACTTCTCTAAAACAGGACATCAAGGCTAACTCACTATGATTTTCCAGACTGGAGTTATCCACAGCTTTGATTTTGAAAGATCAATTATACTTTCATCTTCTAAAATAAGATTTAAAACTTGTCATGATAAAACGTTCCACCTCAAAGTCTCTTAATTCTGCTTTTTCTTATTGTCCTTCTTTTCAAAGAGAAAAGACCTTTATGAGACTCATAAATGAGTTCTTCTCTTGATACAAACTGTCATTCCCAGACTTCTGCTGACAGAGGCAGCAACTAATAAGGTGACAGACAACACATACAACAAGAAGTTCCCAGAGCAGCAAAGAGTGTTGTACTGAATTGAATGCACAGAATTGAAGTCCCAGATCCCAGGTCAAAGAAAACTGTATGGTGGGTTCTGAATGCAGGAGAAGACATGTCCAGGGTAACAGGATAATTGCTATCTATCATAAGCTTATGAACCTATTAGGCAGGCTTCAAGATGCCTACAAGAGTAATTTCATGGCCTGCTCATGAAGTTGTTGCATATATAACACCTGCAAAATTTAAAGATTTACAAGTACAGAGAACCTTTCAGGATTTCCAACATCTCTAATTTTAGCTCAGAACTCAACGGTGCAAATTCAGATTAGCTGCTTACTGAAATGACTAAACAAGAATAAAGTACTACTGAACTGCAATGATACTTCCAAGTTAATGTCACAAACACACAAACCTGGCTTTTATAGCAATAACAATCCAGAAGGGCAAGACTTCCTCCCAAATACCAAGCCCCACCCAACAGTCACAATGCTGAGCCTGGTATAGCCATTCAAAAGACATAGGAATCACTTTGCAAGGCAGGTATTTTCCACTAAGACTGGCTCACAGTTGCACATCAAGAATCAGTGACTAAAATAAACTGGTTCTTGAGCACTGGCTGTACAAGTGTGATGGTTTTGGCTGGGACAACACCTAGTATGTGGCTGTGTTTTGAATTCGTGGTGAAAAGTGTTGATAATACAGGGATGTCTTCATTACTGCCAAGCAGCTCTTACATAGAAACAAGGCTTTTTCTGCTTGTCACCCCACCTCACCAGCAAGTGAGTGGGGACGCATTTGTGTCCCCAGCTGGGAGGGGAGGACACAGATGGGACAGCTGACCCCAACTGACCCAAGGGATATCCCATACCATATGGCATCGTGCTTAGCATACAAAGGGGGGAAGAAGGAGACACTTGGGAAGGGAAAATGCTATCACTCTTAAGTAACTTATGTGCAATGGAGCCCTGCTTTCCTTGGAATAGCTGAAAACCTCCCTGCCTGTGAATTCCATGTTTTGCCTTGCTTGCGTACACTGCTTTTACTGTACCTACTAAACTGTCTTTATCTCAGCTCATGAATTTTCTCGCTTTTACCCTTCCAATTCTCTCCCCCATCCCACTGCAGGGGGGTGGGTGTGAGTGATTGCATGGTGCTTGGTTGCAAGCTGGGGCTAAGCCACACCAAGCTGTATCATACCTCTCAGCATGAAAAATCAGTTTCACTTACCCACACAAAAGGTATGAGCAGTCTTCTGTAAACTGAAAATTTGCCAGTGTCTTCATGTACCATATGCTACATTAAAACAGGAAAATACAGGAAAATACCTGGATTTTCAGATCTGCAACTGCGTGCTCTGCTCAGGAATTTTCAGCGGAGAGGGAGTGCAAAAAGGTTCACAGGAAGAATGCTAAAAATAGCCACCGTCCCAAAGACAGTCTAGCTCAAACAACAGACATCCTGTTGACTCTTCTCCCTTTGTTTTTACCTGGACTATAACCTTTCTGCTTTGCCAATAAACGTTCATCTATGTTTCTTTGCAAGATGTATAGCCAGTCTAGAGGAAACTAGTTTACAAAGTTCCAGAGATAGAAAAGATTACTCACAATTCTGGATTCTTCATCTGAAGTCTAAATGCTTTAGCTAGCCCAGACTAATGCAGGTGAGCTGGACAGAACAGCACAGAGCAGGGGTATCCTGTGATGTACTGGGACACAAACTCAAGGCCTCTTCATGTCTGCTCATCTCCATACGACATACTGCACCATGTGTTTTTAAACACAACAAAAAACAGCAGCTGTTTCTTTAGTTTAAGAATTCTGCTCCAAATAACTCAAAGTTTTCATGTAGAGCTAGTAACAAAAAAGTTATAGCTTTCACTCAAAGAAATTAATTGGGACCTTCCCCACCCCCACTCCTGAAGAAACAGATGTAGCTGTATAAGTGATTGCACTCTACTTGCAAACTCCAGATACTATGCATACAAAAGGGTACTTTCACAAAAGCCAGCTCTGGCTGAGTCTAAATCACAGGAAGTTTAAAATTTTTAACCTCTGAGTAATACCTGTGAGCAAAGTAAAAGCACAGCCTGGCAATCTGAGGAATTTACTTCTGGTTTGTCTCATGTTGATAAGTTCTTTAAAAAAATCAGTCTCTTATGCTTTTAAAATAGAAAAACGAATAACAAGTTAGACGTTATCAGACTAAAAAGTTTAATTAACTGTTAGAAGAAAGAGGTCAACAACTACAAACTTGCACTGACTACCTTCAATCTCTTTTTCATACACTACAATTCTCCTCTCCTATCCCTTCTTTCCCCACCTTTTTTTCCTAAAGAAGACAGGAGAATTTGAGACCCTTACAGAATCTGCAAGGGCAAGCAGCTCACATGTAAAATAAGCAACTGGCTCTCACCATCCTCCCACTTCATTAAACACAACTGGAAAAGTATTAACATTCAGGACTGGATATGATTTGTTTGAATTGTCAGCATTGTCAAATACTTGAATAAAACACTATCTCCATAGTACACCTTAGACAGCGAAACTGGCTGGTTTCACTGCATTGTTCCAAGTGCCAAAGCGGATAAACAGCATCAAATGAAAAAATGTAAGAGCTGTTAGAAACCTGGAAGTGTTTGTTTGCATATCTTAACCCCCAGGGACATTCAGTCATTACTAGTGTTTTCCATAAAGACTTAGTGGAAGGAACTGGGTGGATATGGATGTGTCAGAGGCATGAAAATGTGAAGTTCTCACGATAACGTCTAAATCACAGTAAATCCCAAATGAACGTCTGACAGCTAAACAGAATTGTTATGCTTACATGTAAACCAAAGAGTAAACACTTAAGTAGATCTACGTGCCCTCCTGATTGTGAAATGGAGAAATATGAACAAAAAGCAGTCCTAATTAAGTCTTAAAATAATGCTTATTAGAATGTTTGCAGGAAAAAAAAGACCCACTACAGGGCACCTTCATTCTAAAAAAAACCCTATCAATAAAAGCCATAGAATTATAACAATCTTGAGAGTCTATGACATTTTTCCATGGGAAATTAAGCCTACCAGAGCAGAAATTTATTTATGGTTGACCTGGTCATGATAATATTTTCCCATGTCTTCTACTAAGTCTTGCATTCAGCATACAAGAACTTTTCTCTTTTTTTGTCCTTCATTTTCTCCTCTAAATTGGATTTTGAGTAAGAATCACTATTGTCTAAGTTGCTGCCCATCTTGAATGGAGCATTTTCTCATGCTGATTAAGCCAATTATTATCTATGCTATAGAGAGCACTAAGGTAATGAATATCGATAATGGTACAGTCAGACTGTGGTCCACTAGAAGCAATAACAGCTGTTCTGTTACTGACTTGGGCTCAACAGTCAGTGCCTGTCTCCTCCAATACCTGGCAGGGCATTAAACTACTCTCCAACCTATGAAAAAAGGGACAAGAGAAAGCAGTAAAAAGGGTGAAGAGAAGGGCACATCACAGTAGAAGTCACCTCCTCCATCGAGTCAGATGTTTTATTAAAACACTTGAGAAAACATCTTTGAAATCTTTCTCTCTCTCTAATTTGTCTGTGCATCTTTGCGCAGCAGTAACCAATGCTAAAAGAAAAGCTGGCCATATCTGCAATAAACTATACACCTTTTCTCATTCAGACTGTACTTTAGCATCAGTCAACGCTATTGCTCAGTATTTTATGGTCACAGTGATAACAAGTTACTCACAAAGCAACAGTACAAAAAATACATCTAAGGCACTGTAAGGAATATCAATGTATCAATGTTTCTAAGCACAGTATTGACTTGCACTCCAGACAAATATGGGCAACTATAAAGGACAGAAGAGTTGAATGTCCATAAATCAAGAACCTGCGTTCTCATCCAAGGCAAACTGTTACAGGAGGGGGAAAAAATTTCCTATGAATTGCAAATGACAGAGCAACTCTGCTGACAGGCAGAACAGGTTCTAGTATGTACATATTTGGGACTGTTCTGTCTCCCTCTGTATTACCCGTGGTCTCCCCATCCCATGTCCATAAGCTAGCTAACTATGCCTATCTGAAAATATATACAGACTAACAAAGCAACTATAATTTTGAAGAAGAAAATGAAACAGCACAGCTAGGGAAATGTTAGAAAAGTCCAAATCATCCTTCTTAAAAACACACACCTTCTTGTGACTATGTGTGGGGATCCTGCAACAAAGTTTCTTTTCTTTCAGTTATAGCCCTATTTCTATTTTTAAAATATTCCTCTGAGCAACACCACTTTATGTGTTTGCAGGTATTCAGTAATAATCAGAAAGAAGCAAGTTCAGCTTCAAGCTTCCAATTAGCTGGTTGTAAAACCAGAAAAGACACATGATTAGCTGTGTAAACATCTGAAAAGCTCTCAGGTGACTAAAGGTAAACATCGATCTTCAGAGAAGGAAGGTAGGTCTTTTGCCCCGCATAAAGAAAACAGTGTTATGGCAAGGCTGCCTGTAATCTTTGTAACCGAAAGACAAATGTTTGTAAAATTTACAGAAGGACTATAATGAACCTCAGATATAAGTAATTGGATCCAAGTGACTGCTCACTGTCCTTCGCAGAGCTGGACATAACATTAGACTAACTTGTAAGGGGCATATGAGAGACAAGTACACTCAAATATATACAAAATATTCACAGGCTGTGCTTTCCAAAGACACGCTTCAGCTTTCTAAAAATTGAGTTACTAAGAAACTTAGAAATAAGGAATACAGGAAAGACAGAAAATACAACCGGAACAACACTATTAAGCTGCCTTAGTAGTGATACTGCTTTTTCAATGTCATTGATCAAGGGGAGAGGGCGGTGGACGGTGTAAGACGTTCCAGGTACCGTGTGTTTTTTGTCCAAAACTCTTGTCTTGTTTCTCTTTTATCATCACATGCAATCTGTGCATTAAACTACTTTTGGGAACGGGGAAGGAGAGAAGGTTAAACGGTCCGCGATGGCCAGTCCAGTCATACCGTTTTAACACGAAGTGCCTGGTTTTCCTTTGAAACAATTCAGATATTCAAAGAACTAAGAGGAAGTAGACAACGAGGTTACACTTTCTCAGCAGAACATGAAATAGAGATGATATGCTTGAACAGGAAGCTAACGGCGAGCTACAGAGCATGCAGCAGGCTAGGGAGCGGCACCACCCTGGGACACAGCCTGCGGGTGGGCGGCCAGAGCCGGGGAGGGATTAGCCGCACGGCAGGACCGCCCCGGGCAGGAGGCGAGCGAGGGTGACCGGGCGGCCGAAGGGGCTGCCTTACCGGATGAAGGTGGTCTTGCCGGTGCTGTACTGCCCCACCAGCAGCACCATGGGCTTGTTCTCGAAGTCGGCGTCCTCCAGGGCGGGCGAGTGGAACTCATGGAAGCGGTAGTGCTCCTCCAGCGGCAGCAGCTTGCGGAGGTAGAGATCCCGCAGCCCGCCGGTCACCGTCTGCACCAAGTCGGTGCCGCCGGTGCGCTCCCGCCCGCCGCCCTGCTTCCCCAGCCAGCTGAACATCCCTCCGCTCCCGCACTGCCACCGCCACTGCCACCGCCACCGCCACCACCCGCACCGCCCGCACACGCAGCCCCGGCGGGGCGGGCACAGCCGGGCGGGACCCGGCGCAGGGGCGGGCCCGGCTCCCTGCAATACACACCCTCCGTGCCGGGTGGGGCTTGGCGTGTTCTCAGGGGGACGTAGTTATTGTTTGCGTAATCAAAGGAGTGGTTTTTTTTTTTTTTCATTTAATTTTTGCACCACAAATCCGCCTCTGGAGGTTACTTGTACCTGCTTTTATTCTACGCCGAAATCTCGGCCGCTTGCAATGAAATCCGGAAAGCTTTTGACGCCTCCGATCTGAACATAGAATCGCCCAAATACTTCTCGTGTTTTTCTGATGATGGTTGCTGTCTCTGGATGCCAAAGAAGTGTGTGACTAAGCGCGGTGGTGTTTAGCCACGGCATCAGGCAAATGCTTTAAACAGAGTGAAAAATCTTAGTATAACACTGAAATGTTTCCGTGGGACGTGTGCAGCAAATACGGCCATTGGTTTTAACTTTAGGTCCAGTACCGTGTTAAGCCGCATGGAAAGATCACCTTTTTATTGATTTTACAAGATATTTTAAAGGAATATAGCACCACATTCACTAAAAAGTTGGAGAAATCAATAAAACATTTTTTTTTCCTCTGACATGAAAGTTTGTCTGTATTCACTCACTATATAGAGAACAAAATTTTGGGGTCCCACTGAAAAAAACCCCACCCTAAAAACAGGGCTATTTTTTGCTGAATCTGTGTGTGAACACTATGTTACAAGTGTTATCTGGTGTGTTACAACCTAATAGCCTTGTCTGCTTCACAGCATCGTTATTTAAATCCTGTTTTGCTGGTCTAGCATGTCTACTGATTCACATTTTTAGCTAGGTACTTCTCTTCCTCCTCATTTCCATATCGAATACTACATTTTTTCGATATGCTCCAGCTCTTTTTTAAATACATCAGCAGGTTTAGATGTGGCCTTTCTGTCTCCTTCCTCCCCGTGGTGTTCCTCAAAGAACAGATGTTAGGCTTTAGCAATTCTGAGTCCTGGGCATTTTACCACTTTGCCTTTTCTTGGTTCCTTGCTTTGCATTTTATTTAGGGCTGTGCATATGTTTTGCAACTCTTTTTTTGCAATTTCCATGCTGAGTCTAAAGATTTTATACCATTTCACGTAGGGTCATGCTGACTGGCTTCCTCATTTTTTCAAATGCCCTTTTTATAGTTTGGTTTTCTTTCATTTTCATTAATTTTCTCTATGGGTTAATTCATAGCTAATTAAGTTATCCTTCTCGTTACTTACATCTTCTCTATGTTACTTCAGTAATTTCTTTTAAATTAACCTTGTATCACCACATCTTTAGGAGGTCTGACTGCTCATGATTATTAATTATCTGCAAAAATATCTGAGCTGTGGAAAACCGCAGTACTGCAGTGTGGGGTGATATTGCTTTCCTGCTTGTCTTTGGTGCATCCAGTTTTTAGTGATTTGAGAACCTCACATACTTCATAGAGCAGGTACAATATTGTTTCAGACCATCCTCCCATTTCCTGGAAATTTATGATTCAGTGCAGGACTGAGGCAGATGCAGAGCCTTTGTATTTTTCCAGTCCCTAAAATTTTTCCAGTGAATGAATCTAGCAGTTTTTTGAATGCATAAACTTTTACGAACAAGAAAATCCAGGGATAAAGTGGTCTATAACTTAATTACATGTTGTGTGCAGAACAACCTCACTTTATTAATTTTGAACCTGCTGCTTGATAGTTTTGCCTGATTCCAGCCAGGTCTTATATTAGAAGACGGGTGCACAGTCAGTCTGTGTTCATCTCCCACAGGGTACTCCAGATTTCGCACATCTCTCCTCTCTGCCTTTGATGTCTCTTGTCCTTTTTCTAGGTTGCAGATTCCTTATCTATTCGTGTCTTGTGTGGAAGCAGCTCCCCCTCCTTGATCAACCCTGGCATTTTCCCCTGTATTCTTGTTGAATATAGAAAACTGAGGTACCGAGTAATTATTTCATACAAGCTTTTTGAAATAGGGGAAAGTGTTTGTTGTTCTCCATGACCCTTTTGTGTCTGCTGGAAAGCAGCAGAAAGGGCAGGGAAGTGTTTGCACTAACACAACACACCTCGTTCTGCTTGTCTTCAGACTTCCTGCCTAGATGCTTCCTGCTGTCAGTGAAATAATTTTTGCCCTTCAGACAATAAAGCTCTAATTGTATATGGGAACTTGGGAGTGCTTCCAAATTCCCAGGTCTGGCTGTGCCCTCTGGCTACATCCCATCCTATGTTGTGATGAGATCCAGCATTTATCAGCACGACGGCTGTCTCTTGTTGCCATGGAAGATAAACCCTGGACATATAGTCCATACAGTCCATACAGGAGCTGTACGGGCTCCTGCAGTGTGCAGGTAAACATTTACTGTGATAAAAAGTGTGCAAGCTGCATTCAAGTGGCAATTTCTGTGCACCACCTAGGAGGAAACTCTCAAACCTAAGGGCAAAGGAATTTGTAAGAATTCCATTTTTGGCCCACAATAGCAGGATTTCTTGACAAAGGATACTGCAGCAGAACTGAGGAGCAGGGACATCTGTAGGAAACATGGGCTTGTAGATACAGGTGTCTAATAAGCAAACCAGTGGCCCTGAATAAAAAATTTAGAAAAATAATAAATGGAGACTTGAGATTTCACCGGTCAAAAACCCCAGACTGCTTACTTGGGAGCCATGTTAATGTCACCAAAGTGTCAGAAAACTGAAAGTTGATGTTCTGTTAACTTCAGCTGCAATATTTTACAGCAAGTTAAAAAATCACATTTCCATGAGTGATATTAGGTATAAAATTTTAGCTCTGCTTTATCTGTGTTTCTCATGTCATTTCAATAGTCTCAAAAACGGTAAAGCTTTAGACCTTTGGTATGTGTCAATAACATTTAAATCCAGCTTGATAAAACCCATTAGCATGAGTCAATTCTTGGGGAGATGGGTCTTAAATGTAATCCTAAATCTAAAGGGTCCCAGGATCCTGGAGCAGTTTACATCAAAGTCTGGAGCAGATATGTTCTCTTCTTCAATAATTTTTCAACGGCTATGAAATGTCTGCATGTTATCTTTAACTGTCTTGCTATAAGAAGAAGCACCTAAAAGAAATGGCTTTCACAGGAATTTGTGATGAAAAATATTTATTTGCTGTAATTATTTCTCAAAAAAATATGGTTTCTTATATGTTTAATATTTATTTTTCTTTCACATAAAGACTCCTTAGTTCACAAATGGCTTTCTTGATTTTGTTTTAGAGACAATGGATTTTGTTCTCTGCTGCATTTCTGAACTGGCAATCTTCTGTTTTTATAGCACAGGTAGAGAAGAGACACGGTCAGTGTAAACTTCCTCATGCTTCTTTGTCCATGCATTTCAGCCCTGGCCTCGAAGGTCACTTCTGCAAGTAGGAGTGGAGCACAGCCTCACCTAGCCACAGTCCTGAGGTTGTCAACGAGGGAAGCACATTAGTTTATTAAGGAAGAGCTCTGTTTCTTTGGTGTTTACTCCCTCCACTGACAGACATGCTTTAGCATTTGTTATGACAAATGAAATGCTATTCTTAGCATTCTTTGGCTTTTCTTCACTTCCTAATAAAAGTCCTTTTCTTCTTCATTAGCAGGACTCATAGATATTTTATTTCATATTCCCTAGTGCTGGGCAGTCAGCCAAATGCCGGGTTCCCCCTTTGTCAGGCACACACATACCACAGCCATCGGGTTGTTTTTGCAGAGGTTGCTCTTTCTTATGCTGCTTTTTCCGCTCCACAGCAGTATGCAGGGCCTGAAGAATCAAATCTTTGTTGTTCTGGACGTTGTAGTAGCTTAGGTTAACAAGTTTGTCAAAATCTTCCTCTGAATAGGTCAGATTATTTATGTAATATGGACCACAGGCACTGGCAACATCAACATCACCATCTGCCATCTCTGAGGGACTACGTTTCACACCTAACAGACAAACAATGACTTGGTTAATTTGCAAAAAACAGTTAGGATCTGAGTGTTTCTCAGGTATGCACAAATACTGGATCACAACCCAAAATTTTCCCTCCATAGGCATTTTGTTGCCGGGATAATTGGTTGGCAGCAGGGGGTAGAGAAGCTGATAGTGGTGAGTCGAGTTGGAGTAGTCCTGGGTATTCTTGGAAATGCCTAAACAAGTAACATAGCTTCTCTTTTGAGCACAGGAGGGTGGTATTCCTTGCCTCATCCTCTGGCTCTGAAGTGAGCTGTCAGCAGAGTTCCCATGTTCCCCTCAGTGCTGACACTTTCCCAGTCCCAGCCTCTACTTTGCTGCTGTCTCCCAGTCACTGCAGCACTCTGAACTTTCAGCCAAGGTGCAAATAAATGGCAATTACTCTTTCTCTCTCTTTCCTCCCCTTCTCCTGAAACAGATGGCAGCTGCAAGAGCCTCATGACAGCATGATTTTTTCCAGATGATGGGCCTGAAGACACTGTTGCTTTCTGTGCCTTAAAGCTTTGACTCCACAGCTTATTTCCCTCACTACTCTTTTCATGCCTCCAGAAATAGGCTGCTGAAAATCCATGTGTTACAATGACTCAGGCTTTCCAAAAGCACACCTGCCTTCTCAGCAGCCTGATGGATATTCTTTCACCCAGCACAACCTAGCACTTGATCTCGCACAGTCTGCTACCTCAAGCCTTGGTTCCTATAGGACAGAACTATCAGAATTACAGAAAGCAGACCTAAACAACTAGATTCTATTATCTAAACTGAAAGACTTCACAGGGTATTAATCCAGGTGTATCCCAGAAGCAGATGGCACAAATATTTATGATCATTTCCTTGATCTACCTACTCCTATAAGAAAACACAAGTTTTATGTAGCCTAAATAGTGAGAGTGAACCTGATATTCCCTGAATCACTAAGATTTGTCAGGCACACTGAAAGAACTTCTCATGCCTATTTCATCAGCCCAGGATAAACTACATATATATCACAGATCCAGGTAAAATGATTGGACAGGTAGTCCCACAAGTGTAATCTCTGAAAATATTAGATCCATCATATCTTAGGATCTGAAGAGAAATTCATTAAACTTAATTACTTTAATTCATTTGACAGTAGAAACCAGACCCAAAGCCAATGTGGAACTTTATTTGCAGGGTATTGCAGAGATAATATTCACAGGGACTTTCACAAAATGTTGTTGGTACAGGGGGAAGAATTACCCAAAGCTTACCCTGGGAGTTACAAATCTCAACAAACTCTTAAAGCAGAAGCTGTAAAACACATCTCCTAATTTCTTTTCCTAGGACCTCCATAAGTCACCTGTGATTAAAACCAGTAGCTGTGATTCAAAATCTCACCTTGAACCCAGCCATCTGTTTTAGATAGTAACCCCAGGGGTGGTTTTGTTTCAGTTGCTCTTTTAGACACACTGTCACTTACTGAGTGGATGGAAATACATCTGTGCACTAAACTAAGTAGATGCAACATGTGGCCTCTGACTTGAGGGTGTGTTTTACATGATATGCTCAGTGCACAATAGGCAAACTTGCCTCTCTGGCTGCACTCAGAGGGTGTAAAAGCCCACTTGGTCATATTAGGCCTCTCTGACTGGACTCAGAGGGTGTAAAAGATCACTTGGTCGTATTAGTATTTACTCTGCACTGATGGGACAAGGTATATGGGCAGGCTTAACTTCTATCTGCATTTTAGTATGTAGAACAAACAGGTTCTTAGAAGGGAAGAAGTCTTTTGGTTAGATTCTGAAGATTACTGAGCTCCTTTGACTGCCAAAGGACAGCTGAGGATCTCATCCCACGCCTAGAGAAGTCATGGTTTAACCCCAGACAACAGCTAAGCAACACACAGCTGTTTCCTCACTACCCTCTGACCAGTGGGATGAGCGAGAGAATTAGAGCAGAAAAGTGAGAAAATTTGTGAGTGGAGATGAAGACAGTTTAATGGGACAGAAAAGGAAGAAATTAATAATAATGATTACAATATAAGAATTGGAATATACAAAAACCAGTGAATCACATTGCAATTGTTCACCACCTGTTGACCAAAGCACAGCGAGTCCCTGAGTAGTGGCTCCCAGCCAGTTTTTCCCCCAGTTTTATACCAAGCATGATGTAAATAGTATGGAATATCCCTTTGGTCAGCCTAGGTCAGCTGTGCTGGCTGTGTTCCTTCCCAACTTCTTGTATCCCTCCAGCCTTCTCACTGGTAGAGCATAAGAAACTGAAAAATCCTTGATTTAGTAAAACCAATAAGAAACAACTAAAACATCAATGTGTTATCAACATCATTCTCCTTCCAAACCCAAATAGCACTGTACCTGCTGGGACAAAAGGAGTTCTATCCCAGGTGAAACCTGGACTGCCTGACATGAGGTCTCACATGTGCTTTTTCCTTCTCTATCATTCCCACAGACCCCTTGTTTTTCTATCAGCTGGCAGGAGGGAAAGAGAGCACTGGAACCCAGAAATGATAGGTAATATTGTCAAAGATAGATAACAAAGGTTAATACATATAGGAAATGTAACGCTTGATCCCTCTTCATCACAGATGAGAATATCAGAGACAAGAGAATTTTCCTATCAGCCTCCAGTGAGACCATCACTATTGCCGAGAGGATGTTACCATAGCGAAAAAGCACCCTCCATAGACAGATACTTACACCACCTGTACCACGGCAGGGAAGCAGGCACTGGGAAAAGTCAGCATCTCACTGACAGGACCACATGTATCTGGGGAATCTTCTCTAACAACACTGATCTAACAACATTGATTCAAAGGGTTTTGATTTTCCCTGAAGGGTCTCTCCGGGTCCAATAAATGTACTCCCGCTAGCTTTGCAGACAGAGTTACACTGAACTGGTACCACTCAGCTGAAGCAGTGTACGTCTCATATAGAGGATCCCCTTTCTATGTGTTCATGGAATAGCGTAACCAATACAGAAGTAAACCAGTCTGAATATGTCAGTTTCACTTGTTTGCTGCCCAGATTCTAAATTCACTTTGAAGTCACACTGAACAGGCTAATGGACGAGCTGCCTATGGAAAAACTGCCTGTTCACATGTTTGACTAATACTTCCCATGCTGTACAATTTAGATCTGGGCTAGGTCATGGTACTGAAGCACTGCAAATTAAGCTGATCTCTGCCTGTCACTAAAAAAGGGCAGACATCCTTTACCAGGCTCCCAGGACTTTCTGCAGCATCCATCCTGCTGCTGTGGAGGTCAGGTCTCAGCTGCAAGGTGTCAGTCTTCCCAAAAACTGCATGGACAGAGCCTTTCCATGTCAGGTCAGTTGACACTTTGCCTGAGGGGGCCTAACAAAGACCCGTTCTTTCTCCTCCTGTTTAGTCTCAGCTTGCAGCTACCAGCTGAATTGGTTAGGCAAAACAGGCTTGTCTCATGTATATGTACTATGCAGATCTTTACATACATCTTCTACATAGCTAGTAACACCCCTTTTTAGACTCCTTGACATTTATGTTGGTATGTAGCATCTGCACATCATCTGGTAGTAGATAACTGAGTTAGGCACAACATCCCTCAATTCTGGAACTTACTGAAGGGGAAAGGGGAGGCAAACTCCCTCACAGAGTGGCACAGAAGAGCAGTGCAGTATAGAAGAGCAGTTCAGAAGCTAATTCTCAGTTACTCTTCTAGTTCTTCCTCATTTTCTCCTTTCCCTAATTCTCTTTACAAAGGGCAGCCGCAGAAACTATCATTTCAGTTGTCTGATCTGTGGAAAGAGCAGGAGTGGAATGGGGTGTGTACTTGCATAAATACCCTTAGTCTGTTTGAATCCTGTTCAAAAACCCCAGTTATTGAACGTTGAATGTGCAATGAATTCAGTCCAGAATACAGACAAAGCAAAAGTACTATATAATTTTTTATAACTTACCTAAAATAAAATGATAAGAATTGATACAATTTGGACAATATTTTCTGCATTTGTTTTGATTTTAAATCTACTGTACCATATACCAACCTAGAACTTTTGGCTTGCGGTATACTGTGGGGCTTTAAAGTGAATTCACAGCTGGAATTAGGAACTGTAGCATCTGGAGGAGCATCTGAGACTTTTGGTACCAACAGAGTAGTATGGCATGTGGGATATGGTACCAGAACTTAGAATTTGTCTGTTTTGAAGTGACTGGCAATGCTGCTACTGAAACTCTTTAAATTTCAAAGTAGAACTCACTGGAGTCAACAGAAACTGTCAGCATGGCTCAGTGTTGTACTTTCATCACTTCACTATGCCTCACAGTTACATTTTCATCACTTTGCCAGTTCACACTTTTGCTTACAAGGTTATCTGCCTAACTGTAAGCCTGGAAATTATTTTAAACAATGAAATCCTTAGGGTCCCCAGAGCATTTTCTAACAGCAAAGCATGACAAATATGAGAGGAAATAACCCTGCTAATTTCTGCCACTGAAGATAAACAGAATAAACTTTTCCTCAGTAAACTCTACAATCTACCTATGAAAAGCCAAAAAATTTCTGAAGAGGGACATATGTCCCAAAGGCTGATCACAGCCTCTTCACTGCTGTTCTGGACAAATCATATATTCTGTTTCTTGATATGGTTCAGATCTAAGCAAAGAGAGTCCAAGACTGTTTTCACAGTATGATCTGAAGAGCAGATATTGCCCAGTAAAAAAGAAAAAGAAGGTGCCTGCTGCCTGTTATTGTGAAGGGTAACTGTAACTTACCAGGTGCTTTGTATTCCCTGAAGGTGTCATTTACTAGAGGGAAAAATATCACAATTGGTGTTTCTGGGCTCTCTTGATCACCAACAATGTAACATTCCTTCAGATGTGGGGTTTCCTGATCATCTGGCACCTTTGTAGGGAATGGAATTCCCTGTTTTGCAAAGTATTTAGAGGCTTCTTTCAGGGGCTAGTTGCCACAATAGGAAAACAAAACAAAAGAAAACATCAGAACATACAGGAAGAACTTTGAATTTGACCAAAACATAATTTCACTAGGAATATTTGTGGGGTAAGGGCCAGGTTCTGACAGATTATGGCACATATCCAGTTTAGGAATAGATTGTTGATGGAGCCAAGAGCTGGAAGGCCAGAGTTTACTGAGATGGATCTGTGTCCAAATGCCTGTCTTTGAAAATCTACATGCTGCATTGGGGTATGAAAAAAGCTGTTCTTAGATAACATTTTATTCCTAAGGAATTTAATGCTCCTTAATACAAACTGTTCTTGCATTTATTTGCATATCTGGTCTTCTGCATCAAACGCTTCTACTGTTAAAGTTGTATTGTCCTGAAGGTACATTTTCCCATGCATAAAAATATGTATGATAACTTCGAGAAACCTTGACAAGGCTTCAAGGCATTTAGCTTCATTCATTCTACACCCGACTGCCTTCAAGCCAGCTAAAAACATTTACATGTAAAAATGGGAAGATTCAGTTTACTAAATTATTACTTCCTGATAACACTTGTACTGTTCAATAAAGATATGTGACCTTTGTAAACTGTTAATTTATTTAGACTTCCCAGATATTGGGGGGCAGGGTGGGGAACACAAGTTTCTATGAGTAGAGGATCAGCAACTCCGGGAACTCAGTGACGAAATAGGGAAATAATAAAGAAGAATGCTCACCCCTGTCTGAGAGCCTGAACTGTAGTTGAAATGCAAAATGACATCCACTTTCCTTTCTGGTCTCATAAGGGGTGGGTAACTGGTAGCAAAAGCAAATGCAGTATCAATCAGGATGAGGTAATCTGTTGCTGTTGTCAGGTGGTTGGGCTGAGAGTCAAGCTCACAGTCTAGAAAGAAATGTTTTTTTTCAGAGGAAGTGCTCAATGCAAAAGAGGCACTAAGGAAAGTCTATTTGTTAACAAAAAGAAAATTCAACTTTACTTGGGTCTTAAGCCCACCTATAGAGCTGATGGCTACAGTTCAGTCATTTCTCAGTTCCCCATCTCACTTCCTCTTTTCACTATTTACTCTGCAATTTCTTTGGCTTTCCTATGATCAAAAAGGGTTGGTTTGGGACTCAGGGAATAGAGTTAATTCCATCCCCTGGTTTTGTGTGTGACTGATCTAGTCAGGGTGGGGATGGATTGTGGGGGTTTTCTATTGTTGTTGTTTGTTTGTTTGTTTGTTTTTAATACATAACAAATCAAAATAGCGCCTTGCTGTCCCAACACACTAAAGACTAAAGACATTTGGTGCCTTTCTCACTATGAAATTCCCAACCTGGATAAGAGGGAATACTGTTATGAAGGTTCTATCTTACTTACAAGTAAATATGTAACAGGAAATAGGCATACCTCCCACAGCCCTTATTTTTGAAGCCTCTCCTGCTACCTAATTTCAGCTTTCACCAGCAAACAGTTTCAAATATTATCAGAACATGAGAACAAACCAAAAAAGCAGTCATCTAGATAATCTTTTAAGCATGTTTTTTCTTTCATAAGGATGGTTTGAACTATAACTCAAAGCAGGTTGCTATTACCATACCTTTCCACCTGGAAAACTTGCTCTCTAGGTAGTTGTTGTTCATTTGCAGACCCTTCAGAAAGTTGTGGATTTCTGAAGCTGCTGGACGTAACATCGCAACATCTCGGAAAATGTCTGAAAAGCTGTCAGTGGGACGAACTCTTCGAGTATCCAGCTCACTTGGTCTTGTAGGGAATAAGGTTTCATCATCTGCAGAAGAAAGAACAACAGTTCTTGTATAGAGTTTCATTGTTGATGTCAATCTGTGCCGTCATGGTTTTGTTTAATATGTTTGGCAAAACTTGGACTTCTTCCTCTTTTTATTTCCAGGATATCCACAAGTCTCTGTTTTTCAGCTTAACTTCGAAAAATCCATTTCTTCTCACTTCATGGCAGTAAAAGTCTTGTTTGTATTGCAAAAGAGTACAACTCACCTACTACAAATTTCTCTGCTTTTCTATGATTTTACCCACTAAATATCTTGCACTTACTCTGTCTTCCTTTGCTACTCATGTCACAGTTTCTTTCTCATACACACACATGAAAAGCCACCTGAACATGATCCCTCAGCCACACAAACATAATTAATGCTCCTCATGAGCAAATGCAAACTCCTTGTTTTAACAACCAGAAACTACACCCTACAAGTGCAAAAGATAAAATAAATTATCTTTTTTGCCTACACTTCTCTTCATTCTCGTCCTTTTTTCTCTGTAATATGTCTGTCTTGTGTGTTTCTCCTTGAAATCCCACTCTGCAGATATTTCTTAGATTTTTAAGATGTTTTGCAAATCTAATCCTTAGGACTAGTTTGGAGCGACTTCCGGTAGTACTGAAGTTTCTATCAATGTTTTGTAGACTTCAGAGATGCAAGGATGGTGTTTGCTCTTGTTTCTGTGATGCTTCAGGCTATACTTCAACTTCTGAGAAATGAACTGGCAGATTTTGGAATGCTATGGGAGGCTTCTAGTCTCTTCTACTCTACAGCAGTATTTTTCTCTAGTTTTACACTTTAAACATCCCATGAGAGGGCCAGTTTTTGGGGTTTTTTTTTACATGTCCTATGAATTTTTTCAACTGAAGTGATTACTATACTATAATACATGGCATGAGTTTCCTCCTGATTTCCACATGGATAACAGGAATCCCTGAAGAGGAAGTTCTAAAATGGCCTTGAAAGATTCAGTGAGAGAATAGAAGCACAGGAAGGAAGCAAAAAAAAGAAAGAGAGAGAAAGTAAAATAGCATAATCATGAAGAATAACCTACCTATGTCAGTAATTTTGTCTTGGGTCCATCTGTGCCAGAAGTCTTCTGAATTAACAGATATATACCAAGCATCCATAAGATTCAAGGAAAATACACTGCTCCAGATCCCTGTGGCATAGGATATAGTTGACAGAAAATAAATTGATAAAGACCTGAAAGCATCTTCATTCACAATGACCTTCAGTACCTTCTGCATTCTCTAGCAAACTTTATTCATTATACTACCTTAATGCATCAATAAAAGGGACTGTCTTTCTAAATTGGTATATGCATCCATAATATATATATATGAAGAATCTAATTCACTGGCATATATTAAGAGGTCTGGTAGTTTTTTTAGTATATCTTCTAATACATTAATTTTTGTTACCTGGCAAATAACATTTCGTGAAGTTCATCATAATATTTTCCATCTGTCCTCAACATTTGTTATTCTCCAAGTTTCCAGTATCTGTAATTCTAAAGGTTTCATTTATTTCTAACATAATTCTGTTACAGTTATCATGCAGGACCATCACCACAAAGTGTTCAAGATTCATACACTAATATCCCTTAGCATGAGGAAACTGACTCAAAATTTTTGTGAATAGGAAGTGCAAATGTATGAGTCTTTTGATTTTTCTGCTGACTTTTTAGGATTTGGAACATATCTGGGTTACATTTTAAAGTTGCTCTACTAACCTGTTCAGGTGGACACCTATCTGCAGTGTTTCAGGCTGATAAACCATCATTATGTGCTATGATTGGGTGTGCCAAGTGTGCCAAGTGTGCCACATGTGCCACAGTGCCTTCCTGAACCTTTCCAACTGCAGAACTGTACCTGGAGCCCTTGGGAGGAAGAAGCTGCAGCTGAGCAGCCTGGTAATCTCCTGAGCCAGCAATGCCAGCCTGCAGCCAGAGGGATGGGTTTGGCCATGCAGGAAAGGACTGCAGGACCCCTCTGTTCAGGGGCTGGGGTGAAAAGAATTTGCTGAAAAACTTTTGAATAATGGTCTTACTAGGCACTGCCTGAATGAGGGAAGCAGCCCTGGGTTACTGTCAGGGAACAGGGGCAGAAATGTCCCCATGTTGCTCTAGACAAGAGAAAGAAAATGCCAATGTAGGAGGTGTAGAAAGGGGCTGGGGACTTGACAGCATTTCTGA
>JAWWMO010000174.1:26169211-26180966 GCA_035047845.1 Dendrocincla fuliginosa
TGTTGCTCTAGACAAGAGAAAGAAAATGCCAATGTAGGAGGTGTAGAAAGGGGCTGGGGACTTGACAGCATTTCTGAGTACAGAAGGGGTGGGCTGGGTACCTTCTCTGACATTGGAGCCAGGGACAAAGAGATTCTGAGTTGCTTCCTTACACCTCACCACTAGCAGTAGTAAATTCTCTACACAAGAAGAAAGTCTCAACTTCTCAAAAAAACCCCTGAAACTTCCTTTTCCCTTTATGCAGTTGGTGGAAGTGGGAAGAACAATGAGGCAAGAGATTGTTTTCGCAAGGGGAAGAAATATTTCCTTACTGCTTTCACTTTCTTATGCAAGAGGGAAAAAAGGTAAATATTATGACCTATTTGCACTCTGAAATTGAACTCTTATCCTAAAATTAATCAAGGTTAGATGTGACAGGAACTTGGTAGATAAAAGTGGGTACTTTAGAGACTCAGGGTGCAGAATAAACTGATGACTTAACTTAGCAGCAATGATACACAAGTTTTATTGCTGACAAAGACACGTAAGTACTGTGAAGGCCTCATGTCAGTAAGCATAAACACATACGAAAACAAATAAATCTGTTCAGCTGAATTAAATCACAGAGAAAATAAAAAAATCCTTCAGATAGTAACCTATTATCAGTTCTAATATTTTACCACATACTGCTTCTGACAGACAAAAAGTACACTAATTGCTTCATTTCAGAAGAGGGGTTTGTGCAAGAGCATATTATATTGTATTGTATTGTATTATATTATATTATATCCCCAGAAAAACAAATCACCTTCCAAAAAGCAGATTCTGGATTCTGGTATTTTCTTCATCAGGCGGCCCATGAAGAACTCACTGCCAAAATCTTCTGCATGAATGAAGGCTCCGTATTTTGGGAATCCTACTTCATAAGGGGTGAATTCCACCCATTCTAAAAGAAAAAGCACAAGACAGACTGATTACAGCAGCAGAGATAAAATTATTTAAATAAAACATACAATATTGGCGGGGTCAAGACAGACTGATTTCTAAATAACACACTTTGCAAGCAGATATTTATTTACTGTACATTTCACAGGGTGAACATGAAGACCCAATTCTCCTCTTACATCTAAATGTCTCTACCAACTTTCTGAAGTTTTCTAGAGAAATGCATACATATAATGTCCTCCATCATTCTGCTTTTGGTCCTGAATATAGCTGAAGATACTAAGGCCTTCAAAAAACTAACTACTGAATTTCTCCTTAAAAATGGATTGACCTTTTAGAATATTTGTGCATTGAATTGATTTCCTTACCTAATCCTAAATTGACCCCAACTGGGATTAAATGTTTAATGCAGTTCTGCAGTATTATTACCTCTAAAATCCTGGTCGCTGATTTTATCCTTCACATTGAGAGAGAGGTAGATGGGCAGGGGATTTTGACCCTGATTTAGTGCCTGCTGCTGATCTGTGAGCTTATGAGAGTCCTCCTGTTTTGAAGAATGACAGTAGCTGAGGACAGTTAGATGACACAAACAGCTTCCCACTTCATCTGATCCTGGGCTCTGACAATGCAGTGCATACAAGACTCCAGCTAGGATGCTCCCCACTTGTTTAGTTCAGAGAGGTGCTGTCATCCCTTTCCCTGACCCTCCCCTGCCCCAGCAATTCAACACACAAATAGTCCAAAGTTCATATATTGAAAACAATATGAGATTTCAATGGTGCGGAGAAAAAGTTGTTATTCACATTTTTTATTTCAGAAAAAATGTCTGGAAATATTTAAAAAGCACTTTTGATGGGAAATATTGCATTCTGAAAGATTAAAGCCTTCCCTAACTGCCCAGAAAAAACATCTTTTCCTCAGACCTCTGACAGAGACAAGGTTCACACAGAGTTAGTGTTCAGCAAGCCTTGACCCTTACTGCTTCTGCTGCAGAGCATATTCAGGCAGAGTGGAAAGGGCAGAATGGTTTGGGAGTAGAACCAAGGTTTGAGAGGGTAGTCAGTTCAGATCCTCCTCGAAGCAGAACTGCAGGTGCTTCTCCCCACTGGAAGGATGGTTGTGTCACCAGTACCATGGGGCTTCTCCTGAGCTGTGTTGGTCAGGAAACAGGGCTGTGGCTTTGCAGCTCCCTGCTGAGCACACCCCCAGGGAGTCTCTAGGACTGGGCTGAGGACCGCGGGGGGTGGGGGGGGGGGGTGGTAATCATATTACAGGAGGAATGTTTTCTCTTTCTTAAGTATAAATAGCCTATTGGGAGGGAAATACTAATGAAGATTAAAACACAGCCCAAACATTGGCTGGTGGAAATGTTTACAGGGTCATATAAGCCTGTTAATAGCCCAGAGATAGTGTCTTTGGGTTTGTGATTTTCCTGTGCTTGTCACATTGTACAGCTCTTTTAAAAGAACAGCAGGATTGTCATTTAAATATTTGCATGTGAATTCATAGAGCCATAGTGTATTTAGGGTTGGAAGGGACCTTCAAGATCATCTATTTCCAACCTCTCTGCCATGGGCAGGGACACATTCCACTGGATCAGGTTGCTCAGAGCCCCATACAACCTGGTCTTAAACACCTCCACTAATGGGGAGTCCGCAACCTCTCTGGGCAACCTATTCCACTGCCTGGCTACAGTTATAATAAAGAATTTCTTCCTAATATTTAGTCTAAACCTACTCTCCTTCAGCTTAAGGCCATTTTCTCCTTGTCCTATCACTACATGCCCTTGTGATACGACCCTCTCCAGCCACCTTGGAAACCACCTTTAGATTCTGGAAGGAATTAATTTATAAGTTCTTCATACTCTAAGTTTCCTGTTAATTCTTTTTATTCCCGTCTTTTCTGTAGTAGGTGTGATGTTAAGACCTGTATAATACAGCCAACAAACACAAAGAATGGTACAGCCAAGGCACATGTTTTAGGCATCTGTATGGAAAAAAAAAAAAAAAAGAAAAAAACCCCAAACCCTTTCTGTAAGGGAGGTCAAACACTGACACAGGCTTTTCAGAGAAGTTGTGGAGTCTTTGCATGTGAAGATATTCAAAGCCTATGGTTTAGGGTAATCTGCCCTTCCTGATCCTGCTTGGACAACATGAACTCCAGTAGTCCCTTTCAATCTCAACTCTTTTTTGATTTACTTTCTTCCCTCACTGCTGTATTCACTAAATATTCAAATCTGAAGAGCAAGGTGCTGTTACTGTACCTTCTCATTGAACATGGCTTCAATGATGAGTCCCCACAGATCTGTGAAGCATAGCTGGTGTCCTTCCTGTTTCCTCTGGCACAACTCTTTCAAATAGTATTTCAAACGATCAGGGGCAAAACAAGTAATGAACTTATTTTTGAGCACATGCTTTCGGACATCATTGAGTATTTCCTTAAGATCCTTTTGGGACCAGTCAGGATCTTCATACAAGTTAGACATGGTCCTAAAAAACAAACAAACCCCCAACCAAACCAAACCAAAAACAAAAGGAAAAGTGTGAGTTACAAAGCAATGCTTTGGGAAGTTATGGAAGTTTGTGTATTATGTCTTCATTTACATGAAAATACAACAGGTATGTGGTACTATTCACATATTTAATTAATTCCAAATACGGGAAAATACCCACTGAAAGAAACAAAAAAAAAGCCACAGCAGAAAAGGAAAACCCTTTCTTGATAGTAAAGGTCATAGAACTCTTCAGATCACTTCTTGATATCATATATAGAAAATTCCTGTGATGACTTTGCTTATTGTGGCCTTACCATGTTGTGCCAGATAAACCAGTGATGTATGAGACACAGTCCAAGACACTCATTTCCTGCACACTGAGAAGGTGAGCATACATGGCTGTCAGAGCTCTGGTTCCGCCACCTGTTGTCATGATTGCCACCACAGGTACCTGTTCAATACCAAAATACATGCATTTAGTGACATGATCTGAGAAGGGAGAGAGATGTCTTTGATTAGAAAGAGAAAGTTACAGCACTGATAAGGTAGTAAAGATTCTGCATGCCAGCAGTCCAAGGTGAAGAAAAATCTGAATTAATAATGGAGCATATAAGGAGTAAGAAATACTTCATATTTCCTCTGGCATGCATTAAAACATGAAATCCATCATTTCAAACACCACATTTTCAGTGCTCTGCTGCAAAGCCATTAACACAGGCCAGCCAAAACACCCCCAAAAACTAGAGGAAATGGTACCTCCTGCCATCTGAATCAGATTTTTATCAGATGCAGTAGACCAGAAAATACCAGTGCTGTCTCACAGTTTCCATGTGAGCAGCAATAACCTCTCTTTTCCTGAAGTTTCCTAAGGTCAGTTTCTACTATTGTATATTTTTTTCACAAGCCATTCTAGAGGTGTCATGACTGATGGATTTAAGAGAACAGGCCAGTTCCAAACCTCTGAGACCAGAGGCTGGTGACACCATCTCCTTGTACAGTTGCTGCAGCAAAAGAGAAACAATGCTTACTCCACCTACCACATTTGTACATACAATACCAGGTATGCAAGTGAGCTGCAATTAATTCTTTCTGTGATCATACAGAAATCCAGGGACTAGGAGTCTTAGAAAAAGAATTAATTTGTGAATATGAATTGGCTCCATTAACAGTAGAGGCAGCTACTGTGCATCGGAGTGAATTAATGTCACCAGGAGAATCTAGAGAGCTTGTTCTGTGGGGAAGTATGGGTGACCCTACAACTGCAGGGATGGAAGTGGCCCATGGCTTAGTGCTGGAATTTAAAAGCAAGGTCTGGTGTCTGAAAGGTCCAGTTGTGCAAAAAAATCTGTGCTCTATTTAGAATAAAATGAGGAAAACTTGTCATCTCTGCATTTGAGTTCAGGCTTCACATTGCTGGCCAAGATGCCCATGGGGCCTAAAAGCGGCTTTGGTTTTGGTTCTGAGAACACGTAGCCCTTCTCTGCATTATGGTGCAGATTGCTAGGGAACACAAGGCTAGATTCTGTAGCAACAGGGCTACGAGATTTTTATTAATGTTTCCTATGAGTACTCATTTCTTCCCTAGAATAAGGAAGTCAGCTACAGAGAAAACTAGTCAGCCATAGCTTGTACATGAAAATGTACAGTGTTTCCAGGAAAACGTGAACATCCACAATACGTTGTGACACTCATCTGTGGAGAAAGCATAGAATAACTATGTCTCAGACAACCTCATCATCCTGCAAGTTCTCTTCCAGCTGGAGAATATTCTTCAAGGCAGCTGCAACAACTTTCTTCCTCTTGCGAATGAAATCCTGTTCTTGGGCACACAGGTCAAACCCCAGGCGTACATCTAGGCCTTCCTGACTGGAACAAGTATCAAATATCTTACATTACATTTGTAGTTTAAGTCAGCATTTCAATTGCTGCTACTTCTTAAATAGATATGCCTTCACTACCAGGTCTATATAAAGCAAAGCAGGAAGATATTAAATGCTCTAGTTTGTTCTTGGAAAAAAATGGTCAATCTTCTTTTGAACTGAGCAGTTTTCTTTTTTGTCCCTCACTGCCACAGGTACCTGAAATTAAATATAGCTACAAATAACATAATCATTCCTTTTCAGGCATGAATCCAGAAGCCTGCAGAGGGCAGTGTTTCAAAGGTGGCTTTTAAAAGTTGTGCGTACTTCCACTGACACCTGTGAAATATCTACTGATGTTGTAGATTTACACGACCAGATTTTTTTTAATACTTATAAGCACTACTATTGTAGTTCAGAAGCTGCTAAGAAAATCCTTCTTAGGTGAGGCAAGGAAGTTTCTAAATGACTACTATAAACTGTATGTGCATCTCATAGCACATTTACTGAAAATAAGCATCATGATAGAAGATGCAATTACAATATGGTACATAATGCATCATATTCATCATGTAAATTTTAGTAAGGCCTTAACCATATTGCAGAATACACGATGTGTTTCCTTGGTTTAGAAATAAGTGTCACTTGATTGAGTTTATTTACATTTATCTCTTTGAGTAGACATTGAAAAAAAAATAAATTAAGGCAAATTTATTATTTCAATTTTTTTCACATCTTAGAGTGGTCAGGCACTCTGATTTTCCTCCTTTAGTGAAGGGAAACCATTAACCCCCTGGGAGACAGAAAGGTTTCTTTCAAATAGTTTAAAAATGAGCCTTTTATTGAAAATCTGCATTTGGCAATAAATTGTAGAGTTATCAAAGTGTCTACGGTGGCCCATACCATGTAATACTGACTGCAGCACAATATGAATAGAAAATTGGTGTGTTCTTTATAAAAGCTTTTCTTAACTCATTGTCTCATTACATAAATTCACGGCTGCTGAAAATTGTCATGTTATGTACTGAGTCCATTTTATTTTATAGTCTGAAATGAGATTAAACCAGTATTCAGGACACAGTCAGTAAAAAAGGGCTTAGAACTTGATTGACAGCTACCTGAATACAAAGAACCAAGAGGAAAACTGCAGATGTCTTACCTTTTTTTCACCTTAAAGCGCAAATCAACTTTTCTGTGCTGAAAATTAAAAAAGTAAAATTATGAATATTGATATTTTGCTTAAAACAGGCCTTTTTCCCCACACAGAGACAGAGACACAGATCTTTTGGGTCATCATTATATCTACAAAGCTCTGAATCTCAATAAACTAAGACTGGGAAGATGGACTTTCCTCTCAAAGTGTCATTAGTACCCAGAGATGTGCAGTGATTCAATAAATTAAGACATTAGTACTATCATCTGTAGTCCACATCTTCTCTCTGTTGTGATACTCGGGTTTAGCTTGCAGCGGTACTAGCTAGATACAAAAATAAATGACAGGGAAGCTGTAGTGCTGCGCCTCACTTCCCTGGAAGAGTCCACCACTAAACACGGGTCTTGAAACTATAGTCTCTCACATAACAATATCAGCTACAAGGGGAAGCGAAAAAGAGTGAGCACCCTAAACCTGTGCCATGGGTTTGCCTCTCTAGCAGTGCACCAGGCTGCAGCCTCACCCCTCTGTGCCAGTGGCTCTCTGTGTATTCCTGCCCGATAAAGTACATGGAGAATAGAAGGACCATGAGCAACAGCTTAGAAATTTTTCTTCTTCCCCTTCTCCCCTAGAATTTCCATCTCTTTTGGCTCCAAATAGTTCACTTCATTATGCATTGCCCTAGATTGGAGGGAGGTTAGAAAACAACTGTCTCTGTAAAGTGAAGTGGTCACTTTGGACCAAAGAAGTGGTCTTTGATTTCTGCTTCTTGGGAACCAGAAACAATTTTGAAAAGCTTGCAAAGGATTCCCCATGGCCAGCAGTAACTTACCTCACCAACTACTTCCCGCTCAAAGGGGAGTGACTTCAAAGGGATTGTCAGGGGCACGCTTCTCCTCCTTGCTCCGCATGACACACAAGCACACTGAAAAGTAGCATGGAGTGCTTTTTGGTTAAGACAGAAATGTTCTCTTCTTGTTGCCTACTCACACGTAAATGTCGGTCATAGGACTGTCTGTGTTGTCTACCATGTTCTGGGGGAACGTACAAAGGTGGGAAGCTTCCTCTTCTTTGTGAGTGTAACATCCAGGGAGGGTTGCTTGTATCTGGCATAGTGGAAGAAAGTGGTATCTGGGAGAGGGGAACGGGAGTCACGGCCGACTGAAACTGTCTGGCTTTCTTCAAAGGATCCTCTTACTGTAAATTTTAGCTCATTCTCTAAAACAATGAGATAAAATGCACACACAAAGTTACTTATAACTGAAAAAAAAAAAAAAAGAAAAAAAAAGAGAGAGGAAAGAAGCAAAAAGTAGCTTCAAACAAATTCCTTTTCTTCTTGTTTTGTATTTGGAAAGGTGCCTTCTGAAAGTGATCCAAACCCCAAACATTTCAGGTGACTCAATAATATGCTGAGCAATATGTTGGATTGGAGTATGATCTGAATGGCGTTGAATGCATTTCTGTTACAATTGTATCATGACACAAAGAATACAAACAGGTACTTTGTATTGTAAATCACCCTCAGCCCAGACCAAATAATGAGCTAAAGGAGTTCTCAGTCCCCTGAAATAAGATGCAGCAGATGACCGTATTTATATGAAGAGATTAGATAGTCCTGCCCATGTGTGTTGCGCATACTCTGAGGTTGCTGCCAGATCAGTCCCTCAGGGGATGTGGGCAGAGGAACGTCTGTATTCTGGATCTCGATCAGGGACAGGCAGGAGCCCAGCTGCTGGGTGGCTAACCTCTGGAAAAAATGAGGTGTTTCTGTGCATATGCAGAAGTTGAACTAACAGAGATCTTGAGGAAAGTGAAGGTTATGGACTACTGTGCCTGAGGAATTAAGCTTCTTCAGGGATTTGCAGTACTACAGCAGAGGTTTCCAGAATGTCAGCTTGGGGTTTAGATATTTTCTGTACAAGCACCTGATGATGTTTCTGTACTCTGACACAAGGCTCCCCACGAAGTCAGAACATTGAGCCTACACCTGCTGCAGGACTGGTGGCATTCCCTGCTGTAAAATTTTTACCTTTGATGTGATCGATTAGAGACTTACTATCTTGATGCTGCAAATTCTAGGCCTTGTTAAAGAGAGTAGAATCACTAATATTCATTTAAAGACTTAATAAGCTTACCTGAAAAATACTTCTTTTGCATTCTGCCATCCAACTGAACTTCCAAGCAGGCTTCCTCACGACACTACAGTAGGCATGATGGGGACAAAGAATTAGACAACTCATCCAGCCATCTCACCACCAGTGCTGGCAGATGTTGAAAGGGACATTGTAGGAAGGGTCATTGCTTGATTGTGGGGTGGCCTACTATGTTGGAGACTTTTGCCAGACCCAGTGAAGATGAGAATTCACTGCCACATGGGAAGATGGTGCTATGCTAAACACATTGTAATTCTCAATGGATGCAGACAAAACAGGGGAAAATTATAATAGTAAGAAGCCTCCTCTCAGATCATGCTGGGCTCCTTAAACATAAAGCTCCTAAGAGAAATCATCACTAAAGAATGAAAACTTGAGGTGTTTTCCTCACTGACATTATGGCCAACTAGGGTAAGGAATGATGTGAGAAAGAACAAAACAAATACTTTACCACTATTGCCCCATTTGTGATGATGGTTTCAGGAGGATCCAGGCTAGAAAAAACAAGATTAAATAACATGTGTTTTACAAACAACATATTCTGGATAATGTCCTGAACAGGACAGGTTATTCTCTTTTAATTTTTTATTACTTTTATTTAATTTGCTCCTTCTTATTGTTTCTGGAAATATGCTACCTTTATGCTAGATGCCATATAATGACCCAGCAGAAATTATTAAATTGCAATAAGGCACCTGGAAAGTGTTTGTAACAGCCATAGTTGCACAGGTATGTCACAGGTTGGGTAGCAACATTCTCCTCAGTCATGATTTTCCCAGAGAACACTGCCCAGTAAATCTATAGACTTACTGCAGCGAGATTTGCCATCTAATTCTGAACTATGTAAGCAATACACAAATCTTACAAAAAAGTCGCAGAATTAAAAATGTGGAATTCTCCTCTGCATCATGGTATTTTCCTTTCATACAATGATTTGTTAATGCACACATTGTTTGCAAAAAGATTGCATCTGGCTATTGAGATGATAGTGGGCCTACAGAAGATTTCCCTGCACCAATGCAGCACCCCAAGCTGCTGTTCTGATAATATTGGGGTTTTACTCACATATTCTCCAATGCAAATTCAACTTCCAGCTCCTCTGTCCTCTGAAAGTAAAAAAAAAAAGCAGTCTCCATTAGCATGTTCAGAGGTTTTCAAAGTGACCTTCATTTTTGCAAGCACAGCTTCCTTTATGTTTTAATAAATAACAATATTCTGTTTCATGCTTGCTATTGTCATCATTAAAGGACAGAGGCAGTTTTTTCTTTCCCAAGGAAAAGATTTCAGTTGTACTAGCAGAACAAAGGGCGTTTGGTGCTTACAAGTCTCCCTACTAAACCTTGATATTTACACTTTCTTCTCTTCCAGCTTCTGTGTGCTGAACATGATATGCTAAGACTTACTGTTTAGTAAAATATTGTAGAAAAAGGCCATTTTCTTATCCTTGTATTGTTTTTCTTTTCACAATCTTTGTGAGGATTAGATAAACTGTCATTTTCTATCAGATTATTAAAAGTGCAAAGCTTCCTTAAAATTGCATCTACTCTGGGGCTTGGGATTTTAGTCATGCCGGAGGAAACAAAAGGAATTTGAAAAGGCTGTTTTGTCACTGGTGTGCAATTTCCAGGATTTTAATCAATTTTGCTACATTTTTACTACCAAGCTTGTCCTGGCTGTAAAAGACAGCAGAGACAGCACACCTCTTTAATCAGAGGGTAGAGAATGGACATCAAGACTGAATGTCTGACAGCTCTTACCTGTGGATTTAGTGGGAATGTTGTAAACACTCTTTCCCCAAGGGCGATTTTAGCCACATCAAAAAGCACAATTGCATGGTCATCATCACGAATAATGTCATCATCAGAAACGGTAATTTCCAGAACATTCTGGGAAAAGAAATGAAAAATATCCAATTCATTAGCATGTACTCAAGTATAACATTCTGCAGCTCTTACAGGTTTAGCTTCTGCTTTACAAAGAGGAAATAGAAAAATATTGATGAAAAAATGTCACAAGGAAGTGTAAGAATGATAGTATTACCTGCTTCATAAGAAAAAGCTCTTAGTCTCATCAGTCAAGGCTGAACTGAGATATCTTTCTGGTCATCTTTTATGCTTTTAAGTAGCTCTCACCAAAAGCAGAACCTTTGAGGGAGGAGTATGGGTTGCCATATTCCTAAATTGCTTCCTATCAACAGGGGCAATAGGGGTCGCTTCATATCTGTAATTACCTTTCCAGGTCCTTGGACATTCATTCTACTTTCAGCCATATGATCACAGGCATTTGAGTGTAGTGTAACTCTCAGCAGCAAACTGAGTAAAGATCTTCATCACACTATAATTTGGCAGCTTCCTGGCATTGATATGCCATTGTTTCATGACCTTTCAGGAAAAGATATGTTTTCCTGTTCTAGAATAACTTTGTATTTTCATTTCATAGTTTCTCTGTGTTGTCACTGTCATTTGGTTCCATTAGCCTTCCCCAGGGAGGTCAGACTCACATTACCCGTATACAAATAATTACTATCTGTTGGGAATAAAGTGGATTCCAGAAAAAGGCAGGACTGTTTTGCTCCAGCTTGCATGGGGAATTTTGAGTAAACTCAGAAAGGCATTAGAAGACATGACCTCCTCTTTTGGGCTATACTGAAAGATGCTGCATAGAGAGGAGATGAAAAAGAGAGGTTTTGGTTTGTGTACCTTGACTTGTCTCTGTATCCTGAAATAGAAAGTTTCATTCCACACAGGATTTCTGCAGTTTCTGATAGCTTTGGTGTGGAATTTTTCATCTGAAGCGGTTGGCAACCAGAGGCTCACATAGCAATCAGACTGGCTTACTGTAGAAACATAGGCACAAAATATCTGGCAGAGAAAACTTGATACAAGCAGTGGAAACACTGAAATGCTCTATAGTTTGAACATGGGTGAGAAATGGCCAGTTCTTTCTGGTATACATAAGCCAAACCAGAAAGAGAGAAATTGCACAGTTCACCACAACACGATTTTTAATAGGCAGTGTATTAAAAAAAAATGTGCATAATCTTACACATTAAAACTCAAAATACAGTCTTAGTTGGTGGATAGAACAGTATGTATAGTGAAGCCCAAAAAGGCCGGATAAAACTGTTTAGAGACAGAGTTTTTAGCCTTTAAACAGCAAGGTATTTATTAGT
>JAWWMO010000174.1:26181066-26196940 GCA_035047845.1 Dendrocincla fuliginosa
TGTTCTGTTTCTTAATGTTCCTGTTCTGTTCTTAGGTGTATCCTCCTTAGTTCCCTTATCTCCATGTATTTATCTCTCAAGGCATAGTGACCCAGAATTTGTCTTTAACTTAAGCATTTTTCTCATAGAGAGCTCTCAGCATCTCTCAGCAATGATATTCTAAGCTAACTTTTAACTCTTAGAGCCTCTGCTCGGCTTCAATAGCCAGGAGTCTTGTATTGCTCCTTATCAGCAAAGTCTGGTAAACCGTGACAGAGGCAGCACAGCATGAGCTGAAGACCCTAAGAGGGGTTGTGTGTAAAGTCTCTGCAGCAATTTAACATTGTGAAAAATCTTAAAAGAATCAGGTTTAAGTCTGATTCAGACAGTAAGTGTCTGGTATACCTGGTTATTAATTTTTCATGATAGAAAATTCATTATTCAAGCCACCTTGATCATTGTGTTCCTAGATGGGGTAGGAAGGGACAGGCCTGCCAGCAGTGCAATTGCTGCTTCAGGAGGTTAGTGGGGAGCTGGAGCCCTGCTCTGGAGTTTGTAGATGCTTCAAACACCTGGAAGGTATTTCCTACTTCACGCTTCTGCTCAGGAAAAATGAAATACCAGAAAGGATTTGGATCTTGTGGATGAAGGGAGTGAGCCTGCTCTTGCTATAAGGTACCATCTGCCATAGATCCTGAACCAAGTGAACACCAAAGAGATTCTCAGACCTTGGACAGGAACTTTTCCAGAGGCAACTGGAATGGCTGATCCATCCTATTGTGTAAACACAGGCTTTGGAGAGAAAAGAGGAGAGAATTCTGGCCCCATGGCAGTCAACAGAGATAACCATCTCAGGAGTGGCAAGATGAACACTTACCATGTGTAAGTATGGCACAGGTCTTGTATCAGTTCCTCAGGGTTAAAAGAGTTTATCCTGGTGTCTTTGTTCAGGACATTAGATATATTTCTTTGGGGTAGTTGGTCTAAAAATAACATGTTGTCTGAAATCCAGAGACCCTGTGACTGGGACATCCCCAGAGGCAGGAAGATTCCCATGTAACAATTCATGCTGAATCTAAAAGAATTTCTTGACACTGCCATGAGTTTTCTCTCAAGAAGGCAGAAGATTGCCTTTCAGTCTCTGCGATTATTCCACTGACAATATGTCAGGGTCTCAGATTTTTACATAATGGAGGTGACAGGATAATAAACTGACTTTGGCAATTACCAGTATAATATTCAATTGACTATGAGCAGGAGGGCTGTGATTACTGATCTGTCTCCTAACTAAACCATTTCCCCTCATTGTGCTGACAGGGTGCTGAGCTGTGATGTACTTGTCCTGATTGCTGCCTCTAATCTACAGAGTTTCTCAAGAGCTCGTAGGAAGTCTGCACAATAGCCAAGAACTAAATGTAGCTTCAAGACATCTGGACTATCCCTCCTCTCATGGATAAGGGCACCTATGGCTGCCCATCTCACGCATTCCAAAAACATGAGTACAGCATCCTCAAAATTGCCAAAGTGACTGAGATGGGACATACTTCAGAAATTAACATTTCTGAACTGATCTGAGACATAATTTCTCTCATTTTTAGTTTCTAGCCACCACAGAGTGCAAGAAGATCTCCTTTCTATATTTTTGTGGTAGTTGCACAGCCAATTCTTTTCCTTTCTTTTTCTTATTGAAAGTCAAAATGCTTTATCCTGATTTTAAATTCCAGCTTTCCACCACAGAATGTATGCTCATGATAGAACTAAGAAAGATGGCAGTGCTAAAACTCTGAGCCAAGCATGAATGGGCAGCATTTATAAATGTCTTTTCTGGAATTTACTGATTTGTTGGAGTGTTTTCTTTGACAAACTATTTTCATGAGGCTACTTTCTAAAATTATTTTTCCACATATGTGTTGATTTCATAAATATTTATGTAAAATAAGCTATTGACAATTACAGAATAGCAGAATCACAGAATATGCTGGGTTGGAAGGGACCTACAAGGATCACTGAGTTCAGTCTTAGCTCTGCACAGGACCATCCCCAAGAGTCACACCATGAGCCTGAGGGAATCGTCCAAATACTTCTTGAACTCTGGCAGGCTTGGTGTTGTGACCACTTTCCTGGGGAGCCTGTGCCAGTGCCCAACCACCCTCTGGGCGAAGAACCTCGTTCTAATATCCAACCTAAACCTCCCCTGACACAGCTTCAGGCCACTCCCTCGGGTCCTGTCACTGGTCACCACAAAGAAGAGATCAGTGCCTGCCCTTCCTCTTCCCCTCACAAGGAAGTCGTAACTTCAGTGAGGTCTCCCCTCAGTCTCCTCTTCTCCAGACTGAACAGAAAAAGTGACCTCAGCCACTCCTCATCTGGCTTCCCCTCAAGGCCCTTCACTATCTTCATTGTCCTCTTTTGGACACTCTCTAACGCCTTAATATCTTTCCTATATTGCAGTGCCCAAAACTGCCCACAATATTCAAGGTGAGGCCACCCCAGTGCAGAGCAGAGCGGGACAATCCCCTCCCTCAACCAGCTGGTGATGCTTTGCCTGATGCCCCCCAGGATGTGGTTGGCCCTCCTGGCTGCCAGGGCACTGCTGACTCAGATTTAACTTGCCATTGACCAGGACCCCCAGGTCCCTTGTTGCGGCACTGCTTTCCAGCATCTCATTCCCCAGTCTGTATGAACATCTGTGGTTGTTCCATCTCAGGTGCAGAATCTGGCATGTTCCTTCATTGAACTTCCTATGGCTGGTGATTGCCCAGCCCTCTAATTTGTTGAGGTCTCTCTGCAGGGCCTCCCTGCCTTTAAGGGAGTCAAGAGTTACTCCCAGATTTCTGTCATCTGCAAACTTGCTCACTATCCCTTCCAGTCCTGTGTCCAAGTCATTTATGAAGATGCTGAAGAGCACAGGGCCCAAGATGGAGCCTTGTGGAACCCCACTAGTGACAGGTCACCACTGATGTTATCCCATTCGCTATCACCCTCTGTGCTCAATCCATGAGCCAGTTGCTCACCCATCACATGATGTGTTTATCCAGCTGAGCTGGACATTTTGTCTAGAAAGATCCTGTGAGAAACAGTATCGAAAGCTCTACTGAAATCCAAAAAGGTTACATCAGCTGGATTCCCTTGATCAACTGCGTGGGTTACCTTGTCATAGAAGGAAATCCAGTTTGATAAGCACACATGAAGGTGTGTTGGCTGGGACTGATGACATCATTGTCTTTCATGTGTCTCATGTACTTCCCAGAACAATTCTTTGTCAAACTTATGAAGTACATGAAAGATAAATGGACAATGAGGTGGATTAAAAACTGGTTGAACTGCTGGGCTCAAACGATTGTGATCAGCAGCACAAAGTTCAGCTGGAGGCCAGTCACTACTGGTGTACCCCAAAGGCTGATACTGGGGCCAATGCTGTTTTAACATCTGTATTAACAATGTGAGCAATGGGACAGACATCAGCTTTAACAAGTTTGCAGGTGGAGCAAAACTGGGGGGAGTGAGTGACACACTGGATGGCTGTGCTGCCACACAGAAGGACCTGGACAGGCTGGAGAACTGGGCCAACATGAGCCTCATAAAGTTTATCAAGGGAAATGCAAAGTCCTTCACATGAAGAGATATAACCCCATATGTCAGAATGGGCTAAATGCCCACCAGCTGAAAAGCAGCTCTGCAGAGAGGGATTTGTGCATGTTATTGATCACCTGGCTGAACATGAGCCAGGAATGTGCCCTTGTGGGAGGCCAACAGACTCCTGGACTGCTTCAGGAAGAGCGTTACCAGCAGATGGAAAGGTCTTCTCTGCTCAGCAATGGCAAGGCCACATCTCTGGGTTCCCCAGCACAAGAGAGGTAAGGTGTAAGTCTAACAAAAGTTCACAAAGAAATGGGGGGATTGTAGTATTCTCTGTGTGGGGAGAAACTGAGTGGTCTGGGACTCTTCAGCCTGAAGCAGAGAAGGCTCAAGAGACCTTATCAATGTGTGTAAATACCTGGCTAGGGGAGAGGAAAATAAAGAAGCCTGAGTCAGATTTTCCTTAGTGGCACCCAATGAAAGGTAAAAGGCAATGCATACAACCCAAAATACAGGAAACTCCACTAAAACATAAGTAAAAACTTTGTTTTTGCCATGAGAGTGGTCAGACACCGACATAGGTTGCCCAGAAAGGTTGCGAAGTCTCTGTCCTTGGAGATGTTCAAAACTCTAATGGACATGGCTCTGAGCAACTTGCTCTAGTCAATCCTATTTTGAGTAGGGGGCTGCACTACATGATCTCCAGAGGTGCTTTCACACCTCAGCCACTTTGTGTCTTTTTGCAATAACAAGACTTGTTGCTCACAGCAAAATTACATATTATGGCTAGTAACTACTGTGTCTAAATTTGACCTTGAAGATGAGGTGAGGTGATACCACTAGGACAAAGCATGTCCTCTTCCTATAAAGAAGGGGGACTATGCCACATGTGGTGTTGCCACAATTAATCTACAGTCCCCACTGATATGAGGAGGCTGCTGTTTTCCATAGGATTCCTGTGATTATCTGTTTTTTTCTTGAATTGTAGAGAGAGTATCCCCATGCTGTGGCTTTAACTGAGCTTATGTTTTTTTTTTCTGAAAAAGTGACAGTTCACTTGAAACCAGGCTAAATGCTGAGGCAAACAGTGAGACAAATCAAATCACAGGATACTTGAATGTCTGCTGAATGCTATGAAGACTATGACACCCTCATTATATGGGAGCCCTTGAAATGACTAACCAGCTCATATTGCTCCCTCTTATCTCTGAAAAAAATATACAAGAGAGCCACTGAAAATTTTCCACTGAAAATTTACCTGGGAGCTAATTAAAAAAAAATTATATTTGTGTTTTCTTCATACCCCAGTTATCCTGCAATTCATTACCAGTTCCATGCCATGCCAGGCCCTTACTTCAGTCCACGTGTTGCAATTTCATCCCTGATGACATAATGTCATCTCATGTGCATGCTAAGACATCTCAACTCACACTCTCTTTGCAACCCATCACTAAGTGACCCTGATATTCTTTTGCAATTTGTAACTCCTGATTCAATTTGTATGTTGGTGGGACTGTTTCTCATCTCTGTCGTCAAGCTAAAGATGAGCTAAGAATACAAGACTGAAACAAGAAGTTCAGAACTGCAGCCAGCTGTTTGCTACTCTGTGAGAGTACAGTCCTGTGAGGTGTACCTGAAATGAATCATCATGTGCTAAAAACATTCATCTCCATTGCAAGTCAGAAGGAAATTATAGCACTGAAAACCAAAGCATATAAAAACCCCTAGTCTCATAAGAACAATGAAGGTAAACTACAAAATCCTATCTGTCCTGTTACTGCATTTCATAACATCAAAAAGAAAAAATAATTTTCTCCTAGTGAAATCCTCTCCACCTGCACAGACACGTTCCCCTTGAATTCCAGTTCACTACTGTTCACCTTAAAGGAGGAGGAGAGCCGCTCCCATTTCTCAATAGTTGGACATGTTCTCTGGGAACATTTTCCCTCACCAGCATAACATGATACAAACAATACTAAGAAATTACCTCCTACTGCTGTCTGTATGATTTGAAGTGAACTCAGTCCTGTATAAGTATCCAGCTTCAACACTCATCTGTAAGCACAATATTACTCTCTGTAGCTTTCTTGTGGAAATAACAAAATCTTATAGATCTACGGTGCTTAATCAGTCATGACCTTTACCCAGGATGAACAGAGTCCCTGTGTGAAATCCTCCAGCCTGCCCAGCCATTTAAATCAAACTGCAAAGTAGGATTTTCTGCCTGGAGCTGATTCAGTGGGTGCAGTACCTGCTGCAGTCACGGTGTGAAGTTTTCACACCCTGGGTCACCTCTCCCTCCTCCACCACCGTACTCCCACCAGCACCACTTGCATTTTTGGGACAGGATCATTAGTATAATTTGTGCTATCTATTAGTATAACTAGTACACTAGTACTCTGCTTGTTTAGCCTGTGCCTATTTTCTGTAGCAATAACCCCTAATATCTCTGGAGGACCACACTAATTCACAAAAACTCCAAGTGTACCACCCCAGAATTAACCCATTTCTTCTGAAAGCATAAAGTAAAGCTTTCACAAAATATTTTCACAAGCTGTTAGAGGACAAAGTCTCTGAGGAAGAGTAGACAGAGAGGAGTGACTGTTCTGACCTCTTAGTTAAGACCAACATGTTTCTTTCTACAGTTGAGGCAGCTTCCACATGCTCCTGATTTCTACAGTTAGAAAATGTACTTGATAAGCCCAGTCACTTTTCAACCCAGTACTTTAACTTTCCTACCTCGGCTCTGACAGCTGCATCACAGGGATTCCTCTATCTATGGCCTTGGTCTGGCAGGACAAATTGTCTCAGACAAATTACTGTTTCCTGGAAGAAAGAACCTGTCAGCCTGAAACTCACTCAAAGTAATTTCTCACTTGGACACACAGCTCAAATTTACCTCTGCAGTCGAGGCAGACTATTGCAAACAGTGAGCACCTGTGAGGCCAAATATGTCAAACCAGACCTGACACCACTACTCTTCACCCCATCTGAATTAATGAGCCTGAACATGCTCTCCAGCAGCAAAGGTCAACTCTTGGAATGTGGAATTATCTAGTACCTGTGTAGGTTGCCACAGTTTCAGAGGGCAGTAAGGTCACAGAGACCTCTTTACTCAGGTCTTCAGGGTTATGCGAGATCCAGTGGACTCCAATAGAGTTTTGCTCTTTCACATGGCACTAAGTAGCTGTGGAGAGACCACATCACTGCAGGTCTGTTGCCTCTGTTGTCTAAGGAGCAGGGAGATGTTTGCCTCTACTTGCAGCATCTCAGGGCAAATCCCCTCTCTTGGTGCTTGGGCTTTCAGGCACGCCAGAGGAGGCAGATACCCTCACTGACAATCTGATTGTTTGTGGGAGCTGGGTAAGGATGTCAGCTTTAGCTGCAGGATTTAGGGGCTGCCATAAAACATATAAATACTAATGGTGGGCCAGGCTGGGAGCTTGCTGCAGCTCTGCATGGGCACCCAATAACTCATTTGTTCAAGGCGGAAGGCGTTGGAAAGCATATGCCACCATGGTCCTTCCCTCCCATAACTTGGCTCCTGTTTCATTCTTTTGTGAAGCAGAGTCACTGAAAGGGGCATTAGCAGTAAGGAAAGTAGCTAGTACACCATTTTTCCTGACACCTCATCCTAGCCAGATATTCCTCCCACACATGGGGAATTCTGTAGAAGAAGTGATGCCATTAACAGAGTCAGGAAACATGAGCTTTTATAAAACCCTCTGGCACTGACCTCCAGCCGAGAAGGAGCAAATGGACGCACTGATGACCTAAAAAGTAATTCTTTTACCCAATGATGTCTTCAGTCTCAGTCTGAGGAGGGGAATGCCACAAAAAGGATGCCAGACTACAAGAGAACCATAAGGGAATTTCTTCCTTTCTAGTATGCCCACTACCTCCACAGCCTAACTGCATACAGCATTGGAGTCTGGTGATGACATCCAGCATCTGCAGGGCAGCAGGATGAGTGGTAGTGATCTTATCTGGGTGCTCTCCTCTCCAGCACCCACAGTGCACATCAGGGAGTGCCAGAAATATTTGAGTCTGACCCATGATTACTAATTGGCATAAAGGTTAGTTAGGAGTACAGTGGAAAATAATTAGCTCAGGTCTGTCAAGAGCCTTTGTATGATAAGATGAGACAGAAACCAGTTACATGAAGTGTTTATGAAACAAATGTTGGAGTGGAACATCACCTAAGTACAGAGGAGACCGCAGAAGTGGTGGAGCGACAGTAGGTATATGAAAAGGGCTAATTGATCCATTGAGGAGGAGCAGGCTGTTTTCCATTTAAGTTTTTTTCTTTGTGTGCCAAGCTCCACCAACATGTGTTGTCTACAGGCAAAGGTGTAACATCAGATCTCAGGATAAGCTGGGACTTCATCCAAGGCTTGTGAAACACAGATCCCATGGATCTTGAGGTGTGTGTTTAAAAACCAGCCAAGATAAAGTTGGGTGCACAGGACAGTGAGGAATGTTAGTGGACATATATAGAAGTGGCATTCTCTAAAGCCAAGATCTGGCATGTAAGTCAGGGGAAAACATAGAAACTCTGGGACCAAACAACCTGGTGTGACTGTACTTGCAACAAAGTGAGAGAAACTCATGTAATGGAAAATTTTTTGGCCAAATTGAACTGAACAAAAACTTTAGCAAGCAGACAATTGCATGTGCTGAGGAAGATGGGAAGTCAGCATGCAGACAGAAAAAGCAAGTCACAGAATCTGCTGCACTTGGTTGGAAAGGTTGCTTGTTCTTGGATTTGATCCATGGAAGACCAAAATGTAAGGAAATCTGAAATATGTTATTAAAAAATTGTCAGTCTTCCACAGAGATCTCACAGTTAGGTAGCACCTGTATTATCTGCTCATAATCAGTTTTCCAGAGGAAAGATCATATTGCTGAGAAAAGGCTAGGTAAACACCACTTTCTAATTCTCATTAGCACACACTAGCATGTGAAGTCGTATTAGTTTTCTGATACTTCAAATGCTTTTAAGTGTTAAAAACAAAACACTGAGCAAAAAGGACATCAGTATGAGTGCAAAATCAAGCACATAAAAGGTGCAATATGTCTTTTTTTGCACTGTGCTGAAGTATTTCAATCGCATGGTATCACACTAGTTTTTCTGGGAGACTCCAGCTACTTTGAAAGCACAGGCAAGTTGCTGCTCCATCAACAAAGAGCTATCTAATGTTTGTTTATCTTTCTTGTTTAACAGCATACTGGTTTACAGTGCTTCATTATGATATGACATACTTAAGAAGTCATGGAGTACCTGGGGAATTACTGAAAGAAAGGACATCCTTTTCTTACATACGGTTCTCTAAATCTTATTTACTGACAAATAACAAAAGAATCTGAAGATAATTCTCAGTGTTTTTAGGCCTTACCTCACATCTCAAATTAGAATCCCTCTATGCATAATAAAAGATTCAAAATGAGCACATAATCTAAATAAATAACAGAGACAAAATGTGTAGGAGAAGATATTCTGTTATCTATGTTTTGTAAACAGGGTAACAAAGGCACAGTGTGTTTGGATGTATAAATTTGCCTAAACTTCTTATACAAGTCTGTTGACAGAGCTAAAACTGAGCTCGCACACCTTAAATCCTACTTCAGTAATAATGGGATAATTGATGCTAATGGGAATTTTCAAAATGTTTGAATATAAGTAAGACTTTCTCAGAAATCCCCCTGTCCTCAGAATGGAGGCCAAGGTCGCAACAGTAACACTATTTATGAGAATGCAGCATCATTTTACTTTGAGCAATCCCAATAAGCCGCTAAATCATGGATCTTATCTTGTAATTCAATATCCATTCTGGATCATATGTGATACTTAGAGAAATTAAATCAGCACTTCAAAGGATGGAAGGTGAGGTCTTGCACACACAAGCGGTATTTCAGAGCTGTCAAAAGGAATAGAAATTAATTTGACCTTTTTTTGCTGTCCTATAATTTTTTTTTCTATTCTCTGCAACCCAATATTACAGACTGTGTAAGCTGAACACTTCTCTCCACTGGACTAGAAAACTGGCAATGGTGACATCCAGGTTCTTGAAACACCAAAGTGAGTGGAATACAAAGAGATAGTGAGAAATTTTATCTGCAGGGCATTATGGCTTTAGCAAGCTTCATCATTATCTCCCAAAAAGGAAAGAAAGGGCAAAAGAAGAGATGGAAGAACAGTATGATAGCAGGATATGTGAAACTGTAGTTATTAGTGATGTGCCAAGTTCATAAGACACATGTAGGAATGGCAGAAGAAAATTCTCCAGAGAAAATCCCCTGTGAATATGGACCACCAGAAAAGGGCTGGCCAAATATCATACATTTTCAGAGCACTTTACATGTAAGCTGTAACATATCATGTACTACAGTCCCCAAAAGATTTCTGTTAGATGTCTTTCTCTTGGGGGCCAGAGTCAGAAACATCCAGAACAACACGACTGATGTTACGATGCTCAGGTGCTTGGATGCTAGGATATGTACACTAGATACCTCACTGAACTTCTGAGATGTGACAGGGCTCTTTAGAGCAAAGAATTTAGAGGGACTGATGGGTAAGGATTTCAGCTCTATATTCTATGCATTTGCCACAGACATGGGGTATAAACATCTGTGTATTATAACTGGTGTTAAGATATTTTCACACTTCTGAAATGGGCAACACGTCAGATAAGTAATGTGAAAAAATCCCCAAATCAAACACCCAACAAAGCTCTGAAGTAGTAAATGGATATTGTGCGGCAGAAATTGCCTTTGATTGTGATCTTCTAGCTAGTATGTCTTACAGTGTTTTACGTTTGTGCAGCAGCTACCACAAGCAAAGGCTGACACAGTAATTTGAGAAACGTGTAAGGTCAATAAGAAAATCTGGTACTTACAAAAATCTGCCTGATGAGCATTTTTCAACTTTATGATTCTTACAGTGAGCAAGGAGTAAGGTGTCATTTCTTCCTGCTGAAAAAAAACATGACAAAAGAGATCTATGTCAAAGTTTTGAATATGTGTATTGATTGAAATTACAACCAAACACTGAAAATAACCCAGGTTCTGCCAAAGCTGTCTCTTCCAGTTGGCATCAGAGTGAAAATGCAATAAGCAGAAAAACACACTTTCTCCACAAACTTCATTGATCCCTAAAGCCTGTAGCTATCTAAGCATAGAAACAGAAAGTGTGGAAGTAGAGAATGAATAGGAAAGTGGAAATGGTATATAAGCTGAGAAAGTTCAGTAAGCCAACTGCATTAAATTGTACACATGACCACCAGCACCTAATATGAACACAAAATTCAGTGAATACACAAATAAGAGATGCTTCAAATTTGGTTGGCTATTGACCCCTGTGTTGTGCTGTAGGTAGAATCAAGGCCTGTACAAAACTTTCTACTTTTAATACAATGCTTGGATAATTCGAGGCATGAAAAAAAGATTGGTCTTTTTACCTTTTTTTGCTTGTTCTTAAGAGAATAATTTTCATGATGGAGAGGTGTCTAAGGATGAATGTTAGCACCCTAGGAAATTACTCAGGACATACACAATACACACCTTTGAACAAACACTCTTAGATTGCTTTGTGGGAACAAAAGTTCTCCTCACCAAATTCACAGACATGGAGTAGTATGTTGAAATCCAGAGTTTTGACTACAATCCTTAATTACAAAGAAGGCTATCTCCAATTCCTTATTGAAGGTTCAGGCCTGATCACCTGGGTCTGTAAAAGTTGTGACAGTCCTGTGTGTTTTATGGATTTTACATCTTCAGAGAACATGCTCAGCATGCCCATTAGCCGCAGCTGGAGCAAACAGGGTATTGGCAGAAAGGTGTGGAAAATAGGCAAAGCATAGTATGGCTGCAACACAGATGGCTATATTGATTTCCTGACTGTGGGAACAGCTGTGGAAAATTTATCAAAATAGCTGATATTCATAGAAAGGGAAGAGAGTTGCACTACTGTCGTACACATGAGACTGAATGAAAAGGGTAAATCAGCAGTGGGGATGGCTACCTGTGCCACTGTTTAGGAACAGAAGCAGATGGCAACAAGGAATTTCAGAAATTTCAGACTATTGAGTAATAAGTTCCCAAGCTCATGTATGATTGTAGCAGGAACAGGTCTTATTAGATAGAAGGGGTAACACAGGTTGACTGCAGTGAATGTCAGAGGAAGTTCTGCACGGGAAAGAAAATGTAAACTCTGTCATATTCTGAGGTTGGACTGCTACTGCTAGATGAAGAGCATTAATCTGCCTACAAATATGTTAGCAGTTTCAGAATTGGGTATTGCCAATAAAAGGGGAAGGTATAAATAGTATATCTATACATAATATAACATATATGTGAAAAAGTCACCTTGAGATAGTGAGGCTATGAAATAATAATGAATTTTTTTAAGGACTTCTGAGCAAAGCAATAATCAAAACAGAATGTTATGGCATTAAAATGAGGCAGATTTAGGAACAGAGAAGTGTTGGCTTGCAGTTCTAGTAGCAAGGGGCTGTGGAAGGTAAAAAATTATGAAACTTATTATGACAACACTTGTGGATTTGTAAAAATATTTTCAGCCAAATAATACTGAAGGTACAGTACATGTTGGGGTCAAGCAATAGGTGGCCACTTCAGTGGAGGCCTCATATTAGTCACTGATCTTCAGAAAGAGCTCAAGGAGAAATTGACATAATGGCAGAAGACAAATAGCTCAGCAATTCTTAGTAAATTACCTCACAAAATGCCAACAAAAAAGGTGGCCAGAGAAAGAAACTGTTGTGAAAGCTAACGAACAACATTCTGAAAAGATTATCGGAAGCAAATGGAGTACTGGTGGAAGATGATAAAATAACTGGGAGATGTTATCTATTTTCTGAGAAGCTTCAGTTAAAAAAACTGGGAGAAACTCTTGAGTGAAATTAGACACAGCACATACAGAGGTTCTGCTACTATGACAAAAGTCAGACTGCTAAAAAGGTCCAAGTACAAGAAACCACTGAACAAGAGAGTACATCAGCTGGAATGTGTAAAGCGTTAGACTATGTGGAATTCATCATGACAAAATTTGGCTTAGCCTCCCAAATAATTTTCATCTTTATAAGGAAAGGCATGAAGGTCATAGAAGGAAAATGGAAAAAAAAAGCAGTAATTCTCAGGCTATGAAGTTATCCAATGAAGCGGCAAGATTGAATTTTTTATAAAACGCTGAGTAACCGAAAGGCATATTAAATAGCAGTTACCCAGGGCCTAAAATAAACAGAAAGCTTTGTCCATGAGTTCAAGCAAGAAATTGTAATGTCAGAGTGTTTTCAATGAGTTGACTAGTTAAAATGCTAATACTTTTTGCTGCAAGGTACAGAAGCAGCACATTCAAAACAACCAGAGGGCTTAGTACCAAACAAACGCATTCTCTTTATCAGGCTACAGGGAGTAGAATATCTTGTCTTCTGGTTAGGTGTGTTCCAAAACTAATAGAAAAATCAATTACTGTTGCTCAAAGTCATATGTAGAGCACAGGATATTTTATAAGGCTGTGTTCTAAACAGAGGAAGTAACATCTCAGCATCACCAGGGCACGGGCTCCACCTCCATGCTATTTTTTCAGTTATTATTGTTAGACCATTCCTCTTCCATTGACAAGGAACAATGTCATGTCTTCTTACCTCAAACTGTTTTGTTCTTAAAAGAACAAACAATCATTATATTTGTCCTTTTGTTTCCATAACTGTCTCAAAAGTAGTACTCAAACTAGGGAAACATAAAAACTTTGGCAGATATATTTCAGGAGAAATAAAGGAAAGAGTTAAAGATTTAGCATTGGTGATCTCTTAGCCTTCTTTAATGGCACCAGTACTTCAGCCAGTATTTTGGAACATGTGTTTTTAAAGATTGCCAGAGATGTGTATGAACTACTATGGCTTTTTAAGCAGAAAGACAGAAACAGAAACAAATGTGTGTTCTGTGAAGACACACTTTTACCAAGCACTGTTTGTACTCTCGTACCAGAGTGCCACTGCAGCAAACTAGAGTAGAGGTTATGGGATGAACTCATCATGAGAAACTCATACTTTGAATGCAAATGAAGACAAAATAATAAAAGAGTATGAGAGGGCTATATTAAGAAGGGAAAAAACACAAATGCAACCAAACAAAAAAAACAACAAAACACTAGAAGATATCCAGTGTCTCTACGAAGAACAGTAAAATATGACACAGATTAGACAGTGTCAAACATTATGCAAGGCTTCAAACACCTCATTTTTATGGAATCACTGTGAGAAAGTGGATAGGTATATTTGGTGTCACAGGAAGATGCCTTTGTGCAAAAAGCAGGAGTTTATTTAAATTTTAGGAGTTAGACAAGGGAACAATAGAGCAGAGAACCCAATCAGCCCTAATGTACAGATTAGAAATTCGATTGAATGAGAAGCAATAATTATTTCACACCTTCAGGATGGGAATTCTAAGCAGGTGCTGCGTAAGAGAAAATCCAGCCTGAGCTGTGCATGTAAACTCTGTACTAGGAGGAAATCTCACTCTAATGCCCAAGAGAGTCCTGTAATTGCCAAGATACTGGCAATCCCAGCATTCAGTCATGGAATGAAGACCACAGGAAAGAGAACAAAAAAAGTGATTCAAGGAATAAAGAACAGTAGAAAGAGCTAGTGATGGGAACATGAAAGATACATTCAGTGTGTTTTGTGGCAGAGAACATGTAGTCAGTCAAGTCACAGCCGATTTTTCTTCCACCTAAGCCTTGTTGCCTGAGTCTATTCATTGGGTCAACATGGTTTATTAGCAAAGTCCCTTTTGCTATTAGCCTACCCCCAAGAACATGATTAATTTAAATTTGAAGGAATAATGAAAATACTAGTTTTATCTCCATATCATCTTCAATTTTACTACTTAGAAAAGGTTTGCCAGAGCACACAGAACCAGTCTGTACCCTGAAATGTCATCCTCCACCCCTCAGCATAACACTCAGACAGCCATATTACCCAAATCAAAGTTCTTCAGAAGCAAACAATCAAACAACTCCGTTCTAGAAAACATTTTCATCCCCTCCTTAGTGCGTCAAATGAGGAACAATGTTCATTGATCATCATAATCATAATTTGAGACACCAATGCCTTTGAAAAGAGCTAACTATTAATCAAACTATTAACTGTAAAGCAAATCTCTGATATATCCTCCTTAAAGAAGGCAGCAAATGAAAAATTAGTTTCTAGCATACTTTTATGATGGCCAAATGCCAGACATGAAAAATACTGCAGATAATTCAAAGAGCAAAATAACATGTTCATATAACTGAAACTCAAGTCCCTGGTGCCACCAATGAAAGTCATAAAACTAATCATTTCTTCCCTCTAGTCATTGCAATAATATGTTGAACAATATGTTAAACTTAATAGCAAGTGTGCTGCCTCTGTTGATTATCGTTTCTGCCACATTAAAAATCCATACCAAGCCATGAGGAATTCCTAATGCCTAGAATTACCAAAAATTTGAGAATCCACAGTACACAAATGAGTAAATCTTCTTGCAGTTCCTGCTAACAAAGATAAATCTGTATACCCTGAACCTCTGAACTTATCCTTGCAATGGCAGAGTGATGGGCAGACTGAGCAGCCTCCCTTAGACTCACTGTTACCCCTGCAAAAGGTTAACCTTACATGACACAGTGTTATAGTTTCAAAATCTTTCATGGAATTTTTTCTCTCCCTTACCAATGCAGACTTTGGGGAGCTGAAGCTCACTCCGCACTACCTGCTCCTAGAACCAGCCAACAAAGGGGTGGCTGATAGCTTTGCATTCTCACTTAATGGCTGGGGAGGACAGGCGGGAAGTAGGGTTGGGGGAGCGAGCTTTTTGTGGGTTTTTTGCCACACTTCTCTCCTCCAGCTGCAGTGTAGGTGCCAACCACTGTTTGCTGGGCTGGCGGAAGCACTTGAAGGGAGCTCCCTTGGCTCGGCCCCCCAACTCTGCTCATCCTGTGCAGTTCTTCAGAGAGAACAGTCACCACTACCTGGATTTGCTACAGGCTCCTTGAGGGCCGACTCCACCTGCAGAGGAGCTGCTAACCTCCCAGCCTCCCAACGCTTTTGGACAAAGGAGAGTACGAGAGGGTCTTTACACCGCCCAGAGGAAAAGCTTCATCACCTTCTTGTGGTTGCCACTCTCAGGTGAGTTTTTGAGAACCAGCACCCCTCCCTGGTCCCATCTGTGCCTCGCTGGAGTTTGTGAGTGACCTTTGCGGCCACTGCCTCCTGAGGCACAGCATCACTCCCACTGTCTGCAAATAGGACTGCACCCAGGG
>JAWWMO010000174.1:26197040-26217401 GCA_035047845.1 Dendrocincla fuliginosa
GTGAGTGACCTTTGCGGCCACTGCCTCCTGAGGCACAGCATCACTCCCACTGTCTGCAAATAGGACTGCACCCAGGGGGCAGAGATAGGGCTGGATGTGTTTGAAAGTTTTGGTTACGGTGTTGTTGTTTGTTTTGGTTTGGTATAGAAAAGAACTGTTATTCTTTTCTATACATTTTCTGATGAAAGTCTCTTAATTTCAAAAGTTGTGGTGGTTTTTGGGAAGAGGCCTCCCTCTTAGTCCAGATAGACATCTTAGTTTTTTTTAAACTGAGACACACAGTTCAATCACAGATGCTTTTTATTTTTTTCTCCAAGAAGGAAGGGTGACAGGGCCCTAAGTAATGCCTTATTCTAGTTTTGCAGCAAACTATTAAGGAATATGTATCACTTAATGTTTATCAGCTATATAAATCAAAAATTCATTAAAATTCTTCTAATTCTCTGGTGTCTGATTTCATGTCCAGCAGAATACTTTGGTGAAACTCTCTGCCTTATGTTAATACTACTAACCTTGAGGTGAGATTCTGCTTCCTAGTTTCTTGCTCTTTGCACTACTGTGTATCTGTTTTCAGTGCATCCACAGGTAATAAGTCAGCATCTATTTTTTTAAACCTTTTGATTTTTGGAAAGAAGTAGTTATTCTGTAAAAGACAATTAACTAACAAATAATATCCAGTGATAAATTTTCTAGTTTGGGCTGCCTTGCTCACAACTGTTTATGATCTCCTTTAGTATGTTTCATCTTTCCTGTATTCCTGTGTAAGCTTTTTAAAGGCAAACTGTCAGTTCAGGAGTACCTGAAAAAACTAGAGATATGTTCTCTTGATTCTCCTATCCATTTTAAAATATGAAAGCATTTTCACAAGCCTGGCACATTTTCCTGAGAAATTAGCAGTGGCGAGTATTTGACTTTGCACTATGTGTAGGAGACACAGCTAACCTCTGTGCACAGCCCCAGGCATGTTTTTCTAAACCAAATCCAGTAATTATTCAGTTTATCACACAGCCATGAAAAATCTTCTCAAACTGAAGCAAGTACTTGGGCAAATGTTTGAGCATTCACGAAAAGGACAGCTTTATACCTATTTACTTCTTCTGGCTCTCAAGGTGTGCTACAAGCATGTTATCCTTTCTAATAGCTCTCTACTAATGATTATCCTCCCGTTGAAAATGGCAAGCTGTGACTTGCAAAAATCCAGGCAATTACTAAAAGCTACCCGGGAAACCCAATGCCAGTAAGAGGCAGAAATTGGCCAGCTCAGACAAGTCTGTGTCTTTAATGCCAGTTTTCTTCCAAGATCTATTCCATAGTAGAGAAGACATATTCAAAGCCAGGAGGCAAATAAAGAGTGTCTGAGAATGTCTTTGTTGTTAAACACCCGCAGATCGCAAACAGAACTTTCAGAAGTTCACTTAGTAGGGAGAAATGATGCCACAAATAATGAATTGAAGCTGTGGAAAGGGTCCCATAGCCCCTATATACAGGAATGTATAGTTCCAGAGCTCTTTTTCTATGTTACTTTATATGCATTCAAAAACATCTGTTGGAATATAACAATCTCGGTGTAAATATAACTGTGTTAGTGGTAAAGAAGGGTTGGGTGCTTTTAGCCATGGATATTCTAAAGCAAAACACAACTTCAGTATGAATACATTAAATCATTACAAAACTGCTAAGGAGATTGGGTCACTGTTTTCCCCAATAGCTGCTTTTCCTGCTTAAGTACATTCTCTTGCTGAACTTTAGCACACAGACACACACACACAGAGCAAATTACCAACACCTAAATGCCATGTCAGTTTTGGTTATGCTACTTTGCCATTTACATCAAGTTTCACACACCACTCATAGTTTGTCACTCTTCTGCACCCATCTGTAGGAGTTGCTAGAATGCTGCTAACGAGATCAGTTTGATCAGTCAGTTTGATAAGGTTGTGACATACATAATCTAAACAATGTTTGTAGTTTTCTATTGATTTGGAAGTCTCATTACACAAACAAAAAATTAAACATAAACGTCCCCTATGAGCGATAGACATTTGAATCACATACCATTTAAGATGTCATCAAAAGTAAGTTTTCTTTTTGTTTGGAGTACCCGGGTTTTGCCTTGAGGCACTTTGACACAATGCCAGCTGCAAGCTAATCAGCAGCAGAGACAAATATCATCACTGATACAGTTACCTTGTCACTGATACAGCTGCTATGTGTTTGATGCAATCAATCTCCGCCACAGGCCCTGCAAAGGGTGCTAGAGTTGTTCTTTTGTTGTGATGAGGTGCACAGTGATCAAAGGGGGCATTTTTTCTGGAAACTGACATTAATGTCCAGAACCCAAAGAATCGCCAACAATCATGCTCTGACATTCCAACTCTGGCAATATTCTCTACTTGTTCTGGGCTAAAGCTCCATTAAATCAATAGAGATCAATAACATTAAAAGAAGGCCAAAGTCACTCCCATTTTAACAGTAAATCAAGAACATTTTCATTGAGGATTTTCTCTAAGAAACAAACTCATGAAAATAACAGTGTTAATAGATAAAGGAATAGAATAAAAAAATAATGGCATGCAGATATTGCACCAAAAGAAAACATTCTTTCATTAAATGTTACTATTTCTAAACAAGCATGTGAATCTTTAATAACAAAATATGAGAAGGAAAAAAAAGGATCCTACCCTTCTGAAAAAAATATTGGTTTAGTCACACATATTTTTAGTTTGTTGAAGTTGGTACCTTAGCATCATTACTTGGAGCTATATAGCGCATCATCCGTTTTCTTTCTTCATTTTCCAAGAGGCTTGATTTGCTGCTTGAATGCTGCTGAAAGAGAAAGAATAAGGGACAAAAAAGAGAGTAAAGATCAATTTTTCTACTTATTTCAGTTCCTCAGCGTGGAATTGCAGAGTAGACCAGGCAACTCGCATTTCCTTGTTGTGATGAATAAAATGAATGTGCCAGGAAAGTGGTAGCAGTTTCTGAGCTATATAGAAAGAAAATGACTCCATTCCTGGTAGTTGCCAATATCCAAAAAAGGACAATGTTGCTTTGCTGGAGATTTATGTCCTACATCTAACAGTTGGCTTGAACTGTTGTAGTTCAGGGGCAAATCTGAATCAAAAACTCAGAGACTCCTGCCTGGCTTGTTCAGTTTTCCACTTACCTGAGGTAAGGCAGAGACTGATGCCATGGTGATTGCTGCTACATTAAAAGCAGCTGCTGCGAATGGCACCTTACTATTAGGCTCCACTGTTGCCAGTGTCTCCTAAAACAAATTTACACTCTTGAAGAGTGTCAGAAGTTGCTGAACAGGTGTTTTATTACATTGAGTCAGAGCTCCACCCCTACATGATTTCTGAAACAGGAAAATTTCCCACCCACATTATTTGTTCAAAGAGTAGGTCTGCTGTAGGGTATGCACGTTCATATATGTAGGCCTTGTGGCTGAGCAGAGTGAGCTGAGAGACCAGACTGTTCCTACCTGGGGGCTCATGGAAATGCAATAGCAGCAATAACCTGATTGATTATATGATGGAGATCATCTATGAGAAACAGCCTTACAGTGATGTTCTAAAAGTGAGGATAATAATAGTCTAATAAACACATCCACTTTGCAGAGACCCTGAATGCCACACATGATTGCTTCCATAATGGAATATAAATTTAAAAAAAACAGCTGTGGGGATGATCATTGGAAAGAAGACATTTATGTCTGAAGATATTAAGAATTCTCCTGAAGGAACATTTTTTTCCCTGAAAAATGCTATTGCATTATGGTTTCTGTGTACACACATGTTTTTATTCCAATATTCTACTTCAAAGGAAGTGAAAGAGGACTTGATAACCCATACTTTTGTGCTCCCTAAGATAAAGTGCATCATTTTTCCATTTGAAATGTGTTAGTTATTTCTGGGCTTCACATTTAATACAGAATGCATTTTAACAACTTGAAATGAGATTCAAACATTTCACCTTAAAAAATCCTGAAACATTTCAACAAACTAGAACGCCATTTTTTGATGCAAGAAACATCCAGATTTCTGAGCAACTTCATTCAAATCACCAGCTGGTTGGGCACTGCTAGCAGATTACTGGAATTTAATGGACTGATCCTGTACATTTTTCAGTCTCATGAGGATCTTCATATGTTCAGCACACCTCTAGGAAGCTCAGTGATTAAATTTTCTAATCTATTTTGCAAGCATTATTAGGCACACATATATTTATATTGAAAGATTAAAAGTAGTGCTTATGAAAGAACTTGAGATTAATAGGATGACAAAGCATGATGTTTCCTCTTACAGTCAGACATGAGTATGAAATCACAGCCACTCTGATTGTGGCAATGAGTTTTGTATAAGGACCTTGACTGACAGAAACTAGACACAAACCCAATTACTTCTAGCAGTCTCATTACATACTTTCCTTATATGAACAGAGGAATCAGTATGAAAAGCTGTTATTACAATAAGAACAAGTTAAGACAATCTAATGATCTTACATGCAGTATTCCATCCTTCCAAAAGTTTGATTTTTTTAAGGTTTAATTTTATATTCTCATTATCTTTGTCTTTATTGTTGTTTAATGAAATAAGTGCATTTATTTTACCACAAAGGGCAAGCAAAAGATTTGCTTTGAACTTCCTTTCTCAACTTCATTGTATTGAAACATTTTGATGGAAGAGGAATGGCTTAATTGAAGCCAGAATTGGATAATCTACAGCAATATGTTAAGGAGAGTCACAAGCCTCCCCCATGCTTTGCCTGTCGCTTTGCTTAATATGAGCACTGGTACTTCTGTAAAAACAGCTTTAGAATTTGACTATTTTTTTCCCATAAAAATGGTGACCAGAAACCATTTAGAGAAAAATAACTGTACACACAGAAGCACACACATTTTCTGTTTCTTCTGCTGCAGCCTATCTGTATCCTTGGTTGAAGTGCTAGAAGAGGTACAACATCACAACAGAGGTAATTGTGGCTCATAAAGGTTATCAGCTTAAGGTCTTGCTTCTGTGATGTATAGAAGCTAATGGATGTGAGGTATTTGCATGACATTCTGTTTTCATTTACATTGTCATATTACATCTTTGGTTTTAAGACAAAAGGAAATGAGGTTGGGGGAAAAGCCTCCAGCATCCTTTAGGAAGCTGACTAAGAGTTGGTGGTTGCCTAACAACTAACTTTTCTTTCCTGGTTCAACCCTTCCCCATATGAAATACCTGTTCTTTAAGCTCAAATCAAATGTAGTCAAAAGCACCTTTAACTCAAAGCTGACACTGGTACTGAACTTCCTATGTTAGATCAAGGTTCAAAATTGCTTTTTGCTATGAAGCACTATTCCTTTTGAGGCAAAGGTCCCTTTCACAAGGCATGCATTTAGGCTACTCTTGACCATTATGTCATCTAAAAGTTAGACTTATAGTAGAAGCTGGCTGCTTGTGTTTCCTCTGTACTGAACGGAGGAAAAGGAAAGCATGGCAACTGCAAGTAGTGACTAAACTCCTCTATACTGGAATCTTCTGAAGGAGCCTAAACATCCAGATCATACCTGACACCTAACTTCCGAAAGTCTGAAGGTAGCTGAGGTGAATCCCATCCTGAGTAATCAGTATGTCCTCTTTAACCACTTGTTTCCAAAGTTACTGATGCTGAGGAACCTGACATTGAGGAACTTGGTTTTGTTGCTAGCAGGTGATTCACCCTGTTGCAATGTGAAGCTGCAAAACACCCTTGGGCAAAAGCTCTTTTAGCATATAAATGGAAAATGCTCTCAGGGATTTATTCAAATAACAAAGAAGAAGTTTTACAATTACCAGGGTGGCAAAGAATGCGAAATTCAATGTGGCAATGTGGCAAGTACCTGTACAAGTACAAACAAGTACAAACTTCAGGCTATATTCCAGTTCAGGATCACCTAAGGCCCCTGTGATCAGCCTGACTTGGGACGGCTGGTCATGAACCACAGGCTGTACTGTGGTAGCACATATCCAACTGCAGTAAGGGAGAAATAGTAAGCTTCATAAGAATCTGAGACAAGTTTATGACAAATGGGAAATGCCAGAGGGAAAGATTGACATGACAGACTGTAACAACTCTCTAAAGGTGATGCAGTCTTGACTTGTAGGGCAGAGCCACAGTCAGCAAATAATACACTTAGTGCAGCTCAAGGAGCAGAGAAACTATTCTGGGCTACCCCCATATACTTACACTTATGGCAATTTTGGGGTCTGCCTGTCAGCTGATGAGTTACTAGTGAGATGCAGTTACCCTAAAATTGCTCTGCCTTGAACTGATTGCCATTTAAGGCTTTTGTCTGCAATAACATCTTTTTTTCCTGGACTACTCTGATGGTGCCTCAGACCACAATAAACAGACACTAAAACTACAACTGAGTTAGGCCACTTTTAACATTAATGTTCAAAGACATAGGTTGGATCAGATTTAATTATTCAAAGATTTATTGAAGTGACTAAGGACAAAAAATAATCAGGTAGATTTTGTGTTTTCTTTTGACTTTTCTAAATCATTCTTGGTGATCCCTCTCTTCAGGGAGAAGCTCTTACAGCTCCTCTGCAGCCTACGGATGCTTTTTTAAGTCTCATCCCTATATCATGGGCTTCTGCACATCATGTACTTCAGCACATCTTCCTCTGATTTTTCAGACCACCTTCCTGAACATAGGAGAAAGGGATAGTCCAGCTTTGAAATCTGTTCTGGTTAATTCCTGATTAGCATCTTTACTAGAAACAGCCATCTTCTACTCCTCAGGTATAGAGGAAGATGAAGCTAAAGTGCATCAGTGTGATGCTTCAGGCATTAAAAGTAGTATTGCAAAGTGGCTCATCTGAGTAAAAGCAAAAATGTTAAAGCTCATGTCAGAAATCAAGAGATCACAAAAATCCCCACGACACCAATGGCAACTATCATTCAGACAAATTAGGTTTTAAGATGGTAATGGCTGTGAAACTTTGCCTGATCTCCATAGTTGCTGCTGGTGACCCATATGTCTTTTATTTGAATAAGATAAATATGTTTATCATAATGAGAAGGATATACACAAATATATTAATCTGTAATTCAAATATAGGTTAATACAATCTTTTAGGTTGGAAGAGAACTCTAAGATCATTAAGTCCAACCATTAACCTAACACTGCCAAGTCCACTACTAAATGATGAAGGCATTTGGACAGAAAAAGTGAAACAGATGGAGAAAATTTGGACCATAAAGTAAAATCAGCAGAAAAAGGAGAGTTTCTGTCCACCTGGAGTACTATTTTGCTTTTATGAGGGCTCTGCATACTCCTCCCGATGACAAATACAGAGTATAGATATTTGTTCTTGCATATATACTAACTTTACTCAAATTCAGAGAAAATGTAAATTCAGAAAATATTTCAAAAACAGTCCAAGAAGTACTTAATGTCCTGGACAAATACAGGCAGTAGTTCACATTTACAAGGTTATTAGGTCTGCTTATTCTTTTATAGAACATAATGTCTCTTCTCATCTGACTTGTAGAAGACCTGTGCGTATGCACAAATACAATACTTTTTTATTATGGAGCTTAAATATGATTAATCTTTCTTTGTAAGTCAGGCTCTGTATGAATTCTAGTTTTTATCAGCATCACTCAAGTCTCCCATCAAACACTAAAAGATGTAGCAACTGCTAAAGCAACTTAACCTGAAATAACTGGCTTCTGAACATTTACAGCTGTAGTAAGGTAATGGTATCTTAGTATCATAATAAAATCAGCGTGTGTTGGTGAGGTATATGTCTGACATATGTGACATCATATGCTATCATCAACTTTAAATTTCCAGTGTTCATTGCAGTTAGCTTTGAGGGATAAAGGACATTATAAGAATCTAGTTCATACATAAATCTGTTGGTCACCAGAGTGCATTTCCTGAGTAGAGAGAAAAATGCAGTTTCCCAAGGAGACTGCTATTTGAGCATCCCAGGCAAGATCTAGGGGCCTCCAATGCAGGTGACAGGTTTGCCACTGATTCTGGCAGTTTCCCAAAGCCTTCCTCATTGTTAAGAAGGATCCCTTTTACTTCCTCAGTGTAAAGCTGACTGTGACACTTTTCTGGGTGCATTGCCTTTTCAGCCAAAAAAGGCACAGGTGGAGTATTTCAGCAGACATCAGGAGACTGCTTTTCTCAACAAGGCAATGGCTTAGGATTTATTATAAAGACATTTCTAACTTTTCTGTCATTTTCTATGCTACAAAAGGTGATAGATATGTGCACTCTGGGACCAGAGCCCACCTCTGATGCAAGAGAATTAAGTCATTCTCTTTTAATTAACCAAGAGAGACAGAAACAGGTGAGAGGTTCTGCCCTAAAAGACACAGCTCCCAGCTCATTCACAAGCCAGGGCAGGTGGCTCTCTCTAGTTTGAGAGCCCTGGTGAGAAAACACAAGTTACAGGAAAAGGACATCCTTAGGTAAGGCGTACCTAGACGAAGAAATGCTGCCAGCTACTGTGGCTATTTCCAATCCCACTCATAGGCTGAAGAGGAAGAGGAAGCCCAGGATTAGGTGATGTACTCACTCCAGCTCATCTTGCAGTGCTGAAGTTCCTGATGTGTCTTCCCTGTTTGAGAAAGGCTTGGCTGCTGTAGAAGCTCTTGCATCCAGTATGTCTCCACATGTGCTGAAGCTGTGTTTCTCCTGCCATGCTGACTTCAAGCCTCGTGACCCATTGTGCAATCTGAAGCCATGCACACGGCAGTCAATCTTGCCCTATATACAGCATGTTTTCACTGGGAATATGAAGTGACAGCCTTTCCAGGGAATCTGGTATGTCATGTAAGCAGTGCTTAACAAAGCTGGCCTCCGTTGGGAGTCACATAGGCACCCCTCAAAGCTGCATTTTGTGCTATCTGAGCTATCACTCATGCCTCAAGCCAGCTGCCCATGGGATGTGGCCTCAGTGATCCCACATGCATGATACCACACGAATACTAAAAAAACCCAATGTCATTTCTCAAGGAGTCCAAAAGGCTTCACAGTTGTCTGTGGAGCCAAGTATAGGAGAATTTAGGTCTGGTAGGCAAAAGAATCTCACCGTCATTCCACGTGCTCCCACTGAATAAAATACAAAACTGTACAGGAATCTAGTGTGGCCACTTACTCATGAAAGAACTGATCACAAAGATTAAACTATGTCAACAGCTCCATATGGAAAGACTTTAAAGAAACAGTTGCAAAATATCTTGAGGAAATGTTTCAGTGCATAAGGAAAGAAGCATTCTCTTGGAGATCGAGATAGGCAACTATGTAAGTACATCCTATTACATGCTAAATTAAATCATCATTGCAACATGATACTGCGCTAAAACTCACAGACATCAAAGACAAGAGTGACTCTAAGGTCAGGTCAAGAAAACACAGATTAAAATAAGACGAATTTTTAGTGTCAAACATTGCTGGATATCCATTATAATAAATATAAGGGAGGCACAAGTTACTAAAGCAGCTATTGCATGCAACTCTCACGTGGTTTTGATATTTTGACCCTATGCGATGTAACGACTAAAACCTACTCAGTTACCACATTGCACAGCTATGAAAATTAATTATTCCATGTATTTCCACAAGTTCAAGACAACTATAAGCTCAGACTGGCTGTTAGTAAATAAACTTTTGGGACTGACATGGAGAAATCTTTATTGCTTTGGAGGCTCAACATTGCGGCTTCATGCTAAAAAACAGTGGGAAAGGTCAGGGTGAGCTAAAAGATGTCTCTGAAGATGCAACTACTTGTTCCTGCTGCAGGTGAGGAAATCTCAGTGGTATGATATGAGCTCTTCCAATTTTACTACTTTGGCTAAAAATCCAGCCTCTTTCAGAGGTCATAAGAAGGCAGCAGTTGGATGTGAAAAGCAAAGTAAATGGGAAAATGGGAAATACAAAGCTTTCAACATAAGCCAAAACTTAAACAATATAGAAAAACCCACCATTTCCAAGATCGACATTAGTAAGTATATACATATATATATGTGAAAATACAAAGGTAATGTATATGAGTAGAAAACAAAATGTTATCACAGGTCTGGACTTATTACTTAATATAGAAAGAAAAATAATAACTAATTATGTAGCTAAAGTAGAAATGCTAAAAAATGTTTTTATTCTATCTTTGGAAAGAAACCACTTTACCTGTTTCATCAATGAATAATATGAACTGCTTCACAGTACATAGTCATACGGCACTTATTAAGACAGAGCAGAGATCATTCTTGCCAATTATTGCCTTAAGTGTAGTCTAAGATTCTTGGCTGTCTATGGTTCAACAATTTTAATTCTTGGGATACTGCAGAAAGTTGAATGAAAGTGAATATTGTGCCAATTTTCAAAAGCAACAAGAGGAATGTGGTAATGTGCCAGTAGTTCATTTACCCTGGCTGCCATTACCATAATAATGGGTGCAATATCTGATTAATTAAAAGTAAGTTATAATATATTACCAGTCCTGGTTCTCTTGCTATTCCTCAAAATGTGGTCTGGTAGTCATGCGCACCAAGTGTTCCATCATTTGTGAAGTAGATGATAGCAATACCTGTCTTAAATCAGGAGTCAGTTTCAGGTTGCACACAATCTTGTAATCTATGCTTCGTACATTTTGTACAGCATTTGTTAATATGAATGTTTATATTACATATAGATTTCAGCATGCATAGCAATTATACACTGAAAACTGCACTCCACCACGCAAGGGAATGTTTTCCCAAAAAAAGGTTGTTGATGTGTAATTAGTTGGCCTTAGGACAGTAATTAACTAGTACAATTTACTGTCTGAACAGCAGGTGGTTCCACCCAGACAAATTCCATGTATCTATGTGTAATGTGCACGTGTGTGTGTATAGAAACACCAGGGGAGATTTGAAGTAAAAATTGCATCTGAAACCCTTTGCGTGAAGGCAGGGACATACCTCACTGGCATATGAACTGAATGCTCAGCCATAGGGGTCAGTAAACTTAAGAAACATGAGAAATAAAAGAACAGGAAAGCTGTTGGAAGTTTATATTAGTGACTGTGTCTTGCTTTCTTCCTTTCTTTTTTTAATCTATTTCTATCAAACTTTGGGAAACTCTCACTTATATTTGGATTATGCACAGAAATTCTTTACTTTTCTTATCTTAGTATATGTTATAGAGGTGATGCCAGTGTGTTGCCAAAACTGATGTGTGTTGTCCTATGGATGCACATTCTCGTCTTGCAAACCAGGGTACTGAATCTGTCTCTAGGTGACCAACGTGCAGTAAAGCTGCAAAAGATGACAAAGTGATTACAGGATGTTCTACAAGTAAGGTGCGTGGGAGAGCAAAATGGTGATGCAAGGTAACTGCATGGAAAAGGCAGCTTACTGGGGTTAGTATTAGCCAGGGATTCTCTGTAAGGTAATGAGCAATTTTGGTACACCCTGAGCTGTCTCTGGAAGTCAGTCAGTAGGAAACAGTGTTTTTGAATATGAAGAAACAGATTTTGTTCTATCCTGCAATAGTAAGGGTTTTTTTACCAATAATCTATTGTGCAAAGATAGGAAGATTTTGTTAGCAAAAGCTGAAAAGAAAATACTAAGGTTAAGAATTTGTTTTCGAACTGATTTCAGAATTAGTTCTCAGAGAGAAATATCACTGAAAAAAGTTTTCTTCTGAGGAATTGTTAAGAGTTTACCAGTCTCAAAGTCTATCAAAGGCTTTCATTAGTACTTTGAAAATAAACAAGGCACTCTGACTGGCCAGATTTGCAAAGATTGATGGAGCTATACTGAGGACAGGGAAATCATAGAGAAAGATGTGACCTGCTTGATAAACTGGCCTGATTAGCCATGGTAAAGTCTAATGCACTGAAGTGCAAAGTTATGATTAAACAAATGACAAATGTATGTTACAATTTACTCCCCTTATGAAAGGGAAGACTGTAGTGTGGAAAATCCTAGCTCACCAGCTTATGGAAGACAAAAAGCTTGTCTCTAAAGGCAAATGAGGACAACTGGGTTCTGTACATAGAAACTGCAAACTCATTTATATGTGAGAATATAAAAATAATAAAGCAATGTTATTCTCGGTGTATAGCGGTAGGGGGAAGGGTACTGAAGTCTACATTTGCTAAAGGGACAATGAAGAATTGGAGGGAATGCAAGAACAGAGATACATCTGGATATAGCAAATAAAAACATTCTTGTAATCAGAACATGAAGGGTTGAATCTACTAGTTTGATGAAAAGAAGACTGTGATATAACATTGGTAGATTTTATAAAATTGATCCTAATGAAGAAACAGTCATTATGAAATGATTTTAAACTACTAGGAAAAGATGTAACACGTGCTAATATCTGCCCTCTGGCCAAAATAAACGAGGATGGAAACAAGGTGCATACTTATTGCTGGGACTGCATCATGCCTGCATAAAAAGTGGTGACTTCACCATTCCTGATATTTATAAAAGAAGAGGGACCTTTTTTCTTCAAGATAGACTTTGGTCAGCCACAGGTGATCAGGATTAACATTTAAGTAACTGCATGACAGGTAACAGTTCTGACATCTAACAAGTCTGACAAGATGATCTGATGGTACTTCTGGAGTTTATAAGCCATGAAAAGAAATAAGATGAATAATCTAATGCAAATACGAAATTGCATTTGCTATTTTACTCTGTTCTTTCATGACGTAATAGGAGATAACCAGAGATAAACAATTCAAGAGCTCTGTACAGTCTTATAAAATAAACTTATTAAAGAAGTGTAAGGTGGTAGGATCATTTAGTAAGCCAGACTGGGTAAGCCCAGAAAACTGTCAGTGTTGTGCTAAAGACTTATCAGGTACTTCAAGCAAGGAGGGCAAAGGATGCAAACACCTAAATATCACTCCAGGCTTACCTTTAGCATCCAACAGATTTGAAGGTGTCTTCATATTTGCTGAGACTTCCCAGCCTTATTTATTGCGCTCCTTGCTGAACTTCCTCTTTGAGTTTCACATGTGAAAGGTATAAAAAGCCTCCTTCAAGCTTGTTGAATCTTGAGATAGGCCTGACTTAGCAATACCATGCGCTAGAAAATGTCTAGAATGGGACATTTTTAAAACTACTGTGGTGGTTTCAAAAAAACTACCCATTTGTGGGAGAGGGGGGCATCCTAGAAGAAAAGGCAAGCACAGAATCATATGGGAGATACCCAGCTCCCCACTGGCATGTGAATGGCTGAAGCTGGAAGCATCAGTGATACTCTGTAAGGAGGTTACATCTGACATGCTTGTAGTTGTAAGAACCATCCTTTGTGGTGTGCACATTTACTGTGCAAAGACAGTGAACCGGTCATGAGAAGATCAAGCCAGCCTAACTACAAGAGCAATTCTCAGACTTTAATTCTGGAAGGATAAGTGCAAAGTACAGAAAAACTGAGAGCCAGAACCTGTTCATAATCCATAAACAACAACAACAAAATCTTCTGAGATCCTACCCTGGACAAGCCACACTGTTATAGCTATGCTTTTTCAGCAGTGCAGAACTAAAAGTGTGACTAAATCCAGAGAGCTCACTTTGAGGAACAAGGCAGGCATTTCACACACACCCCTCCCAGCCACTGACATTTATTCTTCTCAGTATTCTAAAACAGAGAGCTGCACAGAGCACTATTGTCCTTGGTTGGTGTGTCATTGGAGAAACCCTGTGTTCTGCTCCCTCTGATGATGCTATTTAAAGCTTCAGAGTGACACAACTCAGCCAAACACACTGTGGATATCTTTATCTATTTGTTTGGACAGTAGAGATAAAATTCTCCACGTTAGCCTTAAAATGTGTCTAGCAAGCACAGGGGCTGTGCCAGCAGCACCTCACCCTGCTACCAACACCTTGCTGTGTAAACCAAATACTGGTACTGTACTCTAGATAAAAATATAAACTGGGAGAGGATTGGTTGCAGAGCAGCCCTATGAACAGGGACCTGGGAGTGCTGGTCAGCAAGACCAGTACAGGGCAGCAGTCTGCCCTGGCATCCTGGAGTACATCAAACACAGCATTTCCTATTCTATTCTATTCTATTCTATTCTATTCTATTCTATTCTATTCTATTCTATTCTATTCTATTCTATTCTATTCTGTTCTGTTCTGTTCTGTTCTGTTCTATTCCTTCTGCATTCTAAAGAATTTGAAATATGACCATAGATGGTTTTAGCAAGATACAAATTGTAGATGGTCTACTGTTACACATCCTGAGACACTCAACACAACCTAAGTTTCACCTTCCAACCTAACCTTCTAAGAGTACTACAGCTAAAAAAAAAAAAAAAAAAGGTAACTAATTTGGTCTGTGAAGTATTAGTGTGTTTTACATTATCAATTCAGCCTAGATTATGGATTACCTGCAGTGAACTTAATTAAAATAAGCCCATTCACATGCTTGAAGATATATACTCTTATGTACTCATATGGCTATGACTGTGTGATCCAGGTCTACATGGTTTTTGAGTTTATGAGGCTATTTCTCTGCTGATGTTGTTTTGGTTTGGAGTGTTGGTTTGGGGTTTTTTTTCTGTTTGGGTTTGTTCATTTTTTAAGGAACAAGTAAAGCATTTTAACCTACGGAACAAAACAGCTAGTGAAGGGCATGCAAGAGACTGGAGGATCTTCACTACAGGTGCAAGCAAACTGCTTTTCCTCCCTCCTGGGAACAGTGAGGAATCATTGATTAGACAACCTCTCATCATGGCATATTTGGTCCAAATGGGCAAATTTTGTCATACATGTCCAGACCTGTGCTGGGTTTGATGAAGAGACAGCCTGAGACAAATCAGAGCTCAGGAGGCACTGATCCTCCTGCAGCAGCTTGTCATCCAAAAGGTAAACCTTCTTGTATGGCAAACCTTCCTAGAACTTCCAAGGACCTCTGTAGTTCTTCACCACTCTCCTTGTCTTTTCAGATGAAACAAGACTCAGAGCAACACTATAGTTAAAATAAATTTCTGCTATTTCAAGAGGAAAAATAACATTCTTGGAGCAGGATATCCTCCAGGTTGAGGATGCCCTACTGCAAACCATTAAATCTTCCTTCTTGCACTAAGACCATGTAAAGCCCTTTCTCCCCCATGTGGGTGCTCCTAATTCTGCAAGACCTATCCAAAATCAAGGACAGACAGAGGTGATGAATTCAAGGACCTGCACATCCCCACTCTTGTTTTGAAGGGGTTTAAATCCAACACTGTCATTCTGTTCAGCTTATATTTCTAGTTACTATGATATTACTACTCACATCAGGAGTAGGAAGAGAGACAGATAGTCAAGCAGCAGTGAGGAAGCACACAGAGGAACTTGGCAGTCAAGCATGGAAGAATATCATCAACAATCTTTTCTTTTCTTGGTTGATCTGAGACATGGCCCATGTCTCTTATGCCTCTGTCTAAAACCTCCCTTGGAGGTGATCTGTGCCCACAGGATGGCATAGAATCATAAAATCACAGAATATCTCGAGTTGGAAGGAATCCCCAAGGATCACTGAAGTCCAACTCCTGGCCCTGCATAGGACCCGCCAAAGAATCACACCATGTGTCTGGGAGCATTTTCCAAACACATTTTGAACTCTGGCAGGCTCAGTGCCATAACCACCTTCTCTGGGAAGCCTGTTCCAGTATCAAACCACCCTCTGGGTGAACCTTCCCTGTTCCTTTGGGTCCTGTCACTAGTCACCAGAGAGAAGAGATCAGTGCCTGCCCCTCTGTTTCCCCTTGTGAGAAAGCTGTAGACTGCTGTGAGGTCTCCCCTCAGTCTTCTCCAGGCTGAACAAACAAAGTGACCTCAACCACTCTGCTTATGGCTTCCCTTCAAGGCCCTTCACCATCTTCTTTGTCCTCCTTTGAACACTTTCTAGAAGCTTCATATCTTTCTTATATTGTGGCATCCAAAAGTGCACACAGGGCTCAAACTGAGGCTGCCCCAGTGCAGAGTAGAGTGGGACAATCCCCTCCCTCACCCAGCTGACGATGCTTTGCCTGATGTCCCCCCGGCACAGCTGGTCCTCCTGGCTGCCAGGGCACTGCTGACTCACATGCAGCTTGCCCTTGACCAGACCTCTCAGTTCCCTTTCCATGGTGTTGCTTTCTGTATGGCATGTGCTCTTCTTTCTCTAAGCACTTGCATACAATATGCCATGCTGCTTTTCTCACCACCACCTTGCAAATGCAAAACACAAGCCAAGTTCATAAAGTATGCATTTAATGTGGTCTGCCTTGAACACTTTAAACTTCAACATTTAAAGCTCTTTTTCAAGGCAACTAGCACCTTGTTTATTATCATCTTAGCACCTTCTTCTTTGTGGCTGCCCATACTCTGTTCCCTATAAGGACTCATACTCCACTATTGTAGCTGAATTGCAACGAAGTGCTGCAATGAAATTCTTTGGAGGAAAAAGTTTCTCTTCAGTCTCTTCTGTGTTCATCTGAGATTACCATTTAGGAAGGTTGAGCAGAAATCTTTTAAAGCCTGCTGGCTAATCGTAAGAGAGCTTCGGTCTCTTGGCAAGTTAAGGGACATAAAAGCATCCTCCCTTGTCTGATATTATTTCTTTATCTTCCTTTTCCTTGCCACTGCTGTGTGCAAGGCCTGCATAATGAGGTCTTCATTATTCAGGATGTTGTATTCAGCCAGCTGAACCAGGCGGTCATAAGCCTTCTCAGTGTATTGAATTGAATACGTTGAATAAGGGGAACAGCAGCCATAGAGATCAACTTTGCCATCTTCCATCTCTGATTCTGAGCGCTTCTGACCTAAGTGAGAATCATTGAGAAAAGGGAGTTATTCTGCTCATAAGCAAGAAAACTCTTAACAGAGGAGGGAAAGGAAATGTCTCTCCACAAAGAGAGTTCACAGTCTAAATTACTCATTTAGCTTTATTTTTTTTAAAGAAAAACAACCAAACCAAATAATTCTTATTTAAATTGACAACTCAGTCCCTGGCTCAGGTGAGTATCAGCTGCTTCACATGAGGGGAGAGAAAACAGTGATTTTTCCTCTTGGGTGTGTCTGCTCGAGGCTTACATAGATGCAACAAAGCTACCTGAAAACTAATTACCTGCAGTCTAACTAGCATACAGATTGCAACAGCACAGCCTTGGTATTAAATCTGACATGGTAAAAAAAAGTAAGTTTAAGCAACAGAGAGGTTTGATGTATTGAAAAGAGCCAACAGTGAAGTTCAAGAGTTGGAGTATTAAATACGTTCCCCTGAATAGGCTGGCTGTGTTTTTTAACATGTTTAATTACTTACCTGGTGCTTTGTAGTTTTGGAAAGTATCATTAATTAGTGGGAAAAATAACAGTACTGGTGCTCCTGGAGTCTCGGCACCATCAAAGAGGTAACACTCCTTCAGCTTTTTCTTGTCTTCTTCACTCAAGTCCACCCTGGGAAAAAGGATTCCCTGTTCAGAGCAGTACTTGCAGGTCTGGTCCAAAGCCTGGATCAAGGAACAAAGTAGTACTAAGACTTCAAATAGGATTTCAGGACTCAGTGTTTCTTGGAGTCCAGCAACAAAGTGGACGTTTTCCAAACTTGTTGTGTGAAAGCTCTGAAACCCCTACTGGAAAGTACTGTATAATTGGAGAGGTTTTTTCTGAGTGTTATGACAATAAGGTTGTATCGTACAAGAAAAACAGAAGAGAATATGGACAGCCTATAAATGACACATCACACTGCAGCATTAGGCTAAAAGTGCTAACAGTGAAGACTTTTAGTAGAAGCAATATAGAAAGCACCTAATTGTTAAAAAATTAAGGTGTACACATTCTGAAGAAGAAATAGAGACTGTTCCAAGTTACTCTCACCTGTGTCTGGGATCCTGCACTGTAATTTAAATGCAGGATGACGTCCACCTTTCTCTCTGGTTTTAAAAGTGGCATTATGCTTGTATTGATGAAAAATCCAGTATCTACCAGAGACAGGAATTCATCTGATTGTGTCAGCTGGTTGGGAAACGTGTCTAACACAGTATCTGAAAGGAAAGATTTTTCTTTCTGTAAGTGCAATAGTACAAAACTGGTCAGCCTGTTTTCTACCCTTACATCAGAACAGAGGAAGGGAGAGCCACCAGCAGGAGCTGGTGCCCCAGCCTCAAGAGGCATGTCACTAGCCAATCACTGGCATGTAGCTCAACACCACACCATGTTACATCCGGTAGCATGATCAATCATAGATTGATGTAATAGTGATTCTGCCCAAATATGGCCTCTAACCTTGGAGAACGGCTTTAATATCAAATTTGGGGTGTTGTTTTACTCAGTTTTTTATTCCCTCCCTAGGACCACAGGCCTTCTGTTACCTTTCCATCTGCAGAAGTGTGTGTTCTCCAGGTAGTCATTATGTATCTGGAAACCCTTCAGGAAGTTGTGCTCCTGGGAAATGCAGAGGCGGTCGGTGAGAGCACCACGAAGAGCGCTGCCGAGGGGGCCGGGAGGGGTGAACAGGCGAGTCTGCAGCTCATGGGGCTTCAGTGGTAAGAGGGGTTCCTCCTCTGCACAGGGAAAAGCTGTTAAATTCTACCTGCCTAGAGCAAGGTCATCCCTCAAGAAGCCAAGGTAAGTCAGAAAACTTAGTGTTTTCTCAATTTAAAAGCCTAGGGTGAAAAGGATAACAAGCCCAAATGAAACAGACGATAAAAAGCTACTCTTACTAGTCCAATACCATTTCCTTACACAATCCAGACTTGGATAAAAAAAACCCAAAAAACCCCCAGGTAGCAATAAAAATCTGCTCCAGACATACACATATTTGTGGAACTGAATGAGTGTAGGCTTTGGAAAAGGACAATTGTTGTGCTTTGTATTACCATAGCTTCTACCAGAAGCAGTCAAAATAATTTTATTTTATTAATAATTTACAGATCAATCTTAATTTTTCTGAAAATTTTAATGATCTACCAACATCAGTGTTGAGCCCTCATAGAACACAGGGCTGGAGATTTTTAAATTACTCAATCATTCTTTGCAGTATGAGACATCTAACAATAAATACACAGTGAGGAAGAAGTATGATCATTTACCTATATTGTCAATTTGGTCCCGGGTCCACCTGTGCCAAAAATCTTCTGATGAGTGGGACAAATTCCAGATATATAACACATTGAATGAAAATAAACTACTCCACATGCCTGTAAAAGGAAAGAGATTTCTAACTCCAACATTCATACATTATGACTGTCCAAGCTGTTATAATGAATGAAATTTGTGAAGTTTATGCTTTTCCTGAGTTTGTTTTAAAAGGATCATTTTAATTTGGCTGCTGTTTTTTAAGCCTTATTTTTGATATCCAGTTTTTGTCTTAAGGTACTGAGGGCTGGAGGCCTTTGTGAATTAATATAACAAACTTGTTTTTTTAGAAAAAAATTCAAATATCATGAAGCCAAATATCATAGAAAAATTAAGGATGAAAGTTTGCAACCTGAGAGATTTGACGGGGAATTATATTTATAAGGGCTAACTACAACATGATTTTACCGCCTCTGCATTTGTAGGATTCCCTTTTTGTGAATAAGCCAATTAATACACTGATGGATCAGTTTTGATCATGCATTTTTGAGCTTGAGAGGCAATTTCTTTGGTTATCCCTTAGGGTAAAAGTTGTCACTGTATTTTTGGTTTACGGAGTGCAAATGTATGTGCATCCAGCACAGACTGAGGCTAAAATAGTACAGTGTCTTCTTCCTGCTAACTGGAGTGACCAGTCAAAGAGAAGTTTGCATCTCAGATCAGTCACAAGCTGACAGCTTTTCTCTTTGCCTGGAAAACACATATCTAAACTTCATTTCAGTCAACAGCAGAAATGCTTTGAGTATGCCCATGCTGTTTTCTCCCCAGGCTTGTCTGTGCAGTGTGGAAACTTTTGGCCAGTGACATGTGGCCAAAAGATTTCTGGAGCATGGGAGCCTGGCATGCTCAAACACAATGCAGTGGAGAATCAACATGAAGACTCATGTAAAATGTCTATAGGGAGCACAAGAAATACTGACTACTTTATTGTTAGACTGAAAACAATACTATATTGTTTTTGAAAACTAACTTAAAAAATGTAAATACTATTTGACTATCACCCGTCACTTTGAATTTTCTTTTTTACTGTAAACTGAATTCATTACAGTAAGTACTAATTCAGCAATGAGATTTATCCTTTCTGGTGAATATGCTGCATTATTCATGCACCAATACTTTAGTTTATATATCATAACTAAAAAACAAAACTCCCAAACTAACAATAAAATCATTTGATATTTTTAATAGCTTACCTTCTAAGAAGCAGATTCTGGATTCAGGCACCTTCTTCATCAATCGTCCCATGAAGAACTCACTGCCAAAATCCTC
>JAWWMO010000174.1:26217501-26261242 GCA_035047845.1 Dendrocincla fuliginosa
CCTTCTAAGAAGCAGATTCTGGATTCAGGCACCTTCTTCATCAATCGTCCCATGAAGAACTCACTGCCAAAATCCTCGGTGCGAACAAAAACTCCATATTTTTGCAATCCCACCTCATATGGAGTGAACTCCACCCATTCTGTGAAAAAGAACACCAGGAAAAGAACAAAGTTGTACTACAGCCCCCAAAATCATTTTTGTGGTTAAGTCTAACATTTCAGATCAGTGGCAATGAGTTAAAAGCACAGTACAAATGCAAACACATGAATGTGAAAAGGCCTTGGAATATTTTTGATTCTGTTGCATAGATGGTCAAACTTTAACCTGACCACAAGGACATCATATGAATACACATCATATATTGCCGAGGTTCTGGTCTTTAAATGAGAGGGGGCCTTTTCAGCTATCTGAAGACTGTCCCAGGATTTACCACCTCAAATACAAGGACAAATGTCTCTCAGAACTCTCATAATTACCTTTGAAATCCAGAGTGCTATAGTTGTCCTTGACATTGACTGCAGTATAGATGGGAAGTGGGTTCTGACCACGATCAATGGCCCGTTGCTGATCAGAGAGTCTATGGTTGTCTTTCTGTGAGTCCAGAAATATGGTTACAGAGACAAAAATTAACATGGGAACTTTTTCTCTTATCTAAGCTTGTAGGGCAGAAAAATTTCTGCCTCTAATGTGTAATGTGTGCTGGGCTTAGATTCTGAAATGCTCCATATTTTTTAAAATTCCTATAGGTATTCTGTTACTGAAATACCTGTAGATATCCAATCTGATGCCAGATTATCTGATGGTCTATTGAGGTGAAAATGAAAGCAAATAATGGAGAGCAGAAGCAATACTTTTGGTATAAAACACCTTAATGCATTATGTTGCAGGGTTTAATGTAAGACCTCTCACATCCTTTAAAAGTCTGCAGGTCTGTTTTTTAACATCTCTCATGGATATGCGTAATGTCTGCAATTTTAATATTTTTAAACAACAAACTTGCACAACATGCAAAAAAAAATTATATTTTTTTTTCAAAATGTTATTATTGGAGTTTTCTCAGAAAAACATATCCAAAACCTCACAAGCAAGAATGTTGACTTCTGCCACGGGTGAGTATCTAAAAGGCTGGCACCAAATGTTTTGTAAATGGTCTTGCATTTGTATACACACAGTCTTGTAACAAACTACTCCTCTCAGAGCAAACAGAAAAATATCTCTTCCAGAAATAAGTTTTCAGAAAATTGTAAGCCACTGTAATTGCTGCTTTATGACATACTGTACCCCATCATGCAACAAAGACTCCAGGACAAGCCCCCAGAGATCTATAAAAGATGTTCTGCGGCCCTCTCTTTTCCGTTGACACAGCTGCTTTTTGTAATACTTCAAATACTCCAAGGAAAGGGAATTTATTTTGCATTTTGTCATATGTTTTCGAGCCTCACTGATTTGCTTGTCGAGATCCTTTTGTGACCAGTCAGCATCTCTGTACAAGTTTGACATGGTCCTAGGAAGAGGAAATACATATTGAAGAGGGGAAAAAAGCACACTGAGGTTTGAAGTAGGCAGTAGCTATATTTTATGTTTCTATTTTATGTTCTTTATTTGAAATTAAGCTTTCCTGTCTTCAGTTCCCTAAGAAACTGTCATGTTCCTTTTAAAGTTACAGTCATTATCCCTGTCAAAACAGCTTCAACAATTTTCCATAACCTGGTTTTGGAAAAACACTTGTTTTCATGTTTTTTGCAAATTATGTGACTTTCACCCCATGAAAAAAACTGTAATATGTCAGTTTTGGAAGATGATCAAAAAAGTAGGACTGCTGAGAGGGTATGATAGGTAGTTGACTGTATGTCAGGCCCAGCCTACTTCAGCATCAGTCTTCAGGAACACTCTAGCCAAGAGCTGCCCAGTCCTACTTACCATGTAGTACCAGACAAGCCAGTCAGGTACGTGGCACAGTCCAAGACACCGAGTTTCCTGAGCCCCCGCAGACTGCCATACAGTGCTGTCAAGGACCTCATCCCTCCGCCTGTGGTCATGATGGCCACCACCGGGGTCTGTGCAACACATGGACAGAAAGGGCCGGTGTCACACAGCAGGCTGCAGCTGGCTGGGGCTGTCAGCAAAGACCTCATGATATATAAAGCCTCACACTACCACATGTGCCTGGACACAGGCTTCCTTCTAAATCATTTCTACTGAAATATAAGCTACCATTTATTTTATAAAGGAGAACAGGAATAAAAGCAATGACAATTTTTGCGTAGATATCTGACACTTGTCTCCAGTGTGTTCAATACAGATGTTTGGGTGGAAAAGCAAGCAAAAACGCATTATTTCTAACCAAAAGAGACTGTAAGAGAGAACAAAACCCAGCAGTTGAAAAGGCAGGAATTAAAAGGAAATCTCACACGTTGAAGAGAGGAGAAGGATTTTCAACAAGGGTAACAATCTTAAGGTAATGAAGCCATTTCTATAAAAGGAATATCTAGCCAAGCTTGCAATGAAGGGGTAGCAGGAGAAGAGTTAAAATCAGGACAGCAACTGCAAAGAACACAAATAGCAAGATGAGTTCAGAGGTACGGGGCATTACTGGAGGTGTATATAAGTTTTAAAATGCAAGGAAAAAATTTAACTGGGAATAAAAAGAGGTCTTATTATGCCATTATGCCCTCACTACTAAGCATTCATCACAGCTTTTGAATATTTGCCCTACAGACCTCATGGCCCAGCAGATCCTGTTCCAGCTGCAGGACCTTCTTCAGAGCAGGAGCAACGTAATTCTGTCTTTTGAGTAGAAAGTCTTGTTCCTGCATGCAGAGGTCAAACCCTAAACGCACATCAAGGTGGTCTGGGCTGGAGCAGAGGTCAATAAAAAAAAAGAATATTCCATTTTATTATTGGTAGACAAGCTCAGAGTTTCCAATTCAATAAAATGAGCCAGATTCACAAAGTACCACATTTGCAGGAGAAGCCTTTTCTACACTCCCAAGCAGGTATACAATGCTGCATGAAAGAATGATAGAAAAAGGGACTGTTAAATTTCTAAGCACGTATCAAACGAAAACCTAAGGAAAGACATTCCTGCAGCTGATTTTTGAGACATCTGCTGTGTGGATTATCTCATATTTTAGCCTGCACAGAGAGCTGCTATGAAAAACTTCTCATATTTGTCTTGAATTAGGCAGAAAAGTTGACCTACTTCATGATCAACAGTGCTAGGTGATCAGCCGTGCTCTTGCATAATGTTAAAGAAAAGGTAAAAGACTATGCTGAATATAACACTGGGTAGCATAATTAGCTTGTAATATTATTTTTTCTATTTTATGCATATTTTTCATTATTCATGTCTCAGTATGGGTTATCTATATGTATCACACTACACTACATATAGTTGCTTTCAGCTCATGTGAATGACACATCACTTGATCACATAACCTACTGTCCTACTGTGAGTGCGTCCTCCTCATTAGTAAAGGACTAAGGGTGAGATGAGTTCAGCTAAGTACAAGTTACCCTCCAAGAGCAGCCAAGTCTCTTACCAGTCTTCTGCCTTCGCATATAAATCAAATCCTTTATCCTGGAAAGCAAGAATGTGAACAACATGAGTGTGACAACCTGCATTAGCACTTCACCCCTGCAGCCCGAGGAGAAGTTTTAGCTTGTGCCATCCTAGCAATGTATAATGGAACAATCCAGCAGTGTATGCACATTGACTGTAGTGTTTTACTGAAAGGGAAATTGTTCAGTAATTCCTAATATTTTCTAGTAAATGTAACACCTGAGGATAACTGCTGTTTACAGAGTAATGATAATGTACATCTTACCCATCTTTGCTAACAGTACCTCTCCTAGGCAGACAGCCAGGCTGCAGCTACAATACCAGCAGCACTTGCTCCTCCCTTTCTGTTGCTTGTACCCCACAACAGCCATGACCCTTCCATTCTATATGAGTTTTTTTTAACCATGAGTCTAAAAGTGCTTTGCAAAGCATGGTCAGAATCAGTAAGAGTCTGAAGCTACCTCAGCCCATTCAGGTGCCCCACGGGTATGGGAGAAGGGGAAGAACAGAGCCTCAAAATTTAGCATGAAGTAAGACCAGAGCAGAGTAAAAAGATGCCCCATATTTCCACATCCATTCAAATAGAACAAGGTGCAACCTGGCCTAATTTCCAAAAGACTACCACTCTTGGGTTGTGTCATTTTTGTATGCAGGCTTTCATTGTCAGAATCAGCCCCCTGGTAACCATCAGGCGGCTGCAGACTTTCACATTCAGGTTTCTCAGCCTCTTCCACAAAAAAGCATGTGCTTACCTCTGCTAAGATCATGTTTTCTCCACTTGGAATGGAATGAAGTTCCACATTTGGAGAGCCCCTATCATATACACGTGAGTGCTGAGAAAACATAAATACACTGAAGTTTATATTGTAAGGAATGTTACTCTCTGTTCACAGTGCCAATTAATATTATTATTTATGGTGCCTGATATTTTACATGCCATTATTATGTTTTATAAACCTCAATTGTAACATACTAAGGAGGGAGGTTGTTTCTTCCCTGGTAGCATAACATCCAGCGCTGGCTGCTTGTATCTGGCATAGTGGAATTTGGCAGGAGAGGAGGAGCTGAAGACCAGATCAGATCCCAGTGTAATGTCTTGGGTGCCCTCATAAGAGCCTTGCACTTTAAAGGAGAATTCTTTCTCTAAGGAAGTGACATAAAAGAAGACACAGAGTAGTTTTCTCATCAAAATTGGTAACAAATATTCATAGGGAATCTGTCACAAGGCTGTTCTTGTGTTTTGGATTTGTTGAGTTTTTTTTCATTCTTACATTAATCCAATTGTCTTTGTAATATTAGCACATTAGCTAAAAATAGCTGATGAAGAAATAACCTTACTTGATAAGGATTTTTTCTCCTTTTTCTTTTTCTTCTTCTGCTTCTCAACCACCTGAACTTCTAAGCAGCAGATTTTGCGAGACTGTAAAAGACATGAACAATAAAATACTTCAGGACAGAGAATTTTCCAGTCTGACATTCTGCTTTCTAGCCTAAATAGGACAGAACCAGGGCAAAACAGGGGTGCAAGGTGGATGAACAGGACTTGCCGAAGGGAGAAGATAAGGGCAAAGCAAAAAAGCACTTTGAGGATCCCAACAGAGGTGCAGAGGACTGATTTAGACAAAAATAATGAGGAAGCAAAGTTAATTAAATGAGCAAATGTCACGGTTGGAAAGTCCCTGTGTAGGAACGACAATTATGAATGCAGGAAATGACATGTGCATGACACAGGACAAATTCTGTCACTTCAGCAATATGGGAATTTTGAAAAGAATTCTTCTAAGGAAGAATTCACTGCTGCAGTGAAGTCTCAGACCTAAACCACTTCCATGTGCTGCCCTTGCAACAGCAAAGGGATGTTGGCATGGGGGATCTCCCTGCTATTCCAGCCACAGCCTCTCCAGAGGTGCCTTCCACAAGGATATGTCACGATGGAGTGGGAACTGGCAGTGTTTCGGTGATGGCTTTGCTCAGTCAAAGGGTATGCTGTCCTGATGACTGTGAGTCAAGTGAAACAAGTGTGGCAACATGACAAGAAAGATGACGAAATACAACACTCACCACTAGTACTCCATTAGTAATGATGGTTTCAGGAAGGCCTGAACTAGGAAGCAGAAAAAAAAATACATTTATAATAACTCATTAAAATTACAGTATAGTTCATGAGCTACACCCTTCTCCTGATTTTCCTCTTGTTTATTTTTAGTTCATATTGGTTTTGAAAGAAAAGTCCCAGGAGTCTCATGGTACAATTTTCCTCACTTTACTCTGTCAAGGCACAATTGTCATCCTACTGGCTCATCCAGTCCTGGAGGTAAGCAAAAAAAAAAACCCCAAAGGTACTGCAAGGCCAAACCATGTAATGATTTTATGCTGAGCCTCAAGCTAAGGCCATGGAGGGTTTCATGGAATCCGTTTTAAAAAAATTACAGTTTGTGGGAGGATGGGACAGTAATGGCTTTAAATCAGAAAACCAGTGTGTCACTCTGTGTTGTGCTTTGAAGGGAGGTGAACCCTTCTACTTACTAATCTCAAACACAAATGCATAACAAACCAGCAATATCCTGGTCTCAAATAATATTCACTACACTACACAAAGGTTTAAGGGTGTTTTTCCTGTCTGCCTGAATTTCATGGGAGGTCACCCTGGCATACACCAATTTGTTACACAACTCATAGCACAGATTCCTTGGGAAACCATGTTCATCAACAGTATCATCAAGGAATGATGAACTCCAGACAATTAGACTAGATTATTTCATGCCTCTAAATTGCTGTTTCTTTTTGCTGCAGGTTACATTGCATCTTGTGTTTACTCACATATTATCCAAGGCAAATCCCACCTCTAGCTCCTCTTGTCTCTGGAAAATAAAGAAACGAAAATGTCTTTGACACAACTTTAGTGGAAGTTCTCATAATGCAAGTTCTCATTCTCACAGTATGCACTATTGCATGCTCTATTTGTGCCGGACAGAGCATTTAAAATAGAAGCACCTACCACCTCACATCTGTGTGTTTTGACACTCAAGATTCTTTATAGATAGGAAGCCTGTGGATGGCTGTGATAGCAGTTTTTAACAAAAAAAGTATTTGGCTTGCCTGCTTCTGCTGGGGCATAAGGGACAGACCTAGGCAGAGATGCTGTCTCTGAAAGTGAAAGGGGGTTGGCTGAAGGGGACAATCAAAGCCTTCTGGTGTAAGCAGGAAAAACGGTGACATGCAAAGCAGCTGTGGAAGAGGAAAACCATTTTGTTTGGCAACATGTTGAGGGCTTTGGGACTGAGGCAAATCTGACATTAAGGCCTGATCTGTGAAGTGGTGGAAAAGACTGTAATCCCTAGAGGGTAGAAAGCACAGGCAAGAAGAAAACAAAAGTGGAGCTAAGTGAGATCATGCTGTGGGTTACTTAGTTGCTCAAACTACCCATTGAATTAAAGACAATAAAAAGTTAATAATGTAAGTTTACAAATGGCTTGAAGAGTATGAGCTCTAACTGCTGTAGCTGTGCAAAACCAGTAACAAATGGTTTGGATATGGCACCCGTAACCAGTGACTAGCTGGGTTACAACTAGCCAAAGTTTTAACTTCACCAAAGGCTAGTGGAAGTCCACATGCTGCTTCTTCTGGTATTTTGAAAGATATTATCAAATAAGGCATTTAAAGATAATTAATACAGGGCGGAGTTCGGGTGTATGTAGATAAGGTAATTCCTCAACTAAATGGTGCACGACACGCACAAGAGACTGGGAGGGAACTGGAAGAGTGATAGTCAGGACATACTGGGAACTTCTGTGTACAACTTTCATTATCCATGGACATTCAAGATAGGATTATTTCTTGCTGCCAAGCTGAGTGGCATGACTTAGAAACTTTATTCAAACACCCATGCCACAGTCCATAATCAGCAACTAGTCTGGTTTGACACTTATTCCTGATCAGAGTTATTACTTCCTAATTACTAGGTTAAGTAAGATGTTATGAGAAAGGCACTGGGTACTAGCATGGGCACCCTCCTCGATCCACAATGGGGGCAAGCTTGGCAAAGTGACAATTTTGCCAAGACACCTGAAATTCATGAACCTTTGTGGCCAACACCAAACCCTTCAGTGTGACTACAGATCCAGGAGTGAAGAGGTTTTCCCATGTCAGAGTTTAAAACAATTTCCTTTTATGTGACTGTGCAGCCCATACGCAAAAAAGGAAAAAAAAAAGAAAAATTTTACAAATAACCTTTTAGACAGAAAAGCAGACAAACATTCTTGCCAAGCTATTCCATTTCTTATTTCAGACCTCACCTGTGAATCACACTTGAAATGCATGAAGACTTCCTCCCCAAGGGAAAGTTTGGCTATATCGAAGTACACCGTGAAGAGGTGGTCATCTTGAGTAACAACGTCCTTATCATAGAGTGCCAGCTCCAGCACATTCTGTTAAACGGAAGGGAAGGACTTTGGAAACGTGTAAGGTTTTATTTGCAGCAAGAAGGTCCTGGGGGCAACCATTTTCATCAGGAGTTGTGCAGAGTGAGAGGACATAAGGAAAAAGGACAGGAAGGGAAGGAGGTGGAGAGGAAATCAACACCATGTGGCATCAGCCTACGAGGTGGAACAAGACGAAATCGCAGATATCTCAAATGCCACATTCTACCCATGGCTGAGAGAGACAATCATCTTTCATGTAATGAAAAACCATCATAAGGATATGTGTTATTCTCACATCTTTCTGCATCTTTCCTTGCCTCTTTTAAAAACTGCTTATGTTGCCTTTGCAAAAGGATAAAACATGGCAGTTGCTCCCTAGGTCACAGTGATCAGGGAAATCCCAGTTCAGTACCTTGACCTGACTCTGGATCCGGAAGTAGAAAGTTTCATTCCAGACTGGATCTTTGCAATTCTTGATGGCTTTAGTCTGAATTTTTTCATTTGAAGCAGTTGGCAGCCACAGGCTCACATAGCAATCAGTCTGGCTTACTGTATGTTAAAAAACACAAACACATCTAAAATGAGGATTTGCTCTAGAATAAAGAACGCATTGAACAACATGAAGTTTTGTTTTCAAAGCAGGGCACTATGATACATGATGGCATATTTGTCCAACATAAATATTACAATTTAGGTAATAGGAGTGAAGAAAAATGCAGAGTGGCATGATTCTTTTCTGAATAAATGTGATTAGAGATAAAATAAATACATTAAAGCCAAAGGGCTTGCTCCTCCTTCTGTGTTATCAAGAAATCCGTTTATCACAGATTTAAATAATCCAGGACAAATGCAACAAGGGTTAAAGAAATAAAGTGATAGCTTGACTTTTAGCCAAACTGAACATTAAAAAATCCCCCAAAACACTAAAAACACCTTCCTGATTTCTCATAAGTCAAGATTCAATCTCCTATTATATTTTAGTTGCAGGTCAGCATAAGAAAAGCTACAAAATGTAACACCTGATGGGTTTTTATCTGGGAAAGCTGGCACACAGGGAATTGTGATATTACTTAGCACTGAAGAAGCTTTTAAGACAAGCTAAATTTGAGATAAGGCTACTGAATTTTCAGTATTTACTCCATTATCCCAGCCATTTTGTCTTCTTTGTTAGATAAATACACTTCAGAGGAAAACATAGGAGATCTTTCCACATTTCTTGCTTTCAACAGACTGCAGAGCTTTCACTGCTGCCTTCGGGGACAGAGAAATCTGTGTGATAGCTGTGACCTTGTAAAGTTAATTCTACACAGAACAAGGGCTGATGCAAAGAAGAGCGAGAGAAGAGCTGTTCCTTGCTGGAACCAGCACACCAGTGAGAGGACTTTCTCTGTCCATGGAAGAAATCTAAAAAGCACCTTTTGTTGGAGCAGGACTAGCTAGTAGCCTGTGGAAGAGAAAGGGACTCAGTAGAGCATAACAGATACTTACAGACATCTGCCTGGTGAATATTTCTTGCTCTTATGACTCTTACAGTCAGTAAGTAACATGGAGATGATTCTATCTGCAGGGACAAAACCAAGCATAAAAAAGACAGGAATGAATGCTAAAGGTAGATAGCATTTAGAAAACAGAAGTGATCATGAGAGATAAGACACCAAACTCTTGCAAAACTTTGTTGAATTTTCTATGTGCCTGTGAAATGGCCAATACTTCGTTTTCCTGCTAATATCTAACTCAAGTACTAGATTGAAAGACTTCTTCTATAGCATAATATGACCATTTGTCTTACTAGAGAACTTATTTGCTTCTAATCTAAAATCTAGCTGGTAAGATTCAGACACAGCTTAGGAGAAGATTTACTTTTTAAATTTTCAGTGTAGAAAGATGACTTAGACTTTTTGCAAGTGATAAAATTATCATTGTGGTAATTACCTCCTATCCAGTCATTACACATATTTGGCCTTCGGGGCTATGGGATATGATTCCTGCTCTTTTAAATGTACAGTACTGCTCAGAGTTCAATGTTGACCTCTAATCCCCAAACTGATGTTAAGGTCAGAGAGACTGCTGCTTTGCACTTCCATAATGCTATGCACTATGCACGTGTTTTTCATTTACAGGGTTATAAATGCCCTCTTGAGGTAAGGTCACCTCTGATTTTTCCTCGTGAGAAGTTTACCTCTAGTTCTGAACCTTGTAAACTCTTCATGCCTGGAGTTTCTTTGCACTCTTTTGCAAAAGAAGTGCAAATAGTGATTTACACCCGGTAGGAGACTCTTATTTGTTCCCTTTGGCTTCCCTCTTTTTTATTAGCCCATGTCTCTGACCTCATGACCTGAATGACTTCTTAGCCTCTCATATTGCTGCTCTGATCTCATATTGGAGTCCAAACATGAGTCCATATCTCTTCTCCATTTACCATTAATTAATTAAATAAATAAACATACAAATAAATGAATAAATAACTTCCACCTAACCTTTTATTTCTACTGTCACACAGAGGGGGAAAAAGATACAACGTGTTGGAATATAAATCAGCAGGAAAAATTTGCTCCATAAGGCCTAAAAGGCATTTAGCACAACTACAGTGCCATGGACAGGTAGTGACTCCACCTATACCCCACCTACACTGCAAAATTACTATAAAAGATCACTGCCAGTCATGAAGTGGCATTGCCACGACACTGACCTCATTAGACCCACTGAGAAAGATGTGTGACACAGGTAATGCAGGAAAGAAGAGAACAACTTTTGCTGTAGTTGGCCTGTCTGAGCAGAGCAATTTGGTATGTACTGTGTTAATAATGTGCTGGGCTTACCATTCATAAAAAGTGAAGTGCAACAGTGTTTGTAGGCTTGATGGAATAGATGTCCATGTGATGTCTCATAATCCCTAAGCGTATTAATACATGCAACCATGGCTAGTGAATATATGTTGTTGAGCTTGGGGGCAGTTAGTAAGTAGATTAATGAAGAAACAGGTAAAATCATCCTCCAGACAACTAAAGCATCCCCTTCCAGAAAAAGGCATCAACACCATTCACGCTCTCCAGCTGCACAGCAAGTCACTGCTTGTGCAATTCAAGGATGTCAAACCACTGCTAAGAGTCCAAAGCTGTGGATCAGACCATCAGGGGCACTTGTATTCATGCCTAAAACCTAAGGCACAGAAACGAGGCAGATACAGAAAGTGTTCAGCAATTACAGAGCCAATAACTGATGCTGCCAGTGGCTGGTTTTGGAGAAAACAATTTCTGGAAGGGCTTAACTCAGTTTCATGGAACAGGTCCCTTGGAGCCACCTTCATTGTGTGTGGTGAGTCCAAAGTGTCAAGAAGGCAGTGCAGATTGAAGAAAATACTAAGGCATGTGGAGGTACCCTGTTATGACAAGGGAGCCTTAGCTTAGACATCACAGAGCTGTAAATATATGGCCAAAATCCCATCAGCATTCTGAGTTTGGCCTGAAAGATTTTAGATGTTTGGTGTGTTCTTCTGAACCTGCTACGATCCCTGGAGTATAAAGCTTTGCATTTTAGGGTGTTTTTTCTGATCTTTGGGTATTCCATTCAACTAATGAACAGAAAGGGTTGGCTATTCCTTAAACTGTAAGCACAGTTGTTCAGAAACTTAACTCATCACAGAACAGAACAAGAGGGAGTTCCTAGTTATTACTGAATGGCCTCAAACTAGAAAGAAGAACAACAAAAAAACTTTTCTAGCACATCTAATCCCGTCATTTTATAGAGGAAAGATTTCACACCTGAAGTCTCCTGGGAAATTACTAGTTTTTAGTGGAATTAAGAAGAAGGATTAATCCAGGAAATCAACTGTTAAAAATCCACTTCAAGGTTCTGCCATATTCTGTGAGAATAAATGGTATAATTTCCCAACTATTACAATCTACGCTGGGAATAATTTTGCCCTTGTGCTTTAGCAAGACATATACAGACAAAGCCTATTCAAATCCATCCTTTAAAAGATATTAGTCTTGTTAAAGCAGAGGGTGTTTCACAGGTGCCAAGTACAGGAAACCACATGAGGAGTTTAATGTGAAGCAAGACTATGTAAGTGGAGTGATCAAAATGATAAGCAGGACTGTGTTTCATGGAGGGAACTGGATGGGTTACAGTAGCTAATTAGACTGTTTGGCAGATGCTGAACCCTGTTTTCACCCAGTCTCCACCCAGCAGGAAAGTCCCTTTTACAGTTTCCTTTTGAAATTTTCCTTCGTGGTACCTTTGTAAGAGAAGTCCACTGTTCTCCATCAGGATTCAGCCACATAGTTCCTTCTCCTAGCCGAGAGGTTTGAGCGATCAGCTTCTGCAACAAGAAGGGCCAATGTTATCCCTGGTAAAAACATTCTGTCTCTTAAAGGCAATCCTCATTGGGCATTGAGAACTTCAGAACCACAGTGACAGGGAGCCCATGGTCAGTGCTGGTTGTAGAGCCTTGGCAGGTACAGGGGTTTCAGGCAGTGCCTGATGCCACTGCCCGTGCTGTGCTTGCCCCAGTAAGCCTGAACAGAGGCGTAGCAGCCAGATAAGTTCCACCCTCTGCATGACATAAGGGGAGGGGAAGCAGCTCCTGGCACTAGCTGTTAAAGGAACAGCAAACCTGTCTCCCATAAACACACCCTGTCATTAATCTTTCACTTTGAAGTACACTTCTGTATTATTTAATATTTATTCTAAGGTTGCATATATCACACATCTGAAATTAAGAAACCCCCTAAATTTTCAAAATGCTCCCTTTGTAAATAAGTTCTTACTCCCCAAGTAGTTTTCACTTCCTTCCTATAATTTTTAAAATTTCAATACTGGAGTCTTGAAACACTGAAATTCTTCATTCTGTGCAGAAACATTATAACCAATGGTAGGTCAAGAAAGCAGCATCATCTTTGCACTACATGCAGCATAACCAGTTGAGATCCCAGACGCTTTGCTTTGTTTCGCACCTTTCTTACCTGAGACAAAAGGCCATCTTGTTCCATCGTGGTCACGGTCACATACACGTCCTGTGTTATCTATGGCAATGCAATTTCACATCTCCCAGCTTCCACAGACACCAATAGTTCAAATGTCTCATATGCAAGTGAGCAACTGTTTTATAAACTGACTCAGAGCCCCACCTCTGACTAGTTTCTTAAAGCCAGTTAAACCCTCCCATTTTCTTATGGTAGGAAGCTGAATCCTGTGGTCAAATAAGTAGGAAAAAATACCATTGCCTATATACTGTGTGGAAGTATGATGTTTGAGTCACTTTGCTCCATACTGGTCAATGAAAGGTTTATAACTAATGGTAAGAGAAGGATGCCCTTTAATCTGAACACTGAACTTTCAACTTAGCAAGACCTCAAAGCCTACACAATTACATACTCTATTAAAAAAATACAACAAAGTACATAAATTGAAGTTGTTTGTGACAGTAAGCAGATAGGATAAAACAGCTAATGGAAAAAAAGAGACACAACCCTATTGCTCTGAGTCTAAACTGGTTATTGCAAACACCAGATTAAGGTTTTCTGAACCATATGCCCCTGCAATCCTAAGTCTAGGCATGCAGAACAGACACACTCATATGGTGGTTTATATCTACTCAGCCTAGGTCCAGTAGGGCTGAGTCTCACCTGAAGTCATTGTATTCCTGCCGTCTTCTTTCCTATGGCTTGTTATTATCACTTTTGTGTTTAAATGTAGAGTCCTGAAGCAATGACTTTTCCAGCTCAGACTGATTTTGGCTTTAAACTCGCTGCATTTAAGTGCCCGTATCTGACCCAATGAAACCTGCCAGATACAGACAAAACTCAGCACTGAGCATATGCTGCCTTTCTCAAAGTCCTTGGCACAGCTGTGAAACCCCTGCCAGAGCAGGACACCCGCCCCTGTGAGCACCCAACAGACCCCTATGCCATGGAAACTGGCACAGATCCCAGCACACTGAAAGTGAATTTAGAAAGGCAGCCAACGACTGTTGCATCTTCAACAGGTCATGATAGGACAAAATCTCTGGGAGAGGGGATTCCTTTGGTTTCCCTGTTCCCCAAGTACATCATCAATGAGCAAAAAGGGGCTCATTCTCTGAGTATTCTAGAGCTTACTGGTTAAATGTTACTACCAGCCAGTTTCCCTTTGCACATTCCCATGTAAAATAATATCAACAGTCAGCACAGTCAACTTGGTAGAATAAATTTTTGGCATATCCTATGGTATTTCATAACACTGTGAAGGGTTGTGTCTACATACATGACAGGTTTCCTTTGTGTGCCAACTGCAATGATGTAGCTTGATGAAATGCATTTTTCATTAGGTCACAAAAAACCCTTGGCAACACCAGCATCTTTGAGTCATGGTTAAGACAGTGCTTTATAATGACATCTGCTTGGAGGGCAAAGTCATAAACCTGACTGTCTGCCAGAACTGGAACTCTGAGGCTGTCACTCCCACAGGGCCAGTGGTCAAAAAGCTCTCATTTTCATGAATGGTGTTTGCAATCCACATCAGAGACAGCCCTTGCAGGAGGGAGGGACAATGGCTCACAGTGTACCCCTGCAATTTGTCTCTGATAGATTCCTTTATCCACGATGCTCATAGCAAATATTTGGTATGCTCTCTGCAGAGATAACAACAGTTTTGTTTTCCAGGAACAAGGAACACACTGTGAACCCGGAGCATATTACTGAAATGCCTGAATATGTGGAACAAGGCAGAATTTTCATTTTGCAAACAAGCCTTTATTGTCTGGTACTGTATACACAAAATATTTGCATGTAAATAACATTTCTTCAGAACTGGAGGTGGCATGAGTTTATGGCTAAAAACTGTGTTCCTTTTTTTTACAGCAGGGTTTTCAGGTAAAAATGGAGGCAATTCCCAGGGTTATATGCAGAGCACATAGTATCCTATTTCTGATTATGACTAGTGAAACTACCATAGAACAAAAAAGATACCAGCAGAAGTGCATAGTTGTTCAAAACCCAAAGTTTCAAATGTTAATATTTATGCTGTGGTCTTTAGGCTTGCAAAATCAGGTTACAGTTGCACAAAAACATAAGGTTTGGTTTGACATCATGAATGACAGAAGTGTTGGCAAAACTCATTGTGAACCAATTTGTAAAGATAATTTGTCATTGCTTCTTGCCAAAATGAAAATCCTCAGTGTCATTTTGCAACAAGCCAAACATACTATTTGGCTGTAAATGAAACCTCTTATTTTCAGGTTCCCTGGGCTGACGAGGTAGACAGTCTATTAAAAAGAAGTTATGTTTCAAAACAAAGATGTTTTGTAAAATATTAACATGAAATGTTTCAACTTACCCAAGCATTTTACCTGGTTTGTTTTAGCCCCAGATTACAGCATATAGTTGATAGATTTTTTTTTTGACTGAATAGATTCTTTGTTCAAAATATTCACAGTTGGTGTTAGGACACAAAACTTATTAATAAAGTGTGTTTTTAATTTGACTTACTCCTGGAATGTAAAATTTATTATTAATTTAAATATTTTACACCCTCAGCACAGTCCAGAACAGTTCAAAAGGGATACTTTCCATGAAAGGAAAAAGGAAGAAAGCTTAAAAATGCAAAACCACATCAAAAGTTATTGGTGGTTTTGTGCTAGATCCCGTGGACAGTTTGTTCAGATAGTTTTAAGATGGTCTTAGTTGCTGCAGATCACTGCTGCTCAGTTTGTACACGCAGAACTAAACAAATATGCATTTTTGTTGATAGGCATGTGTCCTAAATCGTTTGCATTGAGTAAGACAATAAAGTTTTCATTGTCTATTTGAAGTAAAATTTTTTCAATCACCTTTTCTTTTTAATTTGAGAAAGGTATTTTAATAGGAGGTGTAATTCAACTGGGAAAAAAATATCCAGGGTGTTTTATTTGAAAGCTTCAAAATAAAATGGTAAGGTTTTATATACTGTCTCAGTATAAAACTATTAAAACTGGCATAATTTCACAGGAAATTTTGATATGCCCAAATCACACCCTTTGCTTTAAAAAAAAAAAAAAATTATGTGAAAAACCTTATGCCATTTCCTCCTAAGTTGCTTCTTCCCATCATGTATGATTCATTCACAGCCCAAGAGAGCCCAGGATGTGGATGCAATTCATGGGGCTGGCTGTGTGCACACACTTGTCCTTCCTTTCATTTCCAAACCCTGTGGCTGCCTTTCAGGACACTTGCAAAACAGAGTTGACCCAGGGACCCAATGCCAGCTTCCAGTTGTGTCTCATGTTCTCTATGTTTTCCAGGGTTGGTTGCACCTTGTGTTCCATGAAGAATTGTGGGAGCAGAAATTTGTACTCCGTTCTTATGGCCTGTAGGTGTGTTGGCTGAGTTGTATAACTGCAGCACTGTGGTGGTAAAAAATTATTTTCCTTTATGTCATATGTTACAGCAAGTTAGGCTTAAAACCACACTATTCCAAAAATCTAATAAGTATTTCAGGTAAAGAGCATTCTACAGACAACCTTAATTTAGGGAACAAAACATATGTAAAAATATCCCAGGGAATGTCCTTTCCTTTAGAGGCCACTTCTTGGGAATGGAAAAAAAAACCCAGAAAACCACTGTGCCACCTGGGGCAGTTTTTTTTCTGTAGTGCTGAACGGCCAGTGTTGAAAAAGCTATGTCCCTTCTGTGTCCTAGAGCACAAAAAATTCCTCTGAGAAGATAAGGGCAGTTGGACGGGCGATCAACACATTTTCTGCTTTCTCCTTTGCATCGCTATCTGCAAGGCCTGCATAATCATCTGGGAGTTGTTTAGGATGTTGTATTCACTGAGATTCAGCAGCTTGCGGTAATTCTCGTCGGTGTACCTGACTGAGAACATGCAGTAGGGGGAACAGCAGCTGGTCAAATCAAGTTGTCCTCCCTCTATCTCTGAGCAACAGCGCTTGACACCTGGAGAGAAAGAGTTGTTGCTGTGACATGATGTTCATCTCAATCAGTGTCAAGTTGCCCACAAAAACTCAGAGAGGGGGACTTTTCTCTGGAAGAAGATTCGTAGGGTTGAGATGCACAAATAATGCAGGTCACATATCCCCACCCCTAGTCAAGAGAACACTGCGGGCCTGAAATGCGGAGGGCAGAAGGGAGAAGTGTGGGACAACATTGTATTGATCATCTCTAGCTCTACTCCTAAACACCTGTCTTGTTAAAGTCATGGATCAAGCAAGGATGTTGGCCTGAATGGGCACTTCAAAATCCACTGCCAGTGCACTGCAGGTCTTATCCTGAGCAGCTGGTATTTCTATGAACCTCAGCTGAGGAAGAAGAGTTGCTAGCAAGAGAATAGAATTTAAGTGAGAAAGGAGCAATAGAAACATATGGAAACTCAGAGTTCCTGCAATCCCAAATGTGGTTGGATAGATGCCACCAGATCCATCTTTGCTTTTCCATTTCTTGTGTAACCCAAACTCCACAAAAGCAGAATTTTAGACTTTACCTCCCTGCTACCAAGGAACAGAGCAAATGCATTCTAGTAATCTGCAGTAAAGAAGAGGAAGTCAAAGAAGGTGGCCTGGCAGAAAAAGAATCACAGGCCCCAAGCACAGAACAGTCAGTAAAATGACTCCTGGGCTGATGCTGTACCAAAAGTAGTGATGATCTTGACACTGATCATAAGGACCACAGATCTTGACATTGCAGAAGTTCAGCCTGAAAGCCAGGTTCTTGTTCCCCCACCATTCAAATGTGACACTATGGATCCTTAAGTGTAGAATGAAATACCTGGGCAGTAGACAATGTATGCAGGGGGAAATAATTTGAGAGACCCTTACTTTTCTCAGGAAAAGCTTTTGCAATTACACAGGAGCACTTCAAGTTACAGATGGGAGAGAGATGAAGGTAAACACCATCCAGAAGATAAGGGCTGTGTCTCTCCTCTTAGGACCACAAGGATGTCATGAATTAACGTAATAGCTTTGGCAGGGATGGGGAAAACCAGTTTAACTAGCTAAAGTCCTCCCCCATTAAGCAGTTGGCAAAGAGAGCTAACTAAAAGGCTCTGTCTGAGTCAGGGAAACAGGTGGTGGTGTCTTTTTTAATGCTTTGCTACTGTTTGTAACTTACCAGGTGCTTTGTACTCTTGGAAGGTATCATTCACAAGGGGAAGAAAAATCACAATTGGACATCCTGGCAAATCTGAGTCATGGAAGAGGTAGCACTCCTTCAGATTTTTCTTATCTTCATCAGTCAAAGAAATATTTGGGAATGGGATTTTCTGCTCTGAGTAGTATTTACATGCCTTATCTAGAGACTAGAGAATCACAGAAATGGTCAGCATTGAAATCCAACTTCATTCTCTAAAGGCCCGAAATTGTCATCTAGTATTCAGGTTTAGTGACTCAGATCCTTTGAGTGAGTTCCTTCTTATCAAGGGTTTTTCTACACATAATTACCACACATAGTAACCACGCTGCTATTCACAAGACGTAAGCACAATTTCAGAGTTAGAGAATTTATCCAGGACAATGTTTTTTAAAAAAAATTGAAGCAATTTGCAGGTAAAGCATGAGTTTTAGCAAATGAAAGAGCCTGGGTTTAATATATTGTACAGAATTAACTAGGAAAAAAAAAAACACACAAGAAAATGGTTAAGGTATCTTATTATATGCTGGAAGCCAGGAAATAAAGTTAATTTTAAATGTGCAATTATGTCTCTGCCTGTGAAGGCATTGTGTCACAGTGTTAATTGACACTGATATTTTACTGATAAAGTGTGAAGTTCTAGGTTATACTGTATCTTTTCTCTGAACTATTTTATAAAATACTGTGGCCTAATATGCACTATTATTTACTAATAGTCGATGCTATCAAGCAGTAAAAGGTTTCTACTAAAGTGCTTAAAATTGTAGCAACCTTAATAAAATTTATCTGACAATAAATGAGGTTGAAATGAAACTTCATTACATATATGTCTCGTGCAACATAAGCCTTATTAGCAATAGCACAGCTGTTCTCATTCAGAAAAAGTAATTCCAATTTTGCTGAATATTAAGTAATAGTGGTTTCTGACATATAAAGACCCAAACTTCTTTGCTGCAAGCCCTTATATACAGCTAATTAACTTTATCTCTGTGAAACTGCAGGTTCTGCAGGAAGATGCTGTTCATTGAATTTTGCTTGTAGCATCTTATTTGCCTGCCCAGAAATTATCTGCTACTGATATTCACTTAACCCTTTTTATATTCTAACTTAAGTCAAAGAAATCACTTCCTCATCTTTATTAATATTCCTATAGAGGGTCTGGAAACATGTTTGAATCAGCATAAAACAGAGAAGGGTCTTTCCATCATTCTGGGAGATGCCATGCTGATATCCCCTTGAATAAATTGACATGTTCATAAACCAGCAAGAAAGATTCCAGAAGTAACAGGAATAAATAAGAACAGTATTAATCACTACACTGAAAAATGTATTGGAATGCAAACATTAAAAACTGAACAGCTGAAATAACCAGCAGTTCCAGATACTACAGCCTGGACATTTACAAGTGAAAGGAAACACAATACATGGTAATAAGAACATCCTCACCGATGTATGTGATCCAGTAGTATAACTTAGATATATGATGACATCCACTTCCCTCTGTGGCCTTAAAAGTGGTGCACTGCTGGTATTGATGAAAAATCCAGCATCTATCATGCCCAGTTGATCAGGACTTTGCATCAGCTGGTTGGGACGTGAGTCTAATACAGTGTCTAAAAGGAAGATATTTCTTGGAATAAGAATTATCAGCAGGTTTTTTGACTGGAAAATGAAGTGTAAAGTGGAACTGACCATCCCAGAAGCCTGGTTTAATTCAATTGCCACACTACTGACCATCAAACAGATGTGAGGAGGACTGCAGAACACCTAAGCTCCCATTTTGAAACAGCTTCTGCATTGAGTTTCTAGTCAATATATTTCAGTAGCATGTCATACTTGCTAGCGCCAGTAAGCTACATCTAAAATTTAACCTAAATCTGCCTTGCTTAATTTCAATCTTTGTTTCATCTTTTATCTATCACTGATTTAGAGAATAATATACTCTCAATCTTTTACACATTTGGATTTATGCCTCCCCCTTAGTACCCTCTTCTTTGGACTACAAAGCCCCATTCCTTTCCCGTTTTCTCTTGTAGGTGATATTTTCTTGGATATTCCAGTTGCATCTGAAGTTAGAGGCATAGTTTTGCCAAATTAAGCTCTCTCCCATGTTCACTCTGCTCTCTGCCACTTTAAGTTTGGTTCTGTCAGTTGCAAGCCTACCCTCTCAGTCTTGATTGCAGAGGTCTCAGCTAAAGCCAGTGAATACATATATTTTAAAACAGCCTTAAATACTGGGCAACACTGAAGTCTTCGTGTCTTTTTCTCTGTTCAGAAAACAAGCATTCTTTCAGGAGGATTTTTTTGCCCTGGCAAGCCTGACAGTCTTCTTTCCTAAATTGCCCACCCCAAAACTACCTGAAAATTTTGCCAGTTAAATATTAGTCCCCATCACCTTTCCATTGGCAGAAGTGCTCATTCTCCATGTAGTTGTTATGCAGCTGGTAGCCCTTCAGGAAATTGTGGTGCTGGGCGACGGAGAAGCGGTCAGTCAGTGCTCCCCGAAGGGCATTGGACAGGGGGCCAGGAGGAGTGTACATGCGAGTCCTCAGCTCGTGGGGCCTTGTGGGCAACACCGGGTCTTCATCTAGAGGAGGGCAGAAAAGCTGCTGAACTGCTTGTTAACTAATGTTCATTTCTGGCTTCCCTGCTGTGTAGGAGATCTCAGGAGCTGTTCTGGGATGATTCACTAAACACACACAAACTATTCTGAAGGAAAGAAGTGGCTGCTGGACAAAGCCCTGATGGTCTTAAACTTTGGCCTGAAGACAGTTCATCAGAAGCAGTCTTTAGTTCTGGAAAAGAGACACCTCAGGGGACTTAAGCAATTCAGAGAACATTCTGTCAGATGGAAAGTTACATGTCTTCACAGGAAGGTATCATGAAACAAAGGCAAACACGGAGAAAATGGGGCTGACGCATGTGCTACTGCTCAGTCAGACGGGCAACAGCAGCCATGGGGTCTATTGCACAGTGGCAGCTGCTACCTGATATTGACTCATGGCAACATGAGCATGTGCTTAATCAGCAGAGAGAGAAACCCAGGGAAACCTGGGGCATGCATTCATATTCAGAAGCAACAAGTAGTTTTTGGGTGAGTATGTGTCATGTGGGTGAAAAGTAAAAATGGAAAGGGGTGTGGTTTCTTGAAATCACAACCTGCCTTACCAGACCAAGAGACTGACAGGGAAGCAGGAGAGACTTGGTGGTTTCTGTGATTGCACAGATGTATTTCTATATTTTTCAGGATGTCTGTAATTATAGTTACTATCTTATTGAATGATTTAGCAATAATATCATTGGTTTTATATTGCTTCAGAGAATAACCTCTGGACCTTATTCATCCTTGTGCCAGGATGAATCCAGTGCACTAATTACTGTTCTGAGTAATAAAATAAAACCCCAGGAAATATTGATTAACCAATTGCTATTCAGGCTTATTCTCTCCACAGGCAGTACAAATAACTGCATTCTCTGTCACTGGTTCTTGGCTATGTGTGGCTGAGTGAGAGTGGGCAATGCCAAAACACTTCCTGAGAGATATCTGACCCCTCTAAGACTTCCTCTTAAGGAATCAGTAGAGCTTTAGTAAGTCTCGTAATTACAGAACCCTATCCCTGATTACCCTCTTTCTTAGTCTATACAGTATGAGGAGAAGTTGCTAACTCTTAGGAAGATCCTATGATACTAGCTTCAACATAGTTCACAGGATGATGTCAAAAGATATCCAGAAGACTAAAGGATTGCAAATGAAAGGCTTAATAATTTCTCACCAACTTCTTCTATTCTGTCTTGTGTCCATCTCTTCCAGAAGTCCTCTGAACTGTGGGACAGTCCCCATATTTGTAACAGGTTCACAGAAAATATACTGCTCCACATACCTGGAAAAGGAATTAGTGAACACAAAGACACATTCTAACAACAAAATGCCTCTCTCCTTCTATTTTGATCTCCTGGCTTAAATTTTGAATAGTCTTAATGCAAATATTTCTAAAGTTTCTCACTGTCAAATTCCTCTTAACTTTCTATGGCATTGTTCCAGGTCATGCTGCCATCAGCTTTGTGCCTAACCTACTGCATGGCTCTGCCACATGGTACAGAGAGAAAAGAATGGGAAACAAGTAAAGGAGAAAAACTCCACTTACTCAAAAAGTAAAATAAGAGTTCAGATAACACAAACACCACAAACATATAATTTCCATTCCTGCCTTTCTTAATCCAGCTTCTCTTGTTCTGCACATACTCTGATCAGCTTCCACACACTGAATTTTTTCAAAGTGTGATGAACTGACTCTTCAGATGTTTGGTTTGCAAGACAAGATCTCATGCTGCAGCGTGTAAAGGCTCACAGATGCAGTGGACTCCAGCTCCACTGTGCACTCTTTCTCCACCCATGATTGCCCCTCTCTGCCTCCCCACTGGAGCACTAGTGACTTTGTTGACAAAACACAGCGCCACCATTTCATCTGCCATCTCAACTGTAAATTTAAATTTGAATGCCACAATTGGTCTTAAGTTGGAGTGCATTCAGAGGGGAATCAGAAGAATAACCAAAGTGGGAACTATTCCTTACAAGTGAAAAATTAAGGACCCTCACCTATTCCATCTCTAAGACACAGATATCTCATCTACCAAGACAGTGACCAAAAACTGAAAAAGATATGGTGTTTTTTACTGTATTTTTTTGGACAAACTACCATTCCCATTTCCTGGCAGGCAATACCACAGCAGCGCTCAGTATGTTAGAACAGAAATATCTAACCTCTGGTTAACAGCACTGCACCCCTGCAAAGTGTCTCTGTGACAGGACAATAAAATACATCACCTTGAAGGTAGCAGATGCGGGATTCGGGGAGCTTCTTTAACAAGCGGCCCATGAAGAACTCACTTCCAAAATTCTCTGTGCGAACAAATGCGCCGTACTTCAGAAGTCCCACCTCGTAGGGGGTGAACTCCACCCACTCTGTAATACAGCCACAGTGGACACTTAGGGGGCTCCCAGACAGATGTGGAGAAAGAGGGCATATGTTGGTCTGACTTGTGTTTACTATGTTGCCTTTTCAAAGCCTCACTTACAAATTACCAACTCTAGGACAGGCAGCTGAGCTCAGACACGGTGGTGATGGGGAGGCAGGAGCTGTTTTGCTGTTCATGATGATGTTGCCAGTGGCAAAAGTTTCACTTTGTAAGCATGACACGGTTCCAGACCTTACAAACCCTGGGTGCATGTTTTCCAGCATGTGTGAGGTTTTGTTCTGCCTTCCATACGCAATGTCCAGGTGACAGTACTTCCACTGTCATCAAAACAGTTAATTTAACTCTCCTTAAATAATTTGTTTATGTACAAAGACAGGTATTCAGCTCTTCAGAAATCATATTTTGTAAGAGACCAATTATACTCTTTATGTGTTGTACCAAGGAAGACGGAACTAGTCCTTGACTTTATTGGATATCCTCTCCAAGTGAAGTGCAGTTCCCCAAAATATCTGCAGGGTGAATGAAAACTGGGACAAAAATGTCATGGATCATTATTTCCTTTTCCTTCAGAAGTGGTTCATTTTTTCACCTCAACAATAACAAAATCTGATCTTAATTTTTTTCCTGCTTCTCCTCTTCTGTCTGCTTCTCCTCGTGAAACAACAATGAAAAAAATAACTAAAGCAATAAGAAACAGATTAAGCAGATTCAGTTGGGATTAGGTTGGAAACCTTCACAAATTTTGTCATAACTAAGTGGTCATTCCTTATATTGAAACTGGGAATTGGCAAAAAGCCAATCAGATAATTCCAATACTTCCCATTCTAAGTGAATATGATAATACTTCAAAAAATGGCTTTTTTTGGCAGAATTTCTTCTGATTATGTCTAGACAATGAAGTGCTGCTCTCAAAAAACCTTTTACTAAGGTTGTAAGGCATGAAGGTGATGGTTATTTCTCCAAAAAGCAACGAATACACAATGATATTTTACTTCGAGTGCTGCCAAGCAGAGAAGAGTGAATCACAGGAACTGAGTTGTCAATTTTAGCCTCACAGGATCTGAAACACTATCCTTACCTTTGAAATCATTGGTGCTGTAGCTGTCCCGGACACTGACTGATACATAGATGGGCAGAGGGTTCTGGCCATCACAGAGTGCTTCTTGCTGCTCTGAAAGTTTGTGAGGGTCTTTCTGGTTTTGAAGGAAAAATAAAAAAATACATAAACCCAAATGAACGATTGAATGACTGCAGCATTTCTGCCTCCATTGGAGGACACTTCTGCCCAATACTCAACCACCCACCCTTTCCCACTTTCCAAGCGCCAAAACACACATCCTTGAATTGTGATCCAGATGGGGAGAAGAGGGAGTGGACTGTGGTACTGTAGAGGTAGAAACCACTTCAAGTAACAGAAAAGTAAATTTGTTATTACTTCTAAAAATTAACATCACTCAAACCATGTGAGTAGTGCTTCTGAGCAAAAGCAAAATAGGTACTTGCTTCCAGTGTACCTGCAGATCAAGGTACCTGCCAGTGAATGCAATTCACCAAGCACTCTAGTGGTTTCAGGCTTACATTTTGTACTCTTTCTGTGTGAGCAATTTGCATCTTAGACAGACTTTCTGTGATTGCTTTTACTTCGTTCTAAATACCAGCCAGAGTTCAAATGGCTGCATTCACAACCTAATTTATTAACATATAGAATGCATTTATCCCTAGCAAAATATTAAAGGAAATTAAAAAATCTGTATTTTCTTAACATGGACAATTTCACTCTATTTTGAAGAATGTTCTCTGAAATAATGGACTAGTTTCCTCTCTATCCACTAAGGGAAAAACCCATGATTCTCTAAGAAATTAATATACATCTTACCCCATCATTTAGTAAGTACTCAATCATGAGACCCCAAAGATCTATAAATGATGTCCTGTATCCCTCTTCTTTCCTCTGACAAAGCTGTTTGTTGTAGTACTTCATGCGATCCATAGAGAAACAGCCCATCTTGCATTTCGTTGCTTGTTTCTGGGCTTCACCAATATGTGAGTCCAGGTCCTTCTGTGACCAGTAGGCATCTCTGTATAAGTTGGCCATGGTCCTGGAGAAAGATAATCCAGACAGCAAAAGTCAAAAGGAACAGAGGTTCATACTCAGGCATTAGCTTCTGCTCATACCTACTCTAGTTTTCCTGCTCCACCCAGCAGAATGAACATTCCAGAGTTTCACTGACTGTTTTTAAAGATAGCCCTGAAGAATAGGTGGGACTTTTTATGTTCTTGACCATTTTTTTAAATAGAACTGGCAGAAGCTTAAGGGACAAATTGCCATGTGTGAACATAGGTACATTTCTGGAGCACAAATTAGACAGAAATTTATAATAAATTTTCTTTGCTTGTATTTTAGAAGCTTAAATCCATTCACACCAGTTTAACACTTGGTTGTTAAACTTATGATATCTTACAATATCACTATACTTTACAAACACCATCCCCTATTTTATCAACTTCCCCTATATGAGACCATCAGACATTAAGCAGCTGTAGGTCCTGTGAGCAGGGATAACACTGCCCATGGGAATCCAGTCCTTTTCCAGACTGGTAGGTTGCATGCAGGATAAATGTGCACTGTCCTGCAGTTTTTTCCACATGACCTATTAGAAATCAGAACTGGTCTCAGAAGTTAATGGGAACCACTATAACTAGGACATCAGTGGAGCGAGGAAGAGGCATGATGTTATGGGCATCCACAGTTACATCCACAGTAACTATTTCATTAGAAAACATTTTGTTAAGTGTAACTGTCATGTGCGCATTTAACTGCTGCAAATGTGGACCTGATAAGCACAGTAGATAACTGCTTATAAAAACAAGAGTGCATCAAGTCAAGCTAATATTTAATGGCTTGTTATTAAGAAACAGCTTGTTTCTATGATGTTTGAAGAAAATCTTCTGCTCTTGTCTGCTTTTAGATGCTACTCCCTGCAGCAGTGTCACCCTCAAAAGGCCTGGTCACGCCTCCTGCTTGAGCTGGCTTACCATGTGGTGCCGGACAGCCCACTGATATATGTTACACAGTCCAGGAGATTTAATTTCTTGAGTCCCATGAGGCTGCCATACAATCCTGTCATTGACTTCAGTCCTCCACCTGTCGTGATTATAGCCACAACAGGCACCTGTTGGGCAGAGGAACGATAGGATGTTCACACCGATAACATTCAACATTGCATCCCAAACTGCAGTGGGGTCTGATCACCACACCCAGCCCAGGCCTCTTTTCAGAAGGAAGGACTCCCAAACCAAGCAATGACTGCTACTGCCTCTTCCCTTTGGATAAACATGAGTTTGAAGATTAACCCAAACTTTGGGTTTTGCCCATCTCTAGGGAAAACAGGAACAAGAAGAAACCCTTCTGTAGAAGCAACAATGTATTTTCACTACATCTCCCACTCCTTCATCACTTTTTTCATATTTCACACATTGTCTACTACTGTATGAAAATCTCCATGCCAATCCCATGAAGAAATGTACTCAGTTCTCAGCCACTGTTGTTAGACTCCCCTCTTCAATGCCTCAGTATCATGAAGTTACTCTAAAATAAATTATATTTAAGGAATTTCAAAACTGCAGGATATAAGAAGATGTAAGAAACACTCAGAAGTGCTTGCCCTAAACTAGTACAAACTGGTGAAATTTGAACAAGGGAAAAAATTTCTGCTGTGTAATATAATAAGTATTTCTGAGCCAAGCCAGTAATAACATAGGATGGCAGGAACAAACACACCTCAAATATGACAAATTCCAAATTGACAGTAATGAAGGATGCCATTACTGCAACTAGTGATTCTTGCAATAACAAACCTCCGCAGCAGAAACAAGTGTACTTAAGACACATGGACAAGCTGGTACCTGCACAACAGATGCATGTGGCCCATTTTGCTGACCACTCATTTAGAAGAGTACATGAAGGCACTAGAGATTCCAGTTCTATCCTCTCAACACATACGTCACATACGTACCTCTTGATCCTGCAGATCCTGTGGTAGGTGAAAAACATTTTTGAGGGCACTTGCTACATATCTCTTTCTTTTCCGCAGAAAAGTCCTCTCTTCTGAACATAAGTCAAACCCAAAGCGCATGTCCAGGTCTTGGTGACATGAACAATTACTAAGACAAAAACAGACACACATATTAAATATTAACACGCCCACATCAATCTCAGGACTTTGATTAAAGATAATCTACAGCACCCTTCCCTTCAAACAGGGTGATGCCACTTGGCAGCAGCAAGAGAGAATATTCTAAACTTCTTTTAAAATACGAAACTTATGTCAACTAGTAAGCCTAATTGATGGCATTTATACCCCATTATTACTAATTGATGAGGAAACAATGTACAATATTTAGAAATAAAATATTTAATTAAATATTCTAAAACTAAACGACTGACAAGTTTAGAAATGGGTTATTCCAATAACCCATTTCACGGATTATTTTCTCATTCTAAATCTAAAATAAGCCTCAACTTTCAAATGTTGGCATTTCCAACGTGAAAGAAAATTCTCCTTTTAAACAACTGGAGTGGGAACGCATCCCCCTCTAGCGGTCAGCATCGCTGAGGAGGGTGGCCGCTGAACCCAGCTTCCTGAAGGGAGCGCGGTGACATCCAGCCCCTGGATGGCTGTAGGTGGGTCACTGAGTTTAGTGGAGTAGGACCTCACCCTCGCTGCTCTGTTGTGTCTGCACTTGCACAAGCTGTTTCACAGCTCAGTGCAGGAAGTTCTACTTCACATCAACTTTGACTCAGAAATTGGAAGGTACAGGAAGATTTCGTCGGTGTCTCTTTTGAAATTTAGTCAGTCATTCCTTAAGACCTCACTGCTACAGTTCCTTTCCCTGGGCACTTGTGTTCTTCCTCTCTTGCACCTACAAGTTGTCAATGGGCAAGAGATGGTTATGGTCATGTCAGAGCAGCTAGCCATGGAGTGCCTGGCTGGCACTGGCGGCCCTGGGCAGGCATTGTCAAATGGCAGGAATTTGCTTTTTCTTCCAGTGACAGAATTCTCTCTTTTACTGAGTCCATAATTTCAATGAAACTAGTAAAGAAATGTATTTATGAGTTTTCTCCACCATCCGATTGGGATAAAATCAGCCAAATATTGCAACCTTATTTGTAAATAAAAACATACAAGGGGAATTGAGTTAGGTGGAAATGCAAAAACCACTTTCCATTGTAAATCAAGATGCAAACAAACTGTTTATAAAGTTCTCTGAAAGTAAAATAAATAAGTGGGAAGTGTTTTTCCTGTCTTGGAACAACACTGATTTTCCTGTTGTCATCAGTCAATTGCCTTTCTGAAATTAATGACAGAAAACTTTGTTTGAATTCAAAATTAAGTAATTTTTCCCTTTTATTTCTTAGGCACACACACAAAAACACCAGTTTGCCCCATTCTGTGTGTTACATATAACTGTGGATAACATGAAGTATCTTCATATTTACCAATGAGTATTAATGGGCATGTCTATAGATGTCAAATCACAAGCCATAATATCTCCGTTTCCAGTCAATATAAAGTATAACTGAACATAACAGAATACAAGGTTTATTGCTACTGAATATTGACAGTTAAGCAAAAAATAATTCATAATTTCTGGTCAAGTTAAATATTTACTCCTGACTGTTCTTGTTGGATTTTTTAGCTAGCTTTGTCCTTTTTGTGAATTTCAGAGACTGACATTGACCAAAACCAATATGCTGTGTTCAGAAAGAAAGGGATAATGCTAAAATAAACACATGGTTATCGATGTTTATTGACTAGCACCAAATCTTTCTAAGCTTAATTGTGTATAATATATTGTGCATGTATTTTATGTTTTATTATAAGTTCATTCTAGTTTTCAAACTGAGAATGCTTCCTTATGTGATTTCTATGTAGCTAAAACAATAACAAAATTGATGTACCAAGTCTTCAGAAATAGAAGAAGATCTCTTACCAGGTTTGTGCTGTCACATTCAAGTCAAATCTTTTTTCCTGAAAAACAAGAATGTGTACTGTATTGTTTTAATTTTAAGAAGACAGAAATTTCTTTTTTCCCTTTCTGTCTTGGGATCAGAGCTTGGTTTATACCCCAGCAAGGTCTAGCAATCACAGGGTTAAATGTTTGATGTCTCAGCAGAAGTGTTCACATACTCTTAGTGAACATCCCTACTTGCAGATCCCTAATTATTCCAGGCTGCAGAAACCATTAAAAATTTGGTATAGGAGGATCCTGAGACTCATGCAGTAGGTCCCATTTCCTGTGTTACTCGTAAGCTTTCTGCAGCATCCTGAATTACCATGTTTTGTATGTTTCCCATTCTTTATATTCTAATACACAGCACACCTTTGACATCCTGGCCATACTCTCACAGTGAAGAGACTTGCTTCCAACAAGGCTTCATCCCATCTTAAAGTCATTATTGCAATCTTCATATTAACTGACAAAAAAGTACTTTGTTCTGAGAAGTTGTTTTAATGGTCCTATTCAAGAAATATTCTCATTATGTTCTTCAAAAGCCATACTCTGTCTAATATTTTCAGTATTTTAATATATTGTCATTTGAAGTACATGGTTGATTAAGAGCAGGTTTATTGATGTTTTCCTAGCTTGTGCCCAAGGAGCAAATTTCAGTTTGGACCTTAAGCAAAGGAAGAATTAGTGAGTTTTTGGGTACGCAGGGAGAGATGTACTTAAGGAAGAATATTTTCTGATATTCTTATTGGTCTCCATATACATTACTGGCACATAATGGAGCACAGCAGAGGGAAAACCTGCCTCTGTGGAGAAAATATCTGGAGAAACAAAGTTCCTGTTTGTTCAAAGTGCAAGAAAAAATCCCAATGCCCTTAGCAGCCACCTGGGACAAGATTAGGGGGTATGGTTGCTACTTGCGTGACCTTTTATTCCCAACAGCTGGAAGTGATGCTCACCTCTGCAATGGTCGTTTTCCTTCCCATGGGCAGTGAATTCAGCATCACGACTGGGGAACCCGTCTCTGTCCTGAACTTACAGGACAACTGGGAAAACAACATGCATTAGGACAAAACCAGTAATGAGTTTACCCTCTCTCCCCCCAACCCACTTTCTTGAGAGACACTCATAATCACTCCATCCCTGAGGCCACTCCAACATACAGGCTGGTAGCGCCTCTTCTTTGGCAACATGACATCCAGTGTTGGCTCCGCGTACTTGATGTAGTGGAACTTGGTGGGACACGATGGGCTGACCGCTCCGTTGGGGCCCAGCACGATATCCTGTGTCCCCTCAAAGGAGCCCTTCACAGTGAGGGAAAGCTCTTTCTCTAAAGTAGCAAAACAGATTGTGGGAAATGTTAATAGGATTAAACCAGAAAATTGTGCTGGCTTGATTAAAAGTGGCGTGCAGGTAGCAGAGCTGTAGAATTTGGACCAAGCTTTGCCCAGTGGGAGGCACTCTGAAGGGGATGCTGGCAGGGAAAGGAGCAAAGTGGATGCTGTTTCATAGGAAGGAGACTCTGAATGTTCTCACTGTGATATAGAATTGGAATTTCAACTTAAATGCAGATCTAATGGGCCTTATTAACATATCTCTAGATGTCTGTTACAACTTAATGTGTTTATCTGGCATTAACTTCACTGAATACTTTAAGTACTGTTTTTTCCACTAATACATTATATGAAAGGAGCATTTTCTCATCAGTAAGCGTGCAATTTTTGGTAAATAGACAACAAAACAATAACCTTACTTGATTTTTGCTTCATCTTTTCTGCCACTTCAACTTCCAAGCAGCAAAGTTCACGACACTGTGAAAGACAGAGTGCAAAATCATCACATGTCATTCTCATTATTGGGAGCTGTGAATCTCTCAACTTTTTGTCATATCTAGTCACTTGAAGTTCTTGATTCCCTGACATTTCTGGGCCTTCTCCCATGAGCCACTAAGGAAAAGCAAAAGCTTTGGAGGAAGCTTTTCCTCCTGTGAAAATGACATACCATTGGGCACAGTGAGAGGAATATACAAAGAAAGAAAATCAGGAGCATTTTCAGGATAGCAACACAAATACAATGGGTTAAACTGGGAAAAATGTAAAAGCAAGATATGTTGCTGAGAGATCCAGAGTCAGTAGAAGGAAGGGTTTTCTGAAGAAGCATTGCTATTAATATTTTGGGTTGGTTTCTCTTTTGTTTATGACTCTCGCTCTTCTTTCACATAATCAAATTAAAATAGGTCAATATTTAGTGCAGAACTTACCCACAGAGCTTGGCTCATCTCCAAGTGTAGGAAAAAGGCTGGACAGGTTATCAACAAGTGGCTGCAGAGCATTTTTACCACTGTTCTCTGACAGACAGCAGTATGTATTTTGAAGTACTGGTACAAGAGAAAAACTCTGTGTGTGTGTGGTGTGTATAAATATACAACAAATGGGAAATAGTGGGATATCACCAATGAACAGGTAAATGAAATACCTCATTCTTGAAGTATCTAAATAGGAAAGGGGGAAGAAAGAAAAGAGCTGGCCTACAGACTTCTCTAACCCCCACCCTCATTTCCCTTCTATATTAAGGAATGACTTAAAGAAAGTATCTTAGAAAAGACACATACCACCAGCACTCCATTGGTAGCAATGTTTTCATGAGGACCAGAACTAGGAAACAAAATTAAAAACATGGATTTTTTTAGATCAAACAAAGTCCACTCATCCTTGCCCAGTATGTTGCCTTTTCTTCCCACTTAGAAGAAAGACAGAGGGACCCCAGGAGGTATGTAACAAGCAGGACCCCAGCAGGTATATAACAAGTCCCTTTCAATGCTTGCTTGGATTGAGCACTGTTCTGGGGGTGCTCATCTCTGTACCAAATCTGAGTAATGTCTATTGTTGATATACTTGTGCAGTTCAATCTCACAATCATCTAAAATAGAATCTGTGGTTAGTCAGCAAAATTCTTCTCACTATAACATGTAAAATAAATGTATTTCAGTGGTAACACGCTAATATACCAGCATATCCATATAGGAAACCAGTTATACGTATCTGCTGGTATGTAAATTATAGAATCATAGAGTATACTGAGTTGGAAGGGACCCACAAGGATCACTGAGTCCAACCCCTGGCACTGTACTGCCCCAAGAATCATACCATGTGCCTGAGCACATTGTTCAAATGCTTGAACTCTGGCAGGCTTGGTGCTGTGACCAGTTCCCTGGGGAGCTTGTTTCAAAGGGGCACAGGACAGCAGGTACCAATTACATGGGGGGAAAAAAAGCTTTCCAGATCATTCAGGTGAAATCAGGAGATGGTGTGGAGTGACTTCACTTCTAGCCTTGGCTCTGCACTAGTATAAGGACTTCATTTCTGCCATGCCTTATTTATCTTGTGGCAACACAGAGACAAATATACTGATTCAAATGGATGGCAGGCTGACCATGCTGGAGGAAGTGCCTTACGCTGCAGTGTTTCCAACACATTGTCATTGTGTTGGGCAGAAAGAAAACAGAATTACTGGGTCCCAAACAGTGCTACAAGGAAAATTAAAGGAACCAGAGATACACTGGAAACCTAACCAGGATGGTTGAACATTAGGAGTCTGTCCAATACTTAACCTGAAACAAGTATGGAAAAATTGATAGACATCAATGCTCACACACTCAGAAAGCCTTCTGATTTCTCCAGAGGTAGACAAATCACAGAGTCATAGAATGGTTTGGATTGGAAAGGACCTTAAAGATCATATAGTTCCATGCCATGGGCAGGGACACCTTTCACTAGAGTAGGTTGCTGAAAGTTCCATCCAGCCTGGCCTTGAGCACTTCTAGGGATGGGGCATCCACAAGCTCTCTGGGTAACTGGTAGGTGTGTCTTTGAAAGCAACTAAGCTAATCAGTTGGTTGTTGGGGGCTGCAGTAATGATGTAGGAGAAAGCTGGCACACTTTTACAGAAAGACCACAAAGCATGACTTCTAATACTGTTTCTTAATCATTTAATGATTAATGCATTTTGAAAATAATCTTTAGATCACTTACGCAGGCTCCAATTTGAATTCAACTTCTAGCTCCTCCTTGGCCTGAAAGCAAGAACAAGATATTAAATGAAATGGCTACATAATGCTTCATCCCTTGTCTGAACCCAGGCCCCTGATAGGCACTATTGAACTAACTGGTTGCAATGCCTGTGATAAATATTTCAGACTGCGTGGTCTGATTTAACATTTCAGGCAGATAGTTGAAGTATTCCTTTCCCAACTCCTTCCTTCCTCCCTCAAGTTATCATCAAAAAACAACCTGTACTTCTATTTCTTAGTTTGAAGCTGCTGAAGAAAGACAATTTGTAACTTCCTTTACATTCCAAATTCTACCTTTTTTTCCCAACTATTCTTGGCACTGTCCTGCCATGACTTACTGTACTTGGTGTTATCTTGGAAATTTAAGATACGTTACACCCATCACTTTAACATAATAAACAGAGACTGGTATTAGAGAATGATTCAGAGTTAGTGTTATGCAACTCCCTGTAAGACAGCATTGATCTGCATGAGCTGGTTGTGAATGACCTAGTTTGGATACCAGAAGCAATCTGTACACGGTAGCAAGAGGTTGCATGCAAGATATTTTGCATATCTCATCCTTAGATCGCAAAGGAAACCAAGATCCTTTATGCTATTTCATAGATAGTAAACTGAGAAATGAATCAACCTTCATTGTGAGATACACACAATGACAGCTTCATCTTTGTTTTTTGTGGTGAAAGTAGATACAAGCAAAGGGGCAGTGATTATGAGTTACATGGGGTGGGGGGGAAATATGAATTATTCACCCTGCAACAGCTGCATAGCCTTGGTGTTGCTCAGAGGTAGCTCAAAGTCAGATCCCTCCCCTACCTACCACATTGTTTCAGTCTTATGGCCTTTAATGATTTATAAAATTATTGGGAAGAAAGCCTCAGGCCCTCATTTTTTACCACATTTTTTGTGCTTATATTTTAAATGGCAATTCAAGTGCTCATTACTGGGACAAATCACCCATGGCAGGTTCAGAAATATTTTGAAAGTGTTATATAACTCTCCACTGGATTCTTAGGTGCTTAGTTGTTCTCACATTTGGGGTAGGCTTAAAGTACAGGATCACTGTTCTTTCAATTGGAAGTTTAGCAGTATCAAAGAGTGCACAGAGGAGATGGTCATCTGGAGTAGCAAAGTCCTCATCATACACTGTCAGCTCCAGCACATTCTGGAAAAAGAGGGAGAATAGGTTTTTATAGTTTCTGCAGTCTGGACATCATTAGCTTTAGGTAAAAATATCATCGATGTGCTTGAGAAGAAAAGTTAAGAAATTAAATATCATCCCTCTTTGGAAAAATATACTGTAAATTGAATATTTATTCTTGTCTAGTTAATTTTAATTGCTGTAACATACTATATTGGCTATACCTATAAAACAACTTAGTTAACTTCCAAAATCTGAATCCATCTTGCACTGAATTGTAACAGTCTCTAGTTTCCCTAAAACTTCAATAATGAGCTCAGTTTCTGGCCCTTCTGAGCAGCACCATCAAACTGACATAGGCACTCAGTCATCTCTGCTGTCAAACAGTTTGAAAAATCCTTTATCATGTGCCATCTGCTAAACAATTCCTGGGCACAGGTCAGAATATACATACATGAAATCTTCAGGTTGCATCAGGCAGACAACTTTGGCTCCTTACCTTGACCTGACTCTGGATTCTGAAGTAGAAGGTTTCATTCCACACTGGATTGTTAGAGTTTCTCACAGTTTTAGTGCGTGACTTCTCACATGTCGCAGTTGGCAGCCACAACGAGACGTAGCAATCAGCCTGGCTTACTGGGTAGGAAAGAGGCAAAACAACTGGTAATGTGGCAAAGCCAGCAGTGCTGCATGACACTGGAAAGGTTACTCTGTGGTACCAACAACAAGAAAAACTTATTTAAAGATGGAAATGCCTGTTAAAATGTCCCTCTTTTCAAGATGTCCTTCTGAGAAGGAAAAAGCACAAAACACAAGATGACCTAGAACAGAAGGTGGTTTCTATTCTTCCTTGCATGAGGTTCAGACAACAGTGATATTGTATATAAAAGGCTGAGAATTTCCTCTTCTAGTCAGCCAATTTGGTTTCTCAGCCAACAAGCTTTCCTGTGCTCAAGTGTTCATGCACGCACACAGGCACACACACACATACACTAACCCTTAGCTGTTGTCTGATAAGAGTGGCTGGGGACCCTCCTCCATCTTTTGAGAGCAACTGCAAAAACTCTCCATCTGTGCCTTGCCTTCAGTGATCTCCTTAGTGAGAGTTTGTGACAGTAGCTGCAGAACTACCCCTGCTGTATCAGATGGCAGAGGCTTCCTCCAGAAGGAACTCATTGAATTAGGCATGGGATGTTAACTAATTGCCACCTCCAGCAAGAGAGGAACTCTTCCAAAATGCACCAATAGAAGATTAGTGAAGGATTTTACATCCCATTTCTCAGAGGCACCTAAATTAATGTCTCTCTCAAACAGACGCACCCAAAAATGCCAGGTACTGTGTGCTTGGGGAAGGCAGTGTTTCTTCATACAGGCCATACAAAGTACTTCAGCACCTTGAAAACCTCTCTTACACAGTCCTTACCAATAATTAAGATGTAGGAAAAAAAATAAAGGTGATTACAAAGATGATAAAAATCATCAGATATTGTGTAATGCAAGAGGTAACCAGCTTTGAGAATAAATGCCCCTTAATATGAGACTTTTGAGAGAGACAAGTGATGGCAGCAGTAAATGGAGAGGATCCTTCAGCAGCAGGTGAGGACTCTGCAGGCAGAGAAGGGAACAAGAGCTTGCATGTTGACTTCTAGGGAAAGGCAAAAATATTGCCAGTCTGCAGCAGGAGCCCTTCCTTTCCTTCTCCTTTCCTTTCCTTCTCCACCAGATTTTGCCAGGTGTCACCATTTAGCCACTGACTCTGTCTCAAACTGCATGGAAGCTGCAACTTGTTCTGTTGAAAGTGTGTTTGTTCAAGAAGCCTCCTGCTTTTCTGTCCAAGACAGAGTAAAGAACTGAAATTCAGAAATTCTTCAGAAGTTATATATTGCATTGATAGGTCAACAGACACCTTCATTATTGCTTTTCTACTTTTTAACATTATAATGCAGTAACAAAAAAACCCTAATTATGTCAATTTTTTTTCTAAAGAAAGTTGTGGAGAAGTCAACATATTCCTACTCAGTCAAAAAAATAATCCTCTGATGGAAAAGTTTGGAAAATATTCAGTTGGGTTTAGTCTACTCTCTCTCCTGTCATTTCCCACATTCCATATCTTATTTCAGATTAAAACAAAAAGGTTCTGACAGCAGATTCACTGTACTTGTCTAGAATCATATCGTCTGCTTTAATTCTACCTTCCCACCACTCGTATCTCTTGGCTTCCTTCCCTCTAGTTTCTTCCTGGCTGATTTAATTGGGTGAACATTACACCTCCAGTACTCAGTTTCCCTTCTTTCCTCTCTTGTCCTCTCCTTTCTGAACAAAATCCCTAAGGGAAGGAAAAGGGCTGCCTGCCTGCTTCGTATTCAAGCCAAGTGGAAACAACAGAAATTGCTCCAATAGCATCTGTTTCCCTCACACAGATTGCATGGTGGGCTTTGCAGACTGATGACTCAGAATTGTGATTCCCAGGCACGCCTTTTCCCTTCAGACTCCCATACTCACTTTGCACATAAGTCTGAGAGACACAGCCAGGTATTTACCATTGCTGTGGTACAGACAAACAATAAGCAGTATCAGAAGACCCACAATTTAAGAAGGACATGAAAGTCTTTGAATGCATTCAGAGGAGAGCAACAAAGCTGGTGAATGGGCTGGAAGGAATGTCTTGTGAGAAGCAGCTGAGAACTTGGGGATTGTCTAGTTAGGTGAAAAGGAGGCTAAGGGATGATTGTTACTTTCTACAGCTTTCTGTGGAGGGGACACAGAGAGAGAAGTCTTGAGCTCTTCTCCCTGGGGTCCAGTAGCAGGACACATGAGAATGGTTCAAAGCTGCACCAGGGGAGGTTTAGACTGGACATTAGGCAGCATTTCTTTACCAAGAGGGTGGGAAAACACTCTAACAGGCTTCTTGGAAAGGTCATGGATGCCCCAAGCCTGCTGGTGTTGAAGAGATATTTGAACAATACCCTTAATAATATGCTTTAACCTGGTCAGCCCTACTGGTCAGGTAGTTTGATGAGTGCTGTAAGTCCCTCTCAACTGAAATAGTCTACTCTATTTATAACAACACAGACACAGTGCAGTGCACAGGTGATGCATGTTGCTGCAGGTTGCCTGCAGGAGAATGACTGCTACCTGTCTCCCCAGTAAGGGTAGGTCTAGGCAGCCTGACCAGTCTGGCTGCCTTACATATTTTGCCTTGTTTAGGCACACCAGTACCTCTCTGAAAGAGGAACGTAGCCTGCCACTTGCAACTTCTCCCTGCAGAGGAAGTTACTTGTCTTTATTTCCTTTATAGATGGAGTTGAATTAAGAACAAGATTTAAGGCTGCCCTCCTTCTGTCTTAAGACTCCCTTTGTCTTGTCTCCCTTTGCCTGCTACTTGTGAAATTCCAAAATTCAGTCTACGTATTTCCAGAAAGCATGTCTCTCTTGGACTGAGAAGTCTCATTTGGGAGAGTTTAGCTTTTATTCAAGGATGGGACAGAAATAAAAACATTAGGCTCTTTCATGTTAAAAAAGAATTTCTTAATCACTTTACTGCCAGGTAATAGCCCTTGTATACCTTGTTCCGGAGAAGAAACAGGGCAATTCTAGAGCAGTACTATACCTGATCTACCCTCTGTCTTTCAGGCTGATCCTTACTCCAGCATTTCCAAACAAGAGTATGCATTTTGAATACTGTGTTTAATAACACTTGCCAGACTTATGGTACATGAATAATTTCTTGTTGAACATATATACTTTAACATCCACACATTCCTATGATGTTGAGTTCCATGACAGATAATAATGATTTGAAGAATTTTGAAACTGCAAAAATAGATATTGGAATATATTTGGAAAACCAAGAAGTAATGCTACTGATTTTAAAATGCATTAAAAATAATTTTATGTAACTACCACACCACACAACTTTAGATTTATCATTGCAGATCAATGACTGTTGCCTGCTTGTCTGGCAACGTACTCTGTTCTACTGATGTGATTCATCACTGCTGTATCTCAACTGTACTTTGAGATACAAAGTATATCAAGAAATCCATAATTATATGAGTAGATGCAGCCAAACGAGTCAGCTGTGTATTTAATGCAAAATATTGCCTCAGTTCTGCTTGCTCAATCTCTTTCTACAACCTCATTATTTGTCTTGTTGCCTGACATGCAGAATATCTGAGATGAGCCCTGGATGAGACCTTTCTGTGTTGTTGCTTCATCACGCAAGTGCGCCACAGCCGTGGACCAGGAGGGAGGTGCAGAGAGTGTGACCCAATGATATAACCTCAAATATGACTGATATCTCTCTCACTGAGAGCTGTGACATGGGGAAGTCCTCTGACGTATCTTTCAGAAAAACATGTGATAAACACAGGTTAAGATGGGAATGGTACTGCATGGTAAACCCAGATTTCATCTTTCAGAAAATCTTCCCTGATTTTTCCCATGCAAGAGACTATAGACCCAATAGCTGCTGTTTATGGGGAAACAGTAGAAACAAGAGAATTGAGAGGGTTATGCCATTTCCCTTCCACACTAGAGCATTCTGGAGCTAATTTCAGCATCCTTTCACAGGTGGTCACATAGCTGTATTCACTCAAACAAAACAAACAGTTAACTTGCTTATTTTGTGTGAAACACTTCTCCTTACTGCACATGTGGATAGTCCATGTTCTTTAACATCAGATGTTAATAGTGGTGTTTTCCTTTCCTGCTTATTCACTTCCCACCACTTTCCTGCCATGTGACTCACAGTCTCGTACAACTGCAAGACTGCTGCATTAGTGTTAAAAAGAACAAGGCATCCAGCTCTCAGTCAGCATAGCTGTTTTGACTGTCATTTCAGGGTAATTAATAACAGCATTAGCCTGGTGGTAATGATTGTAGAAAACTTTGTCCTATTCATTTCATCTTTGTCAGAACCAAGACTGAGAGGGATGAAAAAGTTTGCTTCTCCCAGCTACATCTCCCAAGGTGCTGCACTCCATCAGCAGAATTACCCCTTGTTTTGAAAACACACAAAGCAGTCTTTTTCATCGACCTGTATCAGAAACTTTCATTTGAGAGAAAGTACTTGTCCTCAGAAATATATTCAAGTTTTGAAACCAGTCAGAATCACAGGCATAATACTCAATGAAACAGCATCAAGGAGCAAGGACTGACCTGGTTTATAACAATTAGTTTATATAAACACTGGCTTATTTCAGAAACACTAAGACAAGGTTTTTAGACAATTATAAAAGATATTATGTTGCCCATACCCTGAGATATCACTAAGAATGTTGATACTCACGGGCATCCACTCGCTGGAGATTTCTCATCCGAATGATCCTTACAGTCAATACGTAGCAGGGAGAGGATTCTATCTGGAGAAGAACAGTACAAAATGGAGTCTGAAAAAGCCTTTGGTGGGAGTAAGTGTCAAATGTGCAAACTGTGTGCTATAATAATACAGTTGGCAAAATTTGGGTCAACTATATCATTATTCTGCAGATGAAAATCTGCAACATAAGCTTCTACTGTTAAAGAAGAAAATGTTTTTTTTATATATTTCACTGTCTTTTTGTCTTGTTTCTCTGAGAGTCTGGATTGCTCATCAGAGCAGAAAAGAAAGGGATAAACCCCTGAAAACTCATACAGCCTGTGAGATGCTTGCAAAACCTCTTGCTCTAAAACTGCTGAGTTCAGCTCTACAACACAGCTACAGTAAGTCTCCTGAGCAGAGTAAATGCACTGGCGAGCACCATGGTGGAGTTGTCAAAATACCATCAGTCTTGCTCAAAGTTACAGTCAATCCTCTTAGTAACCACCCATGAGACCCCATTGCATTGAAAAAAGTGCTGTGGAGGATATCTGCTGTCATGGACTCCCATGGGATAAACCTGAAATATCATTCTTTAAGAGGTGCTTTTGCCTTCTGCTTCAAAACCAGATTTCTCTGGTCTTCCATTTGCAATTGTATGAGAAAAAGAGTAAAAATAATCTGAGCTTTTGTAAGTCACAACTATGAGATAAACCAATGGCTGAAAATTGTTTACGAGGACTTAGAGAGTAAAGACTTAGGTATGGGTTGCTTTTGGGGAAAAACACTACCTTCCCACAGAAAAACCCTGAAGATTGAAAGTGCTTAACTTCCTTTGTTCCCTTTGAATGTCTCAGCCTTAATCTTCTATAAAACAAATCTCTCCAGATTTTGTGACTGCAGGGACCTCTTCCTATTTACTGGAGGATAAATGTGATTTCCTTCTTCTGAGGAAGGCAATTTCCTGCTGGCTCATTCCATAAACCTGTCTCTGGCTCAGACTTATCTGCAAAAGGCTGTTCTGAGCCAGGCAATAAATAAATCAGCATTTCCTGTGGCTGTGACACACAGTCATTTCCTCACACTCCTAGAAACATTTCCACCTGCATAAGTGGTTACAGCAGAGCTTTCCAAATCATTCTTTTTGACAACTGCTATTTTTATCAACTGATTTCCTCTCATTTAGGAGCATCCTTCTATTTCTATAGCACTTCAGAGACTTCCTATAACTACTATAAACAAGCAGACAAAATAGATGTTAAGGCAGATAAAGAGAAGCTGGAAGAACCTCATGTAAAACAATATGCATAATGTGGCCAATTCTTTTTTTCAAGAGAACAGAGCAAAAGGGTCTTATTTTGAGATGGAAAGACAATTATGCCTCCTTTGCCACAACAAATTACTTTTTCAATGTGTCATTAAAATCCTCTCTAACACATCATGTTATGTTAAAACTTTTTGCTGAGCTCTTAAAAACCATTCCTGCTTCCAGCCCTCTTATATGTGCCTCTAGAATTCTCTGGGTTTTTTCCCTTTTTCAGTGCTTCCTCATGAATTTCAACTTAAGAAATCCATCTGCCTTTTAATTCAAATGTTCTCAAAGGAGAAAAAGCCTAACAGAAGCTGCCAAATCTGCAAACTACTAATGGAAGGGTATGTCCTCAGAGCTACCCCATACAAGGACACGGGTTCACATTTCAGAAACAGTATAGCCATATTAACACAGTTCTACACCCTGTTAATTAAACCTTCTCAGCTATTAGCAAAGGTGGATCACCACATTCACATGTTAGGAATGAGCTTGGGTACCTCAGCATATATATGCCCTAGAAGGCAGAAACTCATTGTTCCTTAGGATCTGAATAAACACAGGGGAAAATCTTCCAGGCATTTATCTCTAGAGACTGCAGAAGGTGCTGCCAGCTCCTAGATCAGCTCCAGCTATGCTTCCAAGTGGCATTGCTTGAGTGAGAACCTACGAATTCAATATTTTCAAAGCAGTTTGAGAGCTTTACATAGAAAAAAAATGTGGTTGATGGGGTTTTTTTTTGTTTTGGTTTGGGGTTTTTTAATGCTTATTGCATGGTTTCTGGCATTTGTTCATCTTCCTCCTGGTTTCCATGTAATGACTTTCTAATATGTTAGTCGCATTTCCCCATCTGCTACAGGGAAATCAATTCTCAGAGATGCAGGTTTCACAAAATAAACAGTGGCTTAACAGAAGTTACAGAAATCAGAACCTGTGCTTGCACTAGGTGAGAGGCAGATGCCAACAGTCAGTTACCGGAGGATAAGGCAGCGGCCAGGCATCAGCTGTCCTGACACCTGCCGGTAAGAGTAGCAAAGACAACCGGGAGAGTAGAAATCACCTGGCAATCAGGCTCTGCTAGTTATTCTGCTCCCAGGAGGATCTGCTCTTTCAATTAATTCCAGTAACATCTTAACAAAAGAAATGCATTTAAATAGCAACTGTGACAAGCATAACATGATGTACTAGGGTCTAGTTATAGGGACAAAGAAAATAGCAGTCATGCATGTATAAAACAAAAGACAGAAATTCTGTTATTCTGTTTACAGAATAACGCCTATTATGATCTCTTTAAAACAAAACAAACAAACAAAAAAAAAAAAGAAGAAAAAAAGGCTGCTGCTCTGTAATGATATTCCACACATAGAGAGGTTTCCACCATGGCCTTCAATGGTGAAAGACCCCAGGCAGCATCCTGCCCTTGTGTGCAGTGACATATTACAACCATTTAGCACTGGCACATTTTAGCTTTGCTTTTGATAATCAAGACCCATGTAGTCACTCTGGGACTGTTTCGCTGATTGTCAGCTTGTCAGCTTGTCCTCAGACTGGTGCTTTCCAAATTGTGGACAGCACAGCTATATGCAGTAGGGCACTCTGCTCTGCCAGTGCATGAGCAAGGTGCACAGTGCTAGTTTCTCTGAATTCCTGGGGAATTTTCCTGGGGAAAAGTTTTAGTACGATTTTGCAAACCGCAGCACCGGCTGACCTCAAAGGCTCCAGAGCAGACCTCACAGTCTCTTCTTCCTGTTTTTCAGTGCTTCCCACATAAAAGAACAGCATAGTAGGATACTTGGCACCAGTTTATTGTGTGGCAGAAGAAAAGGATTCCTCTGTCATGTGAATGATTCCAACTTTCTCCCACCAGATGAGTAAGAATTTGAAAATAGAAATTTCTCTGTCATGAGCACTTTGGTGATGCAGGCTGTCTGCATTCCTGTCAGATTTGTGCCTCCATAGGTCTATTCTAGCCCTCTTTAAAGTCAAGCTTATATTAAGATGTAGGTATGTGTGGCATGTAACCATCTCCAGAAGTATTGCTGTAAATGACTCCACTCGTTTAGCTGTATCCTGTCACATCACAAGTTGTTGTAGAGCTCTAAAATGGAAGTACTCCTTAATGAGACAATAGTCTGTGAGACCAAAGGATGGCTATATTTCTTCACCATTTTTACTTGCTTTTCTCTCAGTATGATTCTTCATTCAGCCTTTAGGCTTCTTCATCTGATAGACTCTTCCAACATGGACTATTGCTCACACCTTCCTGGCTTGTGATACCAACAGTATGAGCATTCACCACTCCACCTACTGTAGACTAACACACGATTCCACAACAGTACAATCAAAGTGTGCTGGGTGAATGTCAGGTTGTTTCAACTTTTTTTTTCAGGGTTAGCTCCTTGGCTTAGCACAGATGTTTGATCAGATAGCTGAATATTGTAGCTGCCTTCCCAAAACATCCAAAAACTCTCTGATTCAGAGAGGAAAATTTGAATGTTCAGAGGCAGTCAACATGTTCTCAGACTTGATTGTTGCTCTTTTAGATTGGTGTTTATTTCAAAGCAATCATAAACTAACACGAAAAAGTAATGCAGAGATCATGAAATTCGTATTAAATTTCTGTGTGTGAAAACCATGTCACTATCAAAAAGTATCCAAGCAGATGCTTTTCTACATGAAATGTGGAATGTCTTCCCTTTGGTCTCATGAGTAGGTGCCCTTTGTCCTGCTGTGAAAAACCGTAATGAAGAAGCAGAGAAAACTATGTGCCACAGTGTCCTGGTACCATTACCTATTTCAGTGCAACTGCACTATATACTATTCCACCAACCACCCTGCAAAGATCAGCCAAGAT
>JAWWMO010000174.1:26269964-26361846 GCA_035047845.1 Dendrocincla fuliginosa
CTCAACATTTCTGCAGGCTACATGCAAGTTTATCAAATACTCAAGAGATGGAAACCAGCATGAGTGCAACATGACCGGTACAGTGCTTCCTTCCACATCCCAAACCAGCTGTGGGTTACAGCCCATCAGTTCCTTCACCAGCAGACATCATGGACTAGGGATTAAGAGTGACCAGAAATATGAAGGATTTTCTGAATACTCTTCTGTATGTGGGACCAAAGCATTTAACTTTTAACAAATTCGAGGATATCCTATCATAAATCTCAAAACTAAATTACATCACATATTTAAATCTCAAAACCAAATTATGTCATATTTGGCTTAGTAGCTTTTAAGCCAAAAGAAATGCAACTCGAGAAACTTGGAGCATGACTAGCTTTTAAGACTGGGTGTCATCCAGCTGAATAGCAGAAATTACAAAATTAAAGAAACAATTGTCAATTGCTCAAGATACAGAAGTGCATATTTATATATGTAGAAACTTGCAGCTCCTTACCTGATAGTTATCAGCCTCTAAGGATGCTCCATTACCTTGGCAGAAGAAAGGAAATAGGAGGGGACCAAACTAATTTACAGATTATTAGCTGAGAGAAGGATGCAATAAGCAGCAGCTGGCAGGATAAGTCAGACTTCCAAGGGCCAAGGGACCATCTTTTTCCAGTGTTTAAGGACATGCAGTAAAAATGGAGAGAGAACTGGGAACTAGCAAGAACTCACAGTGTGCATATTAGGTGTCTATATGCACAGACGATCAGAACCCCAGCAGTGAGATTTCATGCCATGACATTTTCTGGATTAGAGATCATTAGTTGCTATTCTTTTTAAAGGACCAGTCTACCAAGACTGCTTTGAAAAAACTAGAAGAGAGATACACCTTTATCTCCATTTTAAAGATTTGTCTTCATCACCTTTTGTTCCTAATTTTCTTTTCTTCTTTCCATTTGTTACTACCATTTCTTTATCATTGACTTCTTAGATACCCAAAATACCTGTTTCCTTCCTGTGTCCATCTCAATACCACACAGCTGTAATGCCATTTTTCACTTTTTCTCAAATATTATAATTTTTCCTCTCTCTCTCCTTCTTTGCTTTTTATACCATCTGTTTTCTTAATCTTTCCCCTTTGTCTCACATGTCTCCTCCATCCTGTAATTGTATCTCCAGAAGCCTCAAGTTTGAATGATGGAGGTTTGGTCATATTTAGAACAAGCATGAACACTACAAGTGTTAGGGGAGCTGCAATCAGGCTGTGGCATCTAGATGAGACATCCAATTCACAGAGAAAAAGGGATAAGCAAGAGTGGGTTGAAGGGAATACAAAGAAGACCTCAGGACCCTGGGAGGAAGCAACTGAAGACATGACAAGACATTCTAGAGTTTTGATATCATCAGGTGGAGGTGTGGGAAAAATGCTTTATGAACACTGCATGTGTATTGGTCTTCAGCTGAAACCCTGCAAGGGACAGACTTTCAGGAGGAACTCAAAGGTACAAAATTTAAATGGCATGAAAGACGCACAGCTCTTACCCACTGCTAACTGCTAACCAGCATACCATAGCCACGAATGGTATGCATGAGGTATGGTATTCCTCCATGAGGAAATGAGGCCCTGATGGCTTCCTCTGCAGCATTCCCACTCCAGTAAGACAGTGGGATATTGCACACACACAACAGAGCTTTATGTGTGAGCAGGTTTTGGCACAGGATTTCTCAGAAGGGAGTCCTGCTCTACCACCCACGTTCTCCTGCATCTATTGTGGCAAACACATTTCCCATCACTCACGTGGTGCCATCTGTAGTCACACAAATGAATAGCTCACTTCACTCAGAATGTTTGCAATAATCTCTCATTTGATAACTTTTTATGTTAGAGAACAGTGTACGATACTGCTGCCAAGCATCCCACTAACTTCTGCTTCCTTAGTGGCACTTGCCCAGTAGGACTGACCAAATTCTCACATGCCTCATGAGGGGTTAAAGAATCCCACTGCTTTCCTTAGGTGCCTAGGTGCTGCTTTCCTTAGGTTCCTATGGTCTGACTCACCCCACTGAGCTGCCCAGTTCTTCGTGCACCTTTGTGATAATCGGAAGGGCTGGGGCAAAGTTGCAATTGCATGCTAATCCCTTCACTTACTCGTAGATAATGAATAGGTAAGAAGGAAAAGCCAGACACAGAAAAGATGCAAAACATAGTAATTACAAGTAAGGAGGTCAGCCTGTTAGTGTTTGTAGTTCCTATTACCACATCTACCAAGAGTTCTATCTTTTAAAACATTTAGAAAAAATCATGTTAACTCCCGCTGATGGTAACGCCATGATACAGCACGGGCCTAGATTTTTTCAGTGCTTCTCTCCCCTCTAGTTTATTTCCTCCCTTGAAAGGATAATTTCATGAAGTCACTCCTCTTTCCTGTAAAAGGGAACACTCCCAACCTGCAAAACCAAAAGTGTTTTTAAATGCCCACATCTGTAGCTGTTACCTACATTCTTTCAATGCCTCAGTACAGCTCAGAGGCAGAGGACAGGAAACATACCCCATTAGCAGCTGAACCAGAACAAAAAATGCCAGCAGATAAAGCCACACAAAACCTCCACGCTGGCCTGAGAGAATGGATGACAAGGATCTTCTGCAAGTGTTCTGTGCAATTAGTTAATAAAAGCAATGACAAAAAGCAAGCTGAGCCCAACAAATTAACCAATCCCCCAGGTCACAAACAAAGCACCCCTACTAAACACGGACCAGGAGTGCTGATAAATGGCAGTGAGGAGAACAGGCCTTTGCTGAGGAGCAATCACCTGGAGACACTTCTACAATATCTCAGAGAAGAAAACAACTGCAGATGGCATGATGGAGCTGATGTCTTTCCCCTCTGCTCAAGGGGTTGCTATGTATCTCTGAGTGAAGACACCTGGTGCCCCAGGAAAAGGTTGTCTGGATGCAGGATTAAGCTGGGCCTTTTTAAGGGTCTAGAGAAATGCAGGACATGTAGGTGTTTTCAGGGTACCAGCAAGGACTTTGCTTGTGACTCAGGTGACTGTGGGTTTATCTGAAAGAAGAAAGGCATGGATGTTTCAGGATTGCAAGGGGAGAATTGACGAGAAGATCCAGTCATTGTCCAAGAACTTTTCCCGCACTGAGGGAATCACTAGGAGCCATCATGTGGGCCTGGTCAGACTGCTGGGAGGTGGGACAGGCTTGGCCCCTGGCAGGTACAACAGTGGCACACTGGGAATAAAGGGGGCTTCCCTCTGTTAAACCAACTCTTGCTAGTTTAACAGAAGACATCAAGGGAAGAAAAGGGGTATAGTTAAAGGCAGGGATGGGAAGAGAGAGACAGGCTTCTTTAAATTTTGTGTAATCAAAAGACTTGGATGTCCAGGGTAAGAACTTCATTTGAAGATCTTTAAGATGCCTGAAACCTCAGCTACAAGATGGGCTGCTGGGAGAAGTAGCAAACACATGTGTCACACCAAATGGGTTTGTCATAATGATAATCAGGAAGCCTGAGAGGGAGTTAAAGCTGGGACAGAGGAGAGGCAATGCCCAGAGGGACCAGATGACTCAGCAACAGAGATTACAAAGAGGGGAACCCTTGATGAGCACCAGCAAGTAAACAGCCATTTCAGCACACTAGAGGTTTGAATCAGGATTGCAAATTGGACAGAGGTGTGAGAGCCTGGAAAAGCAGCTGGGGTAAGGACAGCACCCCCAAGGGTCTGAGGTCATTGGAGGTGAGCATGGGAGTCTAAAGTCAACAAAGGCTAGAGGAAGACATAGCATAAAGGAATGCTTGAAGGAAGAAAGACAGATTATGATAGCAAGAGGGAAGAGAGCTTTTCAGCCTTTTAGAGGTTCACATTTCATGTTTAATTAAGAATTTATTTTCTATTTTGGCTAAGATACAAGATATTCATAGCTCTCTGTTTGCCATTACATGTTACTTCAGCACAGACAAGTTGCTGCATTTCATTTAAATTTGAAGTAATTAAGGACTGACTGAAGCATTAAATGCTTTTTTTAAGATTAGTATCTTTGTTGTAATGGAACAGGTTTACATCGTATTTGTCTCATTAAAATCCTTCATAAAGCAAATAATTGTTTTGGCCTTCATCTCATAAATAAGCAGTTTCAACAAATTACCTTGTGCTATTTATAGTGGTTGCATAGATACTGTGTTGCTCGTAGACAGTCAGGGACTGACAATGTCATGCAAGTGTCCATGAATTATCCATGAATATCAGTGTAAAGCACTTAGCTTGCCTTCTGACCACAGAATCTGTCTCTCAGTTTTTGGTGTTTTAATCCTCACAGCATCCCATTCCATAACACTATGAAAAATGTTGAAATTAATGGGACTTGGATACTGGGCTGGATCCTCCAAATAACATGACTGTTCAGTGAAAAGCAGAACCCTGGACTAGGTACTTACCCTTGCAATAGAAGAGCTGATCCTGAAACACAGTATGGTTGGAAACAGTAATTTCCAAAAGATTCTCAAAAACTAAATACTGTTGGTGTAATAAAGTTTCTACATTCAGAGGTATAGAAAATGTGTACATTCCATGTGAAATCTCAGATTATTTTTTATGTTTAGCTTGGCACATTATTTCTATAAAAATTTCTTACTGACACAGTTTTCATGATCTTTGAAATTGCCTACATTTATTATGTACTTTTCTGTTGCACCAAATTTGTAATAAATTAAATATCTGTAGCTAATTTTTCTTCACTTTGCATATAACTTCTGGTAGTGTAGCAAATTTTGAAAGAATCTGTACTGCTGTCCTAGATTCATGCATTTAAAAAACTTGTCAATAAACCCTGTATTTCCCAATCTTTAATCTACTGCATGTTCACATATCTGCACACACAAAAAAAGGTTAACCAGCAGTGAAATCCAACATAAAGCACAAGCCTAATCATTATTTTGTTTGATTGGTTTATCTAGGATTGTCATGTGGTAGAGGGAAACCACAGGCTGAGGCAAGGGTGTAGATTCTGAAGTTTATTGTGCTCATTCACAGACAGGTCTGAATTCTTTCATAGGAAGAAAAAAATCATGCAGATGTCCTTCTGAAACTCAGGAGAGTGTTTATTTTTTGAGCAGTCGTTTCTGCTCTACAGCTGAATTCAAAGCCTGAAGGATCAGATGTTGGTTGTTCTGGATGTTGTAGCTGGTCAGTTCTATCAGCTTGTCAAACTCCTCCCCTGTGTAGGTAAAGCTGTTTAAGCAGTATGGGGAAAAAATGGTGGAAACATCCACGTTGCCCTGTGCCATCTCGGCAGGGCTGCGCTCCACACCTGACAAATAAAGAAAGGCCATCAATGGGGTAGAGATATGGGCCCACCTCCCACTATCTGGGTGGGGCACAACAGTTGCTCCTCACTACCCTGACATTTGCATTTCTCTCCCATGGGAAGAGCAGCAGGGGAACGAGATCAAACTAGACAATTTCTCCCATCCCCCCACAGCCAAAGGACAGCCAGGTGGGGGGAGGACCATCTCTGTCCCATGGCTTACCTGGCTCTTTGTATTTTCTGAAGGAGTCATTCACCAGCGGGAAAAACACCACTGTCGGTGCCTCTGGAGTCTCCATGTCTTCAAAGATATAACACTCCTTTAGATTTTTCTTTTCTTCTTCACTCATGTGGATTTTGGGAAATGGGATTCCCTGTTTTTGGAAGTACTTGGAGGCTTCTTCCAAAGGCTGGATTCAGACAAAAAAAAGAAAAGCTTGGAAATTCTGCCACACCCCCCACGTTTCCTAGTGCACAATGCATCCTACAAAAGACCTTCAAGAAAGGTAAGGGAGCAGGGTTTGCTGACATTATTTCTTCTGTAATTGTCTCCTGTGTGAGATATTAAGTACTACTTAGTACTTAGTTCAAGACTGAAACTCCAGCTTTCACTCCTGCTGGTTGTTCTACCTCCCCCTCCTCATCAGCCTTTACCTACAAGGTAGGTAAGATGCTCATGGCTGTGGGACGGGTGGTCTAGCAGTTTAGAACACAGAAACATGCCTCTTCTGGAGAAAATCCTGAGAGGAGTAGAACAGACAGGAATCTGAAATAGCATGGGTTTTAAATGCAGATTCACAAAAGTGCAAACATTTTATTGACTCAGTATGAAACATTCAAAAGCCTCTAACTGTCTAAGATGCCTGAGGACGGTTCTGAAAAGTGATTTAAGCGAACTGGGAACAAACACCATGTAAACTGAAATGTTAATCTTTCAGGTGTGTAAGTAATTTTTGAAAATAGGAATTTTGTTCCTAAGTCTGGTTGGTATGTATGAAAATTTTAGTCTTCAAGAACTTCTATCTTACCCATATCTAGTAACAGGAATTATATACCAGATTATTAACTGGTATTTGAAACAGCAGGTCTGGTGTCAAAGGACAATTCTTTTCAACAATTTGGAACAACAACAAGAAATTCAGTTACTGTTATAAAGACAACTGGACAAATTACTTCTAATTATACTGCATGTGGGTAATTTTAGATGGATATCACAAGACAACCAAAATGAGTTCATCAGTGGTGGTAGTAGTATCAGATAAACATTCCATATGAAGTGTTGCCTTGATAGCCATATCAAGATCACAGGAGCATGCATGTCTAAGAGATAGCATTTAGCTTTTAGAGAGCTAACTAAAATAAAATATTTAGAAAAACTGATACTACTTCTGTTTTCTTTAGGGGACTTGCCATGGTTTATCAGCATCACTTGAGAGACCTAGGCATATGCAAAATGAAAGCTTCAGACTAAGAATCCTTTTCTCCCAGAATTAGTTTGTTCTACAAAAATTATTCTGAATCCTTAGGAGTTAAGAAAGGCTAAAAGGGCTAAAAGGCAGCAGTTGTCATTGAAGAAAATAGAGTGGTCATCACACCAATGTCTGTGATCCAGAAGAATAGTTTAAGTGCAGGACGACATCCACTTTCCTCTCTGGCCTCATGAGCGGTGGATAGCTAATATCGATGTATCCTGCCGTGTCTGCCAGGCACATGAACTCTGCAGTTTCTGTCAGCTGGTTGGGGAAATTCTCTAGTACAGTATCTAAAAGGAAATATTTTTTACAATGAGTGATTCACTGAAGAAGTAATATATCTGTTGTTTGACTAATAAGGGAGGCAAAAATGCCTCTTGACTCTCCATTACATTTTCTTTCCCAGATCCTGACATACTAGAGAAGCTCAGACTTGACACAGAAAAGAAAAACCTGTTCAAGGTAAAAAGACAGCTCTTTCACTTCTCATGTTGCTCTTCTTTCAACCCCAGTGAGCGGTAATTTCTTTTCCCTGGAATCAGGGGAATTCCTGAAGCTGATTTGACTGGATGAAATTTAAATAGTTACCTTGAAATAACTTGTTTTCAAATGTTTGTCCTCTGCCTTCTCTTCACTGATGAAAACATCACCATATAAGAAGGTAAAAAGTATTATTCAGGGATGTTTACCTTTCCATAAACAGAAGTTTTTGCTCTGAAGATATGCATTGTGCATTTGGAAACCCTTCAGGAAGTTGTAGAACTTTGAAACCATCACCCGCTCTGTCAGCAGCCGCCGAATAATGCCCACAATGCCACATTCAGGGGTCACTAAGTAAGTGTCTAGCTCATGGCTCCCATCTGGTGAAGAGGGCTCATCACCTGAAGGGTAGAGGAGATGAACAAACTGTTGGTTTTGATACAGGTCTTTGCAATACTTAAAATACCAGAAAGCATCTAATATTAGCCAGAGAAAAGAAGATCCTAACAAGACAAGGCAACATACAATTAAATCAATGTCAAAGTAGGAATAAGGAGTATATGCTTCAGTAAAGCATATTCCATGAAAAACAAAATCAGAGTGGCAACAAAATTGCTAATGCTGGAAAAAATGGTCTATTTTTTGATAGAACTCATAGGTCAATTCCCCGTGTGAAGATCAGGTTAGGCTGAGAATTTTGAGCTTTTTTTTTTTCAAACTTGGTACAAACTGATACAAAATTGATGCTTTGCAAAAAAACCCCAAATAACGAAAAACAAACAAACAAACACCCCCCTCAAAAAAACCCCACACCTATGAGGAGACTTAGGCATCCAGGAAAGAGCAGAGAAAAGGGGTTGTGCTAAATGGCACCTTATGAGATTGGGAAGAGGGCCAATGACTTTCTATCACAGGCCCTTATTGAGCTCAGGGTTCTGCAACACTTCCATGGAGAACACGATGAAAAGCCCATAAACTAAACTCACTACCCACATTTGAACACAAGAAGGACCGTCATCACCTCTGAGGAAAACAAAGATTTACAACAAGAGCAAAGAAAATTGAAATGGAGTTCTACATAATTGATATATCCAAATCTTAAACAATAACATATGAGAAGCACCATCTGCTGAGGCACACAGAGAACACAGCATTGAGATGTTTGTTACAACATGAATGTTCACTAAAAGGCCCCTGGCAAAGACAATGTGTTTATAGATTTCAGTAGTTTCATATTTGCATAAACTCAGTCCAAGGGAGACTAGTGGAAATAATATTGCTATGAAAGAATTCAGAGGGTAAACCTAGTTAGATATAGCTGGCAACATGAAATCTCAGGGTTTATGAGATAAAACAGAAACAGAAAAGTTACTAACCAACATCAACAACCCTGTGCTGGGTACACCTCAGTGAGCGCCTTTCTGTAGGATTTGACGAATGCCAGGCATCCAAGAGATTGTAGGAAAAGACATTGCTCCATAGACCTGTGCAATGGTAGAGAACAGAGAAACTTCTTCAGAAACATTTTAATGAGAAATATCCCTTTTAAAAAAAACAAACAAACAAAAACCAAACCAAAACAAAAAAACACAAACCCCCACACCTCTCAGCTTTGCAAGGGGTATTGGAAAACCTCAAGGTTTCCAAATTATCACCAAAAACTGCATGAAGTTCTTTTCAGCAACTAGCATTCTGTCCTCAAAGAGGAACCTTAAAAAATTTAAAACATTGTGCAAGCCTTCAGCCACTGTAATTCGTTGCCACCTATGAACCAACATTTTCCAGCCTATAAGCAACTGTCATCAGAGAGCAAACCCACGCCATTTCCTACAAAATAAGGGTCTGGTCTATGAAATATGTCACATACAAGTGGATACTCAGTTACAGGTTTGGAAGCTGCTCCTGGACAGCCAATAGTCAAATGGTTAGAGCACAGCTTGGGATAGCTTGCAGAATAGTCCTCTAATACAAGACGTCTTTGCTGTCCCTTGTAAGATTCCTCTTTGTATGAGGTCTTTTGAATGAGATTCCTCTCCCTCTCCTCATTATTCTCATCTCTATAGTGCTTCTTCCACTTTTCCCATCACACTTAAAAGAACACCTAAAAATGTCTCCACAGTGCAGAAATCTCCAAAAGTCTCTTGGATCTTGGAAAGTACCTCTTCCTTCACAATTCTGCCACAGGCCCTGAGAGGAAGAATGCAGTGCTGCACTTTGCCTTGAAAATCTCTATCAGTGAAAGCTTTGCAAAAGCCATACATTGCAAAGGATGCAATAATTTGAATTGAGAATACAATAATTGTTCCTTCCATAAGTTAGTAACTCCCTTTTAAATCCAGTTTTTTTGTGAAGTGGGGCAGGAAGCCAAGGGTCTTCTGTTTCCCAGGGAGTCCTCATAAGAATAGGACTCATTTAAGAAATGTTAAAATTACATAATCAAGAAATCAGACTGGGGCTCTCTGACCCAACATGTAGCCAGCAACCAGAGTTCATTTGCGTATGATTAGCAGCTAGTTTCTGTCAAGACAACCTTGTCTCTCTGCAGCTTGACAACCTTCTGTTCAGCGCTACTGTGAAAAGGCAACTCCTCTGGTTTCTCCTGTCTTATTTTGGTGTCTTCTCACTCTCTAACTCTTTTGGCTCCCTCAGCCCTGGAGTTACACATTGTTTCTGCATTTTAATATCTTTCAAACACTGTTGTCTCCCCAGAACTTGGTTATAATTACATAACAATCTTGCCCTGACCTCTTACACTGAATTTTCTTGGTACCTATATTTGCTGAATAAAGATCTATGAGAGAGAAGGTATCTTTTATTCAGCTGACAAAGTTGGAAAGAACAGACAAGCTCTCATACACCCCAGCCATTCTTTTGGAAACCTGAGGGTCTTTTATCCCCATAAGTTCACCCAGTCTTTTCTGGTCTAGTCACTGCTCTTACAAAAGGCCTCTCCTCTCCCTGCAAATGAAACTTTGGTTTTATCCTTAAATTATCGTGCTATAACCAACAGTACATTTTAATCATAACTCATGGATGTGATATCACTAGATGGCAACATTGCTTTAACTCTCCACCTCATCTTTTTTAAAGATGCACCTGTGGCTTTGGGGTCACCTGCCTCAGGTGCTAAGGTTGAGAAGAGAGTTCTGCCCAGGCTGGATGTGTTGGGTGTGCTTGCCACCTGGACACCTCAGGTAAGAACACTCACAATTTCTCACCATTATTGAGAAACTGCAATCAATGAACACCAAATTAGGAATACAACATGGTGCTGCTGGTTGTATGGATTTTTCACATAAGTAAACCATTTCTTACCAGTATCCTTGGTGTCCTGTTGTATGATATGCTTATTTACATGCAAAGTATCTGTTGTTCAGGGTTTAAGAGCAGACAAAGTCATCTGCAGACAATTTCTTCACCCCAGAGAGCCCGCATATAAAAGGGTGTAGTAGAGAGTTCCAGTATTATGCAAAACTAAAACAAGAATTCCATAAAAGCTTCAAATCTGTTTGTCATAAATTAGTGGATGCTACCTACTACACTGAAATAAGGATGATAAAACTCACTGATTTATCATGGTAGCAAAATTACAGAGGATTTAAACTACTATTAAACTTGAAAAAAAATCAGTAGCAGTTCAGAAAACTATGCAAAATTGCCATATTTTATAATAGATTCAGTAGCACTGTTGCTTTTTGTCATAAGCTCATGCCATTCATAGAGAAATTTGAATTTAAGATTCCAGGTTCAAAATACAATTTTTTGTGTGTGGACCTCTGCTGCTGATTGGTTCAAAACAAGCCTAACCTCTTCAAGCAGCCCTGAAATTTCAGAGTGTGAGAGTCACTATTCAAGGCAAAAGCAACAGTGAACAATGTGATTTGAAATTACCTCGACGTACTTTTTAGCCCATCTCCAGTGTCCAAAGAGTTCAGTCAGAAGTGAGAACAACATGGTGAACAGTTGGTTTCAGTCCTGCATGATGCCAGGCACTGGTTCCAACACGCAGGGGTTTGCATTATATTAAAAATCAATTAAATTTTTATGCAATTCACATTTTTGCAATGGAGCACATCACCTTTCATGAAACAGATGCGGGATTCAGGAAGCTTCTTCATAAGGCGACCCATGAAGAACTCACTGCCAAAATCCTCTGCACGAATGAAGGCGCCATATTTTAAGAATCCAACCTCAAAAGGAGTGAACTCCACCCATTCTGCAGAGACACAAAACCAACTTTTAAATCTCAATCCTATCCCTACTTCCTTGCAGGAAGGGCTCTGAAATGGCAAGAAAAGCAGCTACAGGACAAACGCTATCATCAGGGTGACCACAGACTGGCCTTCCTCTGGGTAAGGAAGTATCATTCAACTGGTTTCAGCCACTCAGTAATGTTTCTCAGTCTTGTTCATTCTGAACTTTCCAATGACTATCTCCAGATAGAACGTAAGTGAAGTTTACACCAAAAGGAGTCAGCCTAAGCTACCCCATATGCGGAGCTAAGGCTTGTAAGCAGCTTGGCCGTCCTTAAACACCTCCCCAGGATTTCTCCTGCACCCTAGAAAATGAGTTCCTCCCAGAGCCTAGACACAAAGTCTAGAAATGGAAAAGGAAGTTAAGGAGGGAAAGAAACTGTTTATAAAACCTATAGTTCAGCAGTACAAGAGGTTGCAGCACATGCAGTAACTGATAATGCAGGTCATTTAAACACCAAACAAGTCCAGTTTTCCCATCACCTTTGAACTCGGAAAGGCTGTAGTCTTCTTTGATGTTGAGTATCATGTAGATGGGTAGAGGATTTTGACCCTCACTCAATGCCTGTCGCTCATCTGAGAGTTTGTGGTTATTTTTCTGTGAATTGATGAGAGACAAAGGGCAAAATCAAGGGACCTTCTTGTCATGGTCTATGGGCTTGCAAGATTACAGCAAAATAAATACCTGTTTTGCCTTTAATTTCTTTATTCTCTACACTCATTTTGAGTCCAAACACTTTTTAACCAAGGACACATCTACCCTGGCTTTTTTAATTGCAGGTAGGACACTCTTTGTCAAAAATGGTCTCCTGTTCTTCTCACTAAATACATCTACTTTATGTGTACATTCAAGTTCTCACAGGGAGGAGCAGAGGGAGAAAAACCAAGAACAGAGCTCTGCAGTCACATGCTCAGATACTCATATTCATAGAAATTTTCTGCTAATTACACAGAAATTGTGGGGACAAAATATGTGGGGACAAAACTGTCAGCAAGTTTGCAGGTGACAATAAGTTGGGTGGGAGTGTTGATCTGCTTGAGGGTAGGAGGGCTTTAAAGAAGAATCTAGACAGTCTGGATCAATGCGTCAAGGCCAATTGTATGAGGTTCAGGAAGGCAAAGTGTCCAGTTCTGCACTTGGGTCAGAACAACTCCAGGCATTGCTGAAGGCTAAGGGATGAGTGGCTGGAAATCTGCCCAGCAGCAAAGGACACGGGGTTGCTGGTCAACAGCAGCTGAACATGAGCCAGCAGTGTGCCCAGGTGGCCAAGAAGGCCAATGGCATCCTAGAAATAGTGTGGCTAGCAACACTAGGGCAGTGATTGTCCCCCTGCACTCAGCACTGATGAGGCCACACCTCAAATCTTGTGTTCAATTTTGGGCCCCACACCACAAGAGAGACATTGAGGTGCTGAAGCATGACCAGAGAAGGGCAGTGGAGCTGATGAAGGGTCTAGATAAAAAGTCCTATGAGGAGCAGCTGAGGAAGCTGGGGTTGTTTAACCTGGAGAAAAAGATTTTCAGTCCTCATCGCTCTCTACAACTGCCTGAAAGGAGGTTGTAGACAGCTGGGGACTGGTGTCTTCTTCCAAGTAACAAGCAATAAGACAGAAGGAAATGGACTTAAGCTGTGCTACAAGAGGAAAAATTCTTCACTGAAAAGCTGGAATGGATTCCCCAGGGAAGTGGTGGAATCAGCACCCATGAAAGAGTTCAAAACACATGTAGATGTGGCAACTGGGGACACAGTTTAGCAGTGAATATGTCAGTGACAGGACAATGGTTGGACTCCATCTGAGAGGTCTTTTCCAACCTTAACAATTCTAAAACCTCTTTGTTATTCAGCAGAAATCATCTGCTGGATAATGCTGGCATGCTCTCAGGCTAGTATCTGTTCCTGGAACTTCATTTGCTATACAACAGTATTCAGCAGCTGTTAGGGAAAACATAGGGAAAATAGTACCCCATCACTTAATGCTTTTTCCAGCAGAAGCCCCCAGAAATCAACACTAGAGATCTGGTATCCCTCTTGCTTCCGCAGTTTTAGCTCATTGGCATAGTATTTCAGGTTTTCCAGGGAAAAGCAGCTTAGTTTGCACTTGGTCATATGTCTGCGGACTTCACCAATCGGTCTGGATAGATCTCTGTGTGACCACTCAGTGCTCTGATACAAATGTGACAAGGTCCTGCAGAAAAGAAAGGAAGTTCATTGTTGTATGTTTGAGAGACTTCCACTTTTTAGACTTAGATTTAAGGTCCACATCAAATGAAGTAGTTGAGATTCATTAAAAACATCTTTTGGGCTCCGTTTATTACTGAAAAGATTTTTGGTCTTGAGGACTCTCCCAAATCACTGATGAAACCTCAAGACTTGCAAAAAGTCCCTCCATGCTATTAAGGATTATGCACAAGGCTGTGATTTGCAGCAGGGTGACTCAGTAGTTTCATCCTAGAGCTGAAACAAAGAGTCAAGGAAAAAGTTGTTGCCTGTAAGCAGTGCCTAGGCCATGCACTGGCTCAGGCAATGTACTCCTAACGCAGCAGTAAAAAAAGCTCAGGACTGAAGCAGTACACCATTCTTTACCAAAAGGAAGAGGATAAATATCTCACACAGCAGCCTACAGAAGTGATGAATGGTGCTTATGTTCAGGATCTCCTTACCATGTTGAACCAGACGACCCAGTAATGTATGAAATAGCGTCCAAGAGACCCAGCTTTTGAAGACCCAACAGGTTGCCTAACAGAGATGTCAGTGCCCGGGTGCCACCTCCTGTCGTCATGACTGCTATAACTGGTACCTGTTTAAACATCAACACAGCAGTGGTATGCAACACTTTGTTTACCAGTGTGTGTGATCAGAGCTGAGTAAATTGTAGCCTTTTAGTCCCACAAGAAATTCCAAGATTCCACTGTTTCTTCAAGCAGGGGGAAGGAAAAGATGAAAATCAGATATTTTATACAGAAAAGAAAGAAATAAATGAATAATTGGTAACTAGCTGATTTTGAGGATTTCTGTGAAAATCAATCATGTTTGATTCTAAGTTTTTACATGTTGGCTTATCAAAACAGCTCAAAACTTACGGTTTTAAGGCATTTCAATGTTAGGCTGCATTTTCCTCAGCAAAACATCATCACATGAGAGCTGTATTTTGAGAACAAGCAGAGTTCATCCTCTCTTGTAAGTCAAGTATAATGGCTAGATTACATTTCCTACTAAGTACCTAGAGTATATAATTGTGGTGATGAAGCCTAATTGCATGGAAATCTCAATTGTGTTACAGGAAGACAAATTCCTCTAAGAAACCCACTGAGAGAAGATGAGCCAATTGACATTTCCCACACACATTTCCAGGCAATTTGCAAAACAAATACTCAAGCATTTACTGATTCAAATCAAATTTCAGGTCATAGCAAAGTATTTTGATTTGGGTTTACGTGGCTATAAGGAAATATTCTCTTGCTGAAAAATCCAAAATTAGTAGTTAGAAGTACTTCCCCCTAAAAAATTCTTATACTTAAGAAACTGCTTTTTTCTGCTGAGACTAGTGTGCCAAGGAGAAACAATATGGTCAGTTTATGAGCAGAGGCAACAGTTATAGTGTCCAAAGCCATGCTGTCATATATTGCCTACCATGCCTTTGGTCTACCTTCCCCAGATAAAGGGAAAAACATGGAAAAGAGTCAAACCATTCTCAAAATGAAAACTTCTTAATTTCTGAAGTTCCTGATCACAGACCATGTTCCCTCCCTAAAGCACCAACCAACCTCATGCCAGGTGGATCCGAGCTAATATAAACCCTAACTCAGGCAAGCAGATCAGAGAAAGATGTTCAATGTCTTTGTGCTGTTTGAGGAACTGCAGCTGAAACAATGAGCATCAAAGGAGTTAGCCAGTGTTACATATCCCTTTAACCATTAGATTTTCTCCCTCCAAAAATCTGATAATAAAAAATGCCTTATTGGGCCTTGGTGACTGAATGATCAGCTAAAAGAGTAGGACTATCCTGGTCTGTAATTCACACATGAAAAAGAAAAAGCAGGCAAAAAATGTTGATTTATGGTATTCTGTTTTCTGGATAAATATGTGCCAGCAGGGTTTGATACGACCCTAGCTCTGACATTGCTTCATCCAAACATTTCTGATTGCTTGAAATGGGGCATTGAATGTACCAGGGCTAGTTAAGGAATTATATGTGAATGGATACAAGCATAACATATTTCTATTACACAGCATGTTATGGTCCCTGTGGTCCTCCCCATACCTCATGATCTTGAAGGTCTTGCTCTAAATGAAGTGCTTTTTTCAGAGCAGAAGCCACAAACTTCTTCCTTTTCTGTAGGAAATTTTTCTCCTCCTTACACAGATCAAACTCCAAGCGAACATCTAAGTTTCTTGACCTCAAACAAAGTCCAGAGTTAAATAGGTGGGCATGATCACTTAAAATTAATGTCTGTACCCATGTTTACAAGTCATGACTCTATTATTAGGTTTAAAAAAGCTGTTACTCTGGCCCTACAAAAGCACATCACAGGTGGTACAGATAAGGTAGAGAAAAGACTGAGAAAGTGTAAAAATTAGCAAAATCTTACAGAAAGCAACAGAAATATTCTTTATGTACACTGATTTTCAAGGAACATCTAACTTAAATACTGTCATTCATATACAGATACTATAAACAGAGGAATGTTTAGAATTTGTTGCCTCAAGACCTCCAGATTTTATAAATATAAGTACTCTGGATTTCTTACATGAAGGAAAAATGAAGTATAAACACATATTTTTCTAAACTCGTAGCCCTACAGATTTTGCAGCCAGAAAACATTATTCTCCCCATCCAAAGTGGACTCCTATATAGTAACATAACAGGAAAACTTACCCAACACAGTTAACCACCTTTTGGACATGGGTAACATAGGCTAAGTAGGTAAATATAATCATTAGCTAAATACTCTCTCCCTTAGTTACAGAAAAAGGTAAGAAAGCAAAAAAGCTTTGCAATATCTTTTTTCACAACCACAAAACCCAAAGACAAAATTCCTTACCAGTCATTTGATTTCGCATGTAAATTGATTGTCTCACCCTAGGAAAAAAAGCCCCACAGTATAAGCACTGGAAATGGTTTTATGTTCTTTCCTCTCAGTCAGCTCTGAAGCCCTTCCCTTTTTCTAAAAGCCATGTTGAGGTACAAAGCCATATCAATCAGAAAATCCATCTAATTTTTAAAACTCCTCCAAAACTACTCTTTTATTTGTATTGTTTCGTACTAAAAAGAGCAGTATATGGTAAAAACCAACATCAGCTCTGCCAGTGTGTTCCATCTTGACTCGTCATTTGCATTTGCTCTGGTCAGCATTAGTCCCACAGCTGCTCACAGAAATCCCTCTGTCAAACATTTGCCTGTGATTTTTGATTCTACTTGGTTCATATGAAAATGTACAGGTCCATAACCCTCTGATAGGAAATGTAAGGGCACTAGCAGTTATATGTCTAAACCTCTACTCCACACTGATCTATTTAACTCATGCCCATTAGTCTTCGGTCCATAACTTCACGTTTACTCCTGGAAGCTGGTATCAATCACCTTTGCTACTGCCACCTTCTCATTGAATGGAAGTGAATCCAGAGGAATAGTGAGGGATGCATGGAGGTCTTTTTTCTCTTCACTGGAAGTACACTGAAAAATAAATTATAATGTAGAAAAATATTTAATGTATACACCATAAAAAAGCACTGTCGCCAACTTACTTTTTTCATATGAGGTTCCCATCAAATAGTTTTCAAGCTGGCATCTAATATTTAGATTTCTTAGTGGTTACAGAGCTCTTTCAGAGCTGAAGCTGGTGAAAGATAGCTCTTAATTAAAAATATAAAATCTTTCCATTTGTCTCAGTTGAGTGTAGGAAAGCATGAATTTACTGCTCTTACTCAAGCTAATCATCACATACCGAGTACAAATGAGGCTTCTTCTCTGCCAAAGCCATACGCAGCTCTGACAGGCTGTACTTGATGTAATGGAAGTCCAGGGGCTTCACAGGTTGCCAGAAAGAGCCCAGAGACAGGGTCTGGCTCTCTTCATAGGATCCCTTCACTGAAAACAAGAAGTCTTTTTCTAAAAGGAACCATGGAAAGCATACAGAGAAGTTAATCCCAGAAGTGGAACATTAAATGGTCATTCAGAAGTTGTCATTTTGATATATAAACACTTCAACAATGCTTAAAAGCTCCCAAACTCTATTTATCCAACAAGGGAACATTACAAGAAGAAAGAGGAGAAGAAAGCAAACAAACAAACTAAAGCAAACCATAAAACACAAAAGAGTTTATAAAACAGCAGTAGCTGCTTTTTAGAAAATCTGACATACAGGCAATTGGACAAAATGTAACTTGAAATAGAAATATATGTTTACTTCTATTTTACAGCACTTGGAAGACTCATTGTCTCTAATAATTCCCTTTAATTTGAAAGTCCAGTTTTTATAATTAGTTAGCACCAACACAGTGTAATTGTTGGATCTATGAACCTGTCTATAGACCCCTAATCATCCAGTTCCTGTGCTCTAATTGTAAGAACAAAGTGGGAAAAGTACCAGAAAACAACACCAAAAAAAGAAAAATTTCCATTAACTGTAAAAAAGGGTTTTTTTGTTTCTAGTTTGAAGTCTAACCTGAAGGTTCTTTCTTTGTCCATCTATTGTCCACCAGGACTTCCAAGCAGGAAATTTCACGGGACTGTAGCAGAGATGAACAATGAGAGAATTAAGCATATTAAACATGCCATATCTGACTCACTTCACTGCTACCTGTCTTTGATCACTTGGGTCCCTGAGTCTGGAAAACTGTTCAGCCTGTGTTTGTTAGGCTGATAAGAGAAAGACTTTGGCACTCTGAAAATGTGTCAGGTTTCAGCTGAACGAAAAATTGTTGTTGTGCTTTGTTCCATCCACAAGGATGGGACTGGGAAGAGAGGGGAAATAACAGGAGAGATAATGCAAGTGTCCTGAGGCCTCCCAAGGGTAAACTGCTGGGGTTGCCAAATCACAGGCCTATCTTTGCAGCCCTGCTTGCTGGCCAGTCAAGGGCGGCTTCCTCTAAAAAGTGAGTTAGGGGCAACTGAGAAGGCAACTTTGGTATCATTCTATGGAAGTGGGGAAAACAGGGTGGCCATGAGGGAGTCACAAAGGAAGCGCACAGAAGGCGCACTTGAATGAAAGAGCACTTCAGCCTTTGTTAGGAGGCTTGATATCACCTGCTGGTGGTGAACAGGTCTCTGGGTATCCCAAATGACTGTGTACATTCTTTCCTAATACATCCTCCCACAGGGAGCAGCACAACAGGATGGCTGCCTGTCCAACCCACATCTCCCTCCCCTTCACCCTTGCCTGCAGTGAGTTGTTGGGGCACCTGCTAGATTCACCACCTCCCATTGCTATGATGAAAACAAAGATAGAAGAGCAAGAGTTTAAAATTACCACTAATACACCATTAGTGACAAGTCTTTCAGGAGGGACTGGACTAAAAGAGAAAAAAGAATGCAATCAGAACTAATATGACCTAAATGCAACCTTAAATGAACAGCAAGAAATAATATTTAAAGTTTGTCTTTTACTGCATAGTCTCAAACAGGTCACTGATTTTTTAATTTTGGGTGACATCTGAAACATGGTTTATTTTTTTTAAGGATAATGGTAAACAATAGTTGGAATAAGAACGATGACTGAAGTTCTTATTATCCTTATCCCTCTTCCAGCAAATAATGGGATAAATCAATAATCAGGATGATTTTTGGTAGATAAAGAACACAAAGTTTTAGCCAATATGCAACTACCTTGATCAACGCCAGCTGTTACTGTGATGCTAAGTATTTAAAATTATATTCAATGCTAGTGCATGTATGACTGCTTACAAAAGACAGTTCTTTGGTTCCATATGAATTTTACTCACATGCTCTCCGATGCAAACTCAACCTCTAGCATCTCCTCTGTCTGTAAAAGATTAATTTATTATAAGCATCTGAATTAATTTTCTTTCCCACTAGCTATAGTTTTCAATGATTATTCTAGCTCCTGAAACAGCTCTTCAATCAAATTTTTCTACAGCTCTAGGGTATACTAAGATGAGTGAAGTGAAAGCAATCAAGTTAGAGTGATTCTGAAAAGCACTCTCCCTCCTTTTTTAACCATCAGTCCCCAGGCCAACTGCTCTTCTGCATTTGCTGGTGAGGTAGAATAAAATGGCAGGCAGTCCTAAGTCTGCAATAACTGTTTGCTTAAAAATGTCTAAAGCCTTGGGGTTTTTTCTATGTAATGTTATCAGAAGACTGATACTGTTGTGTAGAAGAGGGCATTCTCAATTCTGATCCAAAGAACTCCCATAACATGAACAGTACATTGACCAGTCATCAGACAGTTAAGGAAGACTGCCTGCCAAAATCACTGTAGAGCTGAATACCCATACATACCCTATAAGAAAGGTCAGTGAAACAGCAAATCTATAGTAGTATCTAAAGTGAATACACAGATCCCATGCGGAAGTCATCATGTATGTGTCCAGGCACACTGAAATAATGAGATAGTGTGAGCAATTGGCCACCAGTGGATTTTAGCACCTCAGAATGGATCTCCGTGTTATATTCAGGTGTACACAAAAGAATTACAGAGCAGGGTATCAGTTTTTAAGTGAATACTCCAATGTCTGTGTCAGAGTATGACCAAACTCACAAGTGCTGGTGCCAGGAAAATAATTCTGACAGAGGAACTTTGTGCAATGGTGATGAAGTTTTGTATTTCCAACAAAACCTATTTGAGCAACAGAGTGAAGAAACAGGCAAAAAAGGGAACTCTGGTGTCATAAAAACACCTTAAGAGGCTTGAGGAGCTAGTAAAAGTCTTCAGGATTATGTCCAAGGTAGGGAAGCAAACTGTCTACTTTTCTGAGTAAGGTTTGGAAGACACTTCACAGGATACATGAAGTGCAAATCAATAGGAAATAAACCCTCCCACCTACAATTGCTTTAAAAGAACTTACTTAGGAGGTAATACCAAAAAATGTACTTCCCTCCTGAGGCCAAGGCAGTTTTATTCCTCACCTTTGGATTTAGCTGAAAAGTCAAGCAAACTCTTTCTCCAAGCTGGATTTTAGCAATATCAAAGAGAACAGTGAAGAGAAGATCATCTTTAGTGACTGTGTTTTCATCATAGACTTTGATCTCAAGAATATTCTGCAAACAGAAGTACAGAATTAGGATTTTATTCTGAGACCTTACAGAGGTACAAGTATATTAGGGAAGACAGAGAAAGGATGGGGAGAAGTGGGAGATCATGCACAATCTTTTCATCCACACAGAGATGAAAATATTCTGAACCTAGCACAGAGTTGGGTTTGTTGCTGATTTCCAGTGCAGAGTAATTTAAATGACAAAGGTTAGTACAACCATTGAATATGGAGCTCCCATACTGAAAAACATGTTTGGTCTCTAACTTGGTTTGTTTGGCCTCTAATTTGGTTTGGGGTCACCACTTTTCCCTGAATTGTGGCAAACCAGCCAGCAGTCAGAATGTATTGCTATTGGTGGAATAAAGAAATCCATGGATATAAGCAGCAATTAAAATACATTAAGGATGTACCATATAACTACTGCATGGTTGCATAATTTTATCCTGTAAATTGTTAAACAGATCACATGCAGATAATTACCCTGGAATCTACAGAAACTGATATGCTTTTGTTAAATTGTGCAAATCCCACTGTATAAATCTCCTGCCCTCTCTCCTCTGTTGTCTGCTTCTTTGGACGGATAGGAGAGGGTAAGAGTCCCTCCTGGGCCTGGTTGGTACCTGGACATGGGCTGGCTCAGAAGTGCCTCCCAGAGCACTGAGCAAATGAACATTATTTGCTGTTTTCTCAGTGGGGCAATAATTCAGGACTCTGTCAATATATTCAGCAGCTCATAGTCATGTAAATTACAGGGAGCGCTTTTCTCAGATTCTTGCTTATGCACCAGATTTAACCAAAACTTGCTAAGAGGTTTGATGCTGATTAAAAACACACAGGTAGGCACATGGTCTTACACAAAAACATGGATAAAAAAGAATGAGCATGTGAATTCTGTTGCCTTAGAAGTTCATAATGAATCACAGAAAGATTCACACCTAAATCTGATGAGTGACTGAATAGACAAATATACTGAAAGACACGCCAGAATCCAAATATTCAATTTTGACATCTATAATTTTGTAAAAAACCAGTAAGTGAGAAATCACAAGTGACCTTGAGTTTGTAGTTTATCATCAATAAGGCTGCTGACCTCTATGGCCACATATGTAAACGCATCACACTGTGCCTCAGGCAGAAAAACAATTCTGTTTGGGGCTGACAGGGTCAGTCCTGCCTACCACACATACTGACAAGAGGCAGAGAGAAGCAGCCACAGCAATGTGGTTTTTAGGAGAGCCATAAATAGCCTGTCAGGATTATGGAAGGTGATGGAGGTGATCCACCTAAAAGCAATAGTTTACAGCTAGAAAGCACTGAAGAGCAGATCAGTTTTCATTGTTGAGACATTGCAATAGACTGTCCTTATTTGGCTAAAATTACTAACTTATTTTCTTAGTGATCTAGTGATTTGAGTCCCTCAGTTACTCCCAGTTAGCCAGAGGGGGCACGCATAGGGTGCTGGATGGCTAAGGGGGCTCTCCAGCTGCTCCACTGGGATTCTGTGTGGGAAGCAGCCAGCAGTGTCTGGGCACTTCGCTGTTTCTATCTGCTCCTGACAGGGTGTTGCTGGGAGCCAGGTAATGAGCAGAGCCATCCCTTGGCAGAGCTGCATGCCACTGCCTCTGGAAAGTGTCATCCTCCTGGAGCTGCGTGAGTCATGCCCAAGCCTGGGAAGCCCTTTTTTAGCCAACTGTCAGACATGCAACAAACCAGCTTCTCTTCAGCAAACACCGCTGTTCCTGGTGACAACCAGCATAACATATATATATACGTGTATATATATATAACATCATATCCAAACAGGTTTTTCTCTTCTACAGTGACAGTATACTATGTAGTTTTACTGAGCTCTGGTTACCCTGATTGGGGAGGTGAATACTTCAATAAAATACAAGACAGGAAAGGAGAAAATAACAAGACAAGCAGATTCTCGTTCTGCTCAGAAGATAACGAGCAGAGCAACTGCAGTGTATACAGAGAAACCTGCAAGAGCCTTCACTCAGTTTGCTGTACCCAGACAGCAATGAAGCAGCAGTGACAGACATGCCAGAGCACTTTGGCTATCCCAAATACCCAGGACATTCCTTGTACAGCCCATACTGAAGCCACAGTCACCACCCTGCTGCTATTACTGGGGCTAGTGCTACATGCCTTGTCTCTTGCTGCAAACTTCCCAAATACTACTCCCTGAAAGACTAGTTCAAGCAGCTTCCTGTGGCCAAGATAGTTTCTCTAACTCTACTGTGTGGTATTGCAGTTGTGAAAAACCTGTTAGCAGGAGCAGGTGCTCTGGTGCAAGAGTTATAGATCAGTGGGTGTTTGTTCCCATGCTGCAATGTTTTTCCCTTGCCTTTCATCTGCCTGATAAACCTGCAGGGCTCTGTGAAACTGTGGCTCTCTGGCACTTTGGAAGGAGTTGGAATGTTTTTTAGGTTGTCAGGAAAAGCACTGGCTGTAGGCCACAGGTGGGCAGACATGTTAAAGCTGAAAGATGTACCGAACAGGAACCATCCAACCTCTGTGGAAGAAAGCCTGAGAACGTGTGTCATGGGTGACTTCTGCAGTCAAAGAGGGATTATTCACTGGAAACCCTATGGTGTAGCAACACTTAGAGCTATTCTGAATACTCTTTTGCAGTACCAGGGGACTGGCCTGATGATTTGGCACTTGAGAGAGTCCTGATCTGCCACCAGCACTGGGAAATGAACAGTGCCGGCTGTAAAGCAGACATAGATCGGCCCAGGTGTGAAGTAAGCTTGGTTTACTTGGCCTGCTACTGATCTTTGTGGACTGCTAGACCCTGATATTGATGCTGTCTTTTGGAGGGTGCAGACAGTGGGATTTGCAAATCTTCTTAAGCTTTAACACTTATCATGACCATAGAACTTCAGCTAGTTGGTTTTTGTTTGGGGTTTTTTGTTTGTTTGTTTTTGCAAAATTTAACTGTTGGTTTCTTTTTTTGTTGTTGTTTTTGTTTTTTCTTATTGCAGGTCATTACAACAGAATAGTAAAAATGCACAGCCCTGTGATGCTTCTACCATCCAGCTCATATATGTCTTTACACTATTCAATTTACTCTGAAATTTTCATCTTTACTCTTGAAAAGCAGTGATAAGAAAATAAAAATGCAGGGGCAGGAAAAGTGAAAAGTAATAGAACACTGTATGAATGGTTGTGAAATACTGTGGTTCCTTTTTACATAGCAGAAAATCAAATTTATTTTTGCTGCTGCAGTCTACTCCAAATCCCTTTACCTCCCTCATATGTATTTATTTTTATTTAGCCCTACATATTGATCATTCAATGACATCTCTGCCCCAGAAGAAAAACAAATGCACTCTGCATCTTACTTTTACTTGGCTCTGGATCCTGAAGCAAAATGTTTCATTCCACACTGGATCTTTGCAGTTCTTGATGGTTTTGGTCCGGACACTCTCAGGAGAAGCAGTGGGCAAGAACAGGCTTACATAGCAATCGGTCTCACTAACTGTATACGAAAAGATATATTGTAACTAACAAATTACTACAAATATCTTAAAGCATAGCCTTATAGCACTGTACATATAGCAAGGTGCAAAAAGGAAATACCATTTCTATTATTTTTCTGACAGCTCCTTATTCAATAGCTTTTACTACTATCTATTCTCTTCTGCAGTTGGGAGCTTTGGTCATTAATGGAAGTTCAAAGAAACTAATGCAGTAAAGACAACTGGTAAGAGAAAAGCACACAGAGCCACTCTTACTTAACAAACCCATTACTGGTATATCCCCTGGTGGTTGCAAATCAAGAGATTTACGTCACGGAGAAGAAAAAGGCCTACATTTTAAGTGAACATTTTTAAAGGGTAAAATACTTACTTAACTCTTCAAGCATTTAGACAAGAGTCTGACTTTTTCTTTGCTTTTGAGAGGGGACCAGAGGAGTTCAAGAGGTTCTGGGTACAAAGGATCTTCCCCATCTGGTCCTGCTGCCCCCACACATCTTTAACACAGTCCACGTAACAAGCTGACTGTCTCACCCAAAATGGGATCACATCCCTTCATCATCAAAGAAATATGCAACAATACCAGTGCAGTTTTATCTTACTGATTTAAACTCTGAGCTTTGATAGTGAAGAAAATTCTGATTTCTGAAAAAGGTGGTAATGTAACAGCAGGTTGAATATTAGCTACAACTATGGAATTAAATCTTCATAATACATGGGGGTTGCTTTGGGGTGGGCTCCCAGGAACCACACCCAGACACAATCTAGGGCAAGCAACCTTCTGGCTGGGTGAGTGCAACTCTCACAGAACCATAGAATGGCCTGGGTTGGAAGGGATATTAAAGCTCATGTAGTTTCAATGCACCAGCCTTGGGCAGGGACACCTTTCACTAGACCAGGTTGCTGTATGTACTGGGCACTGCTGCAGGGTGTTGGTGAGTTTTCTCTTGTGGGATGCCAGAGTTTTTGGATGAGAGGCAGGTTGGGTGCTTGTATGAAACTAACTATCAGTTTGTGTGTTAGCCTGACCTATACCGAGTATTTGGTGGTGGTTAGGATTCTTTCTGACACTGCTAAGAAGATGATGGGTTTAGCAAGGAGCAGTGCAGGGCATCTCCCCCTAAGAGCATAAAAGAGTTGATGCCTTATGAACGTGTGGTAACAAACTGAGACTCCTACAATATAGTGAAGAAGGGTGGGACTCTCTCTAGGCTGTCATTCACCCTTTCCAGCCCTCCCATTTTGAGCAAATCTGTCTTTTTTAGACAGTGGACATTTCTTTGCTGGGAAACTACAGTTGTTTCTAATGCCTCCAGCTCTAAGAACTTCTTGTGTATTCACAACAACAAGGCAGATTTGGGTATAGCAGGTGGTGTGGTACTGTGGATACATGCTGAGAGGAAGCATGACCAAGTGGGTAACCTGCGGGAAAAGCTCTCACGACAGGTTGGCTGCAATCACAGCTCTGCTCCAGACTGCTAAGTCACTCTGGGCAATTGCTTCCATTTAAATTTATCTTGTTTCTCTATCTGCATTTCCCCACCAATATAACAGTGATGACTATCCTTTCCTCTTTTGTAATCTGCTTGAGCATCCCATGATTAAAAACATAAAAATTAACTCCTGTTATTAGTATTTCCACATGACCCACAAGAAGAGAATGCCTCATCGGCAATTTTATTGTTCTTTCTCTACCAGTCTCTTGGTTCTCATCCCACATATTCTTTAAACTTCTAGTGTAAACCATGTTGCAATGAACAGGTGTTGCTTAAAGCAATTTGTGCAATCAGGTTATGTATGATTTGTGTTTCAAGTCTCCTGAATACTGTCCAAACATGAAACATCTTCCATTTTTTCAGCATGCATTTGATGTCCATAGCAAGTAAGAAATTACTTTAACATTGCAAATTCAGATGTCTCTAGTTCTTGTGTGTAACATTAGGATATTTTTATACTTATTACTGCAATTTTAAAAGGCAGAATGTGTACAATATACCTGTTGATAACAATTTATTGGTAAAGGTGGTATTAAAATATTTTCTTTAGCTCTCATCCACACTATTTTCTACAGTTCTTCCATTGATTTTTCACATTTGAAAATGATAGTATTGACTTTTCATAGCTACTTCTTCAGATGGTGCCCAAGAAGCAGGCCATCTGTTTCTTCAGGAGCTGTATCTGTCACTTATTCACTAATGATGTATGTATGTTTCAGAGAATTTGTTCATTTATGGTCTGGGATATCTCTTTGTTGTACATACTGGCTATGACTCCTGACTGAGAAGAAAGGCATTCAATATTTTCAGAGTATGAAAGAAGCACTAAACTTGTAACTTATATTCTTGTATCTAGATAGAACTGTGTTAGGATCTCTGTTCAGTCCTTCATCGTCTCTGAACAAAATAAACCTATAGGCAACTCAAGAAGTTAGCCCAGTCTTTAGCAAAGCTGTTCACCCTTAATAAGAGTAAAAGATAAAGTCCCACAACCTGATGATCCACACTTAACACTAACTCAGTTAGCAACCCGTGAGGCCTCAGCTGCAACAAGAGCTTAAGACAAGAATGCAGATAAAGAGACTTGACTCTGAAAACAAGCAATTAAAGGAAGAACCCTGCATGAAGAACAAATCATGCTCCTGAACAATAATGTTGTGGGACGCATATGATGACATATATACAACACAAATTGTATTTTGGACCAGATGCCAAATACATTGTTAAATACAATGTTAAATAAACATGAATGCAAATGTGGTGTTAAATGAAAGTGCAGATGATGAGATTTAGCACTGAGATCTCTTTGCATGTGCTTCTAGCCCTGGACAGGAACAAGTGGATGCTCACTCAGTGTCTTCCATGTTGCATTCTCTTCCACTCTCTTCCTCTCTCCTCTGTAAAAGGCTTTAACTGTTAACAGCTATTAAAATTAAAGATGTCCAGATTGAAGAGGATTGACTTAGTCTGGTATATTAGAAAGAGCAGAAAGACTCGAGTTTGCTAATTAAACAACAAGCACAAAACATGGAAATAGTCAATTCTGTAATGTCCCAATGACTGAGATAAAGAGGATAATTATCTGTGGCTCTGCATGGCCACAGCAGAAAAAACACAAAGACAAATATTAGAAAACTGCTCCAGCAATTAAAACATTAGCTCTAGCAAGAGAGATTTTATAAATTTTCTAGGTAACTCATTTCAGAGATCATTAGTACCCAGATAGGTATCAGAGTGACAGAAAAGCTAAACTTCATCCTGCTTCAGGAGAAGAGGACCAGCCCAGGTGAACCTACAAGGTGTCATACGGAATTGCTGCCACATAATGCCCATGTTTATGCCGGAAGGCAATAAACAGGATAGTCATGTCTCGTCAACTCTACTACATGGAAACAAACTAACCCACCTCCCTGCCAGGCTTGGCTCTCAGGGAAAGAAGAGGTAGGACATCCCAATATGGTACACCAGCCCAAGAGGTCAATTCCCAGATGTCTGAGTGCTGTCTCCAAAGCAACTCCAAGCCTCCTCCTTTGGCACATATGAAATAAGACTCAAAGTTCACTGGAAGAGATACCATCTTTTCTTTGCAAATAGATACGGTGTCCCAGTAAGAAGGCCTAAATCCACACCTAGGGTCTCCATGTACCATCACAATACAATCATCAAAATGAAATGATACACAAAGCAACACAATACAGAGAAGCCCATGGACATCTGATCTCATGCACTGAATGAAATCATGCATTTCCATAGGCACAGCCTTTTTAGACTTTTTATAAGCATTGCCACTATTTCACTCTTCCCACTACCAGAGCATCAGCTAGTAGAACACAAAGTATTGTGTATTTTTGGCAACAAGGTATTATCAGTCATATTCTCTTTGCTCCACCTCAGACCATCTAGCAATGATATGTGGTGCATTCTCAGATCTATCATTAGAAAGTATTTTTAAGAACATCCTTTCATTTCTATTTAAAAATAAATTACCAAAATAAGTCTCAGCCAGACATCAATACTATTGATACAGGCACTGAAGGAAGTTAGAACTGCTGAGCATCTGAAGAAACCATTATCAGAGGAAAACATCATGGAAACAAACTTGGAAAAAGGCTTCAAGCAGTACACAGGAATGCCTTGGGTTTCAAAGGAAATAGGAGAAGGAGCAAAATCAATACCAAAAAGAGCTGAGCCAACAAATCAACACTCACAAATTTTCTTTCTTCAGAAGGTGTTCACAAGAATATTATTCAACTCAGTAAGGGAATAGAAACAAAAATATTTTCAATGTTTAGCTAAATCTTTTTTTTTTGCCTTAAACACCATTATTTTGACTCAGAAATGCCTCTGATATGCTTTATAAAAACATGTACTTATAGAACTTTTTTTCTTATTCTCCTCCAGGATTTTTTCTGAAAAAGCAGAAGCATCATGGGAAATGTAATCTTGCGCAGGAACTGACACTAAGCTGCAGCCCTGACAGTGAATTGCAGCAGTAATTCTGATTTGAGTTTTTCCATTGAGATTGAGAGTTTTGAAACAAAAACTTTACTACTGAATAACTCAACTTTATGGCAGGAATACGTCTCCTAGATAACTTTTCTTTCAAGTAAAATTTGGTACTGAATGGAAAGCTACAAAAAAGCTGTAGCTCAATATGATAGTGATGACAAGGTTGGCTGATTGGCATGAGGTGTTCTCCTTTCACAGTGTTTGATGTATCTGAAAACCATAAAATATTTGCAAATATGATGAGTGAGGTTAAAAATATCCCTAAGTCTCACTTACAGGAAGAAGCTAGCACTGATAATCTGTAGGAATTTGCTGCAGATTCTGTTCACATAAATAGAAATAGATACCTGGAGATGTACTTTGCTTTATAAGGTTAAAATGGAGCAGCTATATCATATCACTCATATCAGCAGCATTCATCTAGATGCACATGAAAAAATATTAAGAGAGCACAGATGCATAAAACAAAACAGGTCTCTGCTCAGAAGGCAGGGAAAGAATGAATCACTAATTACAGATATCAGCCACACTAGGTAATGCATAACTGGATGAATTGTAGATACTGCTGTCTTGATGAAACCAGAAAAAAAACAGGACAGATTCTGAAGTGTATAAGAAAATATGAATGCATTTAAATGTAATTTTCACAATAAAATACTGAAGATAGGAAGTTGCACCTTTTCTCCATCAAAGGAATACCTCAAGAAATCCTGAAGCATTTCCTGCAATAAGTAAATCTCTGTTACCAATCTTCATGTTCTTTAGGAATTCTTTGAATGCCCAAGTAACAACTGATAATGCTATTAACACAGATGTGCTTATTCAATGTGTGGTTAATGTTTAGTGTCAAGCAAAGTACAATCTGGTCTTAAACTCAACACACAACTGTGTAACAGTAAATAGGATTAGAGCAAAATATGGTCCTTATCAAGTATGATCAAAAATTCCAAGGTACAGTAACTTTAAAGAAGATATAGGAGATTGTAAGCATGGGAAGAGACAATGCTTTCCTCACTTTCTTAAATGGTGAGAAGGTGTTATGCAACTGAGCCTAAGGAAATTTGTAAATATAGAAATCCTATTCAAGAATCAAAGCACATGCTTCATCATAATTGTGTTTTCTGAGTGCAAACTATAAAATCACTTCCTGAACAGAATCTGCCACTGCCTTTAAATTCTGCAAGCCAAATGGCAGAGGAGGAGTGAAGGATCTTGAATCACCACCTGGACCTGTGTCCTCTCAAAGCAGTGTGTGGTTCTACATTTCTGCCAACGTAACCTAGTCATTCCAGCCTTTTCTCCATCCAAGCTTTTCCTTTGCCTCCACCTTTTTCAGTCCTGTTTTGAAGCAAGTTTTGACATTTTAAAATATTATAAAACATTTTGAAAGATGTTTCAATCACGTGTAAACTAGAAGCCTCCACTAAACTGGGGGATAATGAAGTGTACTAGAAACCTGTAGTACCATCACAAAAGGCTTTGAATTTCATACCTGTTCAATGAAGGACAAGAGCTCAATGCCACCTGCACTGATAGAGTATTAGAGCACAGTAGCTGGTCTCACTTTTGCCTTTGAGACAGAGATGAGCCTAAGGTTCGTCATTTACCTAAGGTTCTTTACTTTTTCTATCAGTCTCTCAGCTGGTAATCCATTCAGTCTCCTAATGCCTCTGGGAGGCTCCAGGTGCCCTTGCTGAAGTCCTTGCTTTGGCAATGAGGAACTAAGGTTTTGAGCAACTCATCATCTTCGAGGTCACACTAAGAATCTAAAGGAAGTCATGGGGGAACACCACGCATAATATCTTTAACCACCAGACCAGCTTTCTCTTTTAGCACATAGAAGTACACATGGCTGCAAGAAGATGCATGTATGCCTATATATGAACCATTGATACCTAACAATTATTTCCACAGCTGTAAGGAAGCACCCTGATCGAGAACCCTAAGCAATTAACACGGTAATGATCTCCTTGATTATACATAGCATTGTCCTTTTTAGTGACAGCTTATAATGGTATCATGGCACAGAGGAAGCTTTTTGTCTCCACGCTACTTACCATGAATATATCACAATAAAATTGTATACAATACTATATACACTACAATCTATATACTACATTCCATCATGGCCATCAGAGACTTGAGAGAGAGAAACAAGTGGAAATAATGTTTTAGACTAGAGAACACAAAATGGGTAACCTGAGGGAAACTAAGTTGATGTGCGTGTTTGGTAGCAATGAACAGAGGAAGAGAGTGAGCAGACTTGGTTAGCATGAGCAAATGAAACCAAAAAGAAGGCTAAAGAGAAAGGAACAGAGGCTTTTAAGAACTGTAGCTGTGAAACTGAGTCCCATAATATTCATTGAGATTATCCATTCATTTTTTACTCATATTATTAACTGCAGTTATGAATTTATTATAAATATCAGTCACGACCAGAACTCCATTTCATCACATCCCTCAGTAGTCATGCAGTTAATTTTTGATCCTGATCTAAGCAGTTTACAATTACAGTAAAAAAACCCCTGCTTTGGGATATGACATCACAGGGAGGATCTTCTTGTGATTAGCAGTTGTTTTTATACCTGTTTCAGTTTCTTAACCAGTTAGGAAATCCTTGTTTATAGGCTTTGTTGCAACTTGGCAGTTATCCACATAATGACTTCTCTGTCCTTGTGCAGATTCCTCTTGCTGAGCATTTGTCCTGGTCTGCTTTTAGGATTTCTCTCCATTAACAAAAAAACAGCCTGTTTGAGCTGTGGCATCAGGATCTCATTGTTGCTACATTTGAGTGACTATCCATGTGCAATGAAATGCACAGTTGATTCCCCACTTTCCTTTTGAAGTCTCCACTTGTTATGCTGCCCATAAATGCACTTCAGCCTAAACCCTCTGAACTTAGTGTAGACCACAAAGTGAGCTTTGCTATACATGTCAATACCTCACTCTTCCGTGGCAGTTTTTTAACAGGTGTTTGTGAATTTCTTCCTCTGAGGACTTCTCTCATAGTTCAGGTATTAAAACCTTGCTGCACAGTTGGGGGTTTTTTTCAACATAAAGAATATTACTATGCTTTCACACTGGTTTTCTCATTCAATTTAATGCTTTTTAACACAGTATAATTTCTTGTGCTGTGTATCACACCATGTGGCACCGCTCCACTACAAAATTAAGTGCACCAAAGGGAGTGTACAGGTGAAGTGGGGATAAAAACTCTGACTCTCTGCTGTGACACAGATAACTTGCTCTTGGTTCTCATAGGGAAGATAAAATGTGGTGCTCTGTTGCACAATAAAGAAAGGCATCTGGGATGGGGAATGGATGAAGCAGCTCCTCTCAGACCCTGCCACCTAGCATTGCCTCTTCTGGCTCATGATAACAATGTCCTTCCTCCACATCTCACTTTGGAAGAAAATCTCCAGTGATACAGCTTCAAACCTGCAATCAGGTAACCAAATGTCTGCTCAAAATAAAGATACAGGATAAAGACTAATAAAAGGTAAAGAAATAAGATGAATAGCTATGGATTCCTGGAGCGTCTTTTGTCTTTAAGAATGTAAAGACCGTAATTTCCAGCTATTATAAAATGCAGAGAAAGAGATAAACCTCCTTGATTTTAGGGCAGATATTTGGTTATCAGCTCTGCAGGTGGTTGTCTTGATGCTATTGTCAGGGCAACTTAGACATTCCCTTGGGCTGGTGTCATTTAAGCCAGAAAAGAATTCAGCTGAGATTAAAAGGAGAGGGAATTGAATCATCCTTTCACTTTTCTGTGAGGTTGTGTTGTTTTCAAAAAAAGACAATATCCCTGTGCTAGGGTCAACATCAGAAAAGCAAGAATTGTAGTCTCCATAGAGGCAAATATTCTTGCTGTTCACTTGATCTTATTTATATGCAAAGGTTCACATCCTTTCCATTGTGTATCTGTCTTGTTCTTTCCTTCTGAGGCAGATATTTGAGCTAACCTTTAGCTCACTTTCTGCTACCTGAGTAACTGCTGAGAGTTTTCTCTCTTCACTTCCATTTTCACCCACTCCACAAAGTGCTCAGAAACATTTCAGTGATGCTTATTTATTCTGAAAAGTAGCCTTTGAGTACATTTCAGTATAGTTTTAACAAAAAAAAAAAAAGGTTGTTTGACAATAGGTCATAAAACGTTCTCTTTATATTTCTACTTTTTTAAGTAAAAAGAAATTCAAAAACTGCAACTGAGAATTAACATCTGAATTTGTTCATCAAAACTGGCTCTGAACCTTTTTAGCTGTTAAGGTGCTTCATAGTACACCCCAGTAGATCTTTGCTACTTCTACTAAAAGCAGCATTCTATAAACCAAAAGATATTTTTTATACAAAATGTATTCTAAGCATAGTCCAAATTCAACTTTGCATCAATATTTGAAACCATGGTGTCACTTCATACACAAATACCAGTAACAGTGCTTGCTTATGTTCTCTGCTTTCAGAGCTGCAAGGAAAGACTGTAATACTCACACAGATCTGCCTTTCTCAGATTTTTCATTCTTATGATTTTCACAAAGAGGGAACAGCATGGGCATTCATCACTCTGCAGAAAAGTGGCAATTATTACCTGCATTAATATTAAATTGCTTATACTTCATAAACCATTATCTCTCTTTATCAAGAATGTTTTCCGGAAGTGGTGAAGAAAAAGTACATTAAACGTTGTGAGGTGTTCAGCTATTGCAATCAGGAAGAGCAAAATGAGGGATAAAAAGACCTGAACAGAAACAATTCCTGGTAAAACATAAAATCACAATGCTTCCCGATTTCAATATCTTATCTATGTTCAAAAGCATCATGACCACAGAAGAGAACGACATTGTTTGGTGATTGAGGCACCTCTAGCACAAATGGAGCAGCACTTACATTAAAGAAAACAACTTTGGCAGAGATGTTAATGAAACTTCCCCACCCAAACCAGATGATGCATGTTTGCAAAAAGGATCATTACCTGAAACATCAAGCGCAGAAGGAAAGACAAATAACTAGACAGGACTCAAACAAATTATTAATTCTTGCTAATTTTAGCACATGAAACCTTAGTTATTGTTTCAGTGGGGGTATTACCTAATCCCTCTCCCATTCTCTGCTAGCAAAATGATTCCATTAAATCCCTTTAGGGGTACCATGTCACTCCTCTTCTTTTTCCAGGAATTGATCCAGCTGAGAAGTTGGATACAAACTCTCCTACCATTCTTGAATTATGATAAGCTGCCCTTGGTCTGTATATTATGTCTAACTCCAAAACTAAAGGGCACAGCTTCATGCCCTCTGTCTAGATTCAGTTTCTGGATGAAATAAATCTCCTGTCCCTCCCCAGGAAGCCTCTGTTTCTGCTCTCTGTTGTGGTGCTGTTGCAGTGGTTAAGGGCAAGGGAAAGAGCAGAGAGGACAGCGTCACTCCTTGCTTTGTATGCATACTTTCCCTGCAAAGACCATTGAGAGGTTCTGTTCAAAAGGATGAATGTTTCTTTAACCAGCTTGGTTAGACATTCACATGTCTTATTTCTTAAATCAAGGGGATCCCACATTTAAGGTCTCCAAGCATCAACGCACACTTGTGTTAACACACATCCATGTTATGGAGAGAAGCTCTGTAGTCTCCATTTCACAACCAGGGAAGTGGAACACAGCATGATTAAATAATTTGCTCATAGGCAAAGCAGAGGTTAATTTCAAAGCTGAGAAGGGTCCATAGTATGTTCACTCCCTGGAACCCAACAGACTGTTTTAGGGCTTTCCCTCCTGGCTATGTTCCACAAAAAAATCTCCACACCTTCCCCCCCCCACCCCAAAAAAACCCAAAACAAAACAAGCAAAAAAACCCCAAGCAAACAAAAAAACAACTAACCAACCAAAAAGTCAACCTCCAAAGGTAATTTAAAAAACTTCTCAGACATTACGGACAGAGACAGATCAAGATTTTCTTTGTGTGTGTCAGTGACACACAAATATCAGACTAGGACTGTCTCCTTGTTCATGATTAATCACTGTTTTCAGGCAGTAACCCTCCTGTGTACATCCCTACCTTGCACAGCTACCTGGGCACCATGTGCATTTATCCTCATAGCTAGCAAACGCTGTGCTGTGAAAGAGCCCAACTTAATGCTTGACTCAAACCACAAATTCAGCCCAAATCCACAGTAAGCTCCTGTGAGGCACCTCAGACTGCTTCCCAACCTCTGTGTGAATCTTCTCAGCCAAAACTGCCTCCACAGGGCAGCCAATATCAGCAAAGGTATCACTCATCCTGACATAAGTAAATACATACATGAAATTGGAATAAAAACTCACAAGTTCACTTCTAGAATCCCAGCCACAAACCCACCTCAAGCCATCTTCAGCTCTTAAGAGCTTTTGCACTCTTACCTCATGAGCACTCCAGTATGAGCCCATCTTGCTCCCAGCTGCATCTAAGTCAGATACAGATGCCACTTCCCTGTTAGAGGCAACAGCTGGCAATGATTCACGGAGTACCTCTGCAAACTTTAAGGAGGCACCTGCTGAGGAGGAAGTGGTTTATCCATGCTCCACCTTCCTCATTGCCTGAAAGGGAAAGTATGAAGACAGAAGGAGAGGGAGTTCGCTGAGTTTATTTGGTAGCCAAACACCAGACATGTGTGTTTGGGGAATGCTGTACACACCAAGGTGCCAAGAATTATCAGCAATTCAAGATAAGGGAGTGATGACACATTACTTATGCATGGATACCTATGACTTGGCAGCCTAAGCAATGAACAAATATGAAGATAATAGTAGCTACATGTAGGCTGAAGGAAAGCAGTTCCACAGCACCCCAAACAGCAAACAAAAATATTGTGGATGAAATAATTTTATAAGACTTTTTGTTCAGCAAAATTGTACTTATTTTCCTTTTCTTAGGGGTAGAGGGGCAAGAGTTGTTGGTTGGTAGATGTTCTCCCAATTTAATATATATATTTGTCCATGGGATATACATTTTCCTGCTTTCAGAAGGCTTCCACAAACACAAAAGTTCTGAGAAACCAAGACAAAATACCCACCAAATTCTCCTGCAAATTGAAGGATATATTGATTCATCTTAAATGTTAACATCTAGATATTTTAAACACGGTGCAGTGTCATCTAATTATGATATGAAAATTACACCAAACTCTTCATATTTCTGGCAGAAAACTCTGCAGCAGGAAATATGCACATGAATAGCCCTTCCACAGGTTCAGCTACTAACATGCCCAGACGTCTGACATGAAACAATCACTTCAGAACTTCAGGTGATACTGTAGTCACCATACCCACAACTTGCCTTTCCCTTCTCCACACCCACACATCAGGAAAACACACAATAAAGAGAGTAATTTCTGGGTTTACAGCTTTACACTGAATCAAAATTACTTCAGTCATCAAGCATATTAGGGTTAGAAATCTACCCTCAATACCCTTTCAATTAAAGAGATATGAAAGCTTCCAAAGAAGCATGGCCAGCAGGCTGGGGGAGGTGATTCTCCTGCTCTATTCTACTCTTGTGAGATCCCACCTGGAGTGCTGCATCCAGCTCAGGGGCCCCAAACACTGGAAGGATGTGGACCTGTTTGAGTAAGTCCATAGGAAGACCACAAAGATGAAGAAAGGGCAGGAACACCTGTTTTATAGTTTTGCAGTGGCTGAACTGATATTTCCTGAGCCATTCCCCTAGGAAAGTCTGACTTGGGAATGAAAAGCTATGGCACCACCAAGAATATGGAAAATGATGTTTTCCCCATAGGTAAAACAAAACAAAACAAAAAGAAAACACAAACACACACACACACAAAACAGCACCAAGAACAAAAAAAGCGCACAAACCAAACAAAAAACCCCACAGCCAAAAAGAAAACTCTGAAGAAAACACAACTCTAAGTAAAAAACACTGAGAAGCTGTGGTTGTGGGCACCAAAGCCACTCTATCACACCCTCTTTTCAGCTGGATGGGGAGAGAAAACAATGAAAATATGATGAAAGCTCATGGATTGAGATAAGGGCAGGGAGAGATCATTCACCAATTACCATCATGGGTAAAACAGACATGACTTGGGAAAATTAGCTTAATTTATTACCAATCCGATCAGAGTAGGATAATGAGAAATAAAACTTAAATCATAAAACACATTCCCCCCACCCCTCTCTTCTTCCAGGGTTCAACTTTGATCCTCATTTTCTCTACCTCCTCTACCCCAGCCGTTCAGGGGGACAGAGAATGAGACCTGTGGTTAGCTCATGAGACGTGGTCTCTGCAGCTCCTTCGTCCTCAGTGGGAGGGCTCCTCACAATCTTACCCTTCTCCAGCATGGGATGTCTCCCATGGGAGATAGTCCTCTATGAACTACTCCCATCCGAGTCCTTCTCACAGGCTGCAGTTCTTCACAAACCCCTTCCATGGGGTGCAGTCCTTCTGAAACAGACTGCACCAGCATGGATCCTTGCCAGCAAACCTGCTCCATTGTGGGTTCCTCCCTCCCCAGGTCCACAGGTCTTTCCAGGACCTGCTCCAGCACAGGCTTCCCACAGTGCCACAGCTTCCTTCAGGCATTCCACCTGCTCCAGCATGGGCTTCCTCAGGGCTTGGAGGTGAATTACTGTGACCTCCATGGTCTGCAGGTGGACAATCTGCCTCTTCATCGTCATTTATCAACTGCTTAAATAGTTGTTTAGTAACTGTTTAGCACAGGCATCAGGCAGATCTCATCTCTGAAGCCTGGAGCACCTACTCCCGCTCATTCTTCACTGAACTCCTATCTGCAGTGCTGCTTCTCACATATTCTCACTCCTCTCTCTGACTGCAATTGGTACACAGCATTTTTCCCCCCTTCTGAAATACCTTATCCCAGAGACTGTCACTGATGGGGTCAGCCTTGGCCGTCATTGGCTCTGTCAGGTGTGAGGGAAGCTTCCAGCAGCTTCTCACAGACACCACTCTTGTAGCCACACTGCTACCAAAACCTGGCCATGCAAACCCAACACAGGAGTGTTCAGCTGAGGTAGGGAATGACTGTAAAAAAAACCAGCTGACAAAACAGCTGAGAAACAACCACTTCTGGAATAATTCAAGGAAAGAAAATGGAGGACCAATCCCTAAGGCCTCTGACACCTCTCCTACCCATGGTGTATGCTCTGCAGGAGTTTCCTCCACAGTAAGTGCTGCAGGGCATGGAGCTGGAGGGAGCCCATCCCAGACACTGGCTATCAAGTGCCTCTGCTTGAAGGGAATGTAGCTGTAGTGCCAGAACAGGCACTAGGGACAAAATATCTAGTGTGAACATATGAAACACCATGTCGGTGGCTGAGAAGCTACAATTTTTGGTTTAGCTCAGATTACCTGAGATTTTAAGGTGCATCATGAATTCTGAAAAGGGATATACAGAAGGTGGAAGAGGCTCTGCAAGATGTCTTCAGAGAACTGTTTCCATTGTCTCAGGAATACATGTTTTCTGACCAGTCTGAGGCTGGTAAAGCCAACTCCAGGAAGGAACAGGTGCTCACCGTTTACTATCAAAAAGTCCACAAAGCCAAGCAGAGTATTCAATCCTGACAAAAATATCCCCAGCAGGGAAAAACAGCTGAAATTGCACCAGAGTACCTCAGGGAGGCTGCAGACTTTGCAGAGCTGATGGAACACCTGTATCTTTGCAATAACAGGAAGACTTGACAAATGTTATGATACCCTTCATAGCAGGCATTAAGGAGTCCGTCATGATGCCCATTTTGACAGTTCAGGTACCTTACTTTGAGCTCATGAGTGGCTGCTCAGATAAAACAGTGAATGGGATTTTATGAGATAAGGTTGAAATTCTCTATGTACCTTGCTGGAAAAATTGTGGAGAGAAGAGACTCTTCTATGGCTCTTGCCGATTGTTTTAGGCCAAGCTTTACAAGGAGGTGAAGGACTCCTGTAAGTCTCATCTTGCTGGCCTTTGACAAACTCCCAGATACCAGAATCTGCCTTTCACAATGCTTCTGTGGGACTATTACCAAAAAGACAGCAAAACCCAGCTTCTTAACCAGCTCCAGTTCTAGAAAAGAACACCTCTCTTTCATCAGTTATCTCTGAGGAAGAATTCACACTAGAAGCAGAAGCTACACGCTTCTCTCTGCTGGCTCTTTCTTGGCCTTTATTGTGTTTGTGTGATGCACCGTGAGGAAATAAACAGAATATTGGCATGCTACTGCATTTCTGCAGTATGATTCTCTGTGTGCAATTACCATACACCCTGCAATCCCCTTTACATGTTATCTGTTTTGGTAATGGTTCAATTCGTTATATTGAACAAGCTCCAAATTATGCTGAAGCAAAACTGAATTTGCAGAGATGACTGCAGAACACACATGTGATCTGGGACGGAAGACAGTTGACTGTGAGTGGAAATAGTAATGGTCCTTCAAAACAAATTTCAAAGTTTGATTGAATTGGTAAAAATAGATGTCACCAAGACCTAAACTGCCACTGCTCCATACCTTCATTATGGAACACAAATTTGGTAAATGCAAATGTCCTTCATAAGATATTTATTTCATGACAGTTCATGACAAAAGAAGCACCTGGGGAAGCAAAATCATTTAAAGGTAGAAGATCATTTAATTCAAGCTACTTAAACCAAGTAAAATTATTTCAATTGATACTCCATGGTCACCATCCTTTGTGTCTGAATAGGGCTTTATGGATTTGCTATGAATAGTCCCAATGAAATATCAGAATATTTTGCATATGAAAAAATATTAGCGACTAGCCACCAAGGCAATAGGAGGTTGCAGGCAGAGAGGGCTAAACTATTCCCCTATCACACACAGCTGAATTTTTGCCTCTTGAACATCACAGCGAGACAGTGTTAACAACATAGACTGCTGTGTTTGATACCACAGCTCTGGATCAGAAAGCAGGTACTGCTTAATAAATCAAACTACGTGGCTGGGAAACAAATTCTTCAAGTTTTCATTTTTGAGAAGTTTACTTAGAAGGAGATGACCCCTGCCAAGAGCAGTGAATTAGCTATCATATATGTACTGTCATGGGAAATACTTAGTAATGGAGAGGAAAAAGCTGTTCAAGCAGAGGGCTGTGCTTGTGATACTGGCTGGCTAAGGGCTTGTTTCTTCCGTGCCACAGCCGTGCGCAAAGCCTGAAGAATCATGTTCTCATTATTCATGATGTTGTAACTTGTCAGCTTCAGGAGCTTGTTGAAATCTTCTGCTTTCAGTGAGACCTCTCTGGTTGAGTATGGAGAGGAGAAACTGGAAATATCAACCTTGCCCTGTTCCATTTCAGCAGCAGTACGTGACATGCCTGTCAAGGAAAAAAAGGAATATGTTTGTAAAGTCCCATGGAAATACCATACTCTGAATATGTCAAGAGTAACTAGGAGAGATCACAGATGCAATTAACTATGAAAATAAGTGCAGTGCTATGACGTCTGAAAAATCAATTTCTGAACAAAACCTATTTGAAAAAAAAAACCGTCAAATAGTGGTGTTACTAAACATTGTTCCACTGCAATTAATACCTTCTACTGGCCAGGTCATGGCACATCATTTTATGTAGTCACTAGTGCGCAAGTCTTACTTGCACGTTCTTGCATACAATGCAAACTAAATGGAATAAAAAGATATAGAGAACAAGAGAAAGCAGAATATTAGTAGCCTTGAAAATCATCATAAAAGCAATGACTCCATCTCAAATACTAGCCCAGAAGGACACAGTAGTATCACTTCATGTACTATTGCTCTGATTTTCCAATATACTCAACCAACACATTAAATGGTCTAAGTAGAAAGCACAGTGGTTCTCCACAGAACCATTTTATGCTGTGATTCTCCCCTAGAACTGATTGTCATAAAATGATCTGAAAAATGCTTTGTTTCTACAGACTAAAGTAAACGTTTGGAAATTACAGGAAGAAATTAGTTTCCATTCCTCTAATTGAGGAAGGTGTTTTTCTTTCACTGAATAGCATCAAAACTCAAACTAAAATTACACACAAGATTCCACCAGATTTTGCAAACAGTCTAAATCATCTCATTTTGCAATATATTTGTTATTAGGAACAAGCAAACAAAGAATTTTTGTATTGGGATGAGGAAAAAACACCCAGGGAGTGAGAAAGCTCACTATGTCAAAATTATCTGGGTGCTGTTAACTTACCAGGTGCTACATATCTTTGAAAGGTATCATTCACTAATGGAAAATAAAGCAGCAGAGGAGCTCCTGGGGTGTCTGCACCATCAAACATGTAACACTCCTTCAAGTTTTTCTCCTCATCCTTCAGCCCGATGCAGGGAAATGGAATTCCCTGCTCTGCGAAGTACCTGCAAGCCTGCTCCAGGGGCTGGTCATGGCCCAACAGCAGCAGGTGAAGGAACAGAAAACATACTCAGGATCAGACTGCTGTCAAAGCTAGGTAATTCATGCCAAGTTCATGCCACAAAACAGACTGAGAGCACTGGGCAGCCAGAAATACTGTGAGCACCTGCAGCCTCGGGAACTGCTTTTCTGTTGCCTGAGGAGCCATTGGGAAATACACCCACTATCAAGATGATAAGAGAGTTTAAATATATACTAAGGCACATCTCTAAAATAGGAATATGATTTAGGAACAGAACTGATGAATTCAAACTGCATTATAGACCATCATCAACTAGGTCAGAAAAATGTGGATCTAAACAAAACTAAATTTGCAGTCCAAGACAGTCAGATTCACAGTCACATTATTGTTATATATCTGTTTAGATAGCAGTATAACTTGTCAGTTGACCTCAACAGACTTTAACAGGGGTTTGAGATCAACCTACTCATTTCTATAACTTTGAATTTTAGAAACAACATGCGATGTCAAGTTAACGTATTTTAGACCTCAAAATATAGCACTAGAAAAATTCATCAGCAAGCTCATTTCTGATGACCAACTTTGCTAGATTATATAACAAAAAAAAATACTACCTCAGTTTGAATTAAATATTTCCAAAGTAATTCTGAGTACAAGATCAAAATATAGTGCAAGATACTATTTTTTTTTCATCTGCAGTACAGGGACAAGTATTTTTTAGTGGCATCACAGTGTAAGAGCATCATTAAAGTCTCTTTCACTTGAAAAAATACAGAATCTTAAGCAGTGCATTTTGTGGTTTTGGTGCTGTCCCTCAGGGAGAGTTTACAATTACAAGTCTATATTTTGAAGTCTAAATCCATCTATTTATGTGGTCAATATCACTTTCAAAATCTATGTAACCATTTTAACCAAATCAGATCGCTGCAAACATAGTAAATGCATTTGGTATCTTGCTTTAAGCCCACTATTCAAGAAGAAAAATTGTATGTATTAAAATAGAAAAAAAATAAAGATTAAGAGATTCACTGGGTTATTCCTGGACAGCTAGAAAATCATATGTTAAAATAAAAAGACAAAATTCTACATGCTTAAGCAAAATGCAGATTAAATTCAGCATCTGAATCATAAGGTTTTCCCAGCTATATTTGTGCTATTAAATCTTACATATAAATGTAATAGAAGTTGCAGCTTGACCTTCATAACTTCACTGTGCTGCTCTATATTTCACTGGTGAAACACTTAGGGCTATTTCAAAAGTAGCTTGATTAAAATAGAGATATTTTCCTTTCCAGAAATTTCCATTCTTCTTCTAAGATTTGAAAACAGCATGTTACTAAATTCCACTAAGTTTCACATTTGCAGACACCTGCCTGAAAGCCGCAGAAAGCAAAGGAAAAGTTGTTACTAAACTAAAGATAGTTTTGAGACTTCTCACCAAAGTCTGTGATCCACCTGTGTAGTTTAAGTGTATGATGACATCCACTTTCCTCTCTGGTCTCATAAGGGGTGGGTAACTGGTTTCAAAGAAGAAAGCTGCGTCCACCAGCTCCAGGTGTTCTGAGTTGCCTCTCAGGTCATTAGGAGAGGTATCTAGCAAAGTGTCTAAATAGTAGAAGATTCAGAAGTATTAGCAAACTGCAGAAAGACATCTGTCAAGTTAGAAAGTAAAAGGCAGTGAGCTTCCCTCCCATTCAGAATCTTCCCTTTGCTTTAGGACAGTGTGCAGCAATCCTAAATCTCCTTTGGCCTCTCCACTCTCATTTTGTTAGTGTTTCCAAACCCATGAATTGCACCAAAACCATGGCAGATGTTGCCTACATACAGAGCCCCACCCCAGCAATTTTCATCCCACTGAGGACTTCCAGTACCAAATGACCCAAAAATTGAGCAGCTGTATTAGTGAAAGTGAAAGGAGTTACTTAGGTCTCTCTCCTTTCAGTAAGCACTAACAACTAACCACAGAACCCATTTGATTCTCTTCAGGACGTACAAACATCCCTTGCCAATTCCCAGCCCCTGCACCTGCCACAATGACCCCCGAGACATGTAGGCAGGAGAGCTGTCCACACCTTTCCATTTTGTGAAATGTTCATTCTGGATGTACTCATTGTGCATCTGGAAGCCCCTTAGGAAGTTGTGGTACTTGGAGACAGCAGGGCGATCTGTCAGGATATCCCGGAGAGTTGTGGACAGGCCGCTCGTGGGAGTGAAAACACATGTGGCCATCTCGTATGGCTTCTCAGGCAAGTCTGGTTGTTCCTCTAGGGATACATGGAATAAATGACACGCAATTGAATTATAACCACAATTAAGAAGAGCTAGACACAAAGAGGAGAAAGGATAAGCAAGTCTTCTGTACCAATAGTAATCATGTGTTCATGGCTCTCAGCACAGTGATATTTTTCCCTATGATCTGCTATGAGTTTTTGTTAATTTCTTGACAAAAGTATAAACTTGTGTTTTTTAAACCCTGATTATCTACATCTGACTAAAGGAACACTGTCCTCCTAAAACAATATAATTTTGGAAGACATTAAAGTAATTCATTGTTCCAAGAAAACATCAAAGAAAATAATTATATTTATACATTTTAGAGTATTACTGCTTTTAGATTCCATGTAGGTTAAATATGAAATTCAAAGCTTGTGTTCAAAAGAATAGTAAAATTTTAGTGTTTTACTTTCAAAGTAAATACTTTTACTTTAAAAAAACCTAGTTGGTTCAGATGTGGACACCTGAATTCAACAGAAACTTGAGAATTATTTCTATGAACCCAAATATAAGAGTTTGGGGGTGTTCTTCTGAAAATAAAGTCCATGGAAATGGGACCCAAATCTGTTCACTGGCCTTGCTTAAATTTTAACATGAAGATGCTCATGAGTATTTTCAAGGAATGGTCTTTCAGTACAGAGCTCCCTCCCTCTGCTGATGTGATGGAGCTCCACTACACTGACTTCATTTGACCTCTACTACGCCTTTCAGCTTAGCCAGATTTTGAGGGAGCAGTGTGCTGTGCAGGGTGACTAGAAACAGAAACACTCATGCTTCTCTGTGGCTAACCAATAGATGGCATGAGGCTCTGACAGAAGTATTTCTTCCAAGCCTTTTAAATACAACACTTTAGGGACCACCTATCTCCTTTGCATCAAGGCCTGTCTGATGGTGCCTTTTCTTCTTATCACAATCTCACTATTTAAGCAAAGCAGTGGCTAGTCAATAAAATCAAATCACTTGATTTTTCCAGTACGTTCCATTCCCAGAGACTGAGAAAAACTCAAAAAAAATTGGAAATGTTGAGTGCAGTTACCCTTTTAGAGGGGACTAGAGGAGGGTACTTTTAATTACCTATTTCAGTTACTTTGTCTTGGGTCCACCTGTGCCAAAAGTCCTCTGAATTGTCAGCTGCATGCCAGGCATCCAAGAGGTTTTTGGAGAAGATGCTACTCCACATTCCTAGAAAGTGGGAGAGGCACAATAGATAGCGCTGAGGTAGACACAAAGCAGTTCTTTTAAAAACTGCTTTCTATTCCTTCCACAGCTCTTCTCTAACATTTTCGTGTTTCTATCCAATTTTTGCACAAGTCCAGACATCTATTTCAGTGATAGGTCTAACTCCAAAAGTAAATTTATTTCAGAAATAAATTCAAAATCTTTTCCCTTCCACTATGTTTTACCTGAAACACTTTTTTTTCATTTTACATTGACATTTTCCTATTTTCATTTCATTTCCTTTTTCTTTTGATGAAGAAATATTTTCAGCCAGTTCCTTCTCTGATTCCTCTCTTTCTTGCCCTGTTTATTTCTTTTCAACTTTTATTTGAGCTTCCACAAAGTCTCATAGATTTCCAACTTTGAATATTTTTTGCAAACTATGGAAAATGGTGATGCCTCAAAAGTGCTGACAAAGATACATGACAACTTATTTGTCATTTTAGTTTCATTTTATTATAGTCCTAATGATAAAACCACCTTTGCTAGCAAGGGCAGTTGAATGAGTCTCAGGAAACATAGAATCATGGAATATCTTGAGTTGAAAGGGATCCAGAAGGATCATCAAATCCAACTCCTGGCCCTGCACAGGACAACTCCAAAAATTACACCATGTGCCTGAGAGCATTGGCCAAATTGGTCTTGAACTCTGGCAAGTTTGGTGCTGTGACCACTTCCTTGGGGAGCCTGTGAGCTGAGTGACCCAGTAGCTGTGCTCTCACATGCATAACAACAGCTTTCTGGAGACTAATTTCCTGAATCATTACTGTTTGTATGAAAATCTTGTCACTTCCCTAGGCCAGTGAGTCACCTTGCATGAAACAGATTCGGGACTCGGGGAGCTTCTTCATCAGGCGACCCATGAAGAACTCGCTGCCAAAGTCCTCTGCACGAATGAAGGCGCCGTACTTCAGGAAGCCCACCTCGTAAGGTGTGAACTCCACCCATTCTGCCAACACATGCACCAACAATGTTAGCTCCACTACCAAAAATAGTCCAGTTGCCAGAGTTGGAATAAACCTTTCAGGTATCAGGTCTTAGAGGTGAGCTGGCTTAACAAGTGTCCTGAGCAAACCCTGCCAACAGCCACCACTGAATGATTACCTCACTGTCTACAAGTTTGTGAAAGAACAATGTCAGCAGTAATGGAAAATTTTAATTCTTCTTTCCCTTTATTTATCAAGTGCCAAGCTTTCTCATGGAAGGTGAACTCAAACACATTGATTTCTATTGCTTTTATTGCCTTTAGACAATCACGAAAAACATAGAATCGTAGAATGTTTAGGTTGGAAGGGACCTTAAAGATCATCTAGTTGCAACCTTCCTGTCATGTACAAGAACATATATTAAGCAAACTTAAAGCTTCAATGAATGACTTTCTTTAAGAATTCACAGCATTTCTGAGACTATGTCACAGAATTGTGTTATTAGTCTAAAGTTAATATCTGAATATATATAGTCACATGCCAAGAGATTTTAGAAGATACTGAAATGTTACTGTCTATCCTGTGGCTGCTCAGTTACTCTTTACATTTCTGAACAGTAGTTTTCCAGGCTTGGAGTGAGAATTTAAAACAATTCATCATTATTTATGGTATCTCCCCAGGTGAAAATATAGCTCTTTTTCAGAACCAAAACATTACCTCTAAAATCTTTGGTAGCAACTTTGTCCTTGACATTCAGGGCAAGGTAGATGGGCAGAGGGTTCTGACCTTGACTCACTGCCTGACGTTGATCAGAAAGTCTGTGGTGGCTTTTCTGAATTTGGAAAAAAAACCCAAAAAGTTATCTGATTATCAGGTCTTTAAATACATCAGCTTATGAAGTCTGAGATATAATTTTCCTGAATTTCCTCATAAATTTACTTTCATGTACTTGAAAAACAGAGGACAAGAAAATCATGTTATCGGGAATAATTTCTGTTAAGATAACTGGCCATGTTCTGCATTCAGTATACAATGACAGCAATGAGCTGCTTTGCATCATTAAATGTAAATTAACAGATCTGGGTAATTCAACTGTCATCATATGCTTCATCTGTTAGTCATAAGAGTTCTTCAAGGCAGCATGTTAATGACCTCTTTAATAATTTTTTTAAATACCATATTGAAAGTTAACATCCATAGAGGAAAAATCCTTGAGCTGTCCAATACTGAAAACCTCTACATGAAATGGAGATTTTGAGTATACTTCAGCCAAATTAAATTCTAGAGAACTTTGTTATGTAGCACTGAGGCTTGAAATACAATGTGAAATATGATATGAAATTATTTAATTGTAACTGTTTCCTCTAGATAAAATATCAACCAGGTTTACAGGATTTAAAAATAAAATAGCTTTTTCTCCAGCTATCATAGGGCTGCTAAATTAGGTGGAAAGTTTTGCTTCTGTCATTACAACAAAATTAGAAACTGGAGATCCTGAAAGATCAAATTCAAAGTGGTAAAAAGGCACCTGCAAAATCCCAGGTTTGGCAGCTAAGATTTCTCAGGACCTCTGGATCTATATACTTTCTGCCTACATACCAACTACAGCATTATTGGCCAGGTTCTCTTCCTAGGGCTTTAATTTCTTGTAATGGTCATAAATATTAAGTCAACAACTTTATGAGAAGAAAGATGTATAGACATTACCCCATCATTTAACATGGATTCAATCATGAGCCCCCACAGATCAATAAAAGAGGTTTTATGTCCTGCTTGGGTCCTTTGGCTCAGCTCTCTGTAATAATTCCTTAGACTTTTCAAGCAAAAAGCCCCCATCTTGCACTTGGCTGCTTGCTTCCGTGCTTCAATAATTACTTCTCCAAGATCCTTACGTGACCAATCAGCATCTTCATATAGCTTTGTCATTGTCCTGCAGGCAGGAAACACAGTGGAAAGCAGGGAGAAATGAACAAGATGCTTTTGAAACTCGGAGAATACACTTTGCAGACTCTCCTCCCTGAGCTTACTTTGAGCAGAAATGCAAGTCTAAGGGCAATCAGACAAAAATCACTTGATCTGGGATCCAATGCAGGCAGCTACCCCAGCTGTCTATGCTGTTTCTGTCCAACAGAAAATAACGAAAGGATCCTTTTTGCGAAGGATTAAGGATGCTTGCCCTTCCAGTAAAGTCTGCTCTTTTGGTTAGGGATAGCTTACTTCAGTGACACCAAATGTATGATGCACAACAGTCCTTTCATAGATGATCTTGGCATTCACAGCCCAAAGATAGAAGCAATAACTCAATTTGCCATCTTTACCCTGAGATCAAGACAAAGCAGGAGTTTTTCTTAACACAACAAGATCCAAGGAACAGTATCAAAATGACTCCTTACCATGTTGTGCCAGATGAACCGCTGATGTATGAAACACAATCCAGAACACGTAACTTTTGAAGACCCAAAATGCTGCCATACATGGCAGTGAGTGCTCTTATCCCACACCCTGCTGTGGTCACAGCCACTATAGGCACCTGTTGAGGACAAAAAAGAGGAGAAAGCATTGACGGAAAACTGGCATTAAGGCACAAATAATGTCAAAAGGTTACAAAAAAGTAACATCCAAACACCAATAAAATAAATCATATACATTACAGTCAAGGAAACACCACTCTATAAAGCTGCTGGACATCCCTGTGGAATATATTAGATCTTGGCACTTCGGATTTTTATAAAACACCGACAAAACTAAGTGGTTTGAAGCTCCTTCAAATGATTCAGTTGAAAGCCAACTAGAAACAGAAGTGTTGCTTGTCCAAACAGACAGCTGAACTCTTCGGTTGAGATTATTCCGGTGACAAACAGTACCCGGGAGGAGAAGCTACTGTCAAAGGCCCTCACTCATCCAGATGGAGGTAAAAAATCACTCCTCATCTCCAGGCTTGAGAAAAAGGAGAGAAGAAAATCCCCTAACAGTGCCCTTCCTGGTTACCTCATGCTCTTGCAGATCTTCCTCCAGATGAAGAACAGCCTTCAGCGCAGCAGCAACCACCTTCTTCCGATTTTGCAGGAAATTCTGTTCATCGGTGCAGAGGTCAAACCCCAGGCGGGCATCCAGGTTTCTTGGTCTGAAACACAGACCCTGAGTCCTGTGACCAGGGCACAAACATCATTGTTATATTAGTAGTAGTTGTCGACAACTCCAGCTGTGTTTGTGTGTGTTTACAGACTTGATTGTGAACAGTATAATGTAATAAATGTGAAACAATAACAGACTTCTGGTTTTATTTGCTCAGATAATTATTCTTTCCAGTTTCAAGAGTGTTGCCATACATGCCTGTAACTGGATCACCACTGTCAACAGTCACTGCAGTTGAACAGGGAAACAGCTACTGTGCCTTGAAGTTGTTTGCATAATTCAGAAATACACCTTCCTTGTGAAGCTGCTCTCTCTATCTGTGGGCATAGTAGTGCACACAAATCAAGATCTATTACTGAGATGATAGCAGCTTAGAAATTTGAAAGAAAGGGGACCCATGATTTAATGTACCATCAATGTCCAAAGGAGAAACTGGCAAATAAAATTCTGCAACCCAATAATGAACTCACACATCTGCTTACAACTGAGACTACATGGACCCCTGCTGATTTCAAATAGGCTTTGTGCAGGAACAAATGTCTCCCAGTTAGAGGATCAGGTCTTTCTGGAGACTCACTTACCATTCATTTGCCTTTGTGTACAAGTCAATTGTCCTGTCCTGAAAATCGCAATACAGATAGTGTAAGCAACGTAATCCTCTGTCTTCCTCCCCCACTCCATCTAGGTCCTGAGTTTCCCTATCTTTGGAGCCAGCAACACAGCTGGGGAACGTGGCCAGCAATGGTCTGGGCTGTGAGAGACAGGAACAAGCTCCAGAACAGTCTGGGTTGAATAGAAGTGGGCCATTCATGGAAGCTAGGTGGCCTTAGGGCCCCTCAGCTTCTCATACTTTAACTTCATTTTCTGGGAAGGTCATTGAAAGCTGAGTATCTGAACCACATGCACATGGATATTCTTTCTTTGATCTTCTGCTTCAGGCATTCCCTTCGCAAACGTAAGTCTTACTTGTCATATCCCTTACTGTTAGCTCACATACTGTGTTAATGAGCATGCCTATTAGACGTGTCTGAGGAAGTTAGTTTAAACTCAGAACAGGGTTGCACAGGGCGTGCCTGGAACCACGTGCAGAGCAAAAGAAAAAAATAAATATTGCATAGTTGTAGAGTGATTGTCATTCCCACTTTACACTGTAGCATGCGTCGTGTCTCACAGGAACTGAACCACTGAACTGAAGGACTAATCATTCACCAAACTGATGGTGTTGATCTACTTTCTGTTAAGAAAGACTTGTTCTCACCTCTGCTATTGTTATTTTCTCTTGTATAGGAAGCGAGGTCAGAGGTAGAGTCACAGACTCGTTCATATCCCTTTCATTTTGACTTGACATAGACTGGAAAAAAGGATAAGAGAAAAAATAAACAAGGCAGTTGCCTCTTATAAAAGAAAAAAAAAAAAGGGGGAGGAAAAAAGAGGCAAAACAGTCTCTCCTGTCTCACATACATGCATTTATGAACCCCCTGCAAACACAGATCTGCACACACACTCAGGTCTTAGTGGTCCCCAAAAAACTACAGAGCAAAGAGCCCAACTACATATTAGGGGCAATCACATACCCTGCTGAGACGCCTCCGCCGTGGTAGAGACACAGTGAGCGCCGACTGATTATACTTGATGTAGTGGAACCTGGCCGGGGAGGTCGGGCAGAGACAGGAGCTCAGTGTGTGGGTCTGCGTCCCTTCATATGACCCGTCCACAGTTAAAGCAAACTTTCTCTCTGAAGCAAAGGTGTTTCAAACTTAAGTTCTTCAAAAAAAATTGGATAATTTCTTTGTACAGTAATGTAATATGTATTTTTCTAAAGCAATTGCTTCATTTTGACAGCCAAATTATAGGAAAAATAAGTAAAACTGACTTATTTGAGGGTTTTAGCTTTAGAGCTGGTGTACAGAACGTGCCATACAGTAACTGTTGCCTTAGCACCACTGCACTTACATATATAGTGATTGCTGAGACTACTGCTCTGTTCATTAGATAAGGACTCCCAGGTGATAACAGTTTTGGAGGGGAAAAATCACACTCTTTTCTGATATTTTCAGAATACCTTATTATTATACCTGAACAATATTTTAGTATAACATACTATCTTATTGCTGAGATACTTTGAAAATTCCAGACTTTTGGGGAAGCAACGTGGGTTTTTGTAGCAGAGCAAAGCTCTCTCTGAAATCAGTAAAATCTCAGTCTCTCTATCATGTTTTCATTTTCTTCAACCTGTAATTTTATTTTTTTTTTAAATATTCCTAGCACTTCCAAAAACAATTTCTGGTGGTTTTCTGCCTCCATGCAATAAGCCTCAGATATGCCTATTCAAGTAGTTAGTAATAGCCTTTATGTTGCATGATATCAACCTATGTTCAAGGTCAAATATACTCAGTGAGTCCACACACTCAAAAGTATAGCATCAGCCTTCAAAAGAATTATTTCACTCATGCATCTTCAGTCATATCTAGCAAGCTTGTTCACTGTGACACCTGAGCTCAACAGGATCATCCACATGTTTAAGCAATGTGCTGGACTGGGGTCATCAGGAGGTGTCAGAATGAGATGCTTTAAAAATTGTGTAGGAGGTACGCAGTTCCACAAGTACGGACTTGACATGGCACTGCTTTAAGCGTGCAAGAAATGTTTCTGGTAATATACCATGTGTCTAGTGCTTCACCTAGTGGCATGTTTAATATTGTTATACCTAAAGAAATCTTATGAAGTTAAACGGTAAAAGAGACTTGATCCTCATTCTGTCCATTTTCTTTGTCTCAGAATCCAGAGACAACAGGAGTTAGCTTGAGTTTAGCACTCAAAAAAATCAATTCCTTGCACAAGTACTCTGGAAAACTGTAAGTACCTGGCAACAAGTTATTGCAAAGGAAAATATTTTGTGGGAAAATTAGACCACATGCTCATCACACCACATTCTGGAATAATCTGTATATTTTTTATCAACTACACAGGCCACGGGCATCAGTGGAATTTTGCCTTGCACCTTAAATAACTTTAAACCAGGATGTCCAGGTGTATAACACTGAGTGCTTTTGCCATAAAGTGGCAACCAGATTTGCTCGTTAAGTCACTGAAAGGCTCACCCATAGTGTCCTTCCTCAGCTTCCCACCGTTCACCTGCACATCCAAACACGAAACTTCACGAGACTGTAAGAGATAACCAGGGCAAGAGATTAAAGCATTTGCTATCAGCAGAATTCTGCCTCCTCCAGTCCCTTGGACACATGCCCAGTGGGTCTCAGGGCATGCACCTCAGGGGGGAGATGGTGCCAGCCTCTACAAGCTCGAGATGGGGTTGGGCTTCCACATGGGAAATAACAGATCATGTAGAGATCAGGAAAGAGAAGGGATCTGCTCAGTCCTGCCTGGAAGACCAGGCCTGCAAGGGCCTTGGTCACAGAAGTCTCTCCAAACAGGATGCTCAGCCCAGCTCTCCCTGTGCATATGAAGGGCTGTCACACACCTGAGCCCAGCTCAGTTTAGGCAGAGACAAGTGCTGGCAGTAACTCAGTTTTTGCAGCTTCAGCCTCTCTGAGTATGAATCACTAGCTAGGACAGCATGGGAAAGCCAATGGCAACACCAGCTTTAACTCTTGGCCAATGCCTTCCTGTCACCATATGAAGCAACAGCCTGATACCTTTAATATTGGATTTGCAATAAACATTCTTATATGGCAGGGAAAAAGATTATGAAATAAAAATTACCACTAAAACTCCATTAGTAACAATGTTTTCAGGAGGATCTGGACTGAAAGACAAAATGGAAAACAATCAATTCAAAACCAGCACACTCTTTTTCCTTCTTTTTCCTTTTTTTTTTTTTTTTGACTTTAATGGTTATTTCATTATCTTTATCTTTAAAAGTCAATCTTCAGGCAAGCAGCATGCACATTCAAAATTACATTATTGCCCTATATTATTCAGTTCAAACCTGTGGGATCAGACCTGAAAAGCTGGTGAATTCATCCAGCATGCCATAAAAAAAAAAAGGAAAAATTATTATCATTTACCTTAAAAATCAACAGCAGCACTAGGACTGATCTACATCTTTCTCACCATTAACTGTACAGTCAGCACAGAAACACAGTAAAAAAAACTTTTTTTAATCTATTCCCACAACCAAAGCAAATTCCAAGTATCATTTTCCCATAATATTATGACAAAGCAAACACCTGGGATCGCCCAAGTAAGGAGAAAGAAGGATTTGAAACTTAAAACTTCCACCAGTTAAGAATGCCCCTCTTCCAGCCTGGTGAGCAGCTGCCATCAGGGACATCTCTGTGCCCCTATCAGCACCTGTGCTTGCTTCTCCATGTGTCTGGATGCCTGGTGCAGAAGCATGCACATCATGCACGGTCATGCAATCCTTCTCCATTGAATGCTCTACACAAGCTTTTCCTGAACGCCCAAAGCTACCTCTGTTTTATTCAGATGGTGACAGCATTAGGGGGCTGCATGCATAAACTCATGCTCTGTGTCAATAACCTTATGTCTCCATCTTACATTTCTGTTGGTCGCCTATTTCACCTCACGCACCTGCTCTCCATTGTGAATTCAACCTCCAACTCCTCTTTTCCCTGAAAAAGAAAATGAAGGCAACTCACTGCAGGTTGGACCTCTTGAAAAGAGAGGTACTCTAAAGGAATCTGTGCTCTTTAGTGGTCTCTATAAGCCAGTGTCCACCATTTGTTACTGCATGTGCCACAATTTTCTTCATGTTGGATCTGTTATACTTCCAGTATCACCTACTTCTAGCATCATATCCATTAATTTAGCAGACTCCTAGTTCAGGCCCTGAAGGACACGTATAATACATACTACAGGGCCTCTTGGTGGCTGCTCCCCCTTTCTGCAGCCTTGGGTTCCCACCTCCTCCCTACACTGTTCACAGGCCACTTTCATTTCCCCTTTGCCTTCCTCTCCCATGAAATCTCATTCTCTCCACTGATCTTTGGCATGAATGAGTGTGGATTTCTCTGGTCCATATAAATCATCCTGACCCTCTCCCAGCCCTCACCCACTCATACAGATGGGTCTGGTGGCACATTAACACGGTGGCACACTTGATTGTATGAAGCCCAGGGTGTTCTGGAGGGTGCACTTTGGTTTGGTGGAGTCCGGACACACAGACTCTTTGTGTGCTCATCTTTGTCTTTTGTAATTGCCTGTCCCTGAGATTACCTTTCTCTTTGAAGGTTTTGGTGCAATTCCCATTATCTTCTTGCTCTCATACTGTAAGCACTAAAGAGAATATAGCAAGGAGAGCAAACCTTTCCAAAATAGGTGTCAAATCAAATCAACACTCTCTCAAGTACTTCTAGGCCTGAACACTGCCCTTAAAAACTCACTATGAAGTCCCAACCATATGAAATTGAGAACTTATGAAAACCTCAATTTTTTAAATAGTTCAGCTCTGCATGTGTTATGTTCATTTTCCAAATGAGCTGAAAGCCACACTGGGGTTGCATTTTATGTCTGCAGATCATTACTTTTGTATTAGCAAAACATAAAATACAACTCAGAACCACCAGCTACAACTGCAAAACTACTGAGGTAAACTCTTGATATTTTGACATCAAGGACAGTAAACAGACATCAAGTCCAATGACATTGGCCAGCTCTTCCTATTGAAGCACCATCCGAATTTTGCCATAATTACAGAAACAACTGTAGGTATCAACCCCTGAAACAGATAAACATACTCCAGTATGGAGAGTGAGAAAGGCTTGCATATGGGACACATGAGAGGAAAGCTGAGATAACCATATTCTCCACCTGACTCCACCCCCTTTTCTTTGTCCTTTTATCCATACCTGTGGATTCAGCTGGAAACTTAGCTTAATGTTTTCTCCAAGCTGGATTTTGGAGACATCAAAGAAAACTGTGAGGAGATGGTCGTCTTGAGTTACCTTGTCCTCATCACAAACTTTTAGCTCCAGAATGTTCTGGGATAAAAATTAAGTAATTAAATAAATAAATAAATAAAATAAATCAATAAATACGAGAGGTTTAGCAAGCATAACATGCTACAGATATTTCATTTTAGCTCAAGAAATTTGGGGAAGAAGGTCAATAATTGAAAAATACAAATATTGCAGTTGCTCTCTACATATATACTCTATGCAGGCAGATACAGTCTTATCCAGCCATCAAAAGCTAAATAGGTACAGTAAGAGAGTGTGAATACTCCTCAAGGGAACTCAGACCCACATTGTGGAAGGGCTATATGGTATGTTGGAACTCTGGTAAGAATAGCTGTTGGAGGTATCTGCATTCTTACCTTAACCTGGCTCTGAATTGTGAAGTGGAAGGTTTCGTTCCATGTTGGGTTCTTGCTGTTCTGGACTGTCTTGGTGCGGAAATGCTGCACTGAAGCTGTTGGCAGGCTCAGGCTCACATAGCAATCAGACTGAGTTACTGTTGAAGACAGGGAGAATATAAAAACAATGGACCAATGAAACATCTAGTACCCCATAATGTGGTGCGCTGTAAGAATGTTTAAGCTCTGTACACAAAGCAATACACAGAATGCAGGCCAGGAAGCCAACTAAGGTACCATTAAGGCACAGGTAGACAACATCTTGCTTTACTATTGTGAAAGCCTGGCAGCATGATCTTCTTGAGAACCGCATTTTTTAAATTCCTGGAAAAATATGCAGCTGTATAGCTGGAAAGTTGTCCGTATGCAATATGGGCATTTATACACAGCAGTCTGACAGGGCTGGGCACCGTGGACATTAACAGCTGTGACAGGGCATACCAGTTGGGTAGGGCCCAGCTCCTACACACTAGTCTTCCACAGGTAGGCATGAACGTGCCTTAGTAGGTCTAGAGTAACTCCAGCTTTATGTTCTGGCTTGTCTACTTTCTGGAGCCGCCTTCTTTTTCTTGAGGACCTCTAGCTGCCAATACAGCAGAGACAGGAGCTCATTGCATTGAAGGTTCCCATGAAGCCCCATTGCTGTCACAGAAGACACTTTTTCCACCAAGGCACCTGTTCTCAGTCTATTTTCTTCCCTTTTGGAAGTTTAAAGAGGAGGATGCACAGTACATCATAGACATCAACAACACTGTTTTTCAAGAAAAAAAATCAAGTAAAAAATTTTCAAGAAAAAAAATACCTGTGAAGATGAGAGGAATTGCATTTAATCTTCTATAAGTGGTCCAGAATGAGTACAGATTAAAAAAACATTGAAATGTTGAACTGCTTGATGGATAATATTTGCTTCAAGAAGCAGCTATCCTGAGACAGAGTTTTCACCACTAAAACTGTACAAAAAGATATATTGCTTAATGTGACTATTTTCACCTGCATCTTTTTGCCTCAGCCAGTGCAATAAAGGTTTTGCAACACTTAATGTCCAGGTGAAAGCTTGCCTGTGTTTCATAGCACAGAGAGAGCTGACAGAGCCTCTTTGCACAAAGTTGCATTGCTTTTGCCTCCATTGGAGGTGTGTTCAGTTCATAAAGTTCACCTGCCAATTTTAATGTTCCCACAAGTAGGGAGGGCACCTTTAGTCTTTTTATTTTCTTTCTCAGCTGAAGAGGCCAGTTCTAAGGTTTGGCTTCCCACCTGAGCTCCATCATAGGTGATGGATGTTCAGGATCAAATCTTTGCTTAGGAGCATTCTGCAGTACTTACATCGACAACAAGCAATTTCATCCTAAGGTCAGAATAATCTACCTGCAAATATATTTTGTCATCATTATTAGGAAATAAAAGGCAAATGTGAGTGATGAGATTAACAATCCTACAGACCCAGGCTCAAAAGTCAGGGATGAACACCCTACAGAACACAATCTGTTGGTTAGAGATAACAACCTACACAAGTGCCAAAGATAGCATGGGGAGTATTGCCCATAAATGTCAATCCCATTATTAAAACTGTATTTTCTCTATTTGTAATGCCATGTGCTCAGCATTCCTGCTGTTGCATAGCAAACACACCTGAATAGCAGCAGAATAGGCTTAAGTCTTGTCACACTTAGTTTTAGTGTTAGACCTGACATTGGGAAACACAGAATAATTGATTTGGCCCCTTATCATCTCCCCAGGTATAACTCAAGGATGAAGAAAGTCGTCCTTCCCCCTCCTTCCCCACACTCTGTCTCCCCTGAGGTTCAAGGGCTTAAGTCATCTTTTTTTTAAAATAACTCTGAACAGAAAAGGAGTAACTTTGACTGATGGAGACCATTGTAATATATTCTAAGATACATAATTCTAAACAAAAATATCAAACGCACAGAAATCATCTGAGTTTCTAACAATTCTAACAGCCCCTTAAATTCTGTGTGCATACAGGAAATGTCGAGATGAAAATCTTTTCTGGCTCTTAGGAAGTCCAGACTTTTATTAGCACAAGTTGCTGTTGGCTCTTGTCCCCACAAGAAGGATCAGAAGGACACAAATGGATAAGGCTGTGCGTGCAACAAAGTTTATTTTGTTGACGTTTCCCAAATAGCAACACATGCTCACTCTGACTACTCTGTTGCAAAAAAATGAAATATTATTTTTAAAGTCCACCAATTTTTTTCCTGTAAGTGATCACTATCTGCTATTGCACTGTCTCATACCCCTATAAGACTACATGTCAGACAGCAGAGCCCTGACTTCTCATTTAGATGTCTGACTTTCTCTGGGGTACTCCTGACACAGCCACTAAACAAGCATGCTTCCCTCTTCCTATTTGCCATTTGGTGATGCATTTTGTACTTCGGAGGCGTCCTCTGAAACCTAATTACTTCTTGTTTGTGACGTATTTTCCACGTGTTAGGAGGGAGGCACTTAAAACACCCAAGAATCTTTTTTAAGACCTGTATTCTGCCTGACCAGCTCCAGGTACAAGCAGAGGTGAGAAATGGCAAACCACAGCATATCCTGTGCCCAAGCTGGTTGGTCACACCACAATATCCCATTGCCTTTCTGCGTACACATACAATAATGCCATTGCCAGCCACGTGCAAGAAAATCATCATCACCCTGGTACGTAAGCCTGACCCCCACCTAACGACAGCAATTACACTCACACAGCATACAGACATCAGAGCGCGACACCAGTGACCTGTTGTGTCCCTCCCCTCGACCACAACACGTGAACAGCCATCAGACATACTTGGTGTGGCAGCTGTGGTATCACTGTGGGGCAATATCCTGCCAAAAGCAGGTGTGGCAGCAGGTATTTATAAAAGCACAGTCTCTTCATCCAGTTATTATGCTAAATGTCTAATTATCTTCCAGGATAATAGTAGGACTGGATCTTAATTGTGCTTTACCATTTGAAAGCATTACAGAAACATGACACATGCTAAAAAACACCATAGCCCCAGTACCATGCTGTGTCCCAAACAGTAGGGCACCAGCAACTCTGGCTCAACTGAATTCTCACCTGCCTCATGAAGAGTTTGAATTCAAGCAGGCCTAAACCAAAAAAAAAAATCATTTTAATTCCACCTCCTTTCTGCATGTTAACAGGTGCAACATCCAGCCTACCTGTTACCTGGGCAGAAGCCTTGAACAATCTTTTCCTCTTGGGCTCCCTGTAAGCTGCTTACTATTTCTAGGGGGTAGATTTTTCTTTACTGTTATGGTGTCGTTTTTTCTTATGTGGTGAAAGGATCTGAACCACCAATGTGGCCTCAAACATCCAAGTCACAAAATATAAAGTATCATCACCAGTTGAGAGAAGCATTTTTCTTCTTCCTCCCACACTGTGTAGATGAGTAGACACCTGGCTGAAGGTGGGTGGACAGGCCAGCATTGCTGTTTTCTAGGGTGAAGAATATCAGATAATTTACATAATTCATATCTTTTTATATTCTTTATTTAAACAGGAATGCGGGTTACTGTGACAGTAAACACCATTCTTCTCAAGGCCCTTTACAGTCAAAATAACAGAATTCATTCTGTCCTGGGAGATCTGATCCTGTCCTCAGGGAGCATTCAGTGTTAATCTTCTAATAGCTAAACTTCAAGTAAAAGCTTCCACACTTTCTCCCACCCTGCCCTTCACACTGGGTGGAGCACCCTACAAGTATCCCTAAATCAGTATCAGTAGTCTCATTTACATCCCTCCTTAAAACACCCCTTTGCTGACATGTTGCCAAACAACTTTACCGTTTCTTTCCCCTATTTTCTCCCTTGTTGGGCCTTGTCAGTCCACATCTTCTGATTTTATAACCATATTTCATCCAGCACCTAGAACAATAGGCTGGTGGTGTGCAATTGCAAGTGCTTAATTGTTGAAGTAAGTAATAAATAACAACGAAACAATAAGAACAGCACAAGAACAGAACACTAGCGGAAGTCTGCAGGTTCCTGCAATAAGTATCACAATCGACCATAGCCCTACAAACAATAATGTATTTCACTGATTATATATCTTTGCAGGATCTCCAGGGTGTTATATGAACTGCTCGCATACGTGGCAGTACTGCTACTACAATCCTGTAAAAAATAAGTTTTGATAAAAATGTAAAAAAGAATTAATAATTTTATAAAGTATAGTACCAAAGTATAAACTGTCTTGTATAAAAAATTTCAAAACTTGAAGCTCCCAAAATAATTTAAAAAAATTCATAAAGCTTCAAAAATACCATTTTCTTACTTAAAAATCCTGAAGATTACTTTTAACTACACCAGTCAAGGTCCATTTAGTCTACAGCCCACAGGCTGTGTCCACTGAGGAATTGTGGATGTTTTCAGGAAGCAGTGAATGATGGCTTAAAATTGCTCAGCTCAGTATCCCCATCCAGTTGTCTACTTTTACCTTATTTATACCTTTAATACTGTGTTTCTTTTTCCATTTGTTAATTCCACTTTATGTATTCATTTCTCTGCAGTATCTGGTTCTTAAGTCCCTTTGACTTTTTTTTTTTTGGGGGGGGGAAGGGGAGAAGGACCTTTGGTCTTAAGGATGACCATTAGTGCCAGAAGAAAATGTGTCCCATATTTAGTGATGGGTATCTAAGGAAGAGTATAAGAGGATCAACATCATACAATGCTCAATCAGCCCTCACAATTTAGGATTCAGAGACTTCCTGAGTCAAACTTCACTGGATTTTTTTTTCTTCTATGAACTTGTCAAGTTTCCACCTGAAACCTGCATAAACTTCCAGCATTTGTGATCTTCCACCATGGGGAGTTCCCAAGCAAAAGGCCATGTCCTTCTATTTGTTCTGTAGCTCTGGTGGTTGTCCAAGGTCTGTGAGAGGCTGAGCTTGAAATCTGAAATTCCCTGCAGAGAAAGGCCTGTTTTTAAGGGTGGGTTGGATTGGTGCACATCCAAGCCTCACCCCATTAGGGAGTCAGGATGCATATGGGACACACACCCAAATCTGGGAACTGGCAAGTGTTCAAGGGTCCAGGAATATCAAGAGGCCTAATGAAGCTGATGGAGATATGGGTGTGCTTAATGGGAGGTGGGAATGTGGGGAACGCAAACAAGGCACTACATTAACAGGTGTTATCAGTGATACCAGCTATGCATCAGTACACAAGTGGAAATTAGTGTTATAAATTACACACTGAAGGATCAGTGGGAAGAAGAGACAGAGTAGTGCAATGGTGCACTAAAAAGATTCAAGGTTTAAAAAGCAGAACAAAACAATTTAAATTATCTTAGACAAAAAAACTTTCTTATGCACTGAACTTCCATTAAAAGGCTTCTATTATCATTTCCATAGGAAATGTTACTGAGGTTTTGAGATTCTCCTGTTATGGATTAATTTTCCCATCTCCATTACCTGTAAAATGGAGCAGATAGACCAATAATGAAGTCAACTTGCAACACCAGGTTGGGAGACCTTTTAAACACTAGATGAGTATTAAACAAATTGATCCAAAAACTCTACAGAAACCTAGTGCAAGGTTGGGCACAATTGGCAAGAGATAGAAGCAGCCAATTTAAAATGTCAAAAATCGATAGGGTGACTGAAAAATAGGTGACACTTGTCAACTTGTTCTATGTACAAAATTTTGCAAGAGAAGGAAAGTAATAAAAACAGAGCTGGGAAAAGAAAGAATGAGAAAAAGAATCAGTGTTAGGAAAATGGTACTATAAAGAAGTCCACTTTGCTGGTGATGGAGTTTCATGAGGCTGTGTCAAGCTATCTCTAGAGAACTGTAAAGATGACTGAATCAACCCAACAATATTCCCCCAGTTTTACACACAAACCAGGAAAATTTGGTACATGCTTTTTTATCTCAAGACTCCCATTTTGCTGCTTCTCAGTGAAAGTCCTAAAAAGTTATGAACATGTAATTTGTACTAATTTGTAATTTACATTGTCAGCAAAATTGAGCAGAGATTAAGTTAGTTCATTAAAATCTTTGAAATACAAGTTTATTTTATATGATAAGGAAACTACCAATGAAACGTATGACTTCTACAAATCTGGCTGAATAGAAAAACATGTTCTCAAATGGTTTAAAATGAAATATTTCTGCTGACAAATTTTACACTCAGTAAAATCAAATGTTACTGGAATTAAGGTGCTGTCAGTCAAAACTAGATTCAACATTTACACATAAGCAAGGCAGTGTGCCCTGACTGGTATGATCTTCTTTTTCTACATGATTAATGTTCACAACAAGCAAAGCATTCACCTTTTGCAAGTACTTTTTCTGTTTTCTTCTTGCAAATTTTTTTCCCTCTCAATATTTTGACTGATACTTCCATTTCAAACAAAGGATAACTCGACAATGTTGGTGGTGAATGTCTGTTGTTCTGTTTGTTGGCAACATCCAGTGTATCCTTCACAGTGCCAGGAAGAGCAGCCTCAGTCTGGAAAGCCATGTTTTACTGTTGCTTTAAACCCTGTGCTGCACTACAAAATCACATCTGTCATTCTAGATGCTCCTTTAAAAAGCTTCAGGGACTGGTGGGACATGTCTTAGACTAGAAAGCAGAAATGCCTGAGCATTTCAGTACCTGTGCCATGTCCTGGAAACTTTCTAGGATTATAAAGGACAGCATCAAATCATAGTAAACTCCATTCAGAATAAAAATAGTTTCAAGAAGCATTGATCTATATGAGAAAAAGGCAGAGAGGAAGTTTGGTGAGCTCATTAACATGCAGGTCATTTAATAGAACTTGATTATCTGGGTAGATACCTGAGGGCTGTGGTTTTCCACACCTCTTTCTTTCAGTTCAGCGTGCACATTTGTACATTCAAACAGGTTTTAAGTGTAGCAAGAGGTACTATAACTGAGCTTCAAATCTCTTTTCCATCTGTAGAAGTAGTCCTGTGGGAAGGTTTGTATGGATTCTTCTTCCCCATATATTCAGTAAAAGCAAAGCATCTTACTGGTCATCAATAAAAATTGGAGTGAGAAACTCTTCTTCACATACTTTTGGTGCCTAGAGAACCTGTTGCAGAACTTAAAGCAAATCACACTGGAAAGGCGCAAAAAATATCTTGTCTTGTATCTTTATAACTGAACAACTTTACCTTGGTCCTCTTCCTATAGGGACTTTCTGCATTCAGACCTTTTTACTTGCATAAATGACCAGATGCAAGACAAAATCAGTCATCTCCTCAGACTGGAGGTGACTGTCTTTCACACCTTTTTTTCTAGTGCTTGGCAGTTCAGATGTGTATGGACCATTAATAAACATTTACGTAACTGTAATTCCTGGGCATTTTGTAAAAATAATTAGGAATAGAAAAAACTAACTGTGAGCCCTCAATTAAGTTTGGAAACATGGCTGTGCTTATAGCTGAATCAAATCTGGCAGTTCATAAGATGTCAAATGTGCAGTCCTGAGCTCACATAAAACATTCTGTGATAGGCCCAGGGTTACAGAGTGGACACTACTACAAGAAGGAACCATAGAAAGGAAGTTCTTATTGCAGTCTTTCCCGTGAACAAAAGAGCATTTATTTACAAATTCAGATGTGAAATATTTTATGCATTCTGTGTAAACATGTGCTGCATTACAACTGGTGGCTAGACTTCAGTGTTGCATTAGCAAGTATATAAGAAGAAATAGTATCTTCTAACTGTGCTACCTCATCTTCAGCGTACCATGATCACACATCTTATGTCTCTCTCATTTTATAAATAGTCTGTAGTGTTTGTGACACTTGGTTCTATTGACAGTGGCTTTATAAGCATGAGGATACTCCACAAAGATACTCACACAAGTCTGCTTTTCTGGCATTTTTCATCTGTATGATTTTTACGGTAAGCAAGTTGCATGGAGAGGGTTCTGTCTATTGAAAAGCAAACAAAATGCATAGGATGAGCATGCAGAAAGAACAGAAGCATACTCAGAGATAACATTGAATTAAATGTTTCAGTTCCAGTCAACAAAAACATTTCTAAACTGGGGTTCCTCTTTCTGGATTTTCTTCTTCTTCCCAGAAGGTTTGTAACTAGGTGTGGTCAGAGACACAAAATGTACAATTACAGATCAAATCTCTGATATCCTCCATTTTCCAATCTGAGGGAACTTGTGGTAACCCTCAACTTGAGGTGTCTGACTCTTACAACTCAATCTCAGAGAAACATGTGATAGAGAACCTTGTCATGTTAATTAATAATACAGCTGACACACATCTTGATCTGTGAAAATTCACACAATGTCATATACATCCTCTATATTACACAACAAGCAATCAACAACCTGGCAGGGCAGGGATTAGTAACAATATCATGGTGTAATGATGCTATTCATCAGTTGATTTATAGCTACATCATTCCATTCTTATATTTGACATAGAGTTGTGCTGGCTTTTAAACACTGAGGACCAGAATAGTGCCTTTCAGAAACCCACCACAAACTTCTCAGAAGGGGGTGGTTAAAGCCACAATTCTGCAATTATTTCTCTCCGAATAATTCAGCTCACCAAATCTTCCACTGAGCAAAACCCTCAGGAAAGTATCAAAGGAAATATTTGTGGCCTTCTTGTACTTCAAGGGGGTTATAAAAAAGAGGGAGAGTGACTTTTTAAACAGATAGTGGTGGGATGAAGGGGAATGGTATAAACTAAAAAAGAAGATATTTAGATTAGATATTAGGGAAAAAATCTTTACTTGGAGGGTGGTGAGGCACTGTGACAGGTTGCCTGGATAAGTTGTGGATGTCCCATCCCTGGAAGTGTTCAAGACCACCTTGGATGCGGCCGTAAGCAACTTGGTCTTGTGGGTGGCATCCCTGCCCATGGTGAAGGGGTTGGACTTAGATGATTTTTAAGGTTCCTTCCAACCCAAGCCATTATATGATTCTATCATTTTAGAAAACCACCTGAACCTAAGTGGTTATCAAAAGACATTTGACAAACCTGCAAGGAAACTGGTTTGGTTTTGTCATTCTCTCTCATCCTAAGCAAGAATCAGGCAAACGGGGTACTTAATGAATAGAGAGAGGCTGAGGACAAGGTACCTTTTACCTAGATAAGTGTCCTTCTTAAAGGAATAAGAGGAAAAACTGCACATTTAATGATCTAAATTATAAAAATAAACCCACAAAAAAATCCCTCAAACAACAATCAAACAAGCCCCATAAAACCTCCAACAAAACCACACCAAAAACTAAGAGCAAAACTAAGTAGCGATGCAACACACACATGTAAGAGGCAGTTCATGCACACTGCCTATGAGAGCAGGGAGTACCACTGCAACAAATACATAGCTCAATACATAACAATGTGTTACCATTCATTTCCTTATGCCCTCAAACTGCCACAATTTTTAAGAGAGCTATATTTAACACCTCACATAATATTATTTTCCTGACTTTCCCTATGCACTCACTAAGATTAGTGATAAGTCCTTATTTTTCCTCAGTGGGTTGTTTGGCTTAGCCCCATTGAGTGGAAGCAAATTTAATTTTCTTTTTCAATTGGGGATTTTCAAAACAGTTAAATTACTGAATCGTTAAAGCCTTTTAATTCCTGAAGGTTGAAACACAAAGTAGCCACAAAAGCCAGGCAGAAGCCCTGCTTTGCTCTCAATTTTGGTGCTGAAGAATAGTTCTCAGAGCTGAAGATACAAAAGGCATCCACCTCCTACAGCAGATCCCTTCTCCCACCAAGGGACAGCCTGCTCGGCTCATTGCAGAGCCTCCTCTTACCTCGCTTTTGCTGTAGAATAGTCCCATCGTGGCCTTTCCCTCGTCTGAGCCAGGTGTGAAAGCTGTAGGTGGATGGGTACAGAGGAACTTCTTGTGCTTTAGGCTGCCGGGAGCAGGCAGGCAGATGTGCTAGTGTTTGACTCAGCACAGCCTCACCCTGCCACCACCACTTGAGCAATCCCCAACTCCTCCTCCTCTCCCGCCTCCTCCTCCTCCTCACTGCCTGGAAGGCGAGTGCAAGCTGCACACCTGCGCCGATGTGCAGACAGGCTCTGGCACTGCAGAGGGATGGTCTTTGTAGCTGTAACTGGAAGGAAATCGAGACTGAAAAGGGATCTTACCCCTCACAGGTATAGGCACTGAGCAAATGTTACTTTCAAGCATCCTCATCACTTTTTGACACACAGAAGAGCTGTCAAACTGCAACCTCTCATGGAAAGGTGACTGGCACCAGCCAGGTTCCATCTGGCTGCCCAGGAGCAGGCAACAAGGACTTCTTTGGCCAAGAACATCCAAACAAACCAACGTTCCAACAAAAGACTTTTTGTAGCTTTGACTGCCTATAGGGAGTAGGTGGCTCTTTTCTTAAAAACAAATCTGAAAGAACTTTTATTGCCCCCATCCCACCTTTCATTTTGCTAAATTCATGCAGTAAACTCTCTTCCAGCCAAGCAGTTACTGCAGTGACAAAAATCTTGTGAAACAATTCCAAAGTCACCTGCTGAAACTGTAACAGAGTTACACTTATAAAGGAAAAGCTATAAAAGCTCACTCACTTTCTCAAAAGTTTTGTTACTTTGTGCATCTGAATTAAGGTGCTTCAGTGGATGATCTCCAAGAGGATACATTTAGGGCAGTGAAATTAATGTTGAAGTGAATGTCAATTATTCTTCATGTTCTCACGTATTCTTTATGTCTTCAAATTTATAAGGTTTCCCTGTTCAGGATGCTACACATCCTGAGAGGTGGTCCCTGTGTCAGTGAGGGAGTACACAGAGTGCACAGGAAGTTAAAGAATGGGAGTTTGGGTTTTGCTTTTGTCTATTTTAAATAATCCTTGCTATTATGAAAATTAACAGAGAAATCAATTTCAAAATTATCTCATTTCACTTTGCAGTGAATTGAAAACTGACTGATAAAGGCAATTTCACAACATGAAAGAATATTAATTTACTAAAACATTTGGCACTTTAAGACATTCTAATTTAAGAACCAGTTCCAACAGATGTCACCCAGACAAACTTGGAACACAGTAAGGATGGATAACTAACAGATTACAAAAAGCAGTAGTCAAAGGAAGGTAACCCAAAGGGAAAATATTCCTAGAGACATGGCAAAAGCTCAGTTAGAAGCCTACATGTTTTTATCAATGATCTTGAAATTTTATACATGTATATATACATATGTGTGTGTGTGTGTGTGTGTGTATATCTATCTAAAGTCACTACTGACACTCTGTTTCAAAAAGAACATATTGAAACACTGGGAAGCTGCAGAGCTGCAGAATAATCTCGAGAGCAGGAGAAACTCCCTCAAAGAGAGAAAAGCAAGGTTCATATCAGCAAGCAGGACACAATGAAAAGCAATATTAATCAGTCTCAGGCTGCATCCTACACCTACCTGATTTTTTCCCACTCTGTTTTTCAGTAAGTTTCCCCTTTAAAACAGACTGAAACATCCCACTTTCTGCTCTGTTTCATTTCCAGCAAAAAGGTCTTGGAAACCACAACACTAAACCCAAAGATATCTCTAGAAAGGACCCAGAGGGATCCCATGAGTTGATATTCTAGTGCACTGGAGAAGAACCACATTTACAGATGCCTCACACATGGAGGGAAAATAATCTAGATTAAAACATACAATACTGTACCTAAAAACAGGCTTACACCATGCCCTTTCAAGTTTTTTCAGGAGTATGAACACAATGAACATGCTCATAAGTGACAAACATTGCCCCCTCAGTCTCCTTGGCCACCCAATTGTCTCTAAGATTCACCATCAGCTGGGTTTTTTTCATAAGAAGGAATATTTTCTCCCATCCATTACCTAGAACTTCATTCCATAAAACAAATTTCTCACTTCTGAGCATAGTCAAGACTCTCCTGACTTCAACATTCATTCTGGTGACTTTGTCTGAAGTTCATTGTAACAGTTGGGAGCCTTTTATTACCAAAAGGAAGATAATCCTAAACAGTGTCTGAGCTGCTGTGACTAATCTCTTCATGAATTACAGCTCCACAGTGCAGGGCTGCTGCTGTGAAAGACTGAGCTTGTGATCCGCCTGTTGCAGAGCTGTGAGTCTACCCTTCCCCAGAAGACCTCTACTATTTCTGATGATGAGAAACTGCTCTTTTGATACAATCCCTGCAAAGACCATTTGCCCATAAGTGTTGAACACTTGTAAAAAATACATCTGGAAGGGATCTTAAAAGGCTCTCTTGTATTGCCTTGTTCTATGCAAACATCTGGCAGCCACTTTCCATCTTACAAAACTGGGAAAAAGTGCAAGGTCATCCTTCAGGAAGAGTCAAAACAAGTAAAGATGAGTGACTCAGGATAATTAGCAAAAACTCCAAGAGAAAACTGAAGCAAAGTTGGGTAATATGTCTACTGCTTAGGCTGAATACAAGTGGTTCTGTGAACAACAGCTCAGCCATTTATCTCCTGAAACAAAAATTACCTAATTCAGGGGCATTTCTTTATTGGTAGTGAAAGCTTTATAGATTTTTACAACAGTGATAGTAACTTCAGAAATTTATTTTCAAGGATTAGTGAAGTAAGACAGTTAAATAAAAACCTCAGAGTGGACAACCTTCAATACTTAAGATAAGCAAAACTAACACAATTACCGAACAAATTCCAGTTCAAGGGATTGCTGTTCTGCCAAACAGAAAACCCACCATATTGATACTGTTTTGGTACATATTTTAATGTTCCACATATTTCATTATTATCTTACACAGCATTATAATAATTTATATGGACTATATATAACAATTGGTAAAGTAACAAGGTAACAAAACTAAAACCAGATTTGCTGCTTTGAAGTTTGTTTTGGATTAAACCACTGGTAAATTCCAATCTGTTTCTCTGCACAGATATGTAAATAGAGTGGAGTCCAGCATGTCCTTAGGATGATGTGATTTCTACTGCAAGTATAACTGGCAAGCATCAAACATCTTGATCTCACCAAACGATACACAACCCAGAAATATCACATGGAAAGTTGAAGCCAATGTGTCGTGGCTAATAATTCCGCTGCTTTCTCCGTGCCACTGCCAGACGCAAGGCCTGAATAATCAACTTCTCATTATTCAGGACATTGTAGTCAGTCAGTTTCACCAGTTTGTCAAAATTCTCTTCACTGAAACACACCTCTCTTGTTGTAAATGGGGAGAGGATGCTGGAGACATCAACTTTGCCTTCAGCCATCTCTTCAGGACTCCGTTCCACACCTGCGGGACAAACCACAAGGAGAAACACCAGTAAGGTTTTCTTGCAGTAAGTGGCTCCTATCATTCATTTTCACAATTATAGGTAGAAAAGGGAGATTTGGAAGGAAAGATATAATTTGCTAGATGGATGTACAAGTAACCTAGTAGCACTGTATTCTTTAGCATCTGGATCAAGCCTGTATCCAGATATGATTTTGCATCATTTGACATTTACCTCACCCAAACACCTGGGAATTAGAACATTAGCAGCAGCCACTGTTAGACCACTGCTTGGACATCATAGTCTTTTTTACCCAAACCAGAAAAGTGGAAGTAAAAAGCAAACAAGATACTCCTGTACTGGACAAAATAACAACACTCTCATTGAAAATTCAGGAGAAATTATTGCACTCAGACAGAGGACATAATTCAAATTAACACTGAAGATTTCTGTCCACTTAGTTCTCAGTTAGGGAGATTACTTTTAGATACATGAACAAAGCCCAAATAAATGGGCTTACCCTTAAAACCACCAGAAGGTTTTGCCTCATCTTTGTTTGCAAGCAGCAGTCCATAACAAGTCCATGTCTGTAGAATAAAATAACTTGTGTTGAGGCCCTACCACCCATGCTATACATATTTTGGGATTTTTGCCTTCATCCTCTCTCATATTCACCTCAAATCTATTAAGAAAAGTTTCTTGAGCTCACATAGTTCAGACATGCTGGCACAGACCAGTTTGGTTTTTGTTTTCAGTTATGAAACTGATAATGTTGGCATTGGAAAGGTCAAAGATGACAAGATATTAGAATATGAAATGGAGAAGCTCACTAGGAAAATGACTTTTTATTAAAATTGCTGCCACAGATGACTTACCAGGAGCTTTATATTTCTTGAAGGTGTCATTTACTAGAGGGAAGAAAAGCACTGTGGGAGCTTGTGGACTGTCAGCATCTTCAAACACGTAGCACTCCTTCAAGTTTTCCCTGTCTTCTTGACTTATCTCAATGTGGGGAAATGGAATTCCTTGCCCTGAGAAATACTTTGCTATCTGATCCAGAGGCTGGATGAATGAATAAAAAAAATAAAATTAATACAAAGAATCAAAGCTAACCCAAATGCCTGGATATTTTAAATCCCTGCAGCTAATAGGAATATTCTAAGGTTTGAATTTTCCTCTGAGAAGATGGAAATAGCCATAACTACACCAGACATTGCAGCTTATCTTATTTTCCACATTGCTTTAGGCAAAATAAGAAAACAGTCACTTTCTTCGAATGCCAAAATTAAGCCAAAAGCCACAGGACTAATTTTATAATTCAAATTAAACAGGTTTAGAAGGCAAAGGCAAAAAACCTGCAAGAATGGAGAAGAAACACATCAGTCCAGATTATTCTGTGTCATTGTCTTGACTTTTTCATTAATTAGCACTTTCCCAGTCTTTCTGTCCTTTGCATAGCTGGACATTGCTTGATGACTCCCTATTAACAGATACACTTATCAACACACTTCATGAAAAAAAATTTAACAGCTATATTTACTATAAGCCTGTTAATTTTTACATTATTCTCATTATATATGCAACACTAACTAAATTATTTTTATCAAGTCTGGAATCAATCAGTACATTTCTCTAAGACTGATAAGAATTAAAGAGGCCAGGATGCACAGGTTTTCTTGTTTAATTTGTTAAAATATTCTCAGGACATTGCATTGCCTTTGTAACTTTTCAGTACAAGGATAACCAAAATCAGTATCAGAGTTCAGGAACACTCCTCTGACAGCTCTTCAGAACTCTTGGACCCACTGCAATGAAGACCTTGATGATTTTGAAATGCCTATAATTTATCACTGTCTTCTAACACATTTCTTAGTTACTGAGAAATAAATCACTTAATGATCTAAATAATAAACCAGACTAATGATTTAATTCCCACTCCAGTACTGAAAAGTTGTTTTATCTGACGACTGCTAGAGACCAAAACACCACGAATATGTCAGAGATCAAGGCTTTTCTTACCAGTGTCTGGGAGCCTCCACTGTAATTCAAATGCAGGATGACATCCACCTCCCTCTTTGATCTCAAAAGCGGTGGGTAGCTGGTATTAATGAAAAAGCCAGTATCAACCAGGGAGAGTTCATTGTCTGCTGTTTCCATCAATTTATTTGGGAAGGAATCTATCACTGTGTCTGAAACATAAATATATCTAATTACAACAAATAAAACACAAGATTGGCTCCTCTGAAGGAAGTTAAAGTGGGAAGAATGGAGAATTTTCCCCCTCCTTGTCTCTGCCTTCCTTGGACTCTAGCAGCACTGATTTACAGGAGTGACACACTAATGCTTTTTCCTCCCTTCCTTCCTGGGCACCACAAGCTGCTTTGGCTCTAAAGGGGAATCCCTCCTGCTTCCTTAGGCTGAACACACCTTGTCCACTGGAACACAAACCCCAGACAATCAGATACAATTTCACCCTTCAACACACCCCCCAAAACTGAAATGCTATTCAAATCTGGCTTCCATGTTTTTCAGTTGTAGAAGGGAGAAGCTGAATTTCAGAAGTCAGTCTCGTGACTTCCTTTTCATTGGAAATCCTAAGTAAGTTCTGAAACCTAAACCTCCTAAGAATACTACTAAAGAACATGCTGTGTTACTGTGCCTTTCCAGGTAGAAAATCCTTCACTCTCCAGGTACTTGTTATGCAACTGGAAGCCTCTGATAAAATTTGGATACTGTGCAATCGTTGGGCGTCCTGTTAAGACATCTCGCAGAGCAGAGGAGAGGACGCTCGAGGGAGTGAATAGGCATGTGTCCACTTCATAGGGATTCATGGACAGAAAGGGCTCTTCTGCTGCAAGACAGAAAGGAGTTTTAAATTTAGGGCAGTCTTTGGAAATTATCAGTATTTTAAAAAATGAAGTGGCTAATGAAAACAATTATCATCATTCCCCACCCCAAAGATAAATCAAACATAGTAAAAAGCCTTTAAGGTCCATGCTACCAAATAAAACTCAGCATTAGACAGTGACATAAATGACAAATAGTTGCAGGCAGCACACTGCCAGGTGGTAAGCACCACCTCCCACTCTAGGCTACCTCAAATGATGCCCACCTCTACTGTAGTGTGTGATGAAGAGGAGAGATGAGTCCCAAAATATACAGGAGGACAACACTGGCCTTTGAACAGGACACCTTCAGAATGTGAATATCACTCAGCTGCAATATCAGCTAAGTTAGAAGAGCAGTCACTCCAGGTTTCCTGTGCAATTAACAGCAAGAGCAAGCTTTCTCCATGGGAGGTTTAGTTGAGAAAACAGCCCTCCGCAAGAATTACTTTCTCTACACTCTTTATTAGTGGCTGAGGAGGAACATATCCTAATTTAACAATCTTAAGATGTGTTCTTAATACAACATGACTTTTACATGTCTGCTGGAGACTTTTTATGCCTGTATGATCTCCACAAAAACATACAGCTTTGCTAAAGAAGAACAGTTTAGTTCTAAATCAGGCAGAAAAGAATTCTTAGTTGCTTGCCTCATCTTTTCTCTCTGACTTTGACAGCATTTGTTAATGCATTAGACATCTTCACAGAATATAAGCAACATATACTGGTGGGGAAAAGAAAAAAAATTAAAAATCTCACCAATGTCTTTTACTCTGTCTCTGGTCCATCTGCACCAGAAGTCCTCTGAATCAGCTGCCAAATTCCAGACATACATCACATCTATGGAAAATATGCTACTCCACATACCTGTAACATGAAAGAGTGAATAGAAGCTGATTGATGGAGCCTTGGAAGCATTTTAATTAATACATACCTTCAATTCTTCCCCTTGGATGTTTCATTTTTGTCTGTATGGATAGTTTTGTGGGCATATTTCCTGAGTATGTCTTTGTTAATGTAAACTCACACCTCCTCAATCTGTTTGCTGGTTTCTTTCAGTGCTGTCCACCACATGAGAGAGACCATGCACTCTCTCGTACCAGGTGCCTCTCAAGTAGACCATCTTTCCCCTCAGGCAATAGTCACCTTGCATATAGCAGATCCGAGTCTCTGAGAGTCTCTTCACCATCCTTCCCATAAAGAATTCACTTCCAAAATGTTCTGCAGGAATAGATGCTCCATATTTCAGGAAACCAACTTCATAAGGAGTGAACTCCAGCCACTCTATAGCAACAGCAGCCAGACCATGGAAAGGCAATAATACATTAGCTATTGCTAAACAGAAGAATACTAGAAAGCAAATAATGGGAAAGACACTGGCTAGTTCACAATATGCTGTTCACCAGCTATAGCTGTATCTGTATTGCCTGCAGAACTGATGCCATAAGGTCCTTCCACATCATGGGAGGGCAGACTTAGGCTGTGATACAAAAATCACCAGCAGAAAAGCCCCAGTCTGAATAAGACCACAAGCATTCCTTTAATGTAGTTAATCTTACCCAAAAATGTGTATTGCTCATGTATAACTTGTTCTCGAGGGCTCTAGTGACAGAGAGCTTAGCATTTACTTGGTATCATGTATTCAGATGACCTTATTAAACAAATACTATGAAAATTAATAGTAGAGGAGATAGTGATTTTTCCAGTACTGGACCCAAAACTTCAAAGTTTGCCCTTTAATTGTGCAAAATAAGACCATGTGGAACCATCACAAGAATTTATTTCATTATAAGGTTTTTGTGACAGGATAAATTGTGACTCTGACATCTGCTGTGGTATAACTATGTTTTCACTTCTACCAACATAAAGAACTCAAATGCTAAACCCTAAACAGGTTTGGATTTTTTTTTTTTTAGTCACTATTATTTGAAATTTTAACATTTTTTTGGTTTGGTGTGGGGAGAGTTTCAATTAGAATGAAAAGGACTATTGTATTATTAAAGCTGATTACATGTATATTATCTTAGTTTGGAATCCTTAAATTATAAATTTGTTAAGAAATCTAAATCATGACCATTACCTCTGAATGCCTGGGCACTATAGTTGGACTTCAGGTTGATGGCCACATAGATGGGCAGTGGGTTCTGACCATTATCCACTGCCTGCCGTTGGTCCGAGAGTCTGTGCTCATCTTTCTGGTTTTGATTAAAAAATGGTTAATGCAATGAGGTGAAAAACAACTTGGACTTGAAATAACATAATGTGAATTATCAGCTTTATCCAGGTTCCCCGTTCCCACTCCCAGTTCACTGGATGGTTCAGAAGTACCTGCCATGGGATATTCCAGACTTGGCAAGTACCCCATTAGAGGCAGCTACATACTTTATGGGTTCTCAGATATTGAGATAAGCAGAAATACTGATTGCAAATTGAGGAAGAAAAAAAATATATTTCCAAGAAAAACTACGCAGCCAAATGGAAGGTAATGTTCTTTCCTTGGCTGAGTCTTAGCAAAGAATTTATCATATCTTAAGGTATTTTGCAATTATATGCATATGCAAGAATATATTATGTTGCACATGACAATTTAAACCTTCCTTGTCTAAACAAAAACCAGAAGGAAACTAATTAAGATACTCTATTTTTAAGGTAACAACATGTCTATCGCTTTTTCTTAAAACTTGATATCATATTAGAGGATGGTCTTTCCCACCATTTGAATCATCTCCATGTGTCACATACTAGATCACTTTATAAATGCGTATCTTCATCTATGCTAGAGAAGCAAATTATTTCAAATATTTAAATGCCTCTTCTATTGAGAATATTTAATGTCCAAAGAAATTCATTTACAATTCAAGATATTTTTTCTCAGGAATCTTCTCTCTTTAAGGAGAAAGAACAACTTTGACTGCTATGCCATGGCTCCTTCAGTTCAAGGTCAACCTCTCTTTAAATCAAGAGTAGTGCTTTAATAACAGATCTGAATATATAATAATTAATCAACTGTTAAACTAATTATTTGCATTAGTAGTACTGAATGGCATCCCAGGATTTATTTTCTTCTCCATTGCAGTTATAGAAGTTCAGCAGGTTTGTGCAAGGAAAGGAGCAATACCTTATCATGTAGCATGGACTCAATGACAAGCCCCCAAAGGTCTATGAAAGAAGTGTTATGTCCTTCTTTAGTCCTCTCCATCAGGTCATTATAATAGTACTTCAGACAGTCCATAGAAAAACAGCAGATCTTGGACTTGGTTACTTGTTTGCGAGCTTCCTTGATGGCATCCTCCAGATATTTTTGTGACCAATTAGCATCTTCATATAAGTTTGCCATGGTCCTGAAGGAACATTAGAAGAAAATAATGAAAGAGAAGTAATGCCGTGGCTTGCCTTTAGAAAACTTCTGTGAAACCTGTTTGCTTGTTTCTTAATTCTTATGGGGTTCACAACTGAAAATTAAACATATTTAAAATACTTTCATTTCAAGAGCAGGCAAAACCTCCAAGCTTCCTGGTTTGGTGATGATAAGTGTTTCAGTGTCCTCAGAAATGTTCTTCAAATTCAAGGGATCAAAAAACCCAAGACCCAAGGCTGTTAAATACAAAGGCTCCACAAGTCCTCATCAAATCCATTTCTTGGAAGTTTGCTCTAGTCCTACATATGGTCCCAAATATCTGCTAATGGCTTGTGCCAGTGAGAAAACTGGGCAGTTCTTAGGCATGTTGTCACATAGCCATTCTTACTTGTCTCCTTGAAGTCATAACACAGACAGGTACACTGAGATCACATACCCACAGAGAAATTCAAAGAATTTTGGCAAATGCTTAGAAAAACCTACCATTAAGTTCTGGACTTTTATATAAAAGACTAACACACAATTCAGTTAAAAAAAAAATCTCCACTTCCAAACAGATGTAGAACAGGGAAGGTACCTAGAACTTACTTGATTAAATACCTTAGTTATTTTAAATATGCCATCATCTGCTGCATGCCCACTAGGAGAAGAGAGCACTTTACAATGAACAACCATAGTTGCAGTCTCTCCAAGGTCAGTAACCTGGTGTCATTTGGTGGACTTTTTGCACCAGTATTAATTCCACTAGCCCTAAATACATCTTTTAGAGGGAGATGCACTGTAAGTCCAAAATGGAAGTGAGAATAACCAGCAAATGGCAGGCATAAATTCTTCTTCTCATCTTTCTTCAATTTCCAGTCTAAAGACAAATTTGTTGCATTTAGTCTAAGGTAAAATTGATAAAATATGAAAAGGGAATAGAGCATTTACATGAAAGTATCAGACACAACTGAGTCAGTGTGGTGACAAAAGCAGCTCTTGAATGTGATAATTGATCTCCAAACCAGTATGTTTTGTTTCTTTGTTCCTGGTGGACAGGGAGGCAATTGTGGGGAGGATGGAAATGCTTTTGCTCTGCCAAGTGCCATATAAGCCAACTGTGTTGCACAAAGAGTCAGCAGTATCGAACAGAGGAAACAGAAACCTTGTTTGGGTCATTCTCACCATGTGGTACCCGATAAACCACCGATGTAGGCAATGCAGTCTAGGAGGTTGAGTTTCTGCAGACCCAGCAGGCTGCCGTACATGGCCGTGAGAGACCTGGTTCCTCCCCCCGTTGTTGTAATGGCCACCACGGGCACCTGTTCAACACAGCAAGGCAGAAGGAGCGAAAGCCGTGCATGTATTAGAGACCAACAGTCCTCACTGTTGAAATCAGACAACAGGTTGCAGGCATTGATACAAGCAGTGATGTTGCCTCATATGAAAAGGATGTGATTGTTGCTAAAGGGTTCTGTTTGCCACCACCTAACTGATGTGAGAAGGAAGGCTTATGTCTTACCCACTCAGATGGGGCAGGGTGTTTACTTAAAACAGACCTGGAAATCAACCTCATCACCCTGGAATTTTTCTCAAGGTATATTATTAGAAGCCATCATAGAAAATACAGGATTTACCACACTGGAGCAGATTAGGGATCCATGATTCTACCTCTAACAATGACCCATGCTGCAGAAGAATGCACAGCACCCTGTAATCAGCCAAACCACACAATAGCCGAAGGCTTCCTGTCCGAAGGCCGCTAATTACTTGATGTCCTGAAGCACAGTCATTGATAGGGTTTCCCCCGTCCACAATCCAAGTGTAATTGAAGAGACAGACTATTCTTCTCTTAATCTTTTCCTGATCTAGTACACCCTTTGCTTCCGTTAGCATCTAGAGTTGTGTGGATGTTTATACGCCCTATGGAACACATCTATTTATACCTTTCAAGTGTTAGCTTCTAATTTCATAGAGGAACCTGCTATTTTAAAATCAATGAATAGAACAGGAAGAAAATAATTCTCCTATTCTAAGAAAACAAACCCAAAACCACAGAAAACCCACAAAAAATAGATGTTCTCTGTACCCCACATTTTTTTAAGAACCTAAATCTAGAAAATGAGAAAAAAAATCTCATAATCTTAACTAAAATCAGAATAAATTAAAAAAAAAAAATGTTCTGGGTTTTACAATTTTTAACTTTTTTCATTAAAACTCTAATGGGTTTTTTTTCAGTTCAAGTGTAAGTCAATTAACAAGGTAGAGGGAATTTTTCCTAAAAAGTTAAAGAACATTCTTGGTATGCTTATTTTTCTGATTGTCAGCAATCCTGCTAGGCATGAGCAGTTAGAAAATTTATGACTCAGTTATGGAGTCAGGAGCAGGAGATACAGTGATACAGCTAAACTTACAATAAGCTATTTCATCTACAACTCAATGGTGTTGTAAGATCCACTCTTCCAGACTGACGGGTTTATTCTATCTCTTATTGTAAAGAACTGACAGAAGCCTTTTTTTTTTTTTTTGCTGCAGAAACCCCCCCAAGAATTTTTATTCAAGTGTCTATATGAAAGTTTTTGCTTCTTCCTCTGAGAACCCTTGCATGTGCCATGCCCACCACCTCGTGTCTGTCACTGAGATAAGGCACACTCTTTCTCAGGCAGCATCCCCTACCTGTTCCATGTCTGCGCCCTACAACTTCTCCTCCTGAGACCCATGAGCAGTACCAAGAATAAACAATGGGCTGAATTGAGGAGCTGTTGAGAAATTTTGGGGTCTATGAAGACATTATTCTGCCTCCCCTCCTCTGCTGCTTTAACAGGCCACTGTTCTCTTGCTCATCCCTTGCCCTAGGTGGCCAGGCCTGGCCCACAATAGTAGGATTAATTAAGCTGGGGTTTTATTTGTGGTTTGAATTTGTGAGACAGGCCTTGATTCCAGGAGAGGAGTTGCCACCAGAGACTGTATTGGCTTGCCTCATGCTCTTTCAGATCCTCCTCCAAATTAAGAATCTTTTTCAGAGCAGCAGCAACATATTTCTTCCTTTTCCGCAGGAAGTCCTGCTCTTCCATGCACAGGCTAAACCCCAAGCGCACATCCAGGCCTCCTGAGCTAGAAGAGACAACGGGACAAATCAATTCACACTTCATTTATAGCTGATTTCAAGATCTGTAGGGCAGGTAATAAAAAAAATAACTCATCTGTAAAACAAGTTATTCCCAAGTCTGCACACTGATCAAGAAAAGAAGAAAACCAAGCATTTCTACTGCCAGCAAGGAGTAGCAGTGGGGATGGAGAGGAGTTTCCAAGGTATTTCTTGTGAACATGGATGCAAAGACAAGAGACACAAGTCAGGGAAAGATCAAAAAAAGGAATCATTTCAGAAGTATTTTTTTCTGTGCCCATTCCTGTTTGTCACCATGACATCCTGAAAAATTCAAGTGGTGCCAGGTTTTGACAGCCCACTAACAGTATTTAAAATGATTGTCCTAGTCAGTCATGTGATGGAGTTTGAATTGCAGAGCAAGCATCACACCCTGCGTAGCCTCTGTCTTGGGAAATCCAGCCTTTGAACCTGTGTCCTGAACAGATTTCTAGGTAAGCATTTGCAAGCTTTATCCTGCAAATATACAAGAGTATCCATATTTTTTTTCCCCCACGTGGGCAGACACATGGAATTTTGTCCCTGGAGAAATAGGAAGCACAAGCAAAAATAAATCGGAAAAAGAGGTACAAACCCAATTAAATGGCAGCTAATGTTATGTGTCTCCAACAACACAAATGTATTTGTTACTGAGGAGGATCACTAAATATTGACCAAATCTTCTGGGTCACATCACCCTCTGGTGGCTGCAAACTCTGTTCTGAACATTATTTCCACCAATATTTCACAAATTTGAATGTTTCAAGGATTAATGCTCCTCACCTCTGTTCTCCAGCAAATTTGGTTTATCACACAGTGTAATTTTGAAACCAGAATAAGTTCAACTGATTTTCCCTACAAAATCAAACAACTCTTTTAGTGATAGATTTAAATTTCTCTTTCTCTCTCTATAAATCTGTGTCTTTTAGATTAACATTTCAATATACTTTGTCATGGGCTGAGATTGAACAGGGAGCTCTCCATTTACACAGAGGGCTCCTATGCTGTGAAAGTTCACCTTGCTTCCCAACAGTGATTCACCCAATAGAAGGGAAGCTGTGAACCATACGAAGTTTCCAGTTGCACCATAAAACATCATTGTCTTCAATTTTACCTATCACTGGTACAATTCTGTTCCTGCAAGTGGGTTGCCAGGGGTGCAGCTGGTCAGGTCTCAGCTCCCATTCTGCTCAGTGAAGCAGGAGAAGGGGCAGAAGCCAGGTGCCTTAGGTTTGTTGTGATGATTTTGCAAAGTTAAAGACTGATAGAGTTTATTTCAGTCGTTATGCATGTCTGACTGTTGGCATAAATGGGAAATAAAACTAATATGTGAGTAGTACAGTTTTACTCACGCATAAGAGTCACAGTCATAAATTGAACTAATTTACTCTGAAGAAACCTATGAAGGTTCACAAACTCATATTGAGCTGCACAGTCCTGCACTTACCACAGGCACCACGTGAGCACAAGACAAAGCACTCATGCGGTGTGTTCATCTCTCCACCTATCACAGAGGAAACCTGCATAACTAGTTTACAGTAGTCCCGCATGATAGGGCAAAAAGAGGCTATCTTACCATTTTCTTGCTGTCAAGCACAAGTGAAATGAATTATCCTAGAAATCGAGAAAATAAAGCTAATTACCACCAAATTTTTAAAACCTTTCTTTCCTTCAAGCTCTGCAATGCTCATTGACTAAGAGAGGTGGTTCTCAAATAATAAATCATAAAGCTAAGAACATTTTTTTATACAATTAATCAAAGTCAAATTTTCTCTTCTCTAATAAGTTTGGGGCAGGTAATGTGCCTCAAGCTTGCATGTCACAACAGTTCCCAGTGTGCAAACTTAGGAGGGCAACAAGAAAAAGAACTCCCTTATTAAACTACAATAAGAAATACATATGAAAGCACTCTCACTATCAATATTTAGACAAATTAAAATCTGAATTAAGCTAATCATCTCATAACTCTTTTAATTATTAGCCATTCCAGAATAAGCCTAATATCAAAACAAATTTTTTGAAAGCATGTGCATATGACAGTCAATTTTGTTCCTTGAAACCACTGAATTCTAATTGCAGGATGCAGATTTACAAGCATTTTCATATTATTAAAATTATTGTTAAGACCTGCCTCCTTAAAAGTGAATATGACAATCTTAATTTTTTTTAGCATCTACAATAAACAGCTGTACAATTTTACACAGTGATTTTGTTTACTTGGTAACTTTATTTCTAGCAGGACAATATTAAGCCCAATTTAAGAATATATATTTCGAAAGGTTCACAGCACTCACCTCTTCTAGTGTTACTTCCTTCTGCAAAGGGAGGGAATTCAGAGGGAAAGAAAGGACTCCAAGCTTCTCTGTTTCATTTCCATCAGCCAACTGAAAAAATGTAAAAAGCAGTTGGGTATGCAGACAAGGAAAGGTTTGTCACCTCTAAAACTTCTACCAAGAGGGTTAGTTCAGTTCAGTAGTCCCATTAACTTCTTGTTCCAATTTCGCTGAGGTTAATGAGAGCAGACAGAAGGAGAACTTACCTCTTCTGGTAATATGACATCCAGTCTTGTCTGGTCATTTATGATACAGTGAAATATGATGATATGAAGGCTGGGGCCAGAGTCCAGCAAAATCTTCTGGCTTCCTTCATGTGATCCTTTCACTGTAAATGTAAGCTCCTGGTCTAAACAGAGAGGCAGAGGGAACAAAGAGAATTTTAACTACTCTAAGCAAATACACATGAGTAATAAAAAAGAAAAAAACAATCCATTTCTACTTTGCACTCTTTTTGTCTGATTTTCCCTACACCAGAATGACTAAGTAGACTTTGGGTGGCTAAAACGGACTGAAAACTGACATAAAATATCTTGGTGAATCTGTATAAATCATGAATATACAGAAATCACAGATTTTTGTAACACTGTAGCTTGCTATTTGGCAGGTGCTTTACATGAATAAATAAAACCAAGATTTATACTTAAAGGAGTGTCAGCTTAAAGGCATTTTGGATTATTCATGTTGAATAAGAGAGTCACTTATTTGAAGTCAGTCTGTTCTGGTTCATTGCGTAGATTCTATTCTATTCTAAAGACTACAACAGTCAAATTATTCTATAAACCCAAAAATCAAGCAGACTGCTTGGTGCGTCCCCAAAACTGAAAAAACATGCCAACCCAAAGGCTGTGTTTCTTGTACAGAAAAACCTTTACACTTACAGAGAGATTATATGCAGTTCTCTTGCAAGATCAGGGCCAAGAAGCATATCATTTTAGGTCACTAGCCTTTCCTCCCCATGTCACACTTCAGCTTGAAACTTCCTATAGTGAAACTCAGTAATTGCTACCATTTTCTTCTTAAAGGTCAATTTTTCAATCATTAATTAACTCAAAACAGACATGGGGTTTTTGAGATTTTCCCTATGAGCAGCTTCACAAAAGCTGTTGTTTATTTGAATGAATCTGACTAGTGAAGAATCCTGCTATATTTATTTGTGCTGCATTTTCCAGAGAAAGTCCTGTTTCAGCGATTGTATCATGGCAGAGTATTTTCCTGCATTTCAGGCAGATCCCTTTGACACAACTTTTCATTTAAGCTTTTAAAGATTAGGTTTATTATTTTTGATAAAGTCTCTTTCAGAACCCTAAATGTGCATAAACTTCATACATACTCAAAAAAACAGGATAAGATTTCTGCATATTAATGTAATTAGAAGATAATTTTAAAAGAAAATCCAGTTGGTTAGAAAAATTCATTTCGAACAAGCAACAAAAAAAGAGAACTAACATAACTTTTCCAAGATTTTCCTTCTGATATATGTAGCTCTATTTTTGCATCAGTTTAAGATTTACCTCATAACAAAATACTTGACTAACTTGAATTTTGACAGATACAATCTTTCTGCCAGGTGGGGCATGGCAAAATTGAGTGTTACGTGACACAGCTAGAGTAATGTGCACAACAGATTATTAATTTTTCAACCTCTGTTATAATGACTTAATCACAACACAAAAACAATAGGTTAATGAAGCAATAACCTCACTTGTCGATTGCTGCTTCAGCTTCCCCATATCCACTCTAACCTCCAAACAGGAAACGTCACGTGCCTGTAGCAAGAGAGGATAAATGATAATTGAGATGTCATTGCAAGTGATTCATACAGTTCTCAACCAACCCCTCTCATTGATCAATGAGCAACACAGTTATTATCTATTACTGTGTCTTCAGATAACACAAGGGCAATAATGATATGGTATTTTTTTCTAAATGTGAAATTAAAGAGGAACAGCTCATGACCTGCTTGAACTTGGAGAGATAGTTAAGATGAGCCCTATTCAAAATAATGGGCACATTAAGATATGGGACTACTTTTATGAGCATTGTATCACTTTCTTCATTAGCCCCTGATAGTTTGGGGCCTATACAGAAGAAAGTAGGTGGCTTTGGGGCACAACTCAAAGTTTCCAGAGTTAGAAATATGAACACTTGTTATATAGACACAAAAAAGATTGCAATAAACATATATTACCACTAGCACTCCATTAGTAATAATGCCATCAGGATAGTCCAGACTGAAAAACAAAATGGAAAATACAATGTCATGTGTGTGACAACTCAGACAAATATTTAAGGCTATGAGTTAACATATTACTCATTTCCCCCATCAGCTTGACATTTCTGACTTTAACATTCTCACTCAAAAATACTTTAAAGCCTAAGATTAGATGGTGACCTGGATTACAATTTTTTCCAGCCACTCATGGCAGAATATAAAGTTGGATTTCTACTCCTGTGGTCTTCTACATTTGCTTTCACAAACCATGCAATGAATACTGATATGTAACATCCTGAGTTTAAGGACAGCTGGAGGCTGTTAAATCCATCTTGATTGTTTTGATAGTTACAGTTTTACACAATGTTTTGTACTTAAAAAACTAATACAAGTGTCTAGATTTCCACAACTTAAAAAAAAATTAGCATAACAGCAGAGGTAATTGTACCTACCTCTATTAAGTGATCTGCAAACCACAGATGAGATTTCAGCAGATCACTGTATGTGTGGATGTGTTTCCACATACAGGGACAGAGATGAATTCCTAGATTGAAGCCTAAAATTTTTATATTCTAAAATATTTTTCCATCAGAAAATTCAGGCAATGTCTCATTAAGAATACCTTATAATTTATCATTTTATTAAACTGCAGATGTAAATTCATATAATGCCTCAAGAACTCAGATTAGTTGAAAGGCAACAAGTATGTACGTAACTTTATAAAGATGGAGCACTGACTCCTCAACCTGCCACAGACAGTACGAGCTGTTTATTCAGAGTTTACAGGCTATGGATTGCACACTCTGAGGTCTCACATAAGTCTATAGTTGATGTATGTTATTTTATCTCAGCTGAAGCTAGATAATACAATTCCTTTAAAATCAGATGAAGGACTTTGGGTTTATCCACTTTAAGTGAAGATTTATCACAACAGTTAGATTTCAGTATAAACACACATCATAGTAGCTTTGTAAGATTTCCCATGACAAAGAATTCAACCAAAATTGCAAAGCTCATAAACAACATAAAGGGTCATTTCCAATTCAGTATTTTTCCTTTAAGAGAAAAATGTGAACTGGCTAAATACACTGCAGAACACTCAGGAAAAACTTTACATTAAAGAAAACCCCAACAATAGCAAAACCCAAGCAAACACCTCTCCTCAAAAAATGGTTATGCACTTAAGAATTTTGTAAGATCTCTTTCAAAAGATTTCAAAAAACATTAGTCAGGAATGGACAAGAAATACTCAGTGCTTCTACCTGCATGCAGGGAAATGGGTGTAAGTACCACTCAAGTTTTGTTTCAGACACAAAATTTTGCACTTAATTACGATTTTGTAGTAAAATAGTTGTAACATTACATATGGTGTCACTGTCCTAAAATACTTCATTAAGAAAAGCAAGGAAAGCAAGAAATAGCATGATAGATAATAAAAGATCTCAGCCCGCATAGCCTGGTGAAATGAAGGTGGAAAGACAGGTACAGATATCTCTTCATGGAAGTAAAAGTCCGGTAAAGTGTGGTATTATTTGAGGTAACAGTATCAGCAAAGTATAAAGTTAGGCTCATGGTTAGGAGGTCCAAGGTGCCTCAAATATGGTGGAAGAATCTCCACTTTTGTACAGAACAGCTTGGAAGGCTCCTGAGAAGAACCAAGACAACTCAGCCATTAAGCATCAACAGCTGAGATGTCTCTATTGGGGTGTCACCTCTGCTGTCACTGCTGTAAGACAGCCCATCTGCAGTCATTTATTAGTTACTCTCCACACTGCACTTTCCACTTCTATATCCCGAATTTCAAGGCTTCTGCTGGCCACAGCATAAGAGAGATGTTTCATTTTAATTTTTTTTTTAACTTGGTTATCCATACACTTGTTTTGAGAAGAGCAAAGACACTCACTTTTCTCTGAGGCTTTGGAAGTCACAGCTAGAAAGAGCTGAACTGAGTGCAAGTGTTACTATTCAGGTTGGCAAGACCTTTGAATATTTTGCTTATCTTTGAAGCTCTGAACAACTTCCACTTCTTGTAACCAGCTGGTAATTTCTCTAACAATCAACCTGCTATTAGAAGTCCTCATTACACATACTAAGTACACATACTCCTGCCCTCTCCTGCATCACAGTTTGTGATTTGTGATCTTTTTTTTATTGCAGACCTCAGTCTCCCTATGAGAATTGGGAGCATATTACAGCCTGTGGCAGGGAAAGCCAAGAACAGAGACACTGGGTGTCCTTCTTCACTAGAGGTCTGTTGAAGGGGTGCTTAAGGCTGCAGTAGACTCTGTGAGCCCAGGGATCATTTCCCAACACTGGGCATACATCAAGCAGACATCAAAATGCTGTCTTGTCCTTTTTGGATTATGCCTGTCTTATAATGAAATGGGCAATCTTGTATGGGAAGTTACAGTCATGTGGATCCTTACATCGCAGTACTCATTTAAAATAGACTAGTGTGCTCCATTTCACCAGAGAATCTGGATTTTTTGATACCTATCCACAAAATTTGAATTCTTTCATGTCAAATCAGTTTCCTCTCCTTTTAGTAGCTTCCATAGTAATGCAGGCTACTTTTCTGAGTTTTCTGACAACTCAAGAGAGCATGGGGGATGGTACTGTTTCAGTAGAGAAAGCTGTATTCAAATGGCTTTTGGTTGTCATCTTTCTCAGCTTCAAACTTTTGCCTTCAGTGCTCCTCCAAACACAAATACGAACAGTTCATTTGGTTACTCATGGATGGGGACAGTCTGAGGGTTTGCTCAGCAGTGCCCAAACCAAATGGCTATCATGATTCCCACACACAGAGGGAATTTCTCAAAATAATACAAGTAGCACTACAGAAAGAAAAAGACTTTTATTTTCTAAAAATCATGCTTTTGCCATATTTCAATAATTAATATTTAACTTTTATACAGCTTTTTGTACACCTATTTACATTTATTTATGTTAATTGGGCTTTGTTTTAAACATTTCACATTTTAAAAAAAGGGAGAGGGAGCTGAGATGAAAGGCTGTGTAATAGTCGTCCTTCTTTCTTCTAAGACTTGTTTGAGATGCACTTCCTCAACTTAGGACATCTGAAAGGTAAAAAAAGGCCAAAAAGAAGATCAGCGGATACAGCAAATACCACGGGGCTCTCAGACCTCTCCCTTGGAAACTCAAAGTACCTTCCTGTTCATGAGAAGCCTCTTTGTGACCCCTCAGTATCAGATGAGGGCTTCAGAACAAGTCGGAGGGGAGGGGAATGTTGAGCGAGCGAAGCCACCTAGTCCAGCGTGACTCTGTCCCTGTAGCAACCCGTATAGGCTCATTCTGATGCTGCACCCTACCAGTGGAAAACAACGGAGAAAGCCCACATTGATAATCACCAGCAAATAACACAAAAAGCACTGAAGTATGCAAATCAGCAACCTGTGTACAACGACCTTACCTTTTCTGTCTCTGCTGCTCGAGTGCAGCAGCTCTCATGCCAGCTGGGCTTGTGTTATTGGCCCATAAAACATTGGGCAGGCGTTTGCAATCCCTTGGCTTGCTTGCTGGTGAAAAGGCACTTGGAGGAAGGAGCATGCCTTCCTCCCTGTGTTGTTTGGATCAAGCATCTGGCTCTCAGTGCCTGCCACTCTGCAGCAGAGAGGTGAGCATCTGCTGGTACTGCAGGAGTGGCATAAGAGTGAGGCAAAACTAGAGAGGGTATTCAGCTTGCAGTTGTGAAAACCCAGCTACCAAAATGAAGGTTTTCTTCCATTTTAAATAAAACAAAACAGGAATGAATGCAGGAACAAATTTCATCCATGGACCATGAGGGAGTTTTTACAATGTGTTGGGGTTTTTTTGACAAAAGTAACACAAACCACAACCTTTGCAGTGAGCATATAGGCAACAAAAATAGGAACGGCAAAGCCACTATCATAGGTGCAACCCAGGAAATTTTCTTGGCCTGGGGTTACACTTCATGTGTGATATTCTGAAATGCTGGAAAGAAAGAACAGGCTAATGTAGTAAATTTTGCAATCAGTGAAGTCTGGAATGAAGATAGGGAACAAATTAAAAACCACAGATAAATTGCAGCAAGAAAAATTGCTAGTGGGAATAATTATCAATTTCAGAGATAAACTGTCATATTTACCACCACCACCTCCCCAGTGTATGTTCTCATTGTTCCTATCACAATACAAGATTCTTAGAAACTTCTCCACCACATGGCTAGTTGTACTTCTTGTTATCAAAGGTCTCTCTCCCTCTGAAAATTATCACTAGTCTCTGTCAACACTTTTCTCATCCAGCAATGACAAAAAAATTTGCCAAAACCTGCTGAGCTTGTTCAGCACAGGAGAGGTCAGTTTGGTCCACAGCTCTCTGGTGACCCATCTCAGATATTTCACTTTTCCAGACCTTTTATCACAGATAATGTGATTCAGTGCCTTCAATTTTGGTGGACAAATCCTTTCATTAATTACTCCTGACATCACACTTTCCTATGCTGATGGAAAAGAAACCCCTCTCAATATCCTACTAAGATCACAATATTTAATCAATTCAGATGTGCTTAGACCCTTATTCCAGACTCAGCTGATGGGCAGGACAGCATTGCAAGAAAATGCTTTCCAACAGGAAGGATATTTTCTTAGTCCTACTGAGACCTCACACATATTTCCTCACTTATAATGCAGCAATTTCTTCTCTTTGTATATGGAGTTCTTCAGGCCACAGCAATTACATTGGTCACTCAGGAACCACACTATGAATGAAAAAAGTAGATCAGATGCCTTCTTGCTGTAGCAACTGAGCCATGACTGTCACTCTTTTAAAACTGTTCCTTGAGACTGCCAAGGGTCCTTTTTGTAAAATCCCAACCATCATCTTCCAACCAGCAGAATTCCTAATCAGGCATCACTTGCAGAATGTATATTTCTGACTTTACTGAATACGACTCCAGGAAAAGGCAATTTTCTGCAAACTCCAACAGAAGGTTTTGACACAGAGCTGGCAGCACATATGCTCCAAGGCAAATTCCAGCCCCTGTCCCCATATGCAAACCCACTTGTGGATAACATCCAAGGCAGACAACCTATCTGGACTTCCCCATCAATATCAGGAGTATGATTCTATGTACCAATTCCAAAAGCCATCCTCCAACTTGCAAAGGAAGGAGCACCCTAGACAAGCCTTTTGGGACCTTGGGATGTATACTGGAGTTTCCCAATTCCCCCTACTGATGTCATAACACTCCTGAGGGGTGACAGGCACTGTTTGTCTTGATGCTGCTGGGCTTTCTGCCAGCTTTGGTGCACAGTAAACAATAAACAATCCATTCTGATGAGCCTCTGTGAGTTGTTATGGGGAATTCTGGGACTACTTTTTTGCTTGTTAACACTGTGAGACCTTTCCTTCTCCATTCTTAATACTGAGCTATTGCACTCTCACCAGCAAGTTTCTATTACACCTGCTGTCAGGAATAAACACACTACTCAAAACGTCCACCAACATATCATCCTGCTAGACCACCTGAAGTGCCCCAAATTTCTCAAAACGGTCCCAGAAATATCAAACCCCTCTCTAAGGTTGTTTTAACAACACTTTCAGTCCAATAACATGGATCAAACCTTCCTCAGAATCATAAAGCAGATTTTGGAGACAGACTAGAATACCCATGATCCTCTAACAGACTCCCTTTCCAATTAGAATGGCAGGTTCCCAGATTTCTCCACAGCATTAATTACCTGAAACAAACATTCTCTAAACAGTCAAACTCCACCAAAAGCCTTCAAGCCTACTGAGTGAAGCTACTGCTGCTCCTCCACCTTTCCTGGTTCCTCAGTTCTCAAACTCCCACAGGGATCTTTGGTCCTTACTTCATGCAGAAACATTTAGTTCCCTTCTCTACCACAGCTCTCCATGTGTAGCCAGATGAATTGAATAGATCCATTTACAAAAGTGCATTTTATAATGTTGTGGATTTGAAAAGCCAGGTTCCTCAAGAAGCGGAGTAATTAGGACATTTAGGCTTCAGACTCCTTCTTTTAAGGGTCAAAACTCCCTGAATATTGTCATTGTCTTCCTACTTTCTTGTGTATTGATGCAATGACAAAAAAGAAAACAGTTGGGCAAAAACAACATTTCAGATATTTAAAATCTATAAACATGTATTATGAAATCCCATTTTACTAGGCTTGTATGAACACATCTAGATACTGTTTTCAGAATGTTTAGGCTTAAGAAGCACTATCACATACGAACCAGATTTTCAGGCTATTTTTTCACTGAATGCAACATTATATTTACAATTTAGGACTCTACTCACGTGTTCTGCAATGTGAACTCCACTTCCAGCTCCTCACGTGCCTAGAGAGAGGGGAAAAGGAGAGGAAGATAGACTACTTATTTTTCTTCACAGCTTTCATTAAACCAGTTACATATAATTTTTAAAATATATATTTAGAATAGCACTTTAGAAAATTCATGGAATGTAGTGTCATTTGAAGACATTGAATTTTAAGATATTGAAAAAGCAGTTGCTAAAACTGGTTTCTTGAAATCTAAATGCTATATGAGATTGCAGATGTAGGAACTTCTATTTTGCTAAAACAACAATTTTTCATATTTAACTGCCAACATAAAATAGATTCAGCTGCTTTAATATTATTAGTTAAATGGGCTAAAAATTCAGAACTTGTACCAAGAGCCAACAAACATGCTAGAACTATTCAAAATTAATACTCTGCATAAGCAGTTCCAGCTCTTTCCATCCTTGATTTTTAGCACAGAGATTTGTCCTTAACAAAAACTAGCATGGAGCACTCATAGAAGGACTTTAAGCCTTTCTCATAATACCAGCAAAATACTGCATGTGTAAATGTTTCCTATAAGAAAACACTGTAAAAGGATATATTTCAATGGAAGGAAAGAATTTACTTTTGTTCTCACTGACTTCAGTGCTCACCTGTGGATTCAGCTGAAACTTCACTCGAACAGTACGTCCTACAGTGAGTTTATCTATGTCAAAGAGAACTGTGCAGAGTTCATCATCCCTAGTGACTGTGTCTTCATCACAGACCTTTAGCTCCAGCACATTCTGCACAAAGAGGTTAAAAATATAATGGAGTTACTGCAATATCTAAGAGCTCCATAAGGCAGGAAAATCTCAAGGCTAAGTTTTCTTCCCTTGCCCATCCTGTTTTAGGGAAAGAATGAAAAAGGAGAAGGGAAACAGAAAGGGGAAAGAGATTTGGCATTATTAGACTTCACATAACCGATAAATCTACACACACAAAGAAGCAGGCTTGTTTCACTTCCCCAGGCAGACAAGATAAGCAGGCCATGCAGAATATTAATGAATTCGTGATAAATAACTTCATAAAATGTTTCTACATTTCTTTTATGGCCTTTGGGTCTAAGTGTATAAAACAGGCAAAGGTACATAAAGGTTTAAAGGATTTCCTTCCCACCATATCTAGAACCAAGTGATTTTACTATTATCTTTACACAATCTTTATCTGGGGTTTTACTTGTATATGTCAAGATTGAGAATGGGATAGTAAGGCCATATTCTGCAGGGCATTTAATTCCTTCTTACTCCTTCAGCATAGTAGATGTTTAAGTAACAAATAGCTGGAATAGAACAACACCAAGGAGGCTGTAAGCAACAGCAATTTAGGGGGGGGAATCTTTAACATCTCCAGCGCTTGGAAACTAGCTATATATGTAGTAGTTTATTGTGCTTTTGTGTAATCTACTCACTCTCTGCAGATATCAAATGACAAGACCGACTTATGTTCATTACCTTGACACGGCGGTCGATCTTATAGCAGAAAGCTTCATTCCAAACAGGGTTTTTGCTGTTCCTGATGGTTCTGGTCCGAACCTTCTCAGCTGAGGCAGTAGGCAGCCACAGTGTCACATAGCAGTCTGAAAGGGTGACTGTATAGAGAGAAGATGAGCAGAGTTAAAATGTATTCAGAGAAAGGAATTATTGCAGAGTGCACATTTAACCTTAGTAAGACAAAGGTAGCACAGTTGGAGCATTCTTCCTAAAATATACAGGGTAAAAGTGAGTAACAAATGAAGCACTTACAGGAAGACAGAGTCATTCTCATTCATTTGCCATGCTCATTTCCACCTTTTCAGTTTTAGTCAGACTTTTTTTTTTAATGTTACTTTATATTTGAAATAGTGCTGTACTCCACATACAGTACATGCCCACCTATCACTAAGCTGCATTTAGTTTAATATTCATGACTTTCCAAATGTCCTGACAGGCAACACAACTCACAACCTTCAATCTGGGCTGTAGAAAGGCTTGTTTTCTGTAATTTCTTACCCAGATTTGTGAAGAATCTCATTAGAGAATGCAGAATTTCACTGACTACATTAAAGCCTTTATTAAAGTGCTGGCTTAAATGAAGAACTACAGATCTCTTTTTTTTCCCCTAACAAAGCTAAAAAATTTGATTTTCATACCACAAATGAGAATGTGACAATTCCATATTCATTCATGTATTTGACAAAGTTTTTGAAAGTTATGCATTTGTTTTTGGAAAACAAAATCAGTTTCATCACCACAATTAAATTACTATTTGTTCATTTCCTTCCTACTGTTTTTTCTGCAGACTGGACAGATTCTGCCATCAGTCATGTCTGGGGAAGGAGGCCATGAACGTCACCAAAGAGATCAGCTTCTCCTGTATTCTGAGTCCTCAGGTTTGGAGGGAGAACTGCAGAGAGTGAGGCTTGCAGAAGCATGACACAGGCACAGGTGGCCTTTCTCTCATACCTGTAATGCAAGCTCCTATTTCACATTAGCAATGCTCAACCAGTCACCTGGTTCTTACAGCAGACTTGTGAGTCAGAAGAGGCCAAATAATTCAACTTGTAGTCAAGCCCTGCATCGTGCTTGAAACATGTAGCACTGTTATTACATCACATTAAGCACAATTACTTCATGTATTTCCTCTTTATCTTTCAGTAACAACTACAGATTTAGTTTTTTCTACCAGCCAGGCTGTGCCTTTATTGTGTAGTTAACCGTGCTATCATGATTAGTAAAATCTTGATAATTACTGTGGGAAGGAAAGCATTTCCAGAAAATGGCATTAGCCACACCTGGTCAGAAGAGTGTGACTGATCAGATGTTCAGCAGAGGCACAAGTGTAGGTAGATGAAGATGTAAATAGTTAATGGTGATTTAAAGCTACAGTTTCAATTTTCAAAGGGCTTGAGACACAGTGACGAATTACTTCACAGTAGCAATAAAAGGATTATGCAAATAAGTACATTGAGAAAACTTGAATTTCTTGGAAGTGTTCGAGATCAGGTTGGATGGGGCTTTGAGCAACCTGGTCTAGTGGAAGTTGTCCCTGCCCGTGGGAGGAGATTTGGAACTAGATGATCTTTAAGGCCCTTTCCAACTGAACCATTCTATGATTTTCCCAAGATCCCATAATGCAGTCATTGCCCAAAACAGTCTAGATTTTCAGGCCCACACACAAATCTATTAAAATTGCCTTTTTCTGGAACAACAGTGAGGAGGAATACTTTTAAAGTATAATTATTTTCTACTGGTGAAGTAAATAGGAACATAAAAATAAATCAACATAGGGAACACCAAGATTTTACCAGACAGAACAGAAAACTAAAGTGAAGGAAATTAATGCTAACTCAGAATTGTAACAAGCAGCATACTGTTACCAGGTAGAAAAGGAACATTTTCCCATAGTTGAAAATAGTAAGGTTTCAAGAAAAACTAGCTGAAATGTTTGCTTTTTAATGCTTCAGAAAAGGTAAAGACTGCCTGAAATATCCTTCCCACTGCAGACAAAAAGAAACAG
>JAWWMO010000174.1:26361946-26372817 GCA_035047845.1 Dendrocincla fuliginosa
AACAAGTGACTGCGAGCAGGTCGTTCCTGAGAAGGACAGCCACAAGGCACTGAAGCATAAGCAGGTGATCTACTGGAGTACACAAATGCACAAGCAATTGTGCACTCAGTTTTGTAGATGCAGTTGCAGTGATGGGCTGGTCAGATCACATATTTGTTGGTGCAACACACTACTTAGGCATTTGAACACCTGGATTTTGTTAAATAAAAAGTTATGCATACACAGAGTGTGTGCTTCTGTACATAAAAATAGGTCTTTAATCTCTAAGAAACCCAGGACTTTACTTCTTATAAGGTGCTCTCATCTTGTCTAATGAACCAAAGGGACAATATAAATAAGCACAGCAGTGTTACACTGTAGAAGACACATGAGTAACCTCGAATACCACAAGTAAGTGCAGCAGAGATTTGTTCCCTAATAGTAATCAGTCATTGAAAAATACTGGTTTTAAGCACAACTTCTATGTCACCTAACCACATCCCTCCTGCCAGAAAACACCAAATCCAACCTCTGCTACATTTCTCCTCTATTCTTGACCCATCACACAAGTTAAAATTGCAAAATATAGAGTAGATTAACTAAAATTTACATCTGGTTTTCTTAGAAACTATGATGTGCTGCATGAAATTCTGAGTGTACCAAAAGAAAATTGATTTTGAGCCATGATCAATGAGCTCTTGGGGAATGTATTGTGGACTTTTTCATTCTGTTTTACGTATTTTGATTTTATTCTTGTGGTCTTTAGATTTGAGTTTTCTTATTCTCTTGGTCTTTATTTCACTTTTCTCTTTCATGTCTTTCAAACCTCTTTAAATAGATGTTTCACCCTTCACATTTCTCAATGAAAGTGACTCAGTGACATAATTACATTTTGAAAAGTATCTGAACAAGTCTCGGTGCACCTAGAAGAGTGTGTTATTGAGAACCCACGTCTGTGAAATGGAAGTCGCAATGAAGATCTTCAATGAATAAAAAAATTCAGACTTAAGCTTGTCCCTCCCCTGGATGAACCAATGCCAGATCTGGACAGCGAACTATCTATTCTTCCCATCTCTTGCAAGTGTCATTTTCTCACTGAGGATTTTCATTTTATATTTGCTGTCACACACTCTGGTTCAACAAGCCAACGCCCATAAGTCTGCAGAGCAGAGACGGTGAATCACTACAGGGCTTTCCTCAGCTGGATGTCACCAGAATCTCTACACTTCCCTACAGCAGACATTTCTTCTGTCCTGGGCTCTTCTCACTATCAACTTTTGTTCTGTGGTCTGGCTGTGACATTTTTCTCTTAGAGTCTCTATTGTAGATATCCTTTTCTCACTTTGCCTCACTCTCCCTCACTTAAACTCTTCGCAAGCTCTCCACAGTAGTGCTCTGTTCATTTTGATTTTTTTCTGATTTTTAAAATGCTCCATTATCTAAGTTAAAAAAATTCCCAGACACACTGGATTTTATCATCAGTTCTTGCATATTTATAAATTCTGCAGAAGCAAGAGATGGTTTTTGCTTGTACTTGTGTAATTTTCATAGGCTTTCTACTACTGCTGATTTTATGTCTGCATTACCAGTTCTCTCCTTTCTTTTGTCCAGAAATTCTGTAGGAGATGCTCCGGTTTCTTACTTAAAAACATGAGAATTTTCACTGTTTACTGAGCAGCCCTCTGATCAGCAGCTAAGTGTGATGTCAGAAGGATAGGAAATACATCCCCTACAGTGAGGTAGGAAAGAAAAAAGACTTTAAATGCATCACCTTGCTTGAGTCAGTCTCTTTAAACTGAAGAGCTGAAAGTAACACTGCAGTATCAAAATAAAGTAATTTTTGCAAACTTTGAGCAATACATCCTTTTACTCCTACACAATCTAAAAACAATAGCATTGTCCAAATATTTTCTTTAAAAAGTAATATGAAGCATCCAACAACAGTAGAAGTACTCACGCAAGTCTGCCTTCCGGACATTTCTCACTCTTAGTATTTTCACAGTGAGCAAGTTGAAAGGAGATACGGGTGCCTAAGCAAAAATTCAAGAATAAAAGAAAAAAAAAAAAGACATTATTATTTTTATAGTTTATTGTCACAGACTACTGTACCACTGAAGTCCTAAGGATGTAGATGAAACAATATTTTTAAAGATGAGCCAACATAATTTCGCAAAGCAATTGGAACAGTTGGAAAACTGTAAAAACTTTTGGCACAGAACTCTCTTCAGGTCTCAAATAGAAGTGACAGATTTCAAAATCACATATGAGTTGAGAATAGGTGCCGAGAGTTTGATTCGACAGCAATCACTTCTTTCTAACATTGCTCCATTATTGCTCCAATAAACACCCCTACAGTACAAGAATGGGTGCCCCCATCTCTTACACTGCCTGTAGTGGGGCAGACTGTCTCTGGGACATCAAACACTGTCACAGCAGCTGTGCAAGTAGAGTTAAGTGACTACCACATACCAGCACAAGCTCCTGCACCAGCACAAGCTCCCGTGCATAGACTAAAATACCAGAACTGCAGGTGACAGTGATGAGATAGTTCCCATGAAGGCTCTGACCCAGCTCTGACCTTCAGCCCTGATCCCCAGCAGAAAGCTACAAAATCATCCCAGAGATGATTTCAGAGCTTAACTCACAACTTCACTAGATATCAGACAACTTGGGCTCAGAGATATGGCATCTTTAATAACTCATAACTTCCATGGCTTATACAAACATGTCTTCATATTCCTCAGACTATAAATTAACCCTTTTCCCATTTCACCTTGGAGATAACTACTTAACATCTTTCTCTCTCCCACACTAACATCTCCTCTATTTCATATATACCAGCTTTCCTTTTATAGCCAATGTATGTACAGATATCATTTCTCTCAACACCTGCTTAAATTGATATTTAGCTTTGCACTTACTGATTCTGGTTTAGAACTGAAATAGGTCTTATTGTACCCCAAAACTTATCTTTCTTTCCATACCAGCTGGTAAGAACAAATATTAACTCTACCCATAAACTCTGTCACTCATATTCATAGATATACTACACACTAGTAAAGTTAATATTGTGTCTTAACACAAACACACGGGGTTTATTACTTAATACAGGCATCAGAAGTGCCTGTATTAATCACAAGCATCAAAAGTAAAAATTATGTACTGATGTTAACTAATAAAATGTACCCTGCTATTATCTCCATATCCTACACGTCTTGCTGAACCATTTGCTTTTCCAGCAGTATCACAAGGATTAACCTGAAGCATTTCATGATGCTTTTACAAAATGTCAAGCAAGGGGGACCATGACATGTCACTGGACACTAATACAATGTAATGAAGCAGGTCCTTGTCCTCAGCAATGAAAACCTCAGCACCTCTGAAGACACAGCAGTGATGAAGAACAGCCTCCTAGAAATAGCCTGGGTAATCCCTAGAGTATCTTCTTGCACTTCCCTTTGGGCTAACAAGAGACCTGAAGATGCAAAGTTGAAGGACAGTGAGACGGGAGCAGGAAGTTCAGAGCAGCCACTGATATGGGCACCTTTGTGGTACATTATCTGACCTGACCAGATTCTAGCACAGGGCACAGTTTTATGGTGCACAGTTTGCAAGCCCTTGAACTGTCAGCTGTGGGACATTTCATCTGTCTCAAAGAATATATCACACCATTATGTGCTCCATTATCCTAAACACAGCCACAAAGGATAACTTGGATAGACACACCTTGAAATAAAAAAATAAGTTACTTGGGGGAAAAAAAAAGATTACAGTCTTCCATCCAAAGCAACCAAAAGACATCATGCCCAGACTATATAGTTGAAATGACAGAACTACTTTTCTACATGCATTTTCTACATTTTCTAGAACAGGGTCAAACACAGAAGCACTCCTTGGCACAGGGACCAACAACCAAGGCTTGTTTAGCCCTGCCAAATCTACTGATGTTGACCACATTTATGTTTGGTCCCTGCTTTCCCACTCAATAAATCGTAAATATTTTTGCCCTCAGAAGTGTTACTTCAGCAGAAGAGGTGGAGCATATCTCTTATTCAGACAGGGTAAGGCTTGAATCCCTTGACCATAGAAGAATGGTCTTGAACAGAAGCTCCCCATCCCAGGGAAGTGTTATTGATGACTAGGGTTTGCATCTTTTTAAAGGAATAATCTTGCTCAGCTTTTTGGAAACAAGCATCCAGACCTTTATTCTGTGAATCTCAAGCAGGTAGTGGTATCTACCTGCAGCCAAGTGTCACACAGAGCTGGGAACTATAACAGGTGTCTGTTCTCAGCTGTCCCTGTTACCTGGACATACCTATTTATGCAGTTGCCTGCTCAGCTGTTACAATTCCCATCCTGGTGTATCTCACTCTCTAAACTTTAGGAAGCAATCCTCAGTGTTTCACTTCAGACTGTGGAGTTTGTCAGTGTTTCACTTTAGACTGTGGAGTTTGTTCCAATACTATAGTCTTGGAAGTCAGACCTTACAGCTCCTATCTTTTAGGTGCTTCAATTCTTCATCATATCTGGCTGTCAGAGAACGTCTCAAAGTCACACAGAAAAACAAAAAGGGTGTATCTTGAACTGGACAATCTGCTAGTAATTGGCAAGGACTTCAGCATCTTTCCCTTTAATGTGATGATGCCCATATCTCAGGCTGGATAAGTTCTGAGGCCAGAAGCCTCCCATGTCGGTTATTACACACTTCAACTTTCAGCTTCTATATTTATTTCATCTGTGACATTACTCTTACCTCATAAACCGGAAACACAAGCCAAGCATTTTAATAATCATGTTTGAAACTACTTAAATATACGAGGTTGCAAATGCGAGTCTTGGTCACACTATCCTACGTCAGATAAAAATTCAATTAAGTCCTGTGGCACACTTGTGCAATCCTGACATATCTGGTCCCAGGGAAGTCAATAGGAGTGTTCACATATGTGAAGGCTCATCCATATGAATGAGTTACATAACCAGGCTCTAAAGCTGCTCTATTTGAGTAAAATTCCAAGCTTTAAAGCTTTTCATGGAATTTTCTCTAAAGGAGACTGGAGTGAAACTCACACAATGTTCCCAAGTCACATCAAGAGAAAATGCAGTTATTAAAATGCACATCTGTTTGAAGCAGAGCACACTTTCCTTAACTTTCTCATCAAAAAGGAATAGAAATCTCATCACTACTTTACAAACTCTGAAGACCAATGAAGAAATCACTCACCCTGTCAGAAAGAATGGCAGGGCTTTAAAACACAGGTCACTGCCTTGCTTCTGACCTGGGTCAGGTATGTGCCACCTTTTAACTTCAAAGAGTGTTGGAGCCTCAAAGGCAGGCAGGATTTCATTACATTACTATGGCTACCACCTCATGCAAGGTCAAGTGCATAAGAAACACTTTTGCTTGTACTGTGTATTTTGTATTTATTTCAACCATATTAAACTGGGTCTTATTAGGTCAGTAGAAGCTACTGAGGTTGTTCCAGAATAAAAACAAATGGAGCAACAGTGACTCAATGCCTGCTTCTTTCCAAGAGCTATGCAAAACTTCTGTAGCTGCAGACTGCAATTTTCATGTGGTGGGGTTTTTTTCTTCTCTTCCTGTTTGCAGCTCCAGAGCTGGAGTTGTGTTAGAATAAATCCAAATCTTTGGAGAGAAATCAAGGCAAGCCTTTCCACAGTTTGGTGTGTTTTTTTTCCTCAAGACCACAGTAGCCTTTATTCATTTGATATGGTGTAGTAATTTCGGTGATCTAAAAACTATTACTTTTTTGACTGTCAGCATAAGGGCACTACAAAAATTCTCACCAAATGTTTTACATATTCCCTTTAATTTTTATAGTCACTCAAACTGAAATCACACACATCCCATGGGCTGCCCTGAAACTGACTCTGAAAATGAACACTCATTTCCTTAACTGAGCCACTGAGCAACAAAAACCAGCTCAAGTACAGTAGGTTTATATACTTATCATAAATACCAACTTCCATATGGGAGGGGGTGGGGCTGGGGGCAGGGGGAAAAAAATTTTACTTCTGTGAGGGTCAGAGATTCAGGAGAGCGAGAAGGGCCTCTGGGTCCTACTCTAATCTGTATATACTGTATTCAGGTCAGTTCTGCCACCCTACATACCCTAAAGATAAGAGGAACAATCTAAAACCACAAAACTGTATAGATCTCCCACCCACTAACAACATAAAAAAGGCTTAAAAAACCCAGATTGATTCTCTAAACACAGTCTAGCTTTACAGGACTAAAAGCAACAATTTTTATGATTCTAGCATACTTCTTAGCGCTGTAAGGCTTAACACAAAGGCCTACATACCATTTTCAAAGCTAGTTTTTGAAGAAACTCTGCAAAGCTTTTGCTTTACCACAGCAGTTCATTTTGAACAGAGAAGGCCCTCGGGCACAATCAGCCATCAGGTGCTATCAATAACAGCAAACCTTCATAAGACAGACTGAATTTACCACCGTGTAAGAGAGTCTCTGTATCACTCTGAATCCCCCATGTGGAATCAAAGCCCAAAACAAACCAGACTGGGAAACCCGCATGTCCTTGAAGCAGGGGCAAGAGTCCATCTTTCTGTCTGCAGATCCCCAGAGTTGCAGTTGATACTGGTAGCCCCAAACCCACTGCAAGTGTCAGAAAACAGACCTATCCTGTTGCCACGGCTGGTGCTCCCCTTTGCTGGCTCATAGCAGCTTATCTATTTTCCTTTATGCTAATACCTCTTACCATAAATGTCTGCTAATTGCCCGGGGAGTTTTCCTTTGCCTGTGCAAAGAATTCATCCTCAATTCAACCTTTACAAAACATCATTTGCTCTTTTTTTTCATTCAGAGAAGTTTGGGCACTACTCCCACTCCTGCCAGGCTGATGAGATCAGGCTTGTCAGGAGTCTGAACACAACACATTCATTCTGCAGTTCTACCTTTCTGACACTATGCTTTTAAACACCATGTTGCACAGATAGTAGCAAGCTCTACAACAGACATTACATTGCAAAGAAAGACTACAAGGAAAACCAGAGCATTAAGAACAACTGAGAAACCCATTTCAAAGGTCTTCTTATGAAGGAATAAAGTATAAGAAAAGGTGGTGTTTCAGCCAAGGAAACCAAAAAACTCAAAAGAAAAAAAAGGAAGAATTAAAAAATACATCTAGGTGAAGGACAAACCAGGCCAGATAAAGTGAACATCGACACCATAAGCATCAGACACCAACAGAGGCCAGACTACTCAGAGCTTATAGAAAGCCATGGCAATATTTCACCTACAAAGCTGAAGCTGCAGCTCAGCTTTTCAAAGCTCAGTAAAAATTACAGCACAGTTTTGCCCCGAGCCATTGAATTCCTAACATTTTTTCTGGTGATCTACATTCAGCACTGGACAGCATTTAATGAAGGGCCAGCTAATTGCTACCTACCGTTCTCACCGCTGGTGCTGACGTACCCGTAATAGTCTAGGAAAAATAACACAAGGCAAAGTTAAGACAACTAAACTATATGTTGAATGCTAGCTTTAGATGGACATGTCAAAATATCTCACAAAGCCATATTCGCTATGGTCATTAACAGCACTCATTAACTGCCTTACAGACCACCACCACACCATCACAACTCTCTGCCAGCTTCTTATTTCCTCAACGTGAAGCTTTTCATGTTTTAGTGAAGCTCAATAAGCAACACATTTCTTGAAAGTGCTGGCACGCCATGAGGTTCTGTAAAAGGCCAGACAAGAAAAGCCATCTTTGCAACATCGGAGGAACAGCAAACTCAATTTCCCTGGACTGCCCATACAATTTAAACCACTTGGTCTCCTCTGTGATCAACTTCACTGGAATATCAGACAATTTTACCCACTTTATGCTTTCTATCAGTTTCATTTACTTACCTCATTTGAACTTAAATTTGATCCCATTGCAGCTTCAGTAGCATATAAGTCCACTATTAAAAGTTCCTGAGTCGTACGGCTGGCAGGAACTCCCCATGCAGGTTAGGGGTGGAGGAATAGGGATTTTATGATGAGGCTCTCCAGCCCCACCCCTTCATTACTTCCAGTCATTAGGTAGTCCCCTCCCTGCTTCCTGCAGCCTATTAGAGCACCTCAGCTGAGTCAGCAGAATGTAGAGCGATTCCTTCTCTACCCACAGTGATGTTTGGGGAGGATGCTGAAGCCCCTTTCTACCTAGGGATTGAGTTCTTGAAATACTACTGCTAATGAAAAGTTTTGAACTTATGCAACAGCTCTAATCTCCAAGCAAAGTGTTTCTGACTAATTTAATCACGATTCTCTGAGGATCTCTACACTGCCACCATCATATGCAGCACAGTAGAGACAGAGATGTCAACAGCTGCTTTCCAAATCACAAACTCATATACCTGCTGCAGTCTTCCCATAACAGCACAGTTCAGGTAGGTAAGTCATGCAGTTCAACAGGGTAAGTGACTCCATTCTGATGCCACAACTAAGTGACTACAGGACCCACACTCCCCTAAAGCTACTTTAGGATCTCTGTGCTAAACTTGGCACCTCAACACATGCTCAGTATTCTTTACCTGGATAATTATTGCATATATAGGAAAAAAAAAAGTTAATCCATGTCCAGAAATCTCACAGTTTGATTTGAAATCAAACAAGACGGAAGGGAGGAGCTATAAGCAGCAGGTGAAACTTGGGGGTGGAAGGGTGGGGCAGGAGAGAGGGCTGTGCTCTCCTGCGTGGGCCAAGGGAGCACAGCAGTTCACCCATCCTCAGAGCTTACTTCAAAGGGATCTGTGTGCTGGCTCTCAGAGTGAACCCAGCAGGCACCCAGTGGGAAACACCAGGGCACTCAACCCTCCCTGACTGCTCTTCACCTCAGTGTGCAGTGACTCTCTGCCTATAAGGCACTGTGTTAGAGTAGCCCTAAACACACATGTGCAGGCTCATAGAGTTTGGAGTGTGCAAAACCAGACTCTGGCTCTGCCATACTCTTCCTGACTCCTCTGCTTGACAACAGGAGGCAGCTAGTACTCAATCCTGCATCGTGAGATCAAAGTAATTATTTTTAAATCAATTTTATTTATACTGATAATATTTCAATTCATGCGGGTAAAGAAAGTAACCTTGAAAACTGCAGTGGATGTCACCTAAATGAACTGGCCTATCCCATGGAGGCCAGTAGAAAAATAATTCTGCACAGAGAAAGAGACAAGTGGTTGTCCAAGAACATATTTAGACTAAAACCTTCTTTTTACAGACAAGTCACTTTCTTCTCTGTTGATGTCTGTGTGATACACATTTGATGACTATTCAGAAGATCTTATTCAAAATACGCAGTGGTACTATCTGATGATTTCCAGGTAAAACACATAGGAGGTAGCTGCTTGCTCCGCAGTCACACTTTGCAGAGACTTCTCAGAAGCAAAGGAAAATGCCTCATAAGTATGAACCTGCAGCATCTGAAATGCTCCCTCACTGAGAAAATTTGATGGCTTATTCACTGATGTCTACTACACAATCTGCTTTTAAAACCTCACGAATTTGCAGGTTTTCCTACTGGAGTTTTGCAGAAATGTGTCCCCAGGATTATAATTTCAAAAAGATTATTACTTCAAAGATCGTGTATCACATTGAGGTTTTTTGCATTTTTCTTTAGTTCTTCCACAATTCAAGGAAAATTACAAAGACAACCCCCAAATATGTATTAAGTAAATTCATGGCTGAAGTTACTCAAAGTCTAAAGAGACATATTGGCTCCTTTTAGCAAGCACATTTACCAAGTAATACTTTAAATTGTTAGTGATTTTCATATGCATATTACTTACACTCTTACTTTGCTTTTGAAAGATTAGAGAGACTGTTCAACTGATGAGGGAACACTCAGCAGTCTCTTTAAGGCTCGGAGTAATAACAAGGAAAGTAAAAAGGAAGATAAAATTTTCCTCTGCTCTTCATGCACTTTGCAGTGCCACATACATGCACATGATTTTGTATTTGTGCATCAATTAAGGCAAAGTGGAGCAAATATAAATATCCTGATGATCTGAGGCAGTCAAAATTTATGTTGACTAGCCTGCTGCAAGCACTAGTTCCCCCAACGTGATGTTTGGATAATTGTATATCTAACTGCAATAGGTTGCAGGTAGGAGTAACAGCTGCTTTCAATATCCCACAATTACCTTAGCTATCACACTGTCACCTTCTGATAGTGCAGGACTACAGAAATGTATGACTAATGGGGGATCTTATATTATTGCAAGAGAACAGTATCCTTGTACCACCCTTGGGATGACAATAGGAGTGGTCATCATTTAAACACTTTGAACGCAACAAGAAGGGTAAATATCCAAAAAGCAAGCTAGAGGTGTTAAAAAAATTATAGCCATACATCACATTACAAAATAATTACTCAGAATTGACACATAAATCCAATTAACAAATAAAACAAACCACAAATGTAGTGTCAAAACTGTAGCTGGGGATTGTTCACCTTTCAGTTTGTTTTCCTTCCTTTTTTTTTAATGTTTCCACCAGCTACAAAATCTGCAAAGACCTCATCCTGCCAATCAAACAAGAGCAAGCAGTCCAAGCCAAATTCCAGTTACACAAAGGACCTAAGAAAAATAATCTCCACAGACAAGATTTACTAGGGTTGAAAAGTGTCAAAAACAAACAAACAAAACAAAAACAAAAAACCACAACAAACCACACCAAAAAACCCCACGCAAATGAAACAAAACCACACCCCCATACACATGTATTTATGCATTTATTTATATATATATATAAAACGCTCATATTAATATGCTGACATTTTATTTTCATTTTTCTACATACAACACCTGCAAAACACCTGTCCTTCAAAACTCTACAATCTTGATATTTGGTATCACAGAAAGTCAAAACA
>JAWWMO010000174.1:26372917-26435503 GCA_035047845.1 Dendrocincla fuliginosa
CGACGCTCTTCCGATCTTTTTCTACATACAACACCTGCAAAACACCTGTCCTTCAAAACTCTACAATCTTGATATTTGGTATCACAGAAGGTCAAAACAAGATCATTAGATGCAAAAAAGGCCTCCCTGTAAAAGTATTCATGAAGAAGGTGGCAGATGGCACAGGTTAGAGGAAAAAAAGTCGAAAAAAACCCCTTAGCATATATTTGTAGGCAGGAGAGAACTGCTGAATCTGAAATTAAATTCACAAGAATGAAAGGTGCAAAATCAATCATTGAAGAGAGAGAGATCAAACAAGCTGATGAGGAGGGGTTTTTTTTGCTTAAGACACTATTCTGATTATGACATATACAAAGGAAGACTTCTGCATTCAAAAGACTATTGAGAAACTTGATTAAAACAATTCCACATGCCTTTGATATGTTTTGGAGAGATAAAATCTCAGTCCTCCCACTCACTCAGATGAAGCAATTGGGCTCTTTTGCCATCCAAAAATCATCACTGAAGTGTTGGCCCATCTGTTACCTGCAACCCTGCCTTCAGATTTGTTGCAACAGAACTTCAAATCCAACCCTCGTCTCAAAAAGCTGTAGCTCACAACCTTTATCTCTGCCTCTCCCTGTGCTCTGTAGACCTGAGCATCCAGCAGCACCTCCCTTTCGCTGTGCAGGAACACTCAGAGGTTGCCTGATCTTTCCAGGTTCATTCAACATTTCAAGCACTGTTCAAGCAGCTATTTCACTGCCCTACCCACACCAGTCCACAGGTGTGAGGAACACCAGCACCAGCCTGTGTCAGCTAATTACCCAGTAATTAGTTTGTCATAAATGTGACAAGATACATAGTCCAGGACCTTTACAGGGAAATCTAGAGCCAATTTCAATCTGAACCAATTCTCAGAATACCAGGAAGTCACCTCATGTTACCAGCTAATTGAGGGGGTAACTTCATCTACAGTCAGCCTGAGAGACATTTGAGCCCTCATAGAGACTACAAAGATTCACAGCTAATTGTTTCCAGGATCATGCTATGACATTTAGCAGAGCTTGCGTGACAGGTCACAAACAGGTGTTTTCAAAAAAAGAAAAATTGTTGCTGACCTACCTGGATCTTAAATAGAACAATTACATCAATGCTGACTCGCTTTGAAAAATCCAGCTGATATGTCACTGAGTCTCAACTCCTTCCTTAAAAAGCACCACCAGTAATAGTGAGCATCTCTCCATTGTTCTTTTTGATGAAGAGCTGGCAAGCCACTCGAACAAACATCTCTTCCCCTGTCCTTTTCTGCTGCCTTTCACCTTCACATCACAGGCAAGATTCTGAGGTATTGCTGCAATTTGAACAGCATGAGCAGGTTTTAACAGAATGTAAAAAGAAGCCTTTTCTTCCCCAGACAAGAAACCAAATGAGTCCATTTCGGACAAAAGTCATAAGCCACCAAGGTAAGACCACCAAGCTTGGGTGTCCCAAGGAAAGTTTTGGTCTCATGCAGTGTTAGATCCTTGGAGCTGGGTCTTACACCAGCATTTGTCTGACTTCCATCAAGTCAAAATATTATGCAGCTAAGTTAGGCTGTCTGGGCAGCTGAAGATTTTCCAGTGGCTTGCTCAACGGGCCCAGATTTCTTAAAATGGACTCCCTTTCCTCAGCTCATTTAAAGCCACCCTAATTTTCTGTGTCTGCTGCCAAAAACACACATCATCACCACACCTTGGGTGAGCAAAGCTGAAGGCCCAGTGCCAAGTGTTGCAACAACCAAAAAGCAATAAGTGCAATACACCGGGCACAAACTGTACTGCCTCTGTTGCATCTTCCCTGATCCCTGACAATTAATCTTGAAAATCTTTAAAATACTTAAAAGATTCTTTGTAAAAGGAATTAATCCCATTTTTTAAACCCCATTGTTTAAAAATATACTTATGAACATAATTGAGCTGTCAGAGTAACATCTTCCTTTCTTTCTTTGCTTACAGAAAACTATTGCAGTCTTACTGATGACACATAACATCAAATTAACCTAACCAAGAGCAAGAAAAGAAGGGGGGAAACTGGGTTTTTTCTTAAGAGGGCAGAATTGGAAATAAAAGATTTACCAGTAACTGCAAAAAAGAAAAGTTGTTGGATTTGACCACTTTAGATCCATGAAAATGAGATGCAAAAATTACTGCCAACAGTTTCCTCTTATGAAGGACAACTTTATTCATTTGATTCCTATCGTAGCAAAGCTTCACAAACACCTGCTAGTGATATCTCCTGTTAATTGAACTAATGCACAGAAAAGGACTGTTCTAGAGGTAACACTGTTACCTCCTGCTTAAGAAGCAGAGACCTGGAAGACTGGAAGACTGAGCCCACTGCCTTCTGACCACGGCACATGAGAAGAAGACAAGATGCCACAGTCCTAGGGTAATGCAGATAACACTGCCAGTATACAGATGGATGCTCTTGCCTTTTTTTATATACTCACACCTGTGTATCAAATAAGATGACTGCAAAAGGGAACAGAAGAGGCTGATGAAAATACAGAGACATATACAAGCCAAGTGCTGCACTTCCAGTTAGTAAATAAATACCTCAGTGTTTGCAAGTACCAGTATTTGGACTAGGAAACCTCATATTATCATTCCAGTCATCTGCACTCTTGAAAGCAGAGTTTCCTTCCATTTTTCTTCTTCTGTGGTTGAAGTGGCAGATTTTCTTTCATCCTTCCTCAAAGGTTATTAGCAAAGCTCATTGTTCCCTCAGTATTTGATTTCTTGGTATCAGAAGCAAGAATAACTTTTCTCCAGATCATCTCACTACCTGAGCTGAGTTCATAGAACATAATAAAAAACCATTCCTTCAATGACTGCAACTATAAAACTCTTGTTTTTAATACGATTATGTATGGGAACTTAGTATTTGAACAGTAGCTATTATAGTATATGCGTATGTATTGTGTGTGTATATATATATATATAACACCATATGTGTCTTATTACATACAACAGAAAATAAGATCTAAGAGTGATCAGTTAAATAAACTTTCCTAAGCAACTACTTCTCTAAGACAAGTATGAAAATATCATGAACACTCCCCTGACTATGCTTTGGATGACAGTGGGAATAAAATTGTAGCAGCAGCTACACAATGATCATCACACTAGTGCAGAAGTCAAAGGAGTTGGTGTCGTAACTTTTGTTGCCATCATGAACATCTGTGAGCTTGTAGCAGATAAATAGTTATTAGTCCAGTACCAAAACGTTTGCATATCTCCTTCCGGCAAGATCCATCAAAATATACTTTAAGGGAGTTTATATGAAGGAGGTGATGAATAGTTTTTAAATCGCTTCTTTCGTTCCACTGCAGTTCGCAAAGCCTGAAGAATTAAATGCTTATTGTTCAGGATGTTGTAGCAGCACAGATTAAGCAGCTTGTTGAAATTCTCTTCGCTATACGTAAGCAGGCCAGTGCCATAGGGAGCAGTACAGTTGGACACATCTACTCTTCCCTGATCCATCTCTGTGGGACTGCGCTCCACATCTGAAATAAGAACATAGCACAGCAATGTTACTGAGGTGGAAAGCTGCTACCAAGCAACGCAAAATACACAGTAAGACACAAGAAACTGATCTATCTCCTGAAAATGGTTTGAGGTTTAGTTGTTGTAGAGTTACTATGACTGCTGCACTAATAAAACACACTATCTCACTGTTAGACTACAGGCACAGCTTAACCAGAATCGACCTACAGAACAATTTTTCCATGTAAAATGCTTCCTTATCTAAATTAAAGTTTTGCATCAAAATATTTCATTTATTAAGATTTGGAATTTTGTATGTTTAACTTTCTATTTGCTCCTTATCTACCAACTGGTAGAAAATTATGCCAGGAAGCTCCTGGATTGGGAATCCTCCCTCTCAGATGACTGAGACTTTAAAGACATGCAGCAGGATCCATAAGATGATGAACTGCATGAGGTCTTTTCCAATAGGCTGATACATTGATTTTGATTCATTTTTTGAGGAAAGTTTCCTGAATTATGCAAAATTAGCGAAAAGAAAATTGGAGTTGATCCACACAAAAGTATTTGTAAACTGAAACTGAATTTGCCAAGTAGCTTTTTTTTTTCTGATGAAAGAAACTAGTTTTTCTATTGCTGATCTAAAGAAAACAATCTGACAATTTTCCAAAAATTACAACTATCCATTGATTCCCTGGCAAAGCCTTTACATCATTATTATGTTTTGAGTACTTTCTATTCTCAATTTTTTTCGTGTAAAAAAAGTAATAGGAGGATGTTAACCAAATAAGTGTTGTACCCCTTTACAAGACTGTTAGGTGAGAGTGCTAGCTACCAGTAGATATAACCTAGTAACTGTCTTCTCTCCTTTATTATCAAAGGAACATAAACTGCTTCAGGTGCCAGATAAGGAGGTTTCCCTCAAGGTACAGGCTTTTAATTTTGAACCTCTTCAGTCCAATCCTGGATTAGTTGGCCAACAGTAAGTGCATCACTACAGGACTGGGAATATAAGAACTTAGCCAACTCCGAAGCCTTCAAGTGCCTTGTTTTAGAAGGGGAACAAATTCAGTAGATAAACTGGATGTGACCACCTCAAAAAATTATTGATGTTGTTAACTTACTCGGTGCCTTGTATTTTTGGAAAGTATCACACACCAGTGGAAAATAGGCCAAGATTGGTGCCTCTAAGCTGTCCTCAAACACATAGCACTCCTTCAGGTGTTCCCGATCTTCCTGGCTCAGCTCTGTGCTGGGGAATGGGATCCCATGCTCCAAACAGTACTCTGAGAAGAGGTCCAGTGGCTGGTTCAAGAGAGAGGAGGGTTGCAACACAAGGAGAGGTTGAAATAAGACTACCAAGCCCCATAACTGATATTTTGCTGCACTAGACAATCCAGGATTGATTTATATGTTTATAAATAATGACAACTACGCACTGGAACAAGAATACCATCTTGATTTTGATATTCTTAATAACAGAAATTTGGTTGATTTGCTAACACTTTAAATTTATATGATATTCACAACATTTTTGTGATTTAGCAGGAACAGTAGTAGCTTTGGGTAAGGAAATTTTGATTACACATGGCATCTCAGATCACAGGTTCTTGAATGTTTGTATTCAGTGCATATAACAATCTATGTCTTCATGTCCTTTTACAAATAAATTACATTAATTTCAATCATGTTCAACCCTCAATGTTTCTTCAAACACAGCAAAACAAAAACCTGACTGAAATTTATGCTAACACCAAGAATCAAACATAAAAGAAAATCTTCACATCTTCATTCAAAAATGTCAAAATTGTGTATTAACTAATTATATCGTAACACTTATTTAACTAACAATTGAGGAACCTGATATCAGAATGGCAGTCTGCACAGATGCATAGAATAGGACATCTGTCATCTTCTACATGTCTGTGGTCATGTGCATGTCTCAGAAAGATACTGAAAACAGCCCTGATAAAGACAGTGATATTATGGTCACAGTGTTGAATAGTATGGTATGATATGATCGTTTAACATAATTAAAACCAGACTGTCTTTGGCGGTGGAAAGGGGAAAAGGTGAGGAGAAGGAAGAGAGAGACAGACAGGGAGAGAGAAAGCTGCACTGGTAATGCAGCTGCTGGAGACATACAGATAAAGAACCACTGCTTGAAAACATCACCAGAGTCTGTGATCCTCCACTGTAATTTAAATGCAGAATGACATCCACTTTTCTCTCTGGCCTCAGAACGGGAGGACAACTGGTGTTGATGAAGAAAGCTGTATCTATCAGTTTGAGGTAGTCACCCATTTCATTTAGCTGGTTGGGAGAAGAATCCAGCACTGTATCTGAAAGACAAAATCTTTTATTATTAATTACTGCAGGACCGAGTGAATTTTTTCCAAATTAGCATAACAAAGAGAGAAAAAAAATACAGTCCACATATATTCTTCTTTGACACTAAGCCCACAGTTAAATATTTGTCTTTGACACAGTTTTAGCAGTTATAGCTCAACTTTGATAACAGTAAGAGGGAGCAGTTTAGAGACTGTGCTTCATCCAAAGTGACACATTGTGCTGCTTTTTCAATGGGTGTAAATTTATGGCTGTTTCATGACTTCCATGGAAGTTGCAAGTTATTCTTTTGTGGCTTTTCCTAGGAAGAACAGAATTCAAGCAAGTCTACTGTGGTTTCTCCAAAACAGAAACAAGACCAGTAGAAAATCATCTGGGACTCAGCAAAACCACTTCCAGAAACATATTGATCTAATAATTAAAATTTGCCTTTATGATAAAACTTATCAAATATCTGTCTTCAGCAAGTATCAGCACTCAAATCACCTTCAAAGATGCATCTAAATCAATTTACTATTACCTTTCCACATGCAAAAGCTCTCATTCTCTAAATACTTGTTATGTAGCTGCAAGCCCTTGAGGAAATTATGGTAAGTTGAAACCACTGGCCGTCCAGTCAACATTTCTCGAAGAGTATTGGAAAGGTAACCTTTGGGAACAGACAAACAAGTTGTCTGTTCATGAGGCTTCTTGGGCAGAGCAGGGTGTTCCTCTGGAAGAAAAAGAAGAGGATATATGTCTGCACTTGTTTAGAGTGTTTCTCTGATACTAAGAACAACAAAGAAAGGGGTTGCCTTGAAGCCAAATCACTATGGCCCCCAGCCCCATCTGTGATTGAGTGCATGCACCAACATGCAGAGTGTTTTGGATAGAGGGGGGTTTCACTGTCATACCATCATCTTGTTGCCCCATGTCTGGCCTGTCCCTCCCTGAAGGGCTTGTAGTAACCCCCTCATGACTAACAAAACTCCTGAGGGACGTTACACAGTGACAGCACAATGTTTTTTTCCTGTTTTCCAGCACAACTGTTTCTCTCCTGCTTTTCCTTCATTCCCAAGGGCTTCGTGTCTCCTAACCCAGAAATAGGACACAAACACAAACCCTTTACCAAGTGTCAGGTTTCACATTTCAGAGAGGTGAGAAGACTATGCAGATGTAAAAGTAATTTAAATAACTAACCAATGTCATGCTCAGTGTCTCGGGTCCACCTGTGCCAGAAGTCCTCTGAATGACCCGAGAGGTAGACAGCATCCATAAAATTCTGGGAAAATATATTACTCCATGTGCCTTGAAAATTTAAAAAGAAAAAAAAAACAAACATGCTATACTTAATACTGGTTTGAATTTTTAGAGCACAGCTATGGAAATCTATTTGGATTCAGTCTCTGGTTTAGTTATTAAATATTATGAATTTTCCTATCAATATCAAATGCCATGCCATTCCCGATAGTATTCCAAATGATTAGTTCTTGTGTGTGTGTGTGTGTGCATGCATGTGAGTGTGTGCATGTGTTCTGAATTGGTCTAATCTAAGACGTTCAGCAAATTAATCACATTTGTCTCAAGAATTTGTTTCCTTTTTTGTCATTTCTGGCTGGTTCATTTGAGATTGAAATGACATTATCTGGTGTACTACTATTGCTACTTCCAGACCACCTCTGTGTAGCCAGCTATAAAGGTCATGTTTTTCTGAGATAGTAAATTACCTTCCAAGAAGCAGATGTGGGACTCTGGGATCTTCTTCATCCTGTGACCCATGAAGAACTCACTACCAAAATCCTCTGAACGAACAAAGGCCCCATATTTCAGGACACCCACCTCATAAGGTGTGAACTCCACCCATTCTGCAAATAAGGGAAAAAACCAGATTTATTACGGCCACCTGCACACATGCCAAAACTCAGCTTAAAGAATCAAAATCTAGAAGATCAAGGCCTACAGCCTCATCACGGTGGTGACAGTTCAAATCACTATGTTTTGAAACAAACAGGTAACCTTCAACATACTCATGTTAGATATGTGAATGCAAAAGCTAAATTCACCTCCTCCACTAACACTGTGAAAATCCATTCATCTTGAGGTTCAGGTTCATTTCTACACTGGGAAGCAAAAACTGGGGCTGAAAGTCCACTGATTCCAAGGTTCTGTGCAAGATGTACCATTTTTAGTTCCTCTGAGTCAGCAGTGACACCAGCTACCATTCATTCTTAACACTCTCATAATCACTGTCCGTGAGGCTAAAAATATCTCTGACTAAACCCCCTGCCCTCCAAGAAACTTCGCTGAACCCACTAGGACTGCAAATATACCTAGAATTAGATGATCAGGTTCAGTTGCAGGACCTCATTCTTCACTTGGGCCAGAAAACACTGTGGGAACACTGATCAGGATCGCTGATCAGGGCACAGAGCGCTGCCCCTCCTCAGATCTCTCTCTGGCTGCTGGGAGCTGCCTCCTGCTCTCACCCCTCTCCACCTCTTCTCTTGTACTTCCTTCCTTACCCTCCTCCTCCCTCTTCACAGCTCTCTTGGACTATTGCTGCCTGGGCAGAAGACCCAGCAGCTGAAAGGGGCTGTGAAGAGCAGGTGGGGACAAAAGAGAAAAGTGCAGCAGTGGTGGCTCTCAAGGCTGCCAGCAAAAGGCATCTCCATCACTCACAGGGCAGTGTCTACAGCACAGGTATCTTTCATTGTATTAGAATGCATGGTTTTCATACAAGTAAAAAACCAGATATGAAGAACAGTGGAAAAGAAATTATTTAAAATATTTATTGGCTTGGACTTGAAGTAAAAGCTTTCAGCATCCAACCAGGCCTTAGAGGTATAGAAGGATGTAGGATAATCTTTACCTTTAAAATCCAAAGTGCTCAATTTATCCTTGACATTGAGGGCCAGGTATATGGGCAGTGGATTCTGCCCCTGATTTACTGCTAGTTGCTGATCCGAAAGTTTTTGAGTACTTTCCTGTTTACAAAGAGCAGAAGTCATTGTAAAAGATGAACACGATGCATGGACCTCATACGGTGACTAAGCACGTACTGGACTGCTAAGGAAATATCTTCTAAACTTCAGCAGATTTTTCTCTGTGTACTTCAGTTGTTTGGCCACACAAATGTGTTCATTTATTATCTGCCATGATCTTCACCAAAGCATTATCACTGGTGTTCATAGGAAATTCAGCACGTGGTGTGATAGGGCAAAAATGCAGGGAAATTGTCTGTGCAGTCACTTGGATATGACTTGATTTAAGGAAAGAAAGATATGCAGCTGTCTTAGAGGTGCTGCAGAGAAAAGTCAACCAAGACCCATTTCCTTCAATACAGCTTTGTTTGGTCATATGGGTTTATGTTGCTATGCCTGAACTGTCAGAGCCATCTCTCCTCTGTGTGTTACTAGAATGATCACTTGACCTACAGTTAAAGATGGAAAATCAGTTTCCTTAACATCTTGAACCTCTTAGATGCTCAGACATCTGCCCTAGATGCTTATATTTTAGGGTTACTGTGTTATTTTTCTTTTAAAAAGTCAGAGAATGAGCCCATCGAAAGTCTTGAGAGCCTTTCCTGTAGCTGAATCCAGAACCTTAGGCATGGAAAGACAGAAATCCTCTGGAATACATGAGATATATATATATAATATAAAATACCTGATAATGTAACATACGATCAATGAAGAGTCCCCATAAGTCTGTAAAGGACAGCTTGTGCCCCTCTTGTTTTCTCTCACAAAGCTCATTTTCATAGTATTTCATATGATCCAATGAGAAACAGTGCAGCTTGCTCTTCACCACATGTTTCCTGATATCACTAATTGGCCCTCTGAGATCCTTCTGTGACCAATTTGCATCTTCATATAACTTTGACATGGTCCTGGTTAAAAGAAAGATATTGTGGGTCATCACAGGGTACATGACAATTCATTGGGCTTATATCACACGTAAGTGCTTTTTTCTGGCTTGATATGGCTCTTGCTCAGATTCCAGTCTTCCCCTCTCATCTCCACACTACTTGTTCTGCCTCATGTACCTTTGTAGAACAACCCTCCAGAGGCAAAGTGTTTTAAAACCCTCGACCCCTCCTACTTGTGCAAGGCACTCACCACCAGCGTTCCTGTGATTCACCACAAGACATTCTGTATTTCTCAGGACTTTTATAGTCTGCTTTTCAGAGATGTGTAGAAGTTGACAAATATTACAAAGTGTTACATGCTACAAGATAACCCATTTTACAGGTAAACAATCCTGGCTTGTGCTCTTTTCTTTTAGTTTCTGTAAACACTTCAGTGCAATTACAGAAATATTGTAGTTTTCATTCGTTTCTTGTAGCTAGAAGAAATAAGGGCTACAGCACTAAACAGTCCCATGAAATGAGTGCCAAAAGGAAGCCAAGCATCATGCTCAGTAAATTCATCAGTAAAGCAAAACGTTTCACCAGATTATCACTTTGCTAACACAAATGGCAAGCACAAACCCAGCTTCCGTACCATGTTGTGGCAGATAAACCACTGATGTATGAGACACAGTCCAAAACACCTAACTCCTGGAGAGCCAGAAGACTGCCAAACATAGCTGTCATGGATCGCACTCCCCCTGCTGTGGTCACGACTGCCACCACTGGCACCTGCACAACACACAGAGGCACAGAGTCATTCATCACCTATTGAAATAGAGGAGTAAAGGCCATGCAGAAGAAGAAACAGCAACACCTGATTCAGGTAGGTTTTGATTCAATTCACCCTCTTCATGGCAGTGCTTGGGTGTGTATTTGAGTGGTATAAACTTTAGTGGGACTTAGTGTATGCTGGAAGCATTTTCCTGATCAGTGACACTTTGGTGATTCAGAAGCTCTATGCATTGTTTTTGTATGGCATAATATATTTTCAGATTTTCTCAATGTTTTAAGTGTTTCCTCACCTCTTTGCCTAAAAATATATTTTAAAACCCCGAGTATAACTGAAGTCAGAGAAGCAGAGCAAAATCTGCCTCCATAACTTTTTCTTCCTCTAAGTGTGTATATGTTTGTTATTCTCCAGGCAGATGGTTCCAAGCTTCATAGATTTAACACCCTCTTTCTAACCCAGATTACCTCCACCTTCCCTGATACCAATATTATATGTAATTTGGTCTTACTTTCCTCAGGGATGCAGCAATCCTGTTAACCATCCTCCCTTTTCCACATATATATAGCACTTAACAAAAACTGAGACAAAAAATATTCAGTTTTAGGATCATATAATGCCACTACCTTTAGTCTCACATTCACTGTATTTTACCATCTGCTTGGGGGTTTTTTGTTGTTGTTGTTGTTTTGGGCTTTTTTAATATGTTTCAATAACCCTTTATTCTCATTTAATAATAACATGTCCTATTCTACTTGTTAGTTAAGTTCATGAACAGTTTGACTTAGTTGACAAATGCTGTCCTGCACACAGCATCAAGGGTTGGATGTGCTGGCAGCCAAACAGAGCACTGGAGGAAACACCACACAGACACATTCTCCCAGACTCTTGCTCAAGCATCACAGCCCTATAGCAGATTATTGTCCACCAGTAACAGAGCAGCTGCCTCTGAGTTCAGGGCTCCCCAGGAGAGGAGGAAGCAGGAGGTGACACACTGAAAAACACACAAGACAGAGGCTGCTGTACCAGTGTGATACAGGAGAGTTGCAGCATTCTCTGCGAGCCTTGTGTAGCAGCAGAGAAGTGCCAAACAGGAGGAATGGTTTCAGTCTAAACAATCAAATTTCACCAAAGTTGGCTATACATACCTTTATGTCAAGAAATATGGTCTTTGGGTGCTCCTGAGTGAGGATGAAGGCTGGCAGAGAATAAAGGAGCTATAACCAGTCTCCTTACAGTTCCTCTTTCATCCTCTGTGCCAAAAAATTCTTGGATATGGTCTTACGTGCAAATGACAACCTGGCCTACACAATGTAGTCTAGAATGTGTGGAAGAGCTATATGGGTAGTCATGCAAGGAGATCATATCCACTTCTTTCAAAGAGGACCACATACCTCATCGTCCTGCAGGTCTTCATCTAGATGAAGAACATTTTTCAGAGCAGCAGCAACCACTTTTTTCCTCTTACAGATGAAATCCTGCTCTTCTTCACATAGATCAAACCCCAACCGCAAATCTAAATTCTTGCAACTAGAGCACAAGAGCAATACAAGACATTACCATCAGGCCATTTCTAGAGCCACTGCTTGAGACATTAAGCAAAACCAGTGACAACAATAAACCAGTTTAAAGAAAGGATCCTTCCATGTACATAAAGGTTCTCCTACGCAAACAAAGGCAGGTATATGGATATTGTAGACCCTGTATTTCTGCCCTCCTGTGGAGATTTTAGGCCAGAATTACATGCTGAACTATTTCACACATTCAAAAGGGAGTTAAATAAATAGCTTTATCTATTATTAAAAACAAGGAAATTAACTGAATTCAAGTTGTTTCACATTGAGCTCTGATATTTGGACACCTTCACACATTCTTCTGCTATGTATGTTTTCTGAAACATACAGAGAGCCTAAGCAGTTATTTAAATTTAACACACCTTAGTCAAAAGAACCCTAATACCGAGTTAGGATTATCTCTACAAAAAACCTGTGCCCTAACTACTTCAGTCAGAAGATGTGTCTTGAGCATATGCCTTCATATGCATACATTATTATGAATATCATGTGTCTCATCACTAAAATTCTATAACTTTTATTTTCACAGGGTAGCATTTCAGGAATTTTTTTCAGGCAAAAGATTATTTTGTCTCTTCTCTGAATTATTGTTCAGTAGAAACCGCTTGTTTATCATCCACCTGCAGCTAAGACTTGCAATGTAGCTAATTCATCAGTAGAGGGTAGTGTTGCCCTTCAGAAAGTCTCTGCAAGTCAGTCAATAAATTAATTCCTGTCCGCGCGTTTCATTGAAAAATGACCTGCCGAGGAGTGCTAAATGCATAATGGTGTTAAAAAAGTGTTTGTAATTTTACACATAAAAGCGTGTGTATTACAGATAAAGGTTATGAGACAGAGGGATTCTGAAGTATCAAAGTTATAAATCATTAACATTAGAAAAAACATTTTAAGTGTTTATAGTCCATGACTAGCTACCATTTTTTCTATTCTAACCTCTTATCAACTGATTTAAAAACTTGTATCATTTTATTAACCTTCCCCATATTTTAGTCATCTTTAACCAATTACTCTTTATTCCTAGTTTTGAAGTGAGCTACTTTAAGACCAGGGATCTCACAAAATATTCTAACTTGGAAGGGACTCACAAGAATCATTGAGTCCAACTCTTAAGTGAACAGCCCATGCAGGGGTTGAATCCACCTGCACCTTCCTTTCATCTAAAGACAATATTATGAAAGTATAGGAGATGGCCTAAGTAATCATTCAAAAGGGATAAAAAATTTACCCATTTTCTTCATTCACAGACACCTCATAAGATTCCCCCTGAAAATCAAGAATGAAAGCACCATAAATGTTAAATAGAACTGAAATTTTGCAAAAGCAAGTTTTACAGTATTTAGCAATTATTCAGGTATGTAGTCTAATGATAAATCTTTAGTTTCTTCTTAGTCTTCAGCACACATTCATCACTAGGATCTTGCTTTTAAAATACTTTATAAGTGATCAGTAATTCTGACTATCCTATTTTTTTGGGAATAACAATTGTATTTCCAAGAGTATGCAGAGCTGACCATACATATAGCTCAGCTAACACATTTTTAATAACAAAAATAATACGTAACCAGATATCACACATATGGCTTACACTTGTTGAAAGAATTCCAAATGTTGTCAAAGGATACTCACTCTCATCACTGTCACTTTCTTTCCTAAGTCCAGAGAATGCAGAGGCACAGCCAGGGGACTCCTTACACCCATTTCCCTTCTAGCTGAGCCATGCTGAGATAAAGAGGGAGAAAAAGAGTTATTAGGAGAAAATTATTTATAAACCATAGGTACAAAAATACTAGAGGAGGGGTAACTCGTGATGCTTCTCCCAAAAGTTACTTCAAGTGCCATCGCCATCCACAAGGAAAACATACACAACAGAAAAAATGTTCCTTTGGCAGCCTCATGAGCAGCCTGGGCTGGCTGTGGTTGATGTAGTGGAACCTGGTGATTTCACTGCTTCCCTCTCTGGAGTGAGGACCTATGGAAATATCCTGGCTTTCTTCATAGGATCCTTTCATTGTGAACGTGAAATCTCTCCCTGAGAACAAGAAGCAAACCAGAGAGAGATATTAACTGCACCTAGCCCTGAAAAATAACAAATAAAAATGCCCCAAGTAAAGTTTCAGTCTTAGGGCAGTAAGAACTAATTTGGACTGTGATGTTTTTCCTCCCCTATAACCAATGTGCACAAGGACCAGACTGATGAAGCAGCACAGGCCAGTGCAGCACTGCACCCCATAGCATATATGCAGCTTCTGCCCCGGGTACTGGTGGTACATCCCCTGCCCTCACTCTCTCCTGGAAATTCAGGAATTCTTGGCCTTGATTAATGGTTCTAGAGCAGTTAAGCTCCCCCCTGAGCTAATCAGAAACAGTGTCTGCTCCCAGGATCTTCTCTCACCTAATTAGTTGCTGTTGTCTAACGAGCAGCCTTGGAGCCTTAGCTTTGTCTGAATCATAGCCCGGGTGGAAGAATATTATTGTTACTGGAACTTTTCACCCGATGAGAGATGCAAAGGCATCAGGTTGACAGTATTTCACTGACTTTGAGGGGAATTTTCAACAGGTACCTTTGTCCATACTTCTTTTTGTACGTGTATGTGAGAACTGATTTAAATACCCCATAGCAGGTGTAGTATAAATATTACCATCTTACATTCATAACTAAGTTACTTTAGTGCTTACAGCAAATCCTATTGAATCATTTTGTAAATGTTAAATTAGACCACGATTAAGTGCCACTAAATCCTTTAGACATAAGCTGTGATCAAGTCTGAGACTAAGTTTGGCAAGGAGGTCCACTCTGAACCTCATGATTCAGTGGAAGGGTCTCCCTCACTCCTTGGCACCCTTACACTTTTCCATCTTTAGCCTTTTGCATCCCCAGTCTCCACGTAAATAATTCCAGATTGATTCTTCTCTGAGCTTCCTCTGTGTGTTTCATATATGTGGTAAGTAATAGAGTCAACCTTGCAATCAAATTTTCTCGCACTTTTGTTAATTTATATTAAACCTGCTTTAGCTGATACCTTTCCAAGTGACTCTTTAAGCCACCTAAACCATTCATTTGTGACACCCTGCCAAGTGACAGAGAGCATGTGTTAAGGATGCCACCAGCAGCATTCACACTGAGTTTCCACTGTAGTTTTTCCCTTCCTGAGAGTTGTGTCTCCCTTCTTTTATTTTCTGTTATCACCACAGTATTTCAGTTCCATCACACTGCAGTGATGTTTCCAAGTCCCCCAGCCACCTTCACAGAGTCCCTTAAGCTACACAGTCACACCATCTTCAGAGGATTCTCACTATTAGCAAGTAGGTAATTCAGGAAACACCTCGATCCCCACACAGCTCTGATGCAAACAGACATTAAAACAGATCAAATATTTATCGACATTCAGCTGCATTTCCCATAGCATAAAAAGCAGTGACAAGCAATTTAAATCAGTAACCTCACTTGTGTAAGAACTCTTCATTTTCGTTTCATTCACATGTACTTCCAAACAGGAAACCTCGCGAGACTGGAAGAGATAAGCAATAAAATCACTGCTCACAGAAACAATTTGGGATTCTCACTGAGGACCTCGGGATCCTGTAGAAACACCACATTCAGCTATGATGGTCTGTGGACACAAAGAAATTGTAGAAGCTGATTATGTCTTATAAATATTGCAAGCAATACTATGCTCAAGGGAGCCAAGATAAACAGAGATCTGTCCCATTATATTTACATACGATTCAATCCCCAACAGTTAACACAAATTTTTGTCCCCATCTAGGCCATGCTTTAACTTTTCTCTACAGAAGAGTGACCTGAAGGATACCTACAGCTCTGCAGAACAACAGGACTTCTGGGCCTGTATTTAAATACCTTTGAGGTGAAGAGGCTGCTGCACAGGATGAAGAAGCAGCAAAGGAGCATCGCTCAGTACTTGGACATGGTGTGAATGGAGCCTTTGGCTCTAGGGCAGACATTCAGTAATCAACTTTGCAGTCACATTGCTTCAATCCCTTCCCAAGTTTCCCTGTTTACTGCCATTTCAACAGCGAGAAGCTTATTGACATTGTGGCAGAGTGCTGGTCCAAGTCTCTCCCAACACAGAACACACTACAACCACAACCACACCTGTGTCTCATCTGAAAAAGAATAAAGTCTATGCCTAAAGGCATAGTTCTTCCAACCACATCCTTCAGTTCTGCCCTACAATAGAACATTAGCATTAAAAAAAATAATTACCACTAGTACGCCATTAGTAATGATCTTCTCAGATACACCTGGACTGAAAAGCAAAACCAAAAAGGTTTATTTAGAAGTAGGTATATAAACAATAAGCTTTTAAAAGCAAATAGTTCTCTGAGCTCAGTTTTTCTAGCTGGCAAGTACAGTCAGCACTTCTATCTTTCTCCTCCATCTCCTGGTCACTGTCAGGTCACAGCGCGAAACCTCCCAAGAACATTCCTTTTTTCTTACCTCCCCTGATCAGCATCATCTCTCCTTAGGCTGAATTACAAAATAAACACCCACTCAGCTATAAATAGGAAATGAAGCTATCACTCTAGAGGGGAATTCACCAAATTCAGGGGAAAAAAAAGCAACCGTGGGGAAGATGCTGAAACGGGATGTCTGAGCACAGGTACATGGAGCCAATTCCCCAGTGCTGCATTACGACTCTCTCTAAAATGCAGTTTTCTGATAAGTTCTGTAACATTTAGTCTTTACTCACATGTTTTCCAGTAAGAATTCCACCTCCAGTTCTTCCTGGTTCTGAAAATAAGATTTATTTTTAAGTAAAGAAAATTAATGAAAAAATGTGTTCCTTTGATAGAACTCTAATGATTTTTTTATAGCTCACTCTTCCAAGGTTTTGTTATTACCACATATTCCTACATCATAAGGTAGATGGATGGAGTCTTCTGTGGCACCCTTTCATTTCATGTCTACAAGGCTCTACTGTTTACAAACCACCTGTCCCCACAAGAGAAAGAGAACTAAGTATCATGGAATAGGAAATGAAGGTCCCATAATGCATTTATTAGTAGTATAAGACATAGGTCAATCAATGTCAAGGAGGGGAGGTATAACAGGTGAATGATGTGGGAGAACATACTTAAGAATTAACAGCCTTAGTATGGCAAATAAATGGGCAGCATGTCTGAGTTAAAACAAAAGAATTTGCAGAATATAGTGATTAAACATTAAAAACCATTAAAAAGATTTTTTAACAAGGTGGGGGAAGGGACCGAGTTGGAAAATAAAACCTGCCAGGGTGAATGGAAGAAGACAGATGACTGAAGCTCTGAAGGGGAATCAGGGAATGAGCTCATGAGAGAGAATCCAAGAGTGAAAGGAGGGAACAGTATAAGAATGAGAATAGCAAGAGAGACAGTAGCACATCAACAACAGTAGAAGGATTGAATAACTGTATTACTTTACTCCACCCATTTGTTGCTGTATGGGATACAGCCAATCCAGGAAATATCACACAAAAATAATGCGCAACAGAGATCTTCTGTATCAGCCACAGGGAGGAAAACACTAATTATTGGAAGATATGAATCTCTTTCTTGCAAGTGATGGTAACACTTTTTCATTCATATTCAGAACAACTAATATTTACTGTCAAATATCACTTCTGTCTGCCTGCACAGCACCCTTGAACTTTGTGAAAATACTGTGAAAACCATGGCAAGTCTGAAAATGCAGCTGCCATGGTAAAATCATCACTACAGTAAAGATGAAAAGTAAATCTGTATTTACTAGTTCATATCAGTAAATGACACTTCTCTGAGGGCTGGATCCGTGGCATGTCATGCAGCAGCAGGTGGTTCTGTTTGCTAATTTCTCCCAAAGCCTCTGTTTCATGAGAATTAGAGTGTTTGTAGCAGTCTGTAATAGAAAGCTGGGGCACAGATTTTAGAAAGCCCCAGCTTTCTGCCCTTGCACAGATGCAAGAGAGACTGTGTCAAGAGTAGATTGTGACCAGCCTGTACTATCAAAATTCACTGACAGTCTGTTCCAGCTTTGTCCAAAGAACAGGAGAAACAAAGTTCAGAAGACTATGGCTCCTATAGCACCCGCTTAATTGTACTTTCCTTATGTTCCCATCCTTCTTTTTACACACACTCACACAAATTATATTTCTATTAAGTCCCATTCACATTTTCATGGGTGAAAAACCCCAAGCATAACAATGGAAAGACTTGTTAGTCCACAGTGAGCAAGAGGCACAGGAAAGCACCCCTGCTGTTCTGACATTACCCATCTGACCTCCCCAGCCCTTCTGGGATACCTTGATAGAGGAAAGAAATTATTATGGGCAGAGGTGGCAGTACAGCCTATTATTAAGGTTGCCTGGCCTGTTTCATTACTATGTCAATTTTGAAAAAAATAAAATAAACCTAAGCCTTCCAAAAATCCATGTACAGACCATAATCTATGATACCTCATGGGCACCTGATGCATCATGATCTGAAGAAACACACCTTGACCAAAACATTCCTGAGACAGAGCTCACCTTGTCTGCCCTCCCCCATTCCCCAGTTCCTTAAGACAACTCTGCAGATACTTCAGAGCAAACTCATAGCTTGAATCACACCTCAAATGGTGGCAATCATATGAGGCTTTTTCTAAGGAAGGCTGTAGCCAGGTGGAAGGAATTAAGGATTCCTTATTAAGGAATCCTTAGTAAGGATTGGCCTTCTAGTAGAGTAGTTAATAAACATTCTTCAAAGCAATAGTAATATAAAAAACAGTCAAGAGGTTTTTCCAAAGAGCCTGACACAGTGGTGTAGAAATAAATGGAGCACATCAGTTCTTAGGAACTGTGAACTGAATCCCTTGTCAGAAGCATGAAAAAGTCCTTAAGTTCTGTTACTACGTCCCCTCCAAACAGAGAAGCTGTTACATTCTGCTAAAAGTAATGTGAGTACATATTCTGCTTTCTTAAAAGATGAGTTTGGTTTCTTCACCTGTGCTCTCAGCAACTTCACCCACCCAACATTTCATAAGATACTCTTTGTCTCCTCTTTAATATAATCAAACAATATTCTTTGAGACTCCCACAGCAAGTAAAATTCTTAGGTCAGATACTGAGGTAGAAGAAAAAAATAAAATACTGATGAGATTCTCATTTATCAAGGCCTGCCCCTTCTGTGCTGGCTCGGCCTCTCTAAAAGAAATTTGTAACCCTATAACAAAAGAGCATAAACAGACTTGCTGAGACTTTTTTCTTAAAGATTTTATCAGAAGGACGGAAAAACCAAAAACATTACCATGACAATTCATTACCAAGCACATTATCTGAAAGAACAGAACAAAATCCCTGTTGAAGCTGAGAGAAAATACCCCCTAGCTTCCTGGAAAGGGGTCAGGTTTGTTCCCACCCTATCAGCCTCCTACAACAGTGATGAGATCCCTAACCATCAGCTTCTTCATTTTTTGTTCCCTCTGTTTTTTCAAAATACATTTTTTAAATCTTAAAAAAAAAGAAAATTCAGAATATAAAAACCATTTTACATCCAATTGCAATCACAACAGGGGGTTGTTTGTGATCCCTCTCCTAAACCCCAAGCATTTAACTTTGTATTTAAAACTCTTAACAAAGTCCTTTTTAATGAAGTCTTTGTGAGTAAGAACACCTTTAATGGGACAAAATTCTGAGCAAGAGTATTATTTTATGTATCCACTCACCTGTGTGCTCAACTCAAAATTCAGGTGAACCTTTTCTCCAGGTTGGATTTTAGCTATATCAAAGCGGACAGTCATAAGCTGGTCATCTGGAGTAAAAGTATCCTCATCACAGACTGTCAGCTCCAAGACGTTCTGAGGAGAGAGGCAGAGAAGGATGTGAATTATATATTCTGGAACTATTGAGCCCAAAAGGAAGCTCTAGCAAGAGCCAACATGTAGCCCTGATGTTGTTCATCATGCACAGACTCCCGAGATAACGTGGAGTTCCACTCAGAGCCCTTGTGGCTCAGACTGCAAAGCCAGGCACTAACCTTAGAAGAGGCAAGTCATCAGATATGGCAATGAGCAAGAGCTCAGAAGACAGGCAGCATAAGTGACATGCATGATAGTAACATGCACTGGACAGAGCAATACATGCTGTTCATCAGATCCTTTGTGGATTCAAAATTACCACCTTGAGAAATTTGGGCATTTCAGCAGAAATTAATATTAAAGGGAAAATCCTTAGCTCTTTGCAAGTGGGAGTTAAAGCACATGAGCAAAATCTTTTAACTGGATTTGTATTGTAGCTATTCCCTTTGTAGTTGCTCTGGGCTCAGATTACCCATAGCAGCACTATTATACCATAAGAAGCTGTGTCTAGGCCTTGTATCACTTGCTCTCTGACTCCTCACCTATTTCTGCTAACTTTACAAGCATTTTAACAGGTTTATACAACTGTTCTGGGACAGAAAGAAGCATTCAACTTCAGTCCAAATGTTTCATAATCTTCTGAGTTGACACTCTTTCTGTTACCATCCTCCTCCTCTTAACCCAGTTCCAGCTGTGAGCCTCAGGGCTCTCATAAAGAGTGTGCACGCAGCAGGTGAGGGTGCCCCCTTTAGAAAGCAAAGCACCTGCTCACTGTCACAGCCACAGCTCCCACCTTTACTTCACTCTGTATCACGAAGTGGAAAGTTTCATTCCAGACAGGGTTTCTGCAGTTGTGCACAGTTCTGGTCCGGGCTTCCTGACACGAAGCTGTTGGCAGCCACAGCTTCACATAGCAATCACTTTGGCTCCCTGTGTTAACAAAGAGTTGCTTGGTTAGTACAGCAGTGACCTTGTTGTTATTTCTTTTGCCAAATCAGGGATAGAGAAGATTAAGCTCTTAGAAGTCCTAAATATTTCGTTAGAACCAAAGGAAAATATTCTGGGATTAGAATTATTTAACTTTTCTATTTACATTTATGTCCATTCCAAAAAAAATGCCAATTTTGAACAACTAATTCTATTTGATAACAAAAGCCAAAATACTTAATTTCAACAGTACTGAGCTAAGGTTTCCAGCTCTTGTGGATTTTTTACTCTTATTTTCACATATTTAACAGGCTTCAAAAAAAAAATTTATATAAATCTTCACTTCCTGAAATATCTCTATTTAAACTAAAATGAATTTAATTTTGGGAATTTTTTGGACCTGGTTCTAATTGTAATGCACAAGCCATCCACAACAATACAGCAATGAGGACACAAACACAGCAGTATCCAACACAACTACTGATTTTTCCTGTGTCTTTCAGAAAGATGTCCCTTTCAGAAGGGAAATGGGCAACCTGTGGATAAAGGGGCACTGAAGAGTTAGGAGAATGGGAAATATCACAGAGCAGCCAGTAAAGGGAAGGAAAATGTCTTTCCCAACAAAAAATTTCTATTCTATTTTATTTCTGTTGTTGACTGTTTTCTAAATTATTCTGAGTTGAAATTAAAATGAAAATTAAGTGAAAATTAAAACAGATACAACTTCAGACCAAAAAAAAAAAAAAAAAAAAAGACATTACTGTAATCCAGGCAACAAGTGTAAAAGGGCATTAAAATCAGATGCTAACCTATAAGCATACCATCAGTGGTACTTACACAGATCTGCTTTGGGGACATTTCTCATGCTTATAATCTTTACAGTAAGCCAGCGCAACTGGGGCACTTCCGGCTGCAGAGCAATTGAAAAAATGCCTTCATTACTAGCAATATTAGCAAACAACTCAGCTATAAAAAACATGGCCTGTCCTATATCATCGCAAAGATCATTTGTTCAGGCAGTGAATATGCTTTCATTTTAAGTATTTGAGAAATTTTCTGAGAAGAAATACTTCCTTGTGATGTGACATCATATCACGTCAGATTGCACTTATATTTAAGATTTGGTTTTCTGAAGATTTACATTTTGGAATTTAAGTTTTCATGCAAGGAGTAGGAAGAAATACCACAAGATAGTTATCACCAAAATAGTCATTCCTTAATTGTCCATGTAAAACTCAGTTGCCTTAGAACTACAGGGTTTGCTACTTAAATTTCAGGCTGAGTGCAATAGATTACAGCAAAGTGCTGCCTGGTGTGCCAGCCTGGGGACCATGGGATGCCCTCCTTCCTCTGTCAGGGACTGCTGTCCATCTGCCACGTAACACTTCTGCAGAACAGGACAAGGCACCCTCCATATCAGAAAGTTCTAGTCAAGAGGTCACTGCTACTGGCCAATCTGGCTGTGGAATATATAACACCATAACATGCTTCACCGTACCAAAATATCTGATCTTTAAAGGAAATAAAAGACTAAAAGAGGGCAAGGATGAATCTAGAAGTGAACAGTCCAGTATAGGATTCCAGAGCTCTTCAGGTACAGCAGAACAACACAGGCTGAAATCAGAGGTTTCTTCCAGTTCACACACAGGACCAGCTCCCTACAAGGCAGCTCCAGCATTTCAGTGGAAATTTGAACTGACATAAGACTGAGGAAGGTGTATTGCTTTCCCTTTCTTGGCTCTGTGTGTCACTGAGTAAAGATAACATGTCATTCATAGCTAGGATCTCTTTTAATCAAAATGAAATTATGTTAACCCAACATGCAGAACTGATATATGTACATAAACTGGGGTTTGTTATAAAACCAGAACTGAATAAAGCAGGCATCGCTAAAGCTCTGAACAATGTAAGAAAATAGAAAGCTGCAAACACAAATCAAAAGGATGAGAGTAAAATTACCAGTGTGTTAGATTATGCAATTAAACACAAAGAAGCCAGAAAAGCTACAATTGTGTATGAATGCCGATACACTGGGGAGGGGCGGGGAGGGGGGAAGACTCAAACAGATGATTCAGAATTCCTTGGCTTAATCAGTACAAACCTAGGCTGACCAGACTGATTTACCACAGAGAAGCACTGAGGTGTAGCAATATATTGACATCCCATAGTGTAGGCTTCTACAGGGGCATAGCTTGAAGACTCCACAACCCTCTGCTTTTCCTGTGTTCTCCCTCTACTCCCCCTTCCAGCTGCACACAACGCTGTACTGGGTTACAGGAAATACAAGGAAATCTTAAAGAACATCAGAAGTAAAATACTACATACAACAGCAGTAGCTCCATTAATTAAATTGAAAGCAGCAATTAAATCCTCAAAGAAACATGACTGCTGAGAAACTGTCTCCTTAGAAGCTCTCTGTGTACCTCTTATTTTGATACACCAGTGTCTTTACAGAGGCAGATTAACCTTCTAGAAAGCAGTAAGTCACCAGACTAAATGTTATTTCCAGCCTACTGGAAGGTTTCTCAGCCAAATAATTTTTGCTCTAAAAGTGCCATTTGAACAAAACCAGAGGTTTTTGAAAGAAAACCAACAACTTCAACAGAATTTTTGGGAGCAGTGTTTCTGGAGACAGAGAACTAAAAGAATATACAATCCAGATTGCTGAAAGATCCATTTTTCATCACAAATACAGAGAATTAATTTTTCACCCTCAGCTTTAGGACCACCCATATCCAGGAGTTTGGAGAAAACTCATTCATGGGACGGCTTAAGAACTAAGCAAATACACCATCACAAACCCAATTATTATACTATAGTGTTAGCAGTTAGTGAATTCATTGTTCTCCCAGACCTAGCAAAGAGTTGCCTCATACTTTTGCATTGAATGCAGCTAGTGAACAGACTCAGGAAACTTTTTATTTTCAGGATAATTCTTTTTTTTTGTTTAAGTTATTTAAAATCTTTTTGTCTAAACATTACTGAATGGCATCTAATATATCCAGATGTACCATATTTAGTACATTCCAACACCTTTTACCAGTTCATATTCATAAAAATTAGTTCAGAAAAGTGGTAAACACTGTAATAAAACATTTTATCTGTTGATTTGCCTCCATAAAGTAAAAGAAAAGCAATTTAAAGACTAAGCGTTGGGTGTTACAAGATACAACTACCGTCATTTAATGATGCTGCAGTAAACCAAGACTAAAATCCAGCTCTCCCAGTTCCTCACCCAGCATTTAAACCACAAGTTCATCACCTTCCCAACCCCTAAGTCATAGGGAATGTTTTGCACTCTAGAGAGCATACTCACAGAAGAAACAAATATTCCCTTAACTGGTAAAAAATATCACCTCTCACAATAACAGTTAAACTTGGGGAGAGGCAGGAGAGGCTCATGGAAGACTGCAGGTAGCACAACCTTCATTTGTACCTTGCAACTTTCTCTCTGCAACCCAGAATTTGCCTTTTATACAGTACCTCATCCTCAGTGCTGTATGGTGTTTCACGATTCTTCCTCCTGATTGCAATCTTCCTGTGTGGGTTTGCCCGGATGAATCGATCCTGGGGACAAAAAGCCAAGAGAGGGGCCACCAATAAAACCCAGCAGTCAGTCATTTCCAGCTTCCAGTCAGATTTACCATGGCAGTATCAGAGGGCCCTACTATTTCTCCTTTTCATAATAGCATACATCTCCATCTCACTATTTATCTGCTGCTTTTACTAAATAATCTGCCCACTGTAGACACATTTGATGCTTAAGGATCAAAATTCTCCAAGCATTTGCTTTTTGTGAATCTCAACCAAGACAGACAAACAAATCCTCCTGCCCCACCACTGATTTTTCTCTTACCAAAGGGGAATAGGCTGATGATCCCATTTTCTTTGCTTCATAAAAGGCAACACTAATGCTCTAGTCCATAAGTGTCCCAACTGATAGGTGCTCCTGGACCACAGTATATTTCCAACCAACTGTGGCCGGCCAGAAGAGCTGTATAGATTGAGTCATGGCTCCACCTCCCACTGATTTCAAAAGCACAAATGATGCACTTGTTCTGTGCCACATAAAGACTTGGGTTTTGGGGTTTTTTTAACAACATAGTCATTTAGGGAAAAGAAGAAGATTGGTCAAACATTGTAACCTAAGCTAATCCCAAAATATTTATCCACACTCTGAGGTCTTAATGACCACACACAGAGGGATATCCTGGAGCAGTTGCAACTCTCACAAACTAGAGAGGACCTAACAGAACGCTGCAACTACTGATACCTACTGTTACTTTCTACAGTCCTAAAATCCATACCTGCACTCTGGCAGCATGAAGTGGAGCAATCTGAACACCCAAACAGCAGCATTCCAGCTCCCACCAACACTTCCAGTCAGATGCACAAGTGCAAGGGTTTTCCCCAGTTTCCCTACAGTTTTCAGCCACAGCATGGAGGCTGGCTCTCACAGGCTAGTGGCAAATAGCTAAAGAAAAGGGCTTGCAGCTTTTCTTCTCTCTTATTTCTCTTACATATGGGATGTTATTGGGTCAGCAGAGACAAAAGAAGCTTTTGTTATCAAAACGTTTTTAGCAAAAGTACTGACTTCAGCTGAATGATGTGAGAAACCCATATAAGCTTTAACACAAATAACATGCAAACTCTTTTCCAAAATAATTAACTATCCATATTAAAATTGTCAAATTTGATTTCTTTTTAATTATAGAATGATTTACCATTATTTTTCTGTAACAGTAGTCAATACACAAAACCAAGAGTACCTAGTACTATTACTAAAATACAAAACTAGGACATAAGCTGTTGCCTTAAATATTTTTAAAATCACTAAAAGCAGAAGTTATTCAATAGTGAGAAACTGCAAATGAAATAAGGGGTTTTTTAACTAGTCTGTAATTTTTTAGAATTCCCAGGTTTCTAAGTCAGACTGAAAATCCTCTTTAGAAGCAGCAAAACTTCTTATTAAAATAATTAAAATCTGATTTTTCAACCATTTCTAATGAAAGTATTTGAGCATTCAATCTGTTTTGTAGAGAATAGCTACCTTAGATAAATTTTCAAATTATCTTTAAAATTAGTCTGGTCTTTCACAGACTCAGGCATTGAATACATGAATGTTTCTGGTTTAAGTTATATGTTATTATGCAAAAAAAGTGTGATGAGTCCCCAGGTTTTTTTGCTGAGTTGTTTTTTTCTTTTTTTTTATTTTGTGGAACAGTCTTATTACAATAGAGAACTTTCACTTGCCTTATATGATAATGTATTTAAAGTAATGCTCTCTAATTTGAAACAAGCAATTCAGCTCACAGGTTTACAAGAGACTGAACACAATAGGCACCACATCACTTAACTCAGGCACTGGTATCATTTTATGTTTGATTATAGTGGATTCTCTTCAGCTCTTGAGAACAAAATTTCTCCATCTGGTTAGATAATATGCCCATGCTCCCCATTCAACTTAGACCCTTTCCACAATATCCACATTTGGGCCTTTTGTGGACTTCATAAATTAAATTAAGCAATATTAACCGCTGAAGCCACTATGTCACTACACTACACCTGCTTATTCTGCATGCAACAAGAAAAAAAGAAATCCAGCTGAACAGCTCTCCCATCCAAAAGCAGACGTAGCCCAGCAATAATAGGAAATTACTTGATAATAAGATCTTGCGCATCACAAACCACAGTGCAGGTGAGTCAGAGTCAGGAAGCCACAGGCCAGGAGACTATAGCATTCCACCAACACCATTCTAACAACAGGAGCCCCTCAGCAGTGCTAGCTGTGTGGTGATATGAGGTCTGGAGACACACAGGCTCTTGAACTGGGGCACATAACTTGCAGCAGGGTGCCTGGGGTGGCAGAGGAGCAGAGTACTCACAGCAGAACCAGCACAGGCTCCGCAGCCTCTGGAGAGGCAGCTGCAAGAGCTGGAGATGCCCATTTACCACCAAGATCCCAGATCAGTTTAGACACAGGCTCAGAATCACTCTTCTCTCACAGAAATTGGAGACATAGTCAATGATTTCTCCAAATTCTCACATGGTTTCTACAGCTATTTGACATCTAATATTTAACATCAAACATAAGGTAAAGGAGGAAAATCCTTCAGATTCTGGCTCAAAAGCATCACAAGACTACTAACTTCTGAGAGAAAGGTGCCATGATACAGAGGCAGAGACCTCTTGGTCTGAGCTCTAATACACCAATGCAGTCACAGGGTTCAACTTCTTTTCTGAAAATACTAGTGATATCATTCTTCATAACCCCCTAAACAAAAGCTGTTGGGCACCATCTCTAAGTATCAGGCTTCATTTACATGACCCAAATAGGCCATCCCAAAACTGAATAACTCATAATCCTTTTCACACAGATTCTAACAAAATCTGAAGTGAGAGTGATTGAAAGCCACAAAAAAATCAGGTCTTCATGCAATTTTCAGTGTAAGGCATTTGGGTAAAATGAAGAACAAGAGGCATTAAGCTGCATTGCCTGCTTTGATAATACAGAAAATTCCACAGGAAACATCTTTCTTGTGGGACAACAGCAAATAAACTTTTTGACTGAATATTGTCCGCTGCACATAAGTTGTGCAATTTTAGTCATATCCTTTTAAAGTCTTCTTCTAATACACGATTCAGTATGGCCAGAAAAAAAATAATTACAGTCACATTGCAAATTTAGGCCTTATTTACAAAGCAGTTGCATCAATTTTTCTCAGGTTATTTCATAAGTACATCAGTGCAGTCTGAGGTGAGTGGACATAAATGACAACAAGAGCAAATGCACAAGCTGCTTTGTGTTACTACTGAGGAGACAACTGCCAAGGACTGAGTTACTCCAGGGCACTTTCCTCTCAAACAGAACCACTGGGATGCCCCCACTCACTGCTGAGGGAATATCCAGTCACAGCACCCCGAATCCAACTTCATCTTCAGCCATTTTTTTTAAGTGAGTTTATCAGTGACTCGTAGGAGACAGGGTGGTCCCACATTAAATGCTCTAAAGTCGGATCTACACCACCAGCCAAGCATGTGACCGTGCGCAGGGGTTAACAGCCTCCAGGCAGTGCGATTTATCATGCTCCTAAAGCAAAAGAAGAAAAGACCACAAGAGATCTTCAGTGCCTGTTCTTTATCAGCACTCACTGTTACTCCTTTTTTTTTAATTACAGCTGTGGGATTTTCCTACAAAGATATGGGAAGACAGAGGTAAGTATTGAGTATGAGTTTGCAATTGCAGCTGAGTCACCACCCCTGGTTAAGGAGAACAGACAGGCTAAAATGTTCTCTGGTAGCACATAAGGGGTGAACTGCTCTTTAGAAGGGCCCAGCTCTCTTCAGTGACTATGATTATCATCCTACACCACTCTGACACTCTACATATTTATCTACAACTAGGAGCTTGATTCCTTCCCTTTTTTTTTTCTTCTCTCTTCTTCTCTTTCTTTTTTTTTTTTTTTTTGTAAAGCCCTTGTACATGGTGCAGCAAGGAAGGCAGCTAGTAGGTATGCCCATTAACAATGTCCACAACTATTCATACACTATATATCTGGACTTTTTTTATGCATGACTGGCAGTATGCATACCTGACTGCCTCCAGGCAGCCAAGGAGGCCAATGGCATCCTGCCTTGTATCAGAAACAGTGTGGCCAGCAGGATGAGGGAAGTGATGATCCCCTTATACTCAGCACTGGTGAGACCATACCTTGAGTTTTGGGTCCCTCACTACAAGAAAGACATCGAGGCACTGGAGAATGTCCAGGGAAAGGCAATGGGGCTTGTGAAGAGTCTGGAGCACAAGTCTCATGAGGAGCAGCTGAGGGATCTGGGATTGTTTATCCTGGAGAAAAGGAGGCTCAGAGGGGATTTTATCAGTCTCTACAATTGCCTGAAAGGAGATCATAACAAGATGGAGGTCCCTCTTTTCTCCCAAGTAACTAGCAACGAGGCAAGATGAAATGGCCTGAAGTTGCTCCAAGGTAGGTTTAGAATGGATATTATGGAAAAAATTTCCACTGAAAGGGTTGTAAAGCACTGGAACAAGCTGCCAGGGCAGTGAGTTGAGTCACCATCCCTGGAGGTATTTAAAAGACATGGTGCTTAGGGACATGGTTTAGTGGTGCTTGAAAGGGTTATGCTAACAGTTGAACTACATGTCCTTAAAGGTCTTTTCCAGCCTAAATGTTTCTATATTTCTACAGGGTCTTTAGCCAGCTGACCTTGCAAGCAAGACTCTGAATCTAGTAGCAGTACTCAGGCAGGCCTAATACTTGAACTCCACTGTGTTTTCCCCAGGAGAGAAAATTAGGACTTGGAACATTTAGACTGCCAGAGATAAATCCCAACAAAAATTAAGCATAAAACAGAGCTTAGTCTGTGGTCTGTGGATTTGTTACTCTTATCTGACTTACAGATGAATGAAGTAAAGGGATACATCACCATAACTATAATTAAGTGATAGGTTGCACTGTGAGTGGGTTGACTCCAGCCAGGTGCTAAGGATCTACACGACTGCTCCGTCACTCTCCTCCCAGAAACAGTACAGGAGAGAGAATACAAGGGAAGAGAAATAACTGATGAAAAGGCAATCACTTACCATCTCTGGAGCAGGGCTCTTCATCCTGGAAGGTGGTCAAGCAACTCAATAGGACAATGCCCTACTTGCAAATCTGCCAGTGGTGGGCTGAGAGGGGGCCCAGGTGCTGCTTCTGGTATTGAATTATGCAAAAACCAGTCCGGCTCATGAACCTCAACTCAACATGCTGGTAGTGAGGCAAAGATTTGGCAGGTAAGCTGCTAGGCTGACTTGCAGACTTTCTTGACTGCAAGAATACACCTTGAGGTTAAGAGAAAGAGATCTGCCCACAGCCATTGGTATGGTGACATCAAATGTCTACTTTAAAATTGTTTCTTTTTGCTAGCTTTAATATAGTGCACTATACTGTACACTACTAGTAGTTTTTAGCTTTTATATTGTGTAGTAAATAATTCTAAGATTAAGATCTTTTGTCTCATTATTTGTCATAATAAATAATTCATTTTATATAAATATTCCCGGTTTGCCATCTTTAACCCTATGGGGCAAAGTTGTACTTTAAACCATTGACAAAATCTGGGGCTAAGATTGGATCCAGCTTCTCTCTGAGAAGCAGTTTAGAAAGCAAGGTGGTCCTTACTGCACTTCGTGACTCAACAGGAGAACTTCTCTAATAAACTTTGTCTAAAGCCCCACTCTCACCTGCAACAATCTCCCACAAGCAGAGTGGTGCCCAGACAGTCTCATAGCAACAACTACCTTGGAATAGCTCCACTCTCAAGCAAAGATGACCTCAAGACCAGAGAGTGTCTTGACACACTTGAAGAGTCAGGTTATGAATTCGACTTTAGATGGTTCCCAACACTGAACAATTTTCTAGGTGACAACAGCTAGAGCAATCCAGATAAGATCTATATAAGGTATCTAATGAAAACTGCTCTGAAATAATAAACATCAATAATGTTTTGGCTTGCTAAAACCAATGCTATATATCCAATGCAAAATTGAGAAAAATACAGGTTTAGACTGGAGAAGTTTTTTATCCACATCTGCAGTGAAATAATATATCACATTCCCCTAAAACCTTCTTCTTTAGGTCACAATGAAGAAAATGCATTGCTCTGGAAGATTCAAGTCTTATAGTACTGATTTCAGTTATTTGTACATTTCTTCCATTCAAAGGCCATGCAAAAAGCCTGCATTATCTGGTCTGTTATTCTGGATATTGTACTTCTAAGAAGCAGTTTGTTAAAATTATACTTACAGTGCATCATATTCATCTCCTTAGACAACGAGCAGCTGCCAGGGAGAGGTATCACATGACCACACATGCAGAACAAAATCAAAAGGACAAGAAGATTCTCATGCCTTTCTCCTTCAGCAGCAGTGGGTGATGGTTGTTGATGAAATATATAATATCTTTAAGGCAGAGTTGTTTTCTGCTGGTACCAGTTGATCAGGGAGCATGTCCAGCTGTCAGTCAGGAAAGCAGACACTCACCAGCTGAGTATTCAGAGATTGGTCTGTAGCTATATTCTTTGTGTAAGAAATTTCAGCCCTCCAGATACAAGGAGCCACAAATGTTTGTCTCCATCACCATCCCTTTACCCCATCCTTGGAGCAAAAAAAGAGGCTTTGATTTATTTGACCCATTTAAATTTTACTACTGAAATAGGTGCCAAAAAATGAGGACTTATGGAAAAAAAAAATCAGATATTCAGATAAACTCTGGTAGTCCAACAATTCTCCCTTGCAAAAAATATAAAAGCCGTGGAGAATTTCCAAACTACCACAGTTTTTCCCACAATTCCACTAAACAGTAATAAGTGCTTAGTATATTCATAAGTTCCTATGAGATCATAACAGATAATGACATTTTACCTTTTCTGTGTAATTCAAAGAGGGACACATTAGACAAATTAAATCATCCAACTTTGAAAGTGCCTATTTTCTTCATTTGTTAAAGGATTATCACATTTCAGCCCCAGATCAATCAGAATTTACTTAACGAAATCACAATGCAACATCTCATTAATTTTATTTTTGTTTTTAAAAATTCTTGGGCGATGCAAACCTCTACCTCTTTGATACCCAAACTCTTCAGCTTTACAGAACTGAGGGAGACTGAAAATTGTGTTTGTCATAGGATGAGCATCTGAATTAGATGCTTTGGACATGCAGAGGTGTCAGACCTCCAGAGAGAAAGCGGCATCTCCAGGATAGTGTCGTGGGTGATGCTCAGGTGCGGGTACCCAGGTGTGGTACTCCCCACGGACACAGTGCCACCTAAGGGCTGACTGCAGGAAGAGAAAGAGCACGCAGAAACAACAGGGGTTTCCGTGAGCCTCAGAGATCCTAGTGAATAACTGAAATAATTCATGAGGTAATTTCATGATCATTAGTCTGGAAAAAAGGGAAAATCAGTGGATTCACCAGTATTTCAGAATGGTGACCAAATAATAAATACTCCACGAGACTCATATATAAAATAGACAGCAAACGGAGCTGAGTTCCATTTCCTGATGTGTACTGTGAACTCTACAGGACAGGGACCTCCACATGTATCCCCAAGTATCACAGAATCCTAGAATTACTTGGGTTGAATCAGAATACATGTTTTTCTGATTTTTTCCCCCCTCATTTCTTCCTGACCCACTGATTTAATACTGTTGACACACTAAAAATGAACCTATTGTGCAATATTTTCCTCAAAGCATCACATGCATCATTATGCAGATTCCAGTAATGGTTCCACAGCAAAGTCCAAACTGAAATTTGCAGATAAAACATGCTTAAACTTGCCATGTTTCACAATGGAATAATGAATGCAGCTGTCCAAAAGCCATTTTCCAGTGCACTTCATTACAAAACACGTTAACTTCTGCATACAAAGCATTAATGAAAAACACTTGAAAAATACAACCACTCTGAAACTACTTGCCTGCCAAGCTTCTCACTTTCAGCTCTTCTTTTTAACTTCCCTGATTTTCTAACAGGAGAAACCAACCAACCAACCAAAAATCACACACACTTACATACACACCAAGTTGAGTTGGGAAGTAATCAGCAAAAATACCAGCAGGGAAGCTCCATTGCTCTACCACTTTAGTGGCTCTGTGGTGTAACACTAAAGCAAAAATATCCCCACAACCTACATTTAAATCATGGATATGCCTGCAATGAGTCTACTAACTCTGACTAGGGCATAACAGTGCTACAGTTGTACAGTGGCTGCAATAAAGTTTAGATTTAGGTGCAAGTAGCCCCTTTCCAATAAGAACCATTATACTGGAGATGCAAAAGAATTTATAGCAAAGGTAGGGAGACTGGTTAACCTCACAACAATTCTGCAGAAACCGACTTTAATTTCTACTCATTACAAAGCAGAAGGAAATGCTTGTGATGATCAAATTGGGCAGGGACAGTAACCATAATTATAAAGATATTGTTTCCCCTACGGTGTCGTGTAACTATTTGTTCATTTGTTTTAAAACTGAAGGTTGCATGTAAAATTTAACTACCTATGCTATTGCAGGACTTTTATTTTTTTAAGAGAAAATAATTTGAATTTTTTTTTCCATAATTTTCTGATCAGCTTTTAGTCTCCTCTGAATTATCACACCTAGTTAATCAAGCTTTGCAGCTTTATGTGTTTACCCCTAAGGTAAAATCAGCCCGATAGTTACATCAACACCCTTGGCTGAAAGCACATGAGGCATGAATCATAGCCTCTGTGGAATTCTTAGTGCACTTTCTGGTTTGTGGGACATTATACAAAACTCTTAGTAGACCTGAGCTGCCCGAACTGTGATGGTCAGCATCCCAACAGACAGTTCAAAAAGAAAAAAACATAAAAGTGAAATGAAATTTAAAAAACCTAAGCAAACAAACAAACAAATAAAAACAAGGACCATAACTGAACATGACACACATTGTTGAGCTTAACTGCAACCATGGACAAAAAAGTGCAATAGTCAAAATCATAGGCACAATTACACACCCACAGAACTATGACAAAGTTGTCAGTTAATAATTTACAAAACTTAAAACTTGTAACAGAATGGTTCCCACATCTCCAATTCAATTGCCCTGAAATTGAAAGGTCCTTCTGTCGCTTGCAGGATGTAAGCTAGTAACAAATACCATTTTATGGCATGCCTGCTAAATACCGCAGTCTCCTCTTGCAACAAGCTCATGAAGTTACTGTTCCTGTAATTCAAGGTCTGGTCTCATGATATTTTAGGATTATATATACAGGAGGTGATGCCTTGTTGAGGAGTGGATGGAGAGTCATTGCAGTGGCATCTAAGAGGGCACTACTCCCTTTAATGCATTTGGAAAATGTGATGAGTATGAAAAAGCACACAAGTATTTGTGCCAGTGCTAAAGCACAGGCTGTTCTCCAGCTCCTGCAGGAGTTTTTATTTTAAGGAGAAAACAGCACAGAGGGTGCTTCTGTAGAGTGTAGGGAGATATCAGCATTTCTCTTCCTACAGCTGTTGAGCTTTGATCACAAAGAGATGTGCAAGCACTTTGCTTTTTTTCTAGGGTAACCACATTTGATGAGATCAGAGACTGAAGTACCTGGTTAATTCCCTTAGTTCAAATTAAAACAAAAAGGTTTTTTATAAACTCTTTTTAAAATGATTCTGCTGTAGGGACAACTAAAGCAAAATGATCATGACTTGAGTGCAAGTCAATTGAATTCACTGGCACAGTACCCAAACTTCTTCAATTACGAGAGAACACTGAAAACAAAATGTAGAAATAAATCAAACCGTGCAGTTCAACTCACATTCACACTAGGAAAAAGAAAAAAAAAAAAAAGGAAGAAAACAAACAAACAAAAAAACAAACAAAAAAAAACCAAACAAAAAAACAAACAAAAAACAAACAAAAAAAAAAAACAAACAAAAAAACGAACAAAAAAAAAAAGAACTGGGGAGGAACAAAGGAAATACTACCTTACTAGAAACAAACTTTCAAAGGCATGGCAGACTGAAATGCATCTGAGACAAGAATAATTGTAAATCTTATGTGGAAAAAATACACAGAAGTCATTCAGCAAATATGATACATGTCTAAATCCTATAGAGCAGGTAGCTGTTCAGCACCAATTATAAAGAAAAATTATAATATTAAGTTGCTGTTTCTCTTATTACAGCTTAAGCAAATAAGTGCTAAGGACATAAAGGATACAAGTCTCACAATGAAAAGATTACTTGCTACTGTTATGCAACACCAGCCTGACAGGGACTCAGTAATTCATCATCCCACTGTCAGGTATCCTGATGCAATAAAAGAAACTATGCAATATAATATTACATTGACTTTGTGGCTCACTTTTTATTGAAATAAGGAAAAACATATTTAGACAACGGTTTATAAGAAAAACTGTGAAAAGCATGTGAGAAAAACTAATATTCATTAAAAGAGAAACACATTTTAAAATGTGCCAAAGTCATACCCCTCTATAAGACTTTATATTCTTTCATAAGACAGATCTCCTGTCTCCAGTTTTCACAAACAGAATCAGTACATTCAGCTCAGTGTAAAAGCCACAAAAGTAAACAGTACTTGTTTACCACTATTTTGTATTATGTGTTTTCCAACTGCACAATTCAGTACTTTTCTCTGAGCTTTATGCAAAGTGAGGTAATTCCATCCCACAGAACTGCAGCATACAAAATTATTTTATTCATTCACATTTGTAACGTGTGCCTGCCTTGATTATTGATGTTTCTAAAATATATAGACATGCAAATTCCTTCAGTCAAGGTCTGGCTGAATTTCACATTGAAGTGTAAGGAAAAAATACCTGATTCAAACCCTTCCTTTCTCTTGCACAGAAGGAGAAAGATGAGACTTATGGCATTTTCATCATAGTTTCATTATCTCGTGATGATCACACTTTAGGAAGTGGCAACACAATCCCACAATGTGTTTTTAATTGTTAAATATAAAAAGGGAACATTTATTTCCTCAAAAACAAATTGTTTGTGAAAACAAGGCACTCAATATTGAATTTCTGGGAGAATAAAAGCCATTAAAATCCCTCAGAAGGGTAAGAAGGAAATGTCGCAAAGATCTTTAAAACCATGAATGGCAGAAATAGAGAGCAAGAAAAGACTGTCCAGTCTTGAAAGTACATGGGCAACAGCCAGTAGTAAGTTGAAAGCAAAAGGACTCATTTCCTCTCTCAGTGTGTGTGTATCTGTTGAGTTACTTGCAAGATGACTTAAATTGTAAAAGTTCACACAGGGAGGTTCAAGAAGCAAGAAAGATAAAAGTCTGGTGTTTCCCCAAACACCAACACACCTTTGACAAAAAGAGGTGCATCACTCAGTGGGGTTTGGAAGATTATCCTCCAGATGCTTGACCTGTTTGAATAGATCCCCCTAATCATTTGGCATCACTCACTGTATATTGAGATCCTGGGCTAGGTAATTTCATACTCTTCCCCACACAGGAAGAAACATCCACGTTGTACTGTACATCCCTGGAGTCTTCAACAGAGTACCTTATCTGGAATGAATTTTCAGTGTCACATGTACTACTCCCTTCTCCAGAAGACAGTTTCCAGTTATTCATTTTCAGTATTCTGTCTTGAACCTCATGGCTTTTGTACACTGCAGCCTCTCTGTATCCTCATCTCTGGGAGCTGCTCATGTACTGGACTTATCAATGACTTTCTTCAACTTTCTCCTTTGCAGAGCCAAGTTCAGAGCTTTGAAGAGAGTGTCCTTGCTGTTCAGAACATTGTAGTGATTCACTTCCACTAGCCTGCTGAAATCATATGGTTCAAAGGTGAAATTCAGTGTACGGTAAGGAGAATCCTTTGACTCAATGATGAAGTCACCAAAGGATTTCTCTTCTTCTGATTCACGCTCAACTCCTGCAGCAATAAACAAAACAAAAATAATCACAGTAAAGCACCCCAGCTGTGATAGACTAATTTCAGTTCAATTCTGCTAGAAAGATATCACAGATAATTCTGTTGAACCTTAACTTTTTCCCCAGCTCCTCTGCAGAGCTTTCAGCTCCTTCCAAAGTATTTAGAAGCTGAAGGTAAAGTGCTATTACCCTATTTCCACTAGGCTCCAAAATACAATACTAAAACACATTTTCTTTATGATCAATTATTTAGTTCATCCATGATGATCATGCTCAAAATAGGAAATATAAAGCTCAATTCTTCCTGGAAGTTCTGTTTCTAGTAAAATAAAAGACACATCACGAGTTCAACTGACCTTGAGATGATAGTATAAACTCTTCAAAATATGGTAACTCTATATTTAGCATCCTGTCACTTAAATTGAAATACCATCCTGAAAGGTATTAAAGGAGTTTGCTAAAAACATTTTTGCTTGGTGCTGTTACAGAAATAACAGTCTTGAGTCACATTCAAGCCTAACACTTTGAAACTCTTCATCATTACAGTATTAATACAGATAGCATTAACAGCGTGCCTTACACCCCCCTTGCCTGCAACAGTCCTGCATGTTATTTTCTATGTATTCCAATAGTTTTCTTCAGGATGCTGTTTCCTCCCCGCATAGGAGAAAAGGGACATTGATTTCTGCCTGTCTCTTTTTAAAGGAATAGCTCTATGTTTCATTCCAGTGCTCTTGCTTGATAGACTGAGGAGGGCCTTACAGCCTATATGAATCCCATTAAATGAAGAAAGGATAACTTATCACTTGATCTCACAGTACAAGGGCACAGACCCCTTAACACTGAGTTACATGATCTGACATACGGATTGGACCCCAACACTTTGCTGTTTAGTGGTGTATTTCTATTCATTAAACAAATTAACTCCTTATTTAATCCAATTAATAGTCTTTTCAGAGTAACCAGAAGTAATAGAATCAGGTATCAGGGCAGAAAGGATCAGAAAGAAGCAAAAATGTAGCCTCATTTGATTCTTCCAGCCTTTATTTTTTGTCAGCCTCTTCTCCCACTCTTCCTGCCAAAAAACTAGTGGAAACTGATTCTGCCTTAAATGTAAGTAACAATCTAATAATTACAGGATAATACTAAGAAGAATGAAAAGAGAAATACTGAGCCCACTGAATTTTCCCTATCAACACACCCAAGGACTATTATAAGAGCTCTTTAAGATACAGTTCCCTTACCTGGAGCCTTATACTTCCGGAAAGTGTCATTCACTAGTGGGAAATGGATTACAATTGGAGCCTTTGGATTATTATCATCCATGAACAAATAACACTCTTTTGGCTTCTTTTCATCTTCCTCACTAAATTCGATTTTTGGAAAAGGAATTTCCTGCTCCTCACAATATTTCTGAGTCAGCTCTAAAACCTATTGTCAAAGGACAAAAACAATTGCAATAGAATACCAGCAACACCTTTAAGATCATCTAACTACAATCTTCAAAGGGTAAGAGATTTTCACAAAAAAAAAAAAGTGACAAACTCAGCTTCAAACCAGCAGAAACAAATTCTCTGGCTGGTGATACAGAAGACTGAAGATCAGAACTGAAAACTGCTACCAAAATCAACAGTTTGCAGATGAATTTTGATATGTTTTGCTACAAGGATCTTATGAGCCAAACAAATACTCTTATTTTACATAACGATCTAATTAGGCTTCTGAAAATTTTTGAATCTTATTACAGTTGCCAGCTTTCTATCTCTTCATAGGAAAAAACATAGCAAAAAAATATTTGAAATGTTTTTTCCTACGAAGACAGGCTGAGAGAGTTGGGGCTGTGCAGGCTGGAGAAGAGAAGGCCCTGAGGAGACCTTATAGCACCTTCCAGTACTAAAGGGGGCTTATAAGGAGGCTGCATAAGGACTTTTCACAAGGGCATGTAGTGATAGGACAAGGGGAAATGGCTTTATACTGAAAACGTGTAGGTCTAGATATTAGGAAGAAATTCTTTACTCAGAGGGTGGTGAGACACTGGAACAGGTTGCCCAGAGAGCTTGTGGACTCGCCATCACTGGAAGGTGTTCAGGAGCAGGCTGGATGGGGCTTTAAGCAACCTGGCCCAGTGGAATGTGTCACTGCCCATGGCAAAGGGTTTGGAGCTACATGATCTTTAAGGTCCCTTCCAGTCCAGGCTATTCTGTGACTCCATGAAAGACATTAGGATTTATTTTAATTCATTCTTTAATTAGTGTGTGTATTCAACATCAACTGATCTGCTGCCATTACGAATATGATTCTGTGCTTTTATGATCATGTAATAATGCTCAGCTACATCGCACCTCAAATGGAGCTTCCCAGGAAAAATTGAATGACAAGATAACATCCACATCCCTCTCTGGCTGAAGTACCAAAGGAAAGGGAGAGTTGATAGAAAAGCCTCCATCCACTAAATACAAGCTCTCTTCCATGGGGGTCAGCTGGTTGGGAAATGCATCCATATGAGTACCTGTAAGACATTCCAAGTAACACAAGTAACTAAATTGATGCATTACATACCTCTCAATACAAGCAACAAACAAAGCTTATAATTGTCTTATAAAAAGAAAAAATACATTCCAACATGCACCTTCATCTGAGATTGCCCTGTGAAGTCTGATGATGAGCTTGACTCATATGAGAGAACAAACATAATGGATCAAATCTTTTGCTATGTTGTAAGAAGGGCTATACTCCCTGACTTCAGTGGAACAAAGTCAAGCTCGCTTATGTTCTGTGACATTGACCATTACAAAGTATTAACACACTATTTAATATCCCAGATACATACAAACTCATTTACCTCTCCAAGTCACAAATTTCTTGCTGTTAACATAATCTTTATGAAGATACAATCCCTTCATGAAGTTGAAGGTTTCTCCACATGTGACCCGGGACTTGAAGAAATCCTGAAAAACTTGTAACAAGGGGCCCCCAGGTATAACCAAGCGAGTCTTCAGTCGTGTTGGGTCTCGGAAATGGAATCTTCGGCAGTCATCTGCAGAGTCACAAAAATGCTTGTCCAGCTCCAATATTTCAACCAGGCCCTTTTCTATAATATTTAACAAGATGCCCTATTGCTGAATTTGTCCTCCAATAAGAGTATTGTAATGAAATTTAAATGCGCAGCATATTCCATAGTCAGATGATTTAGTAGCCCTTTAATGAGAATAGCATTACTCATAAATCATTGCCCATATTAATTTCAAACCCACACAAAGAAACCCTTGTTACCAAGTGACAACCACTTCTGTCACATAAGACTACATCAGTCAACCACACACAGTGGCATTTATAGTTACACAACACCAAAAAGGCTTGGGTGGGGGGCAAACTAGGGCTGCAGAGATAAAAAAAATCTCTTCTTCCACTAGTTACTATAAGGCTATAACTATGAACATGAACAACTTTCACGGTTTTTTTTTTGCAGCCTTTAAAACACTTCCTTTTCACTGCTGGGGGGGGCAATGTACAAATGGAGATCAACAAATACATATACAAACAGCTTATCCAAAATTACACAAAGTAGGCCAAGGGGAAACTGAAAGCCGATTTTCCACCTCCTGCTTAGCAGTTGAGCTTTTATTCTTCCTCTTCTCACAATTAAGACTCCTGCACTGCAAATACGTGTTTAAGATAGCTCCCAGAACTAGCTCAAATTTATAGTCAAAGTCAGATACAACTTTTTTTTTAAAAGAAGGAAGAGAAAGTGTACTAAAAAAAATATAAGTTCTCTCTTTACTATATGTGTGATCAAAGGGAATAACACAATAAAATCTTTCCAAATCCATCCTTACTGCCGCTCTTGAAAACTACACACAGATCATTTTTGAGACATATTATTTGTGATCGTTCCAAAACTAGCCATCTTTTGAAAAATCCAGCTATTTTCAGGGATGTTCTTACCTACAACTTTGATAACATCTTTGAAATGATCTAGAAAGCTCAGTCCTATACCAACCACCTTCAGGCAGATATCATCCAAGCTTGCAGCAAAAGCACTGCCCCACATTCCTGCAGGAGAAATGTGGAAGAATTTAGTACTCAAAATGCTTTTCACAGTGTAACCAAAAGGCCTATAATTCAGCTGCCATTTGTCATGGGAGAGGTCTGTCACTTGATCCCTACTACTCTAACAGGTGATGTTTGAGTTAAAACCATTGAGTTAATCATGTGACAAATTCTGATGAAATAATATAATGCAGAAATTTTTCCTAGAGAAAAACATGGAAAAGACAGCAATGGAACAGGAAGACCTACAGCAGACATTTTTGACAGACAGCTCTTAATAGTTTCATTCTGCAGACTCAGAATATCAGACTGTAATACTATGAACCAACACCTAAAATTCTGGAGAGAGACTTGACATTTTTTAATTAAAGGTCTTTAGGAAGTCACAAAAAGGTATGGACTTGAGTTCATGAGTCCCAAAAGCAGCACAGTTCTTTTCTATCTCCTCATTTTAATCATTATCATAAGATCATACCTTGTAGAAAACAAATCCTGGGCTCTGGATGTTTCTGGACAAGCCGTCCCATGAAGAACTCACTGTCGAAGTCCTCTGTTCGGACAAAAGCTCCATATTTGCGAAATCCAACTTCATAGGGAGTGAACTCACACCATTCTAAGAATAAGCCAGCAGAATATTTACTCAGCTCAGAGGAAACACAAGGGAAAATATTTATCTGATATCTGTTCACACAAGGGAGACAGAAGTTTCCCTCCACTTTTTATGATCACTATGGATTTCCCTGCCCCTCTTCTGAGTAAGCCTCTATCTACATATTATTAACAAAAACTCTTGTACAGGCTTTCATCCCATCTTGCTCCATCTTGACTTTGTCACTAAGGAAACAAGCTACCTATTTTACTTTTACTTTAAACCATTTTGATGGCTCCCTTTTCCATCCCAAATGGGAGCTACTTCATTTTTCTCAGCTTTTCTTCACACTACGTACCGTCTCAGAAACTACAGTTCTGACTACAGTACTGACTTGAGAATTCGATTGACCCACTGTGTCAGACTGCTTTGTCTGCCTATCAAAGTGTCGCCTTGTGCCTGAAAGATTTCCACAAATAGTTGAACGGCAATCAGACCAGATCACTGAGTCCAACTCCTGGCCCTGCACAGAAAAACCCAAAAACGCAGCATGTGTCTGAAAGCATTATCCAAATGCTTCTTGAACTCTGGCAGGTTTGATCAAAGCAAATTCATTGCCATACACACACGCTCCTCCAGAATAAAACAACCAAACCAAAAAGTCCCATAGTAGTATGCAGATGGACACAAGCATTTGTGTTCCTGTCCCACTGTATCTATCCCCACTTGCTGCATGATGTTTAAAATTTCAACAAAGGACTGGCCTTCATTTTTTTAATGTAAGAACTCAGGCTACTAAAACCCACAATTTTGATGATGCAAACTACAAGGTGGCAAGTCCATCGTTTTAAATCCTACACAAATTATTTCTTTATCTGAGACTATAAAAGAAAGTGGTCACTTAATTATCGAGGACTCCAGTTCTCTGATAGAGACACAGACTCATGTATTATATGAATCTTCACAGCTCCTGAAAGTTTCAGGCAGTTCTTAGCAAAACATGGAGTGGCCAACAGAGTTGAATCTCATTTCTCCATTTTAGCCATGGTGAGGAGGACATTTGCTATCAGGATGATAACACTCTGCCAATCAGTATCCTATCATCTCTTGCACTACCAACTGCTGCTTGTTGTCAGCTGCTCACTACCCAAGGAACTGGATAGGTGAAAAGAATTTATTATTTTAGCAAACAAAAATAAATTTCTATATACCTGCAAAGTCACCACTGCTCATATTGGGTCTCACATTGACAGCTGCATAGATAGGATAAGGGTTCTGGGCCCATTTCACTGCTTCTTGCTGATCAGACAGCTTTGATGGGTCTTCCTGGTTACAAGCAAGGAAGGAGAAACACAGTTAAGTTCTGTACCCATACTTTGACAACTGGAAGCTGTTGCTTAGCATTTGTGATTAACAGTATCACTAATTCAAAGCCTCTTTTCCTCCCATTATCCAGGTATATGGTTAGATTTGGTCAAAATATTTCTGTAGTTGCATATTTAAAACGTTTAGTGTTATTAATAAACTTGTTATTCCTCTGATTTCCAGTACAATTTACATAGAAAATACTGCACAGTAATGCCATTCTGCAAAACCAATATCATTCTCTCAGGCTTAACCTGCCCAGTACAAAAGCTATTAATTTAATAACAGTCATTCCAAAAAAATACTGCATTTTTCTATAGCACTGGTTTATATAAATTCAAAATTCTTTACTAGAGAAGATACTGTGTTTATTCCACAACACTGTCTATGCCAGAACAGCTCACAAAAGTAGAGAGTAACTGGTTTCCTGAGACTAAACACATGGGTAGGTGGAGTTTCCACATGGAAGACAGAAAGCAGCATACACCCAAACATAAACTTTTACCTTCTGTTGCAGGAAATATTCCACAATAAGGCCCCACAAATCTGTAAAGGAAACTTTCCGTCTACTAATCTCCATTGCATTCAGCTCCTGGAAATAGTATTTCAGTCGTTCTGGGGAAAATGCCCCTGCTTTGCTGCTGGACACAATACCCTGAGCTCTTCTGATTGCATCTTGAAGGTCTTTCTGTGACCAGTCAGGGTCTTGATACAGTGTGGATAAACACCTGAAAATGCTTATATTAACGTCATCAGTAATAGAGACCCTTCCATAAAGAATAGTTTTAGCTAGGTTATAATTAGTGCTGCAGCACTTGAGAAGTCTAGCTAAAAAAACAAAACATTGTGAAGAGTAAAGAGTCCATAAATACAGGCTCTCTGAACTCTGAAATGTGCTGGAAACCCTGACACCTACAGGACAACTTTGTCCTAATTGCTAACCCACATTCTAAGGATGTTCCAAGCATCATATGCTAGCACACATAAACCAGTTCATAAACCTGTGTTAACTCCAGACCACAAAAACCATGATAGTCTGGCTGATGGCAAAGGTGCTACTGCATGCAGCAATAGAGGCCATAGCCTTCATCAGAACACAGGGCTGATTAAAGAAGAAACTAGTTTGGACCATGGGCTACCCATATAAACAGATGCCTACATTTGTTTGGAAGTGTCTCTGAACCAAAAGGGGCAGGCCAGATCCCAAGGTCAGAGGAAGAGAACTAGGTACATAGGAGTTAATATAACACACAAAGGTGTGGAAGGCAGGAACTGTCAGGTTGCACAACTCTTCAGTGAAATCATTTCAAAAAAACAACATACTTAAAAGGGATGACTTCATCACAAACTCCAGGAACTCAGCTACTGAAACATTCTAGCCATGTCTAACATTTCAGCACATTGCTCACGTCCACCAAGACGCAGGACAGTGCTGGGCTGCTCTTCAGCTGCCTACACCATTTTGGAAGGTGATGGCACAGTGGCCTGTGTGGACATGTTTCCAGTGACTTGCACCACCTCAGTTATCTTCTTGGCAAGAGTAGGGAAGTGAGGAAGGTTTTTTAAGCCAGTGCAGTGAGCAGTTTTATTCATGTAATAGGATCTAATATTCAACTGTCAGATTTGCACAAGCAGCAGATTCATCAATTTAACCAGTATCGTGTCCAACTCATACAGCTAATGAATCCCTTAGACTCTTCAGGAGCCTCACAAGTGAAAACTGATAAAATATTTGACTTTTCTGTCTGTCTACCCATGGCACAAATGCAGTTTTGGCCTTATTTTGCATCAGCACTAAGTTTCTGGAATCAACACTGCCCGCAGCTTACCAAGTAGAGCCAGAAATCCCACACAGGTATACTGCAGCATCCAGAAGGCCCAGCTGCTGCAGCCCAGCCAGACTGCCATAGAACGATGTCAGCGCTCTCATCCCACCTCCAGAGCCCAGGACTGCTATGACTGGAACCTGCACACAGCAAACTCAGGAGTCACAACCACAGACTATTGATTGCCAGTAAATTATAGAACTACTCACATTCAAGTCTCATTCAAATAAAAAAAATTAAGAGATAAAAATCACTATTTCTATTTACTTTTCAAGTATTTTCAGGTTTGATCTCAAGCAGAACCCCTCTATTTTGTAATTGAAATATACTGTTTAACTATAAGACATAGCAGAGTCAGGGACAGTCACTTACTGAAATTGTTATGTATATTATTGCACATTTACTTTCATACAATATATGTATAAGAACAAAAAAGGCAATTATTCTTATAAACAGCAGCCAAATACCACCAAGCAAGGCATCAGGCTATGTATATGTAACAGTGTTCTCAAATAAGCAATTAGGAAGCTATTCCTGTGGTCTGACCTTCCATTTAAACGTCCTGAAACAGACTTTTGCATTTTGGGCTTGGAATTGTTGTGGAAGATATAAGAGTTCAGCTAAAGAAAGTACATACATTCTGAAATTTCAGTGTTTTGTGTTCCAAAACACACACACATCCCTCAAAATTTAAGTAACATAACATTTGAGACTTCAGACCTAAAACATACCAGGTATCTATCTCACACTACAGTGAACACAAAACATGTTTTCTGTTACAGGCAAGGATTCTTACACCACCTAATTATCAAGCAAGCATAAAGGATTTTACCAGTCTCACTAGAGCACTGTGCTCAATACCTCATCTTTTGGAGGGGATTCTTTTAAGTGAAGACTCTTCCTCAGTGCCTCAGAAACTAATTTCTTCCTTTTGTCCAAAAATTCTCTCTCCTCTTTACAGAGGTCAAAACCCAGACGTATATCAAGATCCCAAGTGCTGAAACAGAAGCCAAGACAAAAAAACCCAAAATTTGGGAGGATTTGCAATTTACACAGAAAAGAAATTTTTGTGAACAGAAAATCTAGGTGCTGATCTGAATTACTGGATCAAACTACTAGATGAAATTGTAGTGTATACACCAGCTATTTTGGACAACAGCTTTTGGAATTAGAAGTTAAACTTCTCCATACTGAATTTCTCTCTTAATGTTTAAATTCAAAGCTTGTGTCAAACAATATTCAGATTTCATTTCAGGAATTTTACAGAGGAAGAAAATATTCTTGGTAGGTGAAGAAGATTGTATGAGGAGCAACTGACATCACTGCATTGGCGTGAATGGTGAAATGAGGGGAAGAACAATTTTAAAAGCAAAGTTTCTGAACTTAAGAGGCAGAAGGGGGCAACTGAATGCCAATTAACTTGCTATGAGTTTATACAAGGGAAGCAGGATCTTCAGCTGATGACTGTATATTAAATGACCCTATCAACTTACTGGCCAGCTGCTGGGTTTTCTGTTATTCTGCATTGTTTCTGTTATTCTTTTCTTTTCTTACTCCTTTCTTACACCTTTTGCATCTATTTTATAATTCAAGCTCTTCACACACAGCAATGTCCTTTCCTACTTGTCAGTACAGCACTGAATGTAGTTTGGGAAGTATCTGTACCTAGCAAAACTACTTAATATTTACACTATCATCTATTTTACATTTAAGTATTAGGAGTACAAAATTTGTACAGATCTCAGCAGGACTGACACCGGTCCAAGAGATGGTATATGCAAAGCAAAGAGTCAGAACTTTAAGAAAAAAAAAATCAAAGATATTTCTCTTTATTATATCCCAAAAGATCAATGGAGAGAACAGATATCCTCAGAACACTGAGGAGAGTCACTCCATTGCTTTACTATAAGAATAAAAGCCTTTCCAGGCTTTTAAAGGACTTTGAGGTTCCCACTCACCTCTCTTCAGTTTTCAAACTCATATCCAAACTTTGCCCCTGTGAAAAGGGAGAACACATCTTGCAATTGATAGTAATTACACAGGTGGAACTACTAAACAGAGGTTATGATGCCATCAGGGTCACCAGATACTAACCACAACAGCACTCTCACCCCTAAAATGACATCTTTGGAACACCTTTCCCTTGCACCTATTTCAGGCATTTTTAAGTCCTCACAGAAAGCAAAAACATAGAGAAAAGTGTGAAAGAAATTATTTTTTCCTCAAGCATCTTGCTTTTCTCCTCCTCTGATAATTTTCTTTCATGCCCTGACTTTTTTCCTCTGGAAAGTGATGAATTTTATACTTGTTTTGCACGACCCCACTGTGGAAACATTTTTAGAAGAACTGCACTGAGTAATCTCATTATTTCATTCTAGATATCCAAGAAAACAGCACTCCTGATAATCATGTGTAGCTTAACTTTCCTAACATCTAAAGGCATTGGAGGAGAAAGTTACCCCATGCATACCAAAACACATGTAAAATATTGACATTACCTCTCCCAGAGAAACAATTCTATCAACTTTTTCTCCAACAGGAAGGGAATTCACTGGTACAGTTCCCAATCCCAGAACTGTAGTATGCTTTTCAACATCAGGGTTCACGCCATCCTAATAAAAACCGAAATTGAATTGAGTTATGCAGAAAAAAAGTTCAAGGTGTGACTTTCATATTTATATTTCAAACAGTTCTTAATATCACTACAGCTAAATCTTTCCCAGAAGTGGGGATGATAAACATCATAGAATTAAGGGTTTCCTTGCTCTCATTTTTGGTGTCAACAGTCATCACAATGAATATTCAGCCACTCCAGTGGGATACACACAGTGTGTGGGTACCTGCAGAAGCTGTGAGGTAATAGACAAAGCTAAATAAACCTTTCCAGTGGCAATTGATCTAAAAGTTCCTATAGAACATCTCAACCGATGAAAGTAAAGATGTGTTCATGTAGCAAACATGTGCAGAATTAAATTGTTTTAGTCCCTGAGTTTTAACAGATTTTAAATTATTGGGGAGTGTATATTTTTAAGACAATTTCACCTCCTTATGCAATGTCAAAGATACAATGCAAAGTCTGACATTTTTAAAACAAACAAAAAAAAGCAGTGTGCAAAAAAACAATGATAGATAAAAACTTATCTCTCTGCCCATGAATTCCTAATACATGACCAGAAAAAAAAAGTGCACTCATTCAAGGCAAGTTTCTATCCTAGAAAATTTTGGTCCAAGCACTTAGAACATTACAAGGTTGGATCAAAAAGGTATATCTGGAAGTTACTAGTAGCCTTTATAACAGCTGGTCCATAGCACCACATAAACATTTTAGTTCAGAAGATACCTCCTTTTAATGCAAGTTTTTGACATCCACAGGTACCTGAATGAAACCCAAAAACTGACATCCCTGAACATCTGAAGAAGTCTCTGGCCTTCTTATGATCAAATCAAGGCTATTCAATTTATATTTACAGACCTTTTCATGGAAATAAAGGCACCAGTTTTGGAGTGGATTTATTCAACAGCAGGTTGTAAACTTTGTGGCAGTCAGTATGGATGATTACCTGTAGGACAGATATGGTTTGCTGTAGCTCCACTTGCAGTTCTGGACACATTTCTTTATCCACATGAAAAACAAAGGAAGTTCCATAATCCTTCTCATTATCTGGTGTCCAAGGAATACACAATTGCTTCTGATATGCCCCTGGGACAGACACCTTAACCTCAGAGCATCCTGTGCATTAGAAAAAGAAGTTTAGACCACAGGAGCCTTTTAAATACATGTTGAAAATAAGGTACTTGTTAAATGTAGCTGAGACTATGAAAACACAAGCAAAAACTCTATTGTGTAGTACCCAGTAGAAGTGACCCAATATTATTAAGTATTAAAAATAAAAGCAAAATGTACTTAAAAAGTGAATTTTGTAGTCACTACATTAAAATGCACTGTACAGACAAAGAATCAAGTCTCCCTCCTCTCCCAAGGAATAAAACATGTTGAAAATAGTGCTGACAAACTCTACAGGCAGCCCCACCTTGCTGTTTCTCTTTTGTGTTTTCCTCTTTGTTGACTGTGCCTTGCAGAGACAAGCAAGGACGAACCTATGAAAAGAAGAAACAAGCTCTGTTTATACAAGTTTTAGTTCACTTCTTCACTGAAGTTTAATCCACCTACCATATTAGGAGTAGAATTACAGAAACAAGCTGACAAAAAATCATTAAGGATTGTTTTGCTATTTCAAATAAAGACAAAGTTTTGTATTACTAGGACAGAATTATTTGCTCTGGTTTCAAAATCAAAAGCACCCTTCCTATTCCAGTTACTAGGATTTTTTTTACAACCAGTACTTCATATTTACAAGTTGTCAACACCTGGGGGTTTTCTGGCTTTTACCCTTTTTGAATGCACGTGCAAGTACCTATTCAGAACCTGTTCAGATCAAGCAAGCACTTCACAAATTCTGCCATGACTTTCTCTCCCATCTCGTCCGTGCCCTCATGAAATTTAGTCTCTCACACCATTCAATCATCACCTTCCCCTCTAAAATAGTAGATGAGATACTTAATTGGCCAAAACTGCCCTAAAGAATAAGAAACTACCCCACTGCTTACATGCAAGACTCATTTGCTAAGGGAAATTGGAACACAAAAGCTTCTCCCCTGTGAAATAGTTTGCAGAACTGTGCTGTTAAGTATCACCAATTTTGGGGGGAAAAAAAGTTAAAACTCTACATTTCAACCATTATCCTTTTCTCCTTACAATAACCATAACACCAGTCCCTTTTCTTTGGAGGGAGAAAAGAGGTAGAAACAATGTACTTTTAACATATAACACACTGATTTTCTTAGATTCATTAACCCCAGAGAACAGGGAGGCCTCACCTACTTTGTAATGGCATTGATAAAAGCTTAGAAGTAATATGTGTTAAGATAACAAAGGGACAATACCTGACCAGCATCTAGGCTAGAAAACACAATACCATCTTCTAGACTCACTTGCCTCCTAAAGACATATTTTGTTTACATTTTTAAAGCAGCCCCACCAGGGGAAAAAAAACCTAAACAAAACCAACAAAAAAACCCCACACCTTCTGTGACTTAGTATCACGTTTTAAAAATTGAGGAAGATTTTTAAATCAACATATTGGAAAAGGAGAGGCAGATGCTGCAGAGAATAGGAGCTATTTGGAAGCAGGAGTGGAACACTCAACAATTCTTGTCCTCTTGCTGCTAAATACTTACCTTCAGGAGTCAATCACAATATATATGATTCTGACTTCATGTACTCACCACAAGGACTCCATTGGTCAATACCTCTGTAGGGGCATCTGAGCTGTGAAAGCAAGAGATTTAATGTAAATGAGTTCTGGTTTTAATTTTCTTCATCCTACTTCACAAACTAACTGCCTGGATAAGCACTGGGGCAAGAAGGCTCTCATTGTTGGAGACCTATGCAAACACCAAGTATATTTCTCCACGCAGAACAATGACAGTTGGGAAATATCAAAGCATGTGCTATAAGGTCTCTCCATCTCAATCATTTTCATAACCTAGAGAAAAGCTGAGCTTAGATAGACTATCAGATAGATAAAATACTCATTTGTGTCTTTGGCATGATGAAATGTGAAAGTTTTCCACTCCCAAGTTACTAACCCACAATATGTTCATTTACTTCCCATGAAGTCAAGCAAAATTTTCCTTTTTCTGCAAAAATTTTGGTGAATGGAGCATTAAGGATATTTGTGCTTAGCCATTAATGAATCGGCTCAAACACCACAGGGAGCTATAATGCATTAGCCTTTTTATGGGCAAGACTGTCCCTGCACAGAAAAAGTAACTAAGACAATGTGTCTGCAGAGTGCAATTTCATTCAGTTCTTCAGGTAACACTCACCATTTTTCCAAGTAAAACTCTACATCCAGCTCTTCATTAGCCTTTGAAAATAAAAGTTGGACACTGGTGACCCTTGATCTTGAATATCTAATTATGAGACATTTTTCCAAGAAATTAAACTTTCTTCCTGTTACATTCTTGAAGTAACTTTCTGTTAAAGTAACGGTTTTTATAAAAGTTCCCAATAAATTTTGAAATGTTTAAATTTGTGCCTTTAGGTGTTGTTGTTCTTTAAACATTACTCTCCTGAACATATCCTATATGACCAGACACACCTATGTTTGAAGACACAAGAGCACAGAAGTGAGAGTTGGCTCTCTGATCCATTACTCTGCTAATGAGAAAAAGAATCCCTCCGCTGGCTCGAGTACCACTGCAGCACCATCTCTGCAAACAGTTTCTACATGAGGCTTTGTTCCTCCTCCCAGTTATTATGTCAGCAGTTTGCAAGCTTAGCTCACCGCTGTCTTTGTCTCCTACAGGCTTTGAGTCAGCCACCTTTTCCCCTACAATAGCACACAGTATATGTTCGATACCAGACCTAATGCAGCTTTTAAAACAACCAAGCAGAAGCCAATTTGGGCAATTTTCTTTACTAAATTTGAAATTTCCAGATCCATAATTATGGATCAAGATGACTTAAGCATTTAGCAATTAGATAGAGTTAGCGGAAACAAGGGTGTTACTAAGCTTCTTTCCTTGACCACAAACCATTTGGAGTGCCTGTGACACTGCCCTACACCTCCCTGCGACCTACACACCAGTTAGCTGCTTCACACCAACAATACTGAAGGCCAGTTTCTCAGGAAAACACATCATTAGCTCATCTTTAATCCAGACCTATTGTAGCAATGTGCGTGTGGTATTTACGAAATAGATCAGACTGGTGATGTGGCTTTACCTATGTAAAACAGGCTGGCTGTTTATAAGTCCATAAACAGGTCCACAGGGTTTGAGACCAGCTGCAGCACACCAATGTCACCCACATGAAACAGAGGTTAAATGCACTGAATGTAGTTCAGAGAAAATAAGCTTTTCTTAGGCTTTTGACTTATTAGATATATAGCTAACCTTTGCAGCAATAAACATTTTTCTGCAAACTGATGATGCCAAACTAAATGAGCCAGTCTGCAGCCCCCACAATGACTACTGACTGCAAATGTCTTTCATTTTAAAAACAGTGTGCGTTACTCTAAGTTTTATGGAAAAATCAATTCCCTTTAAACATGTTTTAACATCTCCAGAAAGACAGCAGTAATCTCAAGCTTTACTTAGCTCAAACATCACAAAGACTGTGGAAAGCTCACATAAAATCACTAGGGGTTTTAGAAACATCTCAGCTGACAGTAAAACCACATATGCTGTCATCACCTGTTGATTCATTTTTTCCTTCTGGCTTTACAACACAGATAAATCAACCAGCACACACTGCCAGATTTCTGTAATTGTGAGCTGCAGCTATTCACAGCTGAGCCAGGGACTAACCTCAGGGTTCAGCCTGAAAGTGCGCAGCAGGGGCCGACCCAGCTTCATGCCCCCTACATCGAAGACAATAGACGTGAGCTCATCACTGACAAGGACATCCTTATCATAGAGTGTCAATTCCAGAATGTTCTAAAACCAAACAGAAACAAAGAGCCTAAGATCAAGGGTCAAATGCTTCCACAAACCTGGGTAGCTGTATAAAATAGACACTTTGTGCATTAATCAAAACCCTTCTCCTTTCCCATTCCTGAAGAAAATTCACTATTTTCAGCAGGGCTTACAGTGCAGTTAAGAAAAAAAAGCTCCTATGACAGCGTTCAGCTAAAATATTTTCTGAGCTTCCCAACTAGAGAGAGGCTCAAGCTGAATACATGTGACAGCACTCTCCACCAGCTTCAGGCACAGATTTGCCTGAGGAAGCAATAGCAATTTTCACTCTTTCAGCACAATGCAGTCCAGGATGTTAAAGGGACTGATCACTTCCTGCTCAGCACCTGTCTCAGAGCTGGTAAATTCAAGAGAAACTAACTGAAACAGACACAACGACTACATACGGCATCCAAAAATTTTAAAAAAAATGGCACTGCAGCAACTATTTTTCAAGGAGACAAGTCTGAATGAGAATTGTGCCTGTGTAGTCTTGCAGCAGTCATAAGCCTGCAGGGGAAGAAAAAGCTCACATGCTCTAAAGCTTAGCTTTCAATTTTCTTACCAAGTCAGTTACCATAACACAAAGGTCACCAACTGTTGTGGAAAGGTACTCCAGTGAGGGGGACAGTCTCTTGGTAATAAGCACCTTATTCCAAATCCTAGGATGTTATTCAAAGCAATAATACCATACTAAAACCAACCTAATAAAGTACAGTTTTGTTCCTTCTACCATTAATATCTATTTTGAGAATGAATGCTGACAATCTGAAGACTTTGTTCAATACTCCATCAGGTCTTGCACAGACAGCAGACCAGAGTTTGAATTTTGTTTTTCTTGATTATAGGAACTGATGGCAAAACTTGACTGAACGAACTAAGTGGCAGTGAGGAGAAATTTAGTTCCCATTACCCTCACTCAGACAGCTAGCTACACTGTGGAAGTAGAAGCAAAGATCAAATAGAAACTTGCTTTATCAAGGAATTTCCCTGATCTACCAGGTAGTGCCATAACTTCCACTTCCTGAGTTGCACAAGGATGTTTACAGAAAATTCTAGCTGCAATTTACATGACAGTGCAATTACCAACTGCTGTGTCTATCAATGGCCATGCACAGTACAGCTTTTTGTACCACTGAAGGCAACTGACACCTTGCAAGCAACACTGGTTTTGAGGGTAATAAAAACCCCTTGGTTTTGAATGAAGTATTAAAAGCAAACCAGTATAGAAATACAAGTAGTCCAATCAGCTCCACAAAGTGCACTCCTTACCTTCACAGCACTATGGATTCGATAATGGAAAGTTTCATTCCATTCTGGGTTATCAGAGTTGTCAACAACCTGAGTTCGGGAGACTATGGGAGATGCAGTGGGCAGCTTTAGTTCCACATAGCAGTCTGCCTTGGACACTAGAACAGAGAGTGTAAAGACAGATGTCAAAACTACTTTAATCAAACATACTCTGTCCCATGAGCTCCTCATTTTCTAGATCTCATTGCATCATAGAAAAGGGCAAATTTAAGGTTAGACTTCAAAAATAAAAGCCTTTAATGAAATACATGTCCCTAAACAGCAGCAAATTAAACATTAAGTACCTATATTTCTTTTTTTTCCTGGTTCATCCAAATCATAAAGCCCTTAATAAAAGTAACTACTATTTAAAATGAGGAGGATCAAATTTTAAAAATATTACTGCTGATTGCAGGCCCATTGCCTCTTGTCACTGGGCACCATTGAAAGGAGCCTGGCTTCATCCTCTGAATGCCTTCCTTTCAAATACTTGTACAGTGATATCCCCCTGCGTCTTCTGTTGTATCACCAAGTAATCCCCGATTGTTCAGTCTTCCCTCAAATGAGGGATGCTCCAGTCATTTTACAGTCTTAGTGACCCTTCACTAGACAGTCTTCAGTAGCTCCAGTACCTCTCAGAGTGGAAAGTCCAGAACTAGACACAGTATTCCTAATGCAGCCTCACCAGTGATGAGTAGAGGGGAAGGATCATCTTGCTTGTTCTGTTGGCAACACTCCTTTTAATGCAGGCCATTTTAAGGCAGCCTCCCTTGCAGCAAGAGCATATTGCTGGCTTATGGTCAGCTTGCTCTCCACCAAAACACCAGATCCTTTCCTGCAAAGTTGTTTTCCAGCTAATCTCCCCAAGGAGGACTTCCACTCTTTTTGCTGAACTGCATAAGGTTCTTGTCAACCCAACCAGTCAAGGTCCCCTGGACAGCAGTGTGACCCCTTGGTGTACCAGTCACTCTTCCAAGCTTTATAACATCAGCAAACTTGCAAGGGTACACTCTTTCACATCCGGGTTATTAATGAAGACATTGAACAATAACGGGACCCAGAATTGACCCCCGGGTTACACCACCAGCTACTGGTTTCCAACTAGACTTTTTACCACTGATCATCACCCTCTGAGCTCTGCCATTCAGTCAGTTTTCAGTCCAGCTCTCTGCCTGCTCATCTAGTCCATACTTCATCAGCTTCTCCAGGAGAATCTTATGGCAGAAATTGTCAAAAGCCTCACTAAAGTCCAAGTGGACAACATTCACCACTATATCCTATGCCCTCATTTAGTCTGGCCAGAAGCTGAGCTGCCTGTTTCCATTCCCTGAAAATAACTGATTGTCTCAGAATCCTTCTTTCTACCAGTTAGGGCCCCTTCAACAATGGAAGTATGGGAACAATTCTTCACTCCAGCTGAATAGATATGCCACAGAAAAGAACTCTTCACAGTGTGAAACCCTCAGGAGGGTTTTCCATTCCTTGAACAGCTATTTAGCATGCCAGTGTTGGATGCCAGATACACACTTAAGGGAGGCTACCTTTCTGGATTAAATCTGAAGTAACTAAATCTCAAATGAGTTTTGAAGGTGCAAATGCCCCAAACATCCCAGAGATCTTTCCACAGGCATGTAAATGAAAGGAAATATACACCATGCTATCAAAACCAGGAACAAATAAAAAGGAGTTTGTCTTGGAATCAGTCAACCACCTGCTTCCTTAAAGACTTCAATGGCAAATAGTGGGTACATGAAATAAAGCACTACTACTACTGAAAAAATAAACTTTTGGAAGCTAGAATTGAAGACTCTACTTCCAGGTTCAAGAAGACTGTTCAGCAGGAGCAAGGGTGAAACTTGCCATGACAAGAGGGCTGAATGCAGAGAAAGGAACGCAGAATGGGCCACAGTAGAAAAGGTAAAGGAGTGAGGAAGCAAAACATTATCAGAACTTGATCTTGTTCTGCAAAGTAACAGGCTTAATCCACAGCTTGGCCTCACATCAAGATTTTAAAGTATACATAATGCTTTACAAGAGAAGCTTTTGTAAAGACATAAAGGCAATACTGTATGTGTAAGTAAGAAGCTCCTTTAACAATGCTGCCTGTGTTAGAGGTATGCACTGAACAACCAACCTGTTTTCATAATACCTTGACTAAATACTTACACAGATCTGTACCCTTGATGTTTCTGGCTCGGAGGACTTTCACTGTTAGGTTGTAGTAAGGGTGTTTTTCCCACTGAAAAGAAAGGAAAAAGGTAAGCGTTTAACTCAATTGCAATGCCTGTTCTATAAACACGCTAGCGTAAGTCCAAAGAAATGGGTCAGACCAGCCAGCCCAAAATAAACTATTAATGAGTCAGTTTGGGAATGTATGCAGCACTTTCAGTGTCCTGGAGGAAGACTAAAGGAGTCCAGAAAGAAATTCAATTCCATTTCAGCAACATGAGTGATGTCTTAGGGTAACTCCTCATGGACTTCAAAAAATAAATCCCTTAGTTAGGGTTTCCCCTAATTATAGATCAGTTTTTAATTCCTTCATTAGTACATTCTTGCTGAAGTATAATCAGATACCGAAGCTGATGAAATAAGTATGATCATAACTCGACTAGTTAAAGACCACTTGCCAAAGGCACATGCATGCTTGAGTAAAAGCAGACATGGCAAGAATCTTAGCAGCATGGTCTAAAGACATAGAAGGCATGTGCTGTTTACACTGAGGAAAAAAAACAAAAACAAATAAAAAAAAACCCCACTGTCTTGCAGGAACACATACTTCATGGCAGTCTGAGCAAGAAAAGACAAAACTTAAATTCCTTTTCATTCTGGACTGTTAAAGATATCAGCACTCTAAATGTGCATGTGACTTTACCAACACAGATCAAAATGTAATCCTTGCTCTTGAAAGGTTCTGTGAGACTATTTTTGGAAAGTTATATTAGTATCTGAATGCCAGCATGTGAAGTGGGAAAAAAAGCCTGACCGTATTCTAAAAGATCAAGAAGGAAAAGTGGGGAGAGGGCAGGAGAAGACAAGAGAAAAAAGATTGAAACAACTTACTACAGAGACTGCACAGAAGTAATTGTGTAAGGCTCAGAAACAATGTGAGATTCTGCTTCATTTTCATGAATTATGACACAATCCTGGCCAGCTAAAAATTTTTTCTATTCTTAAATCACATTTTAAAATGCTTTTCACAAGTAGTCAATACTTCACATTCATAATTTTCTACATGGTTGGCTTGAGACCAGAGTTAATTTCAGATATGCTAAGTATTCATCTACAACTGAGTTCAACAGGATCTTCACTTACAAAAAAATGCTGCAGACTGACAGATGAGAGAAGCTGTGGATGCCCCATTCCTGGAAGTGTTCAAGGCCAACCTGGATGGAGTTCTGAGGAACCTGGTCTAATGAAAAGTACCCCTGCCCATGGCAGAGTATAAGGTCCCTTCCAACCCAGACCACTTTATAATTCTATGAAATATTAGATAAAAATGTAGGTCCTGCATACCACTAACAGGAATCTCAAGGAAGCCAGTGAACCTTGAACTGTTAAATTCTTCTTGAATATTTCTTATCTAATAAATGGAACTATATTATGTTTTTTAAGCAGTCACATGCTTGATTAGTTACTTTATTTTTAATTACGTGGAGATACTTGCCAGCTTTTGCAAAACAGGGCTTGAACAACACAATAAAACCAAGGCTTACACAAGACATAGAACATCTTTCTACTAAACAAGTACCATCCAACCTGACCAACAAGCAAATGGCAAAAATTACATGCATCATGTAAGATATCACACATGCAGGTGCCAACTTAAATGCGTACAAATAAACTCAAATTACACTATTATTAAAGGACTCTTATTTGCAGCACTGACATGTTGAAGACACTCATTCCATTATTTGTTTCTGGGAACACGACATGGCTTCACATCCAATTTCACTGTGAGCTCCACCCTTCAGATGCTAGCTTTTCTTCCTTTTTAAACCTTTCCTAATCACTTTTCTTTCATTCAGTCAGTGACACTAGTTTCTCAAGCAAAGCCTGACCTCCCTTCTACTTCATCAAGTTGGGGAATGGATTACACAGAGAAATTCAAGATTGTGTATGTTATTCTCACCAACTTCCTAAAGGTGCTACAACTCTCCCGCTTGTTGAGAAATAAAGCTATATAATCACAGCCCCATGGCTGTGAAAGCAATCTTCACTCATATAGCCTGGCTGTCACCTGAAATTCAGCACTATCAGCAGAGGAAGCTCGGAACACCCTGAAGATAGCCTCTTTCTTTTATTGCACACCATCTGTCAAAATGTGCTCAAAGGAAAGTCCTTTCCAAAGGTCTCTTAACAACCTTTGATTTGCAGTCAGTCATTACACAGCTGAGAATACATTTCCCACACCCAGATCATAATTTAAGGGCCTAGAATCCACATTTCACTGTGCTCCCAAGCCTAATAATTGTCAATTATGCCAGAACCTTCTTCTATGCCTTTGTACTTCTCTTTTAGGCAAGGCACAGCAAGGTCATAGCATGTTGCCAGGTGAGCATGCAGTGCAATGAAGCATGGGAGTATCAGATGTGCTCTATCTGAATGACCAAGGAAAAGGCAGGCAAGAAATCTCTATGAGAAAAGGACAACAAATAAAGACGACAGTTCTGCCTATACCAGTATATGTGACAGCATACCAATGTATGTGACTGATGCAAGCAACTAATTTCTACTTTGCAGCTTCATGATTTTTCAGAATTACTGCTTTTCCAGAGCTCAGGAGAGTGCACCTGAAGGAATAAACCCCAACTCTTTAAATCCTAATGAGGATTTAAATGAGGGCAAAAGACTGAATTTTCACATACTTTGCTAACAACTATCTGTACCTTTCATCTAAAGTGAAGGTGCTGATACAGCAGCAAGCAACTGTAGAACAAGTCATCTCAGCTACAGGACCCAGTAGTCTTTACTCCCATGTAGTTCAGAATACCTGTCTTTATACAGTGGGATGTAAGTGCTGGGATCCACTCCACATCTCTCAGTGCGTGTGGAGGACTCAGAACTCTAAGTATGCCAGTTTCATTACAAAATGTTGTCATAGCAAATAAAAACGTAACTTCTAAGACATATTTTTGTTCACAGCTACTGGGAAAATCAGGTAGCTCACAGAAATGTCTAGTTTACCAATGGAGTACTTTCTCCCCATCTTGCTCCTGCTGCTAAGTAAACATGCTGCCCACCATTCCCTTCCTTGTGGCCAAAGTGGCACAAGTCTGTCTTTAAACCCAAAAGCAAACCCCTGGTGTTCCTAGGTACCCCCAGTTCCCCTCCTCCCCCAGGAGCATGCATCTGCAGTCATGAAAGGAAGCTTACAGACACAGCCCTAAGAAGCATGGTTCTTTTGGCAGGCAAGATTTAGAGTTAGTTAGATGATGAGTAGTGCTAGCAGCTCAGTAACACACCACTGGTGGCAAACTGCACTCACTCACTTTACTGCTGTTTGCCTTTAGAAGTGTGAAACTAAGGCTAATTAAATTATTAGAAAATTAAAGAGATCTGATCATGGTAAATTCACCTACAAAGCCAAAAGGGTGACCTGCTGCCTCACCCCTTGCTCACTTGCTATTAATTAGACAATACAAAATCTCTTTCTACCAGCCAGCACAACTTCACTAAGAAGTGTTAATTTTTGGTTTGTTTGTTTGTATAGTGAGCACCTGAGGTGAAATATATTCAGTGGTTTACAGGTTAATGGAGGCTAACACTAGCCTCTTCTACCCTGATTTTCCAAGTACTAAACAAAAACATTAGAAAGTCAACAAGATATTTTTTTATCACACAGAAAGCAGGAGTTCATAAAGGCATACAGGCAGCAAGTAATTTTGTGACATTTAATGGTCATCTCAATTTTAAGTTGTATGTTGAGGGCTTGGTGTGAGACAACACACAATGGATGATCAAATTGCAGATCAGATCTCCTGGTCAAAGGCTCCTTCACAAACATCTAGTGTAATTCAAAATTGAGGTTATTGGCCAGACCATGTTACACAATGAAATGATTTCACATCAGTTAAAAGGACAACACATCAAAACCACTTTATCTGTTGTGGTTGCACTGCAGTATGAACAGGGACTGATGCCATCATTAATCTTTGCCTACTTGAGATCATTAATCCCTGTAGGATAAGATAGAGAGCAAAAAATAAGGGAATTGTAATAAAGGATATTTCGTAAGATAACACATAAGCATGGTTTTATTTCTACTAATGAGAAGTGCAGTATTCTGGACTCCCTCTCCCCAAAAAAGTACTTGGCATCAGCTTAACTGTGTTCCCCAAAAGCCAAGGAAACACAGACCTGCTCTGCATTTCCTCACAATATAATATAATATAATATACAATATAATATACAATATAATATACAATATAATATACAATATTTATATTATATATAAATATAATAAAAATAAAAGTAAAATATAAAAATAAAAATAAAATAAAATAAAAATAAATATAATAAAAGCCTGGCATCTCCATTAGCATTACCATAAGGGGGAAATGTTAAATAACAACAAACTTTTTAATTCCTGTGGAAGTGCAAGACTGGTTTTCCACACGTGCAGTAATAGGCACTCACTCCCCAACACACTGGCTAAGGAAAGCTATCTCAAAGACAGTGCTACGATTTGTCTTACCCGCCAGTGATAAAACCCAGTCTCCTTCCTCTCCCTCCTCTGGAAAAGCACAGCTGCCAGGAAAGGCAGCACTCTTGGTGGAAGCGGGCCCCGCAGCACCTCATGGAACATGGGAAAAATGTCCTGTCGTCTCTCTAGAAAACCTGACAGGGAGGCCCACAAAAGAGGGAGAGTCCTGGACGCCTGGCTGCTACAGGCTCATCGTGAGTTTTGCGCAGGACTGGGCTGTGCTCCAGCTCGGAGAAGTGGAGGTGTGGCTTGCACTTGCCAAACAAGCCAGTTCAAAACCTCACTGGCAGGTTTTGCAAATACTGGTCCAAGATAAGGGCTGTAAAAGCAGCACCAAACAGGGAAGCTCGGGGTAGGAGGAAGCACTGCTTTGTCATTAAGCCACCACATCAAACCCCCCAGTACACATTTTCTTTGCGAGTTCCAGCAACCTGACCTATGACTTTGGCCATTTTAAGCCCTTTTCAGTTTCAGCATACCCTAACAGAGTATTTTGAAATAGAAAGAAATTCACATCTCACAAGCCTGAAGCAAGGCCAAATTTGTCCCTGGTTGTTAGCTGCCCAAAGAGGTTCCAGGGAGGCCAGATCGGAGACACCACACTTTGGTCTGCAGCAGGGTACCTCAGAGAACATCAATTTCCCACCACTCACTATGTGAGCTGCCTGCACACGTGCTCCCTTTCTCCTCATTTCCATATAGCGGAGTCTCAACTCTTCCACCAAAGGTTCTCAAAAAACTGTACAAGGAATAGGGCAGATTTTTTTAGGTGTCTAGCGAGCCTTAAAAAAAATATAAATAGTAAAGGAAAATGTTTACTGGAAGTGATTAGTTTATTAACAGCTACTGACAGTTGGCTTGTTGGAGCTTTTTATTAAAGAGCATAAACTGAAACTGCAGACCAAGAGAAACTTTAGTATTTCAACTATTAAAAATTGGCAGAAAATGTATGAAAGCCAGTAATGCAGCTTGTCACTGGCTCCACATTAACATGAGAATGTGACACATTCTCAGCAAGGTCCCATTCTTTAATCATTTCCTGTCATTAGTGTCAGTCACCAGACTAGAATTTAAGAAAATTAATAAAAGCATAAGCACTGACATTTAGAACCCAAACAAGTCAGTACTAGTTAGTGAGTCCACAGAATTAAGAGTCAACACAGAGGCAAAAAACAAACATAATGCTATTCTGAAACAGTCAACAACTGCTGTAAAGCTCTTGTGTGGTGCTAAATGGGGCTGAAAAAGCAATTTCTTTGCTTTTCTGCACTGCACTGAGGGACTGGAGGAGCTTCACTCCTATGAAACCAGGCTGAGAAAGTTGGGGTGTTCCGTCTGAAAAAGAAAAGGCTCCAGGGAGACCCAATTTACAGTATTTAAAAGAGACTTACATATTTACAACAGGCCTTGCAGTATTTAAAGGGGGCTTATAAAAAAAGAGGGAGAGTAACTTTTTACATTAGGACAAGGGGGGACAGTTTTAAAAAGGGTAGATTTAGATCAGATGTTACGAAAAAATTCTTTACTCGGAGGATAGTGAGGCACTGGAAAGGGTTGCCTAGAAAAGTTTTGGATGCCCCCTCCCTGGAAGCATTCAATGCCAGGTTGGATGGGGCTCTGAGCAAGCTAATCTAGTGGGTGCCATCCCTGCCCACAGCAGGGGGATTGGATCTAGATCTTTAAGGTCCTTTCCAACCCAAACCATTCTATGACTATTATACTGGGGTGTATTTATCCTCAAAAAACTGCAGATCTGGGTGATTTTTTTAATATTTAATCCAATATACTCTGAATTACAGGAGAATTGAAGGGCCTCACACAGTAGCTGGAGAAATCGTATTTATTCTAAAATTTATTGCAGGCAAGATATAAAGCCTCTATTTTGTCTTGTGAGTACTCAACTGCATTCAAAATTAGGCTTACCTGCCTTCTGGCATTCTCCCTCCTGTTCCAAGGAAATCTCTCAGCACAGGGATCTCACGTTTATACAATTTCTCTTGACTCTCCCCCTCAAAAAACCCTGAAAGCTCTTTAGAACATATATTAAAGAAATGTTTCATAGTCAACAACAAATCACCCATTAATAGTTTTAGCCATCTACAGACACTGTTGTCAGTGAAACTAATACTCGAAGTTTCTAGAAAGGACTTGGCTTTTGTCATTTCCTAGCAGACTAAGAAAACAAGCAAGCAAAATGGTATCAGATGAGGCAAAGAAAGCCTCAAACGCAGTAACTTTACTTCTGCTTGGATTAACATGTCCACACTGGTAAAGGCAGATGTATATTTACATGTCATAACTATTTACTTTGTCAGCAAGCATGAAATTACACAATCATCATCTATACTATACAGTATTCAAAATGCATGTAGATATCACAAGGAACCCCTTTTGGTCCTATTAACAGTACTAAGAGGAGAGCAGAGCCCATAACTGGAAGAGATGAAAATTTGAAAGCATGCAATCAATGATAGGATTCAATTTGGGGTTTGGGCTTTTTTGGTGGGTTGGTCTTCTCCAGAAATATCAATATACTTAGTTGTTTAACTTACTCATCAATGACTTGGATGAAAGGACAGAGCACCTCCTCAGCAAGCTCACTGACAACACAAAGCTGGGAGGAGCAGCCAATACCTCAGAGTGCTGCGCAGCCCTTCAGAAGTACCTCAACAGGTTGAAGAGATGGGCAGAGAACTGCCTGAAATTCAACAAGGTCAAATGCTGCAACCTGTACCAGTACCTGGGGTACTGGTAACCCCATGGTTAATAATAACCCCATGCATCAGTAGAGGCTGGGGGCTGACCTGCTGGAAAGCAGCTCTGTGGAGAAGGACCAGGGACTCCTGGTGGACAACGAAAAGTTGTCCCTGAGCCAGCTGTGTGCCCCCGTGGCCAAGAAGGCCAGTGGAATCCTGGGGCCATTAGGAAGAGCATTGCCAGCAGGTGGAGGGAGGTGATCCTGCCCCTCTGCTCAGCCCTAGTGAGGCCACACTGGGACTGCTGTGTCCAGTCCTGGGCTCCTCA
>JAWWMO010000174.1:26435603-26462585 GCA_035047845.1 Dendrocincla fuliginosa
GGGGCCATTAGGAAGAGCATTGCCAGCAGGTGAAGGGAGGTGATCCTGCCCCTCTGCTCAGCCCTAGTGAGGCCACACTGGGACTGCTGTGTCCAGTCCTGGGCTCCTCAGTGGAAGAAACATGGAAGTCCTGGAGTAGGTCCACAGAAGGGCTGCAAGGATGATTAGGGGACTGGAGCATCTCTCATATGAGGAAAGGCTGAGGGAGCTGGGCCTGTTCAGTGTTGAGAAGAGATAACTGAGAGGGGACCTCATCAATGTACACAAGTATCTGAAGGGAGGGTGTCAAGAGAACAGAGCCAAGCTCTGCTCAGTGGTGCCAAGCAATAAGACAGACAAGAGGCAACGGGCAGAAACTGATGCACAGGAAGTTCTACCTGCACATGAGGAAGAACTTCTTTACTGTGAAGGTGATCAAGCACTGATTGCCCAGAGAGGTTGTGGAGTCTCACTGGAGATATTCAGAACCATCTGGACACAATCCTGTGGTCTACTACAATCCTGATTGAGCGGGTAGATTAGACCGGATGACGCACTGTGGTCCCTTCCAACCTTACCCATTCTGTGATTCTGTGAACATGAAGACGAAAGACCTCCTCTGTGCTGGTATCTCCCATTTCTACAGAATGGGAAAACTGAAGATCTATGTTCTACTTCCAACACTATACAAGTCTATGACCTCCCAGTTCAAGCAACTGCAAACCTGTGAATCTAAACATTTCCTGATTTGGTCACACAGAGCTCAACATCCTTCCCCAGCCCAAAATAGCACATCAGTACTCAAAAATAAAAATTGTCATTGTTCTCTAGTAAGTACATATTTAATGGCATATGGCTTGCAAAAACATTATTCAAAGAGAGAATACAAAAGTGGTTTCAGTATGATTCTGAGAACATTCACAAGCATATATAAACCCGTAGATTTAAAAACCTAGGTTGAGAATTGATAACGTGGCCACATTTGATTTACACAAGTGGGAGGGTTACTGAGAACCCCTGCACTGGGTCAGACTTCCAGGAAAAAGGGAGGTCTAATACATAAATAAAAAAATAAAATCTACAGCAGCCCAGAGAAGCTTAATGGCACAATGACTGAAACACACAGTGGTTCACAATATTTATTATAACCTATTGCTTTAGATAAACCTGCTGTATGGTTAGTAAACCCAAACCACATCATATGAACCAAGAAAAGAAAAAATTATAGCACAAACCACATTTCTGTAAAAAGTATGCAGTGGAGATGAACAGAGGCACAACCTTAGACTTGTAAGTAAGAGCACAACAAAGATCCTCACATGTGAGTACAGCTCCCCTGGTAACAGATAATGAAGGTAAATAAAAATCATACTAACAGTACTAAACATAAGACAGGTAAAAATCAGAGTAGTACTGTTAAATCTGTATACAAAGAATACAGGGTCTTTTTAAATACCCTTCTTTCATTCTCAATTACCTGTAAACACAACTCTCCCAAACCATCTTTCCTCCGTACCTGAACTAGTATATAAAGATCTATAGAGAATGTGCAAATCCAGTATAAGTATTTTTAGGCTCTCTTCTTCAAATAGAAGAAATACAAGTTTAAAAACATTAACACCACAGATTCCCTCTACCCAGTCTCTGCAGAAAGACATTCAAGTACAGAAGTAGCAAAACACTGGACCAGGATTTCCATAAGAATGCATGAACAATATATGAGCAATAAATACAAACACATATGGAGAAGAACAGATATCAAGGGAATCTATTAATACTGGCAAAAGAAAGTGAATCAGAGCTTTCATCAGCCTACAGCACATCTGTTCCTAAAAAACATTCACATAATGGCTTAAGTAAACCTATAATGTTATCTGAGAATCAACTACAGCTTAGGATTTATTCATCAACTTGTTTGTTAAGGTGTGATATCTGGTAGTTACATGACATGCTCCATACTATTTGATGATGGCATATTTGTAAGTATTGCTAGATCAGGATATTGGGAGTCAAACAGCTAGTCCATTGGGTTATTTGCTACTGCTGCCTTTTCACTACCACTCCACAGATTCTTTCTGCCCCAAACATTTTAATATTTCTCATACCAATCTGCTGTCAATTAATGTTTCTGAAAAAATAAGTTAGAGAAGAATATTACAGCCTACAGCAAGTATGGTACAATCTAGTTCTTGTGTTAAGACTTCTGGTCCAAGGTAATTTAAGAGCAGTACCAGACTGAGCAGAACACAGTTCTAGAGCATTTAAAATAGATGTTGAAACAGTCTGGATTTTACTTCAATGTTGGAAAGTGAACCACAGACTAAAGAATTTATATACACATCTCAAGCATAGACTAGACACCCAAGCCATAATTAGAGTTAACTCCTTCCAGAAATTGCTTTACAGGGTGTTCTTTGCATTTTTCTATGTGTGCATATGTGAACTTCAAATTGTATTTGAGCTTCCGATAAAGCTAAGAGCGAACATATTCAGTGCAAACAACACACAAGTTAATTCAATTTACAGCTCTCCAACTACAGCAAAAAGAAAAGCTTACTAGTGGTATCTATTGTTTGTCTATCTCCCATGAAACAACTTTTTATGTGAAGATCAGGCAATAACACTGGATATCAATATAGAGTCCTTTGGTCAGCACTTAAACGTTTCTGTCACTGAGATGAAAGCAAAATTATACTTTCTACGTCTAGAAATAGACACAGAAGCCTCTTCTACGCCAAACACTTGGTGATCTCCATGCAACATTGATACAGCTGCACAGACTTTCAGAGAACTTTATTTTTTTTAAATAAATATTTACATACAAGGCCAAATCGTAAAACTTGATTTGTGGTGAACATCCAAAAATTGTCTAACAGTTCATTTGCAAGGCTGGAGTGCATTACAAAACTCAGTTTCTGTTCTTCAGAGTACTGAGAGGTTCAGTGTAGTTGCCAGCACTATAACAACTTGGTTAAGGTCATTTCCTAGTAAATCAATATTGCCAGGTAGGTACAGTCAGTCCACAGACACAAACGGCTTCTACCCAGTGTAAGAGAACCTAGCAACAAGCCTCAAAAATCTCAGATACATTAACTTCGTAAGTCATCAGTACTCAATTTCATATGAATGTTGGGAGTATTGACCAGGACAAGGTCAGGTGTCGAGTGAGTTGACTTCTTTGGAGCAGAAATAATGCACAACTATTGCATTAGGGTATCGAGCAAATGCACTGTAAAGAGAACAAAACACAAAAATCAGCTGTTGATACAGTTTTCCATATTCAAACAAGAACACCAAGTTGTAGAGAACCAGAAAGAGACACTTATATGAAATTGATACTTGCATTTTTAAACCATGGCCTGACTATATTATTGAGAAAACCAGATAAAAGAATTCTATTTATTTTGTAAGAGGGCTTTGTTTGGTTGGTTTTTGGGTTTTTTTTTAAAATCTATTTTCATTTCTATAGGCACACTTTACTTCAAAGTCACTGGTAACAAGTTAAAAACTGGGGGAAGTGCCTGACCTCCAAAATCTTTTTGACTTAGCAGCATTAGAAAAATTCTATAATACAAAAACAATACTGCATGTGCAAATTTAAATTCTGGTGCTACATGCTACACAGTAGAGCAAAAAAATTCAATATGCATAGCAATATTTAGACCTATGTTTATTAAAGTATTTTGGAAAAACAGCCTTACCCTATCATTGTTAATGCTACTGATATCTCAAAAGGATTCACATCAACAAGAGAAACAATGACTAAGTCATGTGGCATTTCACTTGAGTTCAAGGAGGAAAAAGGAAAAATTGAAGTAAAATTTGCATTCTATATTAACTCATAATTACCTACTAGGAAAAAAGTTATTGGCATCCAGGTAATCAAGTAAATTAGTTCTATTTTTAGGCATACTGTCATAATTAGGCTATAAAATGTAAATCAGAGAACCACAAATCCATCAGATATCTTAGTTTAAAATTATTTATATAATGCTTCTTAATTCTAGTTAAGAAGCAGGTAGTAGACAGTGTTCTTTGAAAGTTTTCCAAATTCAGTACGACAAGTGATTTTATGCCTTCTAGAGTTGTGAAATAAGAACTCTCAGGAATTTCTGGAGAGATTTTATACTCCTTTGTTGAAAGCAGGATTAAACATTTCCAGTAAATTCACTGACTAAAGCTTTGAGGTATTCCCAACCACCTACCCGAGTGATATAATTTGTAATTCAGACATTCTTCAAATGGCTCCCTCATTCCCTCTGGCTATATACACATTCCAAGTTCTCCAACATTTTTGGTTTAAGTGTACCAGATTCATATTTAATTAAGTTTAACAAACTCTCTCACCTGTTACCAATCTTCTTTTTACAAACAGTGCACACTTTCTCCTCTGTAATAATGCACTTCACTTGTTGATGCAAGATCCGCTCCTCCTGGACCTAAAGAAGGATAAAAACCCCAACCTGCTCAAAGAGCAATGCCACACCACAGCTGCTCTCTAATCTGGTGAAACTGCAAACTGTCACAACATCTAACTTTCAGTATGCACACGGCTGTATCCACATTACCAAGGTAGATACACAAAAGCAGCAGGCCTGCAGAAAAGAGTGGGTGGTATTGAACACCCAATACCCACACTATATAAGTTACAGGATTTTACTTTCAACTTAATCCAAAGACTAAGCACTCTAACCACTAAGGGGTGATAAGGTGAACTACTGAACTGCTTCCTCTGGTTCACTATATTTGAAAGAAATCCAGTCCAAGCAATCTGAGATGACTCTATAGTGCACACCACAGCACAACGAGTCCAAAGACTTACTGCAAAAACAGACACCTCATCTAAATTAAAATGAACATAGACAACATCTCCTGCTGGTGATTTTCTATAAATTCTGAAGATTTTCTATAAAAGTAGTTTTAATAATGTCTCTCTCATCTATCTTTCAGAACTCATTTATAGTGTTTAGAAACCAAAAATTCATTGCTTTTTATCTCTGTATTTTCTATAGATGTATATGAAATACACACAGATGGTCAATCTACTTGGGCCATGTCTAATTTCAGGTGCACTACAGCACCACCTAGAGGACACACATCCCATTTAAGGAACTGTAAATTTAAATATTGAACATATTTTGAAAGACCATTCCAATAAATGATAGGTGATGGGTGCTTACCCTCAGAAACTCTGCATGGAGAAGATTCTTGAGTACTTGATTAAATCTCTTCTTCTGAGCATTTTCTTCAAGGACTTTCTCTAAGAAGATGCGAATCTCACTAATCTGTGTATTTGCTGGCAGTAGATTTATTGCCTGGAACGAAATATACTTCAGTTAGGAAAAATTAAAAAGGAATAGAGACCAAAACAGAATAGAAACTAACACATTTAGCTTGACACTTACAATCCATTCACTTGCCTACTTCTGTAATCTGCTGCCAACAGTACAGACTGAGTACTTACAGATCCGACTTACCTTTGTGGTATCCAGTTTGCTGTGATGTAGTTCCAAAACCTGAAGAGCAGCCTGCAAATTGGCTTGAGGCTCCAGCACTTCCATCTTGATTGGTCCCAGGCAATGAACGCTAGGTGGGGAGAGGTACATCCGGAGCAGCGATAGATAGACCTGTTACACACCAAAGAAAAGTTCTGAAACCACTGCACATATCCACAACTGAGTGCTAGCAGAACCCAGCAATGGTACTACTAAGTTGTACCCATGCCATCCAAAATTCTGAAGCACTCATTTAAACAGCTCTTACCCTAAAACAACATAACCTGAGAAATACCAATGATGTTCAAAGCCTTTCAAAACTTGCATTTTGAAGATTTTCTATAAAAGTAGTTTTAATAATGCCTCCCTCATTTATCTTTCAGAACTCATTTATATTGTTTAGAAACCAACGCTTCATTGCTTTTTATCCCTATCTTTTCTATAGACATATGTGAAATACACACACAGTAATTTGTCTTTTGACTTCCATACAGTAACATTCTCAACAAAAAACAAATTAAAAAAAAACTAGAAAAAAATAAACAACCAAAAAACCCACCAATCAATCATCCGGTAATTCACAAATTCCAAGAACTTAAACATAGGTTCCCTACACAAACCCTGGAAAAGCGTAACAGAGCCAAAACTTTCAAGTCCTGAACAGCCTGCTACATCCTTACTGAACAGGAAGACCGTAAAGATAAAGCTACTTACATCTTTGTTGCCATCTTTGTTTCTGTCATAATGTTTGTGGCAGTAGCTAGAACAGAGAAAAATCAAGTAAAATGCAAAAAAGGTTTCACAACCCAGAGAATCAGTTCAGAAATTAACATTTAAATGCTTTGATTACTGAAGTCATGCAAGTTAAGCAATCATACATCCAATTTGGATGAATTAATCAAGTTCCAAACAAAATTATACTACTTATTTTTCATTACAATGCGGAGAGAAGGGTTTGTGCAAGTCTCCCACTACCAATCAATTTCAAAGATTTTAATGCAGAAGTCAAGTTGAATTTAACTGTGTAAGAAAAAGGGAGGAAAAAGGTATCTCCAATCAACACATCACAGCATAAAAACATGTGCATAGATCTTACTAATTATTGTATCTGAATCACAAAGAGCAGCAGTTCATTAGTGTGCACTGCATAGTGGGGCTGAATGCCCTCTAACAGCCATTTGCTGAAACTAGTTTGGAAAGAAGTTACATGGAACAGGCCCCAGTGTTCAGATACACCTGCCACTGCTGGTTAATTCTACTTTTACGTGAGTACCTCTGACTCACTGAGGAGGTTCCCTGGCACAAAACGTCTAGTAAAACACTGTGTCTTTACTAGAGAGGATTCTGCTAACTGAAGGAGCCTAATGTGGCACGTGAGCTTGTGAGCACCTTTCCAAAGAGAAAGGAAGCAAAACAACATCGAGGAGTTCACAGGCTAAGGACACGCAGAAACAAGTAACTCATTGATGATGGTCATATTGTTCTAAGTGCAATGACAGAAGAGCCTAAGATAAACCTCAAGGGGACAGCATCAGCGTCTGTAATGAACAGACACTCAGAAAATCCTAAAGGTGAAGAAAACATGGAAACCCAGAAGATCCTGAAGATTTAGACTGTTCATGTTCCACATACAGCAACATTTAACTACACACCCTATGCACAGGGCAGTGAGCAAAAATACTTGAAAAAAAGATAAAATAAAGAAATCCTTACTTTTCAGCCATATTGGTGTCCTTCAAAATATGAACATAAATAAAAAGAGCTTGCTCATGCTTCCCCATACGACCCAAGAGCAGAGCACGTTCTTCTAGGAGACCTAGTGACAGCATGAAGGATTAAGTGAATGAGAAAAAACAGATTAAGCTCAATTAGCGACTCCACTAAGAGAAGGAATTATGGATCTGTTCTCAGACTACAGTTAAATTACACCAAGACCGAGACTGTGAGTCTACACTTCACACTTCACTCAGAAACCTTTTATAAATTCTTAAGCAGCTTAAGAAACAATAACCTTCAGATCTGTTGAACAACTCAGGTTCATCAAAAATTTAAGGCTAAACATTAAGTGTTCAGAGATGCCACAAGGTCTTAGATCAATGGTTACACAACCCGTGCAGAGACTGGCAAACCCAACTCTGCCAGCAAAAACAGCTGCTATACACACCAGTGGCCTACAACCACAGATACAGTCATCTTGTCTGTTGCTAGTTACCATGATTCTACAATAAGGGAGGAGGTTTTGCTGGACAGTGCAATAAACTAAGGTGTAATTAACCTATGGAAACTGAACTTACCATCAAAGGGGAAGTCACTAATTAGTCGACTAGGTTCATACCAGCTAGACTTCTCCAGAAAAAGTAGAAGCTTTTTACGGTAATCCCCCAAGTCTCCTCCTTCCTCCCCAGCAGGCACTGGAGTTCTATCTATATGGAAGAAAACAACACAAGCTAAATTCTTAAAATTATTTTACTACACTAGTACACAGAAGAAGATAAGCAAGTAAATAATTATAAGAGGAACTAAATGTTGACAGAACTGTGACATGGGTTAGGACCCCAGTATACCTGCCAAATTACTTCAGCTCCTTAAAACACATCAAGTGGCTGGATAAAACAACACTCAATTACTCAAAAACCCTTCCCTACCCTTAATGTGCAGAATACAGGAAGCAGTAGCTGCCATTCCACTTAAATTATTAACAAGTATTACTTGATCCTTAAGATCTCCTGGGAGGCAACAAACTAGACTGCCCTACAAACCCATAACTTTTGTTGTTCCAGTTCATTCATCACTTAGGGTATCGTATTCTGGATACGAACAGGGAAGGCTTACAACTATATGGTACATGAAGGCTCCCCTGTGCTGTCCCATACCCCTGGTCTTCCCATCAGAAAAAGCTAAACATACCTGCAGGGAAAGAACTGAGATATTCTTTCATTAATCCCTGCACTTTCTCACAGTACAACTGGATCAGACAGTTGTGAAAGTCTGCACCAGTTTCTTCCCAGACATGAATGATGTGTTCCTGTAAATACACGTTAAGGTTCAGTTATAGACACTTCTGGGAAGCAATTAATTATAAGCAAGCAACAGTTCCCTGCTTGCCTTTACCAAATTTGACTTCAGGATTTCATATATTTTAATTACGGATTTTTCCCACAACCTATGGCAAAGCTAATATTATGTGAGACAGCATCAGACTCCAACTCCTGGACAACTCAAAACTTACATGTAACGTTTTGTACTGAATGTAACACATTAGTAGAGATCGAGTTCTTACCAGATAAGGAATAGTCAAGCTTTTAAAATTTTCTATCAAGAAACTGAGCACTTTGTCTCGTGGCAAAGCTTCCACTTCAGGGAGGTCTTCTGTAAATATCTGTTAAACAAAATTTTATTCACAGAAAGGTGATTTTTTTTTAAGTGCCACAGTATATTTTCTCTGATGCACTGAAGCCCAGCATGTGTCCAAAGAGTAAGCACAAGAAGAATAAAAAAATCTGAGCAGCTTATTCAGGCACTGAGAAGTTATTTTGCATCTGAAAAGATTAACATCCCCACTTCTGCCTTAATGAACACTTTCCTCTTACAGAGCGTAACATCTCCCAAATACATGGAGTCAATTTTATATCAAAGAGAACAGAGAAAGTAAGCAAAGCAAATCAACATCTGACATTAAAACAATCAGGCTCTTGTGCAAGAAGCGTGAGATCAGTAAGATTAAAGGTAAGGTACTCAAAAAATGGAAAAGCCTAAGAAGAAGTGAGATTGTCCTCTCTTTCTACTGCTAACATTATCACAGTACTGAACACAGGAAACATAAATTATATATTTAATTGGATTTATCATTACTACACAGCTTCTTACATTGTTATCCCAATTCCATATATTGCACTAAGAATCTCACTGACAAGGTGCCTGTTTCAACTACATTTACCTTCAGTCCATCTTCAGGAAAATCTCTTAGCACCCAGACAGAGTAGGAAAATACCAAATGCAAGTTTTCTGTGCCTGGAATAGAAAAAGCAGCAGTGCTCAGTAATAAAATCCTAAACATCTATCTAGTCACAACACAAGCAGATGCCTTCAGAGCCAGCAAAGCTTAATTTACATGAAGAATTCAATTTGTTTTTCTTCCTGCTCAAGTCAAACAAACTGTGCATTTCAGCTTAAAGTCACAAGTTCATTCCTTCATAGACCTGATTTCAAACAGAAACAAAAATTAACTCAAATAGTAGGTACCACCAAACACAAACAACTCAGCCCAAAACCAAGACTGGTTGCCTTAATCACATTCCAAGTCTTCCCTTACGACTTGTTTCCATTAGAGAAAGCACTGCAGTTTTCACCTACATAACTTGCTTCAGTCATTTTCCAGCCTGTCAGTCTAATGACTTCTACAGTAAATGGTCAAGTACTTCATAACAAGCAGTAAAGCATTATAGTACTTCAGTAAGTAGCACAGAAACTACATGACAGCTAAGAAAATGCAGGACCTGCCCCTTTAAGAAAGAATACTTTTGTTTGCACAATTTGGTTCACAAAACCAATAAAACACACTAGAAAAACATTTCTCTCTTCTCATTCTCCTGATCAGAATCACTGAGGCAATTCACTGCCTGAACTATGGAACAAGACACCTATACAAGAAACAGGAACTTATATCAACCCTATAAAAAGGCAGCCATTGTTTGCTTCTCTTCATCCCACAATACTTAAAAAAAAGCAGCATCTTTGTAGTAGCAGTATTAAAAAAACAAAACCTAAGTGATGAGCACTGAAAAGTAAAACAATTGAAACAGTCCCCAAAACAGCCAATTCCAAAGTTTCAGAAACAAGAGTGACTTGGCAAATGGCAATGAAGTTGTGGGTCTGAATTTTGCTCAACTTCAATTTACAGGGCATTGTATGGCAACAGGTATGCTAGCCTCACTGAGGAAATTTAAAGGACAGGGCAAGCCATGGAAGTAAGTTGTCATATAGAACAAGAGACAGGGAGTCTAACTCCAAATAAGGAAGTGTGAGATTAAATAGGTTAGCTCATTGCCAAAGCACTGATCAAGCTGCTTTTGTCGAAATCTCAAGCAAATCAATCATGAAGTTACAACCTACTCAAAACATTCAAGATGTCAGGAGAGAAGGAGCTCATTAAATTAACTACCAAAGCTTATTGATCAGAATACTAAAGGCCAGTATCACATTGCACCATAAAACAGAACAACTGGCTCCCTCAGCACGTAACATTCAGCTGCATGGGGATTCACAGAGAAGGTCACAGGCAGGGATGTTTTAGACACTGAATTTCTAAACTTCCTCATCAATAAATCCTGTAGAACACTACCTTAAAAGATAGAGAATGGTGCAATACAGAAAACTAGGTACCACCTAATAAAATACATAATTCTCCTCTGCACTGATAAAGTACATTTTTGATGGAAAATCACAAAATTAATGATTAATATTTGCTTTGATGCAATAAACAATAAGTGTTTACTCTGTTGACACAAGACAAGTATCAAATACACATCAGTAACACATACTTGATTACTTAAAAGACCACAGCTACAAGCCTGGAGGAATTTTCTGTAATTACATGAGAACTGTTAAAGAGCATTTCATAAAATGCAAAAAAATCTATAGGAAAGAATCCATTGATTTCACTCAGAATGTAAGTGAAAATTAAAAATACATGCTAAACAATTAAAATAATAATAACAAAAAAAAAAAATCAATTATTTCTTAAATTAGGAGATCTTAACTACAGAAGCCCTAAAGGGCATGACAAAGGGAAAAATCTGCTTTTTCTCATCTTAGTTAAGGGACTCCCAGAAATAACACTCATTGATTAATCAAGGCAGAATGGGCAGTGCAGCTAAAATAACCATTCATGCAGTGTTACATTTCTGTTTTTTACTTGGGTGGGAAAAATCTTCAACACTAGTTAAAACTCTTCCTGAAAAATGGAATGTTAACTTTCTAGGTTGCTTCCACAGTATTTTATTACCCTGATGTAAAGAGTAAAACATCTTGTATCAGTTTTAAAGAGCTGAGCAAGAAGAATACAGAAAAAATGATTTTCAGGAAGTCCTGAAGCCTAAAAAACTTTAGCAAGTTGCCAAGATCTTAAAAAAGCATTACAGACAACTTAGGTAATTATACAGATCTTAACCTTCATCAATCTCAGGTAAAACAAAAGAATAGCTGACACAAGTCGATTGAGATGAATTTATCAAGATGACAGAATTGCTTTTTAAATAAGATTAGAAGTTTCTTTTGTAAAGCTGTGCTGAATAGAACAGACTTACATTTCTCTGAGTGACATTACCAAATGACACCAATGAGCAGGAAGTGTAACAGAGACATGGGACAAACGGGAAAGGTCTCCATGTCATTGTTAAGTATGTGTTATCACTGAATAAAGATACTGCTAATTGAAGCCAGCAGTTTTAAAAAGAATTATAGAAAAAAAAAAAATCAAACTTGGGCAACAGTATAAGACTAAGAGATGAACAAAGGTATTTACCACATAAACTCACTATCAAAGCAGCAGTGTGATACTTTTGAACAGTTTTGCATTTAGAAATAATAATACTGGATGGAAGGGAACTATTCTCAAAAGTAGCAAATACAAAAAAGGACTCAAGAGCTAACAATGAACAGTAAACCAGACAAGTTTCTTGATGCTTGAACAGCAACTACAATTGTTAAGTCGTTATCTAGAACTACCTAAATATAGGAAACAAAAACTTAATATAGGATTTTTCATCTCATGAAAGACAATATAAGATGAGCAACTGGAAGTTAAGACTTTCATCTACAAGTCTAGCCAGACTTTGTCAGTGATGATAAATCACCACTGGAAGAAAGTTCAAAATACTATGGCCCATTTTCTCCCAATGGAAGTTTTAATCAGAAATAAGGAATGTTTTCCAATAGGATGCTCAAGTTTCAACAAAACACCCATGAGTTAGTACTTGAAATTTGCATTATCCAAGAAACCAAACAAGATGACAAGGATGTCCTTTAGCTTAATAGCCTCTAGAAAGTTGCCCAACAAAAGAATAACCACTAAGCCAAAACAGGAGTAACAGTGTCACAAAAATACTGCTCTCTTTCACACTCACCCAAATGCTGCAGGTACTGCACTGTCCTCTCATGACCCTTCAAAGGTGAGTTGGCTTTCTTTGACTGATCCACCAATACCTGTAATGCTTTCAGAACAAAAAATTTCATTCCTTTGTAACAGAAGTATAGTCCCAACTTGAAATACTAAAAAGTATTCCTGTTCTGCCACTGAAGACAAATCAACACTTTGCTTTGAACATACAGATCAAACTGTAATAGGAAAAAAGACTGATTTAATCACAGTCTTTTAATTCACAGGTGATTAAACAGTCTCTTCAGAATATTGCCTGCTCACTAAAGACAAGTAGAAACTCAATACATGGAATACATGTTTCTATTCGTCCTCCTCTCCCAATCACATACTTACCTTTCTCATGCAGACCTTTTTTCTCATACAGTATTATCAGCTCACTGTATTTGTGTGCCTTCTTTAGTACATGCTCACTCTCCTCAATATGGCAGTGATTGTTCTCCAGACGTAGCAATGGTGCCACCAGAGCCACATTTGTCTACAAGCAAAAAGGGAGCACTTAAACATCCTTCCCTGGAAGTGCACCTTCTCTGTGTATAGTACAAAACACTAATTGGAAGCAGGGCCTCAGGGGAAAGGAAGCTTTTTCACATAAGAAATATAAGAAATGACAGTTTAACATCTTAGTGTTAAGGCCCATGTTCACTTCCACGATTTCTGGGACAGAAAGAAAACTGTATCAAAGCTACTCCCCTTCAAGAACAGAGGCCAGCTTTAAAAAAAACCTTGTAACAACAAAGATCATACCCTTCTGTATTTAACAGTACAAGGACACAAAAGCATTCACTAGAACTTCAAAACACCCAGGCACGGCCATGACCTTTCCACAGACCTATGTAGCAACCACAAACAGACACATCTGCATATTCTATGAAACAGCTTCCCAACCAGTGAGCAAACCAGCTGACCTCAAGTTTTACACATTATTTTTGAGATCAAACACAGACAGTTGTGTGAGAATTTCTGAAGTACATGTTCTTACATGTTTCAGTCTGAAATTCCAAAAAAGCTCACGTAGCAGAGGAAAAGCCTCTAGGTCAGAAAGAAACTCACATGCAGGTAACACTTTAACAGGGTGGTATCAATGATTTGTAGCAGCTTCTTTTTGGATTTGATTGTGGGTGTTCCTTCCATGAGCGGTGAGGTACTGGACTGATGGTCAGAATCATTTAGCTTCTTCACTAGCTGACTTCTTTTCTGCAGACATCAAACGAGATTTTAACAGGAAAAGGCCATGGATTTCCATATTCCACCTCATCAAATATATCCCATCAACTAAAAAGACTAAATTAAGCCAATTTAATAACTTCACCTTATCAACTGTTTCCAAAATAATTTTTATTGTTACTAACTATTCAACACACAAACTTTCCAGCTACATTCAGCTGTATACATTTGTTTTGCGAATCTATAGTTTTGCAAAATGTCTAGAGTCTTGAGAAAATAGAAGGAAATTCTGTTATCCTGAATGGAGACATTTTTGAGAACTCAGGTAACATTTAAAACATTCGGAAAACAACTTGGGTTTTGAACTACTAGTCACAAAAACTACCCTCCTTCAGACCCAAGCTATCTTTTAGTCTAGTAAGGATGGCAACCAAGCAATTCAGGTTCCAGGTATGACAAAATAAAGAAGGCAGGAAATTACAGTGCCCTTCTTCTCTACAATGTTCCACATTTTAATGCATGCTCTTGACCTGTCTCCTGAACAGAGTGCCCTCCACAACAGTCAACAAACAAAAACAAAAGACCCAGTGCTCAAGTCCTCTTCAGAAGGATACTAGAAATAAAATACTGGACTCGTACTCAGATCTGATCCATAAGTCAATTTAGTCCAGTCACATATGAGGTTTTGCACACAACTGTGAGTTCTCACGTGTTCCATTTCCCCTACTTACTCAGGAGCTGCTGCCACAGTTTCCAACCATGAAGACAGCCCACTAAGGCTAGCATGACAGAGCTGGAGTAGGTGTACTGCCTCCTACACATCAAAGTCAACCAACAAAGCATGCTAAAAGTGAATAACCCTGTTCTAGAAACAGATAGACGAGCACTCACTTGAGTTAGGTAGTCTATCAGAGCTAAATGTGCCTTCTCCAGCTCTGCCCCAGAGAGCCCTGGCAAGGGGTTGGGATACTGTAGCTGTTTCCTGTAATCTGTGGGCAGGAGGTCAGGATACAGACCCATCACATGAGTGGGATCTAAGCAAAAAATAACTAGTATTAGTAACCATTCATAATATTTTGTAAACTCTTAAGAGTGAGCTTAGCTTTCTAACAGAGCAGTCTGTAGTCAACTTGTATATCCACAAGGTTCTAGACAACAAAATTTACTCGTTACAGAAGAGAAACTAAAACAAGGCAAAAGAAGCAAGAGAAAAAAAAGAGAAACAAAAAAAAGAGAATCAAAGTCCAAGCACAAGAAGTTTCATCCTGTGCACTTGGCACACCTGGAGGACAAGACATTATTATAATTATCTTACTGCTTGCCTTTCAGAATCCTAGAATTAACTGCTCTGACAGTTAGACAAGACTTCCAGGAACAAACACTGTTAAGAGAACATTTACTGTGCTTTTGAAGTGAGAACTGAATAGTACAATCTATAAGTAACAAACACTTGTGTTCAAGCAAATTCAAAATAACTATCCTCAAAATTAAGTTCAGAGGATTTTGAGTTCCCAGTCCTTGTCTTTCATTGTAGTTTTCCAGAGTAAATATGAAGTGTAATCAAAACAAGTTCTAGGTTTAAATGCACAAGAGATGTCCTGTCACCAATAAAAAGAATCTCAGTCTCAAACACTATTCTGTGGCACAATTCAGTCTTCAAGTGTTCTTTCAATAGCCCTAGTAAAATTCAGAGAAATAGTATCAGAGACTACTTTGACTTCCAAAAGAACAGAAAAGTTTCCCATTTTCAGCAGCTTGGTTAAACTAAGGGCTAAGGGTCCTCAGTTTGATCTGAGTAAAATGATTTTGCAAATCTACAGATGTTCCTTATTTTTCATTCCAAGCTACAAGTAGGCTTTTAGCAGCTGCTGAAACCCTCAGTTTCAAGGGTCTGTGTACATGCTACGTATGCTGTAAAACAGCCTAGAATACAAACATATTCTGCACAAAGGGCAAACTCTTGACTTAACTTACTTAGTGCAGTTGATTATCAGTTTCACCAAAAAAACAACTAAAAGCTGCCTAGAGTATCTGCTGTTCACAGGGGACTGGTCTGCACAAGACACCATTGTTTTAATCTAAAACAAAACAGAAAAAAAAACCCCACACAACAGCCCATGAGCTTCATTTCATTCTTTCTAACCTAGGTACCTCAAAGCTGACCCAGCATTTACCTGTACCAAGCTTGGCAAAAACTTGCATGGATTCATCAAAGCGCTTCTGGCAGAAAAGGTTGAAGGCAAAGAGGTTCTTTATGTGGTGAATTTGTTGTCGCTTCTCACTATCTGAATCATCCTTCATTTCCTACAAATATATAAATTAACAAACTTTAAAAGCTCTTGGGCCTCATTTATGAGAGGGAAACAGTTTAAGAAATAACAAGAGCATTATACTTTGGAGAGATTAGGAAGAAAAAAGATAATCTTCAAAAGTGAACATTTTGAATGGTGCCTGTCAGATGCTATGCTTATTGTGTCACTGAGATAACCTGGAACATTTGAAAGCTACTTTTCATTATCTATTTACTTGCTCTTCCCAGCAACTGCCTCTTCACTCATTTGCCTTTTTTAAATTTTTTTTCAAGTCATCAATTCAAAATGCAATTAATTCATTTTAATGCAATTCCAGGGAAGTTTCCAGAAACCAAAAAAACTAAAACACTAAGAGCAGTATAATCAAATGTACTGCATCAGCATCCCTAAAATACTATTCTTTTCAGGAGTATTACAAAAAAACAAGAAGCCAAGCAACAAAACACACAACACTGTTTACAAGCAGTCTGAAGACTTTGAAGTCTGACTGACTTCAAAATCTAGAAGAACATAACCAATTAAACAGCTAAGAGACAGGCTTTCAACCAGATGACATCTTGAAATCTAAACCACAAGAGATCAACATGGAATAATGGCAGTGCAAAACTAGAACAAGCCAGAAAGGCTAGAGTTTACCAGTTTGTGCGAAGTGGACAGCTGGGAGGCTGCACTCTGACTGACTGATTCGTGGACTTGCTATAGTCAAGCAGATGGCAAATATCTTTTTGTTTACTTTTGCACAATTACATCTGCTGCAAACTCTGGTTTTGAGTACTTACTGCCAACTGCAAAGCCAACTCGAACTGTTTGTCCTGCAGAAGCTGCTGGATCTGTGTGGCTATTGACACTGGAATGAGCCGCCAAACAAAGTGATTACTTGCCACATATATAATATTTGTTCTGTAAACAAGACAAAAGTAGTCAGTTACTAAGTTCCAGTGCTGAAAAAGAAGTAATACCCTACCTAAAAAACCCAATCCTGGTTAATACACACATGGATCAATCCAATACAAGAGCAATTTGAGCATTATGGCAAAGCAGAAGGGAGAAGAATATGTCCAGTGATGACAAATTCCCAAAGACACTCAACTCTATAATTTCCTACTCAAGGTATGGCCACCACTAATCTGCTCATAAAAATTCCAACAGACTGCTTCAATGCTACTTCTTAAGCTGAGAGACTTAGAAAAGATGCTCTTCTCCCAGTTTTTCAGAGTGCTACACAGACCCAGACAGCCCAGCAGCAGTTAGAATCAGTTATGTTCAATACCCTCCAGAGGTGATGAAGCGTGGTCTCTGCAGCTCAATGCTCTGTACCAGCAGCCGGGGTTCAAAAGTGCGGATCTCCACATACCTTGGCAGAACAGCAATGATGTAGGGAGGCTGGTGTTCTATTAATGAAGCAAGCAAAAAAGTTAAGTTCATTGCATTCAAGTACTCCTTAAAACAAGCCGGGACTTAAAGTAAGGCTTCTTTTCAGGTTTTTTCCCCTTGAAACACGCCCTTTTTTCTATTTAAAACAAAACTCAGTGCCCAGCACTGACAGCAATTTCCTAACAGACCACTACCAGACCTTTTGCTCAACCTTCAACATAAGGGAATTCTGTGGCACAGGTGCCCAGAACAACTACAGTGCTTCAAAACACTACCTTCCATTTCAGACCTTGTCCCTGGATAGAAGATATGCAATATCTTTATTTTATGAGGAGAAAGGCATATAGACTGCAAGCAAAGAAGGCTAAGAAACAAAAGCAGCACATGAAATCTCCAGAGTACTGTAGAAACTGCCACACTCCAAATCCAGCTATTTTCAAAGTACTGGAAACAAAATGATTTTATCACGTACAAGAGAGTAAAGGCATAATTTTTTTTTTTAAAAAAAGCAATTTGCTACTTCTCACCCATGGCTATAGGAATATCTGTCCAATTCAAGGCACATTTCTGAGTACAGACCCCTTCTTCATTAAGCACAACAGTTAGATCATCCTGGCCAACTGCAACTTTTCCATCTGCTACAGGAGCTACCAATGGTTCCAGCTGCTTCCCTGTTGGAAACAGTTCTTTGATGGATCCTTTTCCATCCACCTAGGATAATAAAGAAGATAAAAAAAACTGTTTTTTAAAATAACCTTTATTTCAAAGGTGCACAAGACTAAAGTCAAAAACCCATAGAGGTTACTTACATTCCAGACTAATCACTAATAGGACAAGTACAGTTTTAAAGAGAAGGAATAAAATTTTCTGCATATCATAATTTACCTTGCTTATACATCATTGGGGAATAAAAAATTAATACTTTTGTGTCTGAGATGATGCATTCCTCTTACTATAACAGTAGTGGAGCACATCATTCAGACAGGTTTATAAACTGCACAGCAACAGCAGCTGACGTGTCCAAACACTTAACTTAGGCCACAACTTTAACACTGTTTTGTTATGGCATGACTGAGTGCTGCCACATAAAAAACCAAACTGAAATCCTAGTAACGTGCCTGACCTTTTTCCCTTGCCCTAGCCACCCATTTTGTGGCCACATGCTGTCCTAAGAACTGAGCCCATACAAAAAATTGCTGTTTCATGAGCTGATAAAAAACTCACTGCCACCAAAACAGAGAATCCTTCCCCTTTAACTTCAGCTACACATTCTTTCTGCTTCCTTTGCATTACAGCTCAAGAACTTGATAAATCAACACCTACCCAGCAGAAAGCAACATCACAAAAACATGTATATTTTTTTTCTGTCTATTTAGTGAAATGAAGCCATGCAAGGACGGGTCAGTCAAGCACTGGAACTAAGCCAAAGTAGATACTTGGACAGCTAGTTCCCACCCTGGTTGCTTGAGCAGCTGCACAACTACTCATAACTGGAATGGAAGGAATAAACAGTTAGGGGAGCACTAAAGAAAGGCATCCCTTCTTTTGCAAGCAGCATCAGTTTCAAGTGACTGTAAAAACTATATGCAGTTTTCCTGTTGACTATAAATCGGTGCTGCCAACCATGTACAAACACGTGTGTGGTGCATCTCATCTTATTGTCCTATAATATCTGCAGAAACCAATTGTAAAAGCAGAAAAGAGAATCAGCTATAGTTGTAAATGAAGTATAAGTGCAGATCAAACTGAAACTACTACCATTCAGCAAGAGAATCAAAACCAAAAAAACTAGTTAAGCTTCACTGTATGCCAGGTAAGATATTCCTGGTCTTTTGTCCCTTTTAGAGCTATCTCCTTTCTTAATATGTTAAATAAAAAGCAAACTGAGTTTACACAGACTGCTGCCAAACCAAAATGTATCTTTTCCAATGCCTTTTTTCTGCAAGAGCTGCAAACACTGGTTTCAACAGCAACAAACAGAAGATCACTTCCTGACATAACATCAGTTTAAAAGGTCAGACTTAGGACTGCCCTTCTCATATCAGGAGTACCAGATGCTGTTTTTCATAAATCTGTTAGCTAAATCCCTGAGCACAGGAACAGCCTCCATAGTGTCTACTGCTATCCAAATCTTCTTAAAACACTGTTACACACCCCAATCTCACCCGTATCAGGTAATAGTCCCTCTTGAAGCCTACACAGATGGAGTTTTCACACCAGGCCATAGACTTGGGTACATCAGGCACACTGAAGTCCCCCTGAGGAAAACAGGGAGAACAGGTTAAACTGGCTATTATGAGAGAAAAGCAAAAGTCAAATCTGGCAATGCAGAGCGTAACAGGCTGCACTGTTGTTGACACTGTATTCCTCACCACACATGCCTGAAGCCTACTGGTCAAGGAATGGCAGTATTCAACTAAAGGGCTAGATTCATGCACAGTAAAGAATTTCCTAGAAGGGCATTGTAACTGAAAAAACCTTCACTTCAATTAGTTATTTTTATGATTTCAGTATTCACAACTACAGCTCAGTACACTTGCTGTCAGTAACTACCTTCGGATTTAATGACATATCTGGAAGACTTTTGAGTAGAAGTGCACCCACTTTCACAATGTTATTGTTAGGTATACATCCACAGATGCTGTATGCTAATATGCTTCACTGACTTACAAGGGTACTACAACCAGAATGTTAAAACACAGGACACAGTCCTTCATCTAGCTTATGAAACTGTACTAGTGACATTAACTGTGATTTCAGCCACATATTTGCACTTTTATTTGCTGCTTTCTTGTTAAATCTCTGCAGAACCCAACCAGAGTCAATGCTCTCAAAGTCAGCAGTGCCTCTGAGTAACAGGGACTGCACAGCAAGCAATAAAGGGCAACTATACTCCCTGTTGAGGCATACTAGACTCTATAGAAACAGCACAACTCACCTGAAGTTCATGGAACTCTCTGTCCTTCCAAAAATAAAGCTGTAGCTTCTTTCGCACTGCCACACACATTCTCAGCACCTCCTCCCCTGTATCTGATTGCTGTGAAAATAGAAAGCCCTAACTCAGAAGCAAGTCATTAATTAGAGGGCAAGTAAAATAATATAAGGCCAAAAGAATCTTCGGCCTGAGGCAAAGCGGCCAGCTGAAGAGCAGCTTTGTTCAACCCTGCCAGAAGGGCATTCCCTAAAAAACAGAAACAGAGAGAGTTGGGAGGGCAGGATACTTAAAAACAAAATGAGCACCAAAGCCATATATGCACACAAACAGAAGATAAGTAGAGAACTATCAGTTCAGCCCTGAAACTAGGGTAAATAGCTGGAACTCTGTGCAGTATAAGAGAGGTAAAGAAATGGAACAACTCAAAGAATGTGTTATACTAATGGATAAAAATATTAATAACTTCTAATATTCTAACCTATTGGAAAAGTTTATTGACAAGAAATACTAGGGAAGGCTAAGTGCCTGTACACAAAAACAACAAGCCTCTTTGCAGTGACCAGATGTAAAGGTGCTTTCAAAGACATTACTTTTCACATGTTGAAAATCCCAAGTACTTTCTAGAAAATACTTAACACTAAGCTGCCATGGGGCAAAGAGAGAAAACGTGATGAAGAGCACTAAGCCACCTCTTCTGGCTACGAATAAGGTTTCTGAACTCACTTGGATAAAAATGAGTCACTTAAGAAACTACAGCAAATGAACAGGGAACTGCCATACCCTGTGAAACTATTTTATGGCTTGAATCTACCACAGCTGCCCTGGGACTCCTTGGGCCAATAAACAGAAACAAAAATGTAACAAAAACTGTGATGGAGTTGCTTGGAGGAGGGAACCATTATGAGCTAGGACACTGGCAATTCTAGGAAAGGAAATTATTTTTATATTGAAGGGGACCTTTCAAATAAAGAAGACAGTCAAAGTTAAGTTTTGTATCAAAAGCTGCAATCACAACAGGCACAGGAAAATACCTTATAGAAGTAGAGGAGGAAAATGAAGGTGACTACATTAAAAATTGTTGCCTTAAGCAAATGCAGTAGGTACTAATAGCATCCAAGCAATTTGCATGTAAGACAAAATTAACAAACCTAATCTATACAGCAACATGAAAAAAATTATCCTTATTATTAACAGTAAGGACATCTGTGCTGCTGTATTCCTCCCCTTACCTGGAGATCACAAGTGAAGAGAGATGCACCTTTTGCCTTGGAAACTGTGGTGATTTGTTGAAATGTCAACAGGTCATGGACATAAATGTTATTTTCTGTTTTAAACAAAATTCCAATTATTATTCAATATTTAATATATGTAGGAGTCATTGCTAATTCAAACAAGTTATCACATTTTATGTTTATATAAAAAGAAGAACTTGTGAAACTAAGAGCTGCAAGAAAGGAAAAGACCTGTTTTCCCAAAAGCTGAAAAGTGTTAAGGCACATATAAATACAATAAATGCAGAAAAGAAGAGTAACCCCAGCGTTGGTAAAATTACATGCAGGAATTGAGAACAAGTGCTAACCAAGTAGAAAAGGAAGGGTCAGCAAGCAGGTCAGAGCAGAGCAACTTCAAGATGGAAGACTGTGTGGACAAAGAGCATTTTTAACTGTCTCCTGAAGTTAGTGGAAAGTGAACAGTTGCAAACAGAGGGTAACATGGTCAAGTTCTTTTACACACTAGGATGCAAGCAACAGAAATCTACACATGCTGAAGTTAGAAGGGCTGGAATGTGGACATCATAAAGAAGGGAGTAGCAACATAAGCAAAAAAAAAAACCATAGGAAGATCATAAGGTCAAAGCAAGACAGCCAGAGCCAAGCAAACTCAGATCTTCCACAGGATAGTAAAAGATCACCATCTGCATATAAACTGAATTTGGTGTAACACATCAACAGTAAGTTTGATGTAACAAAGTTTGGACAGAAGCTTCAGCCCCTCACATACAGTACACATACACATGCATGTACACATCTGTACTTACAAATGCCAATACAAACTGTATATACACACACTGCAGCACACACATGCACTTCATTTCTAACCAGAAAACAGCATTAATGCTTTGTTCTCCAAGCTGGCTTACAACAAGCAAAGCCATTTCTCAATCTATGCTGCTTAATGCTTCCTCTGCAAAATGAAAAGCCCAAATTCTACACAGTGACTTCTCAACAACAAGACTGCTATGCAGGTGTGTGGAAAGTGTGCCACATTTAGACAAGTAACTGCATCAAGAAGAGCTCATTAAATAATAAACTTACCTAACAGACTGACCAAAATTTTAAATTGAGAAACAACATGAATCTGAAAGGGAGAATGCTGTTAGTGACTCCATTCATAAACTAAACTTCTGAACAAGGGTTGATTATAGTCTAAGAAAATGCATCTTAGATAATCTCAAAATAATGAAAACTAGGCAGTTATCCATACACTACCTTCTTTCAGCAACTGCAACCCTTTGCACTTACACTCACTTTTTAAAAGCTACAATAGCACTGTAAGCAAAGCTACAATAATTGGCAAGTACAAAAATACTTCTAAAGGATATGCAGAGCATTGCTGAAAGAGCCTGCATTATCTCTGAGGTGTTTTCCCGAAGAATCAATACAATCAACGAGCACAAGTTCTCAAAAAAAAAAAAAAAGGCAGCAAGACTGGCAGTTACTTTACTTCTGTCTTTCAAGTAAGTGGAATTACATTCACATTCCTATAGGATTTCATATGAGAGTCAAATAATATTACAGTGTGTTTGTGTATTACTATCGTTATTTACAAATATTCTCAGCCAGAGTAGCTGAAGGTTTACTTCTAATAAAAGCCAAAAATAAACCTCCAAGTTCCAATTCTTCATTTTCTCCTTTAGCAAGCAAACTAAGCTTATTCTGTTATGGCAAGAGTGGGCAAAACCACCTGTCTGTTTCACCTCTAAAAGAATTTATAGTATTGGGGAATTCTTTTGTTAAGCTTAGCAGAGATTGCAGATGTACATTTGATATTTCGTTTATTGGCTGAAACAGTGGAAAATTGTCCCCACATCAAGAAGACAGTATTTCCTACCTGCTGAATCTTCTTTGAGAAGTTCTTGTTGGATTTCTCTAGTGTCACTTCAAACCTATTGCAACCTATCAGAAAGATGTGAGAGTATGTAAACTGACGCTGCCCTAATTCACGACTGCATATATTACAAATAAGTATGACAGCAAACGTAACACTGGAAGAATGACACTTCTAACATATCTGTGCTACTTTTTATTTAATAGCTAAATGCATCAGAAGGTCCTCTACACAGTCGGGTGAAAACGTAAATTACACTTCTTGTGCCCATCTGAGGGCCTCATCAACGGTTACATTTTTCCCTTGTTGGAATTTAAGACCATTAAGAATTATATTTAAGTAATTCGAAACCCAGCGATATCAAGATACCCAGTCTTTATTCACCAAATATCAGCAATTTAAATTGCTAGGGAGCACATCACTGCAAAAATAGACATGAAAAAACACTACACCAAAAGGGTTTAAAAGGAGTTTTAGGGAGAAAGACTTACAGACACTTTCTGATGACATAACCTCTCCTGGCATTGATGCAAAAAAGGGGAAGAAATTTATCATGTGAGATAAGACACTAGCAACTCAAGACTAGCATGTTCTGATTGGAATAGACAACCTACAAGTTTCAGAAAAAGCAAGCTGAATTCAGTCTGCACAATCCAAGTAGCTACATATGAACACCTTTCCAAAAGCTGAGAACTTGGAAACATACACTTGTTTTTCACTTTCCTGTCCTATGCTACACAGTATTACTGTGTTCAACAACATCAGTTTCTACAGAATAGCAGACACAAATATCCCTTTAGTGAAAATCAATTTTAACTAAACTGAAAATAGAGTCATTCTATTTGCGGAATCTCTAGAACAGACTATGAACACTTATGACTGCCAGAGAGGCAGGAAGAAGAGTATATACATAACAGAACTCATTAGGTGGGATCCCTCTTTCCCATCCATGATGCTCATGGACCCACTGAATATATATGCTCTTCCACTAATCCAGCTCTTCATTAAAAGATGTCAAACCTCTGGTAACTGGCACATTGCACTGCTTTTGCACGTATTTGTGCACTGTATTCCCAACAGCTTACTAGAGTAGCTTACTATAATTTCAAACATATAGAAACCTGATATATAACCTACTTTAAAACAGAAAAAGAGGCTTACACGATTTGCTGTCTTTCTAGCACATCTGAAAAATGGTATGTACCTTTTCATCAAAGATCATACACAAATATTCATTAAACTATATAGGAAAAAAAGCAGCAATTAAACACACTTGTGTTAAAATCACTATAGTCTCCTAAAGTGCAGGAAATAAATATAACACAATCAACTTCCCATGCCATTCTTAAAATCAACTTACCTACATCTTTCTTGATCCTGTAAAGCAGAAGATGCCCTTGTTTGGTACCAACAAGGAGCCATTCCTCTACAAAGACAGGTGAGAAAAAGAGGCTAGTTAGTTCAACAAATACTGCCTTTTCCAGCTGTTCTGGCTTTGGGTAGGGTAGAGCTAATTTCCCAGTGCCTAGTATGGGACTATGTTACATTTATCAGAATATTTGGGAACTTGTTTCAAATGCCAAGTGGTGACTACTCGTCTCCTACCATCTCTCCAGTGGAAATGCTCCGAAGTAGCTTTCCTTCTCAGAGGAGGATAGCCAAGGATCAAGCAGTAAAAGAGTAACAGCTTAGACATCACACTCCACTTGTTTATACAAAGGTAAAGAAGCAAACCATTGCACCTTCTATGCAGTCAAAAGAGGCAATAAACTCTTCTTCAGACATTATTATCACTGAGAGGACTAGTGCTGCGTAGTGGGAAGTACTGTCAGAAAGAAAAACAAGTAGGTCTACATGGATTTAACTGCTGCTTTATTAATATGTTTTTACAAGAGCTCTCTGAAAGAGTCAGCTGTGTTTGCAAGGATGGTGGAAGCTTTGCTTAGGTGATAATTGGATCACTTGGACAACCAAGAATCATTCAAGATATATAAAAAGAGAACCTTTTATATATAAACTTTAGGGCAGAATTTCAATCTTCTTTACCACATGAAAGGCACAGAATCTTTACAGGGTCACACAGTATGACTGAATTTCTTCCTCGCTGAATATCATATAAGAAAGCAGCACACAAATACTTCTCTCTACATCTAGTACTTCTCTGTTACCAAATATATTGACATTTTAATAAAATCTTGTTTCCTGCAAGATCTCTGTTCCACTAGTTGGTACAAAAGCTGTAGAGAGAGAATTACATGTCTTTTTACACAACCACACTGCCATAAGCCCGTAGGTTTAGGCTTTTTCTCTGCTTCAGCAAAACAAATGCTTTCAAAGAGATGAAAGATAAAAGCTGCAATGCAGAAATAAACTATCTTCATATCCTCTCCAGTATAAAAAAAATCTATGTATAAATGCTGCACTACAACTCAGGATATAATTTTGTCTTTAAAACAGATTAATGGGGGTCACAATTCCATCGTGTTTCGAGTTTAATTACCGATTTTGTGTGATGGTGGTACATCTGACCGCACCTGCCTAAAGCTTTAAGAAGCCTCATCAAGCCTTATCATTAAAACAGCTGGTGCAGCCACCCGACCACAATCCTGACTATCATGTATGCCCAAAAATATCGCCTACAACTATATACCATTAACACACGCAAACACATCCTAAACCTAAAGGCTTCAACGTGCCACCCGCGCTGCAAGACAAATTTAACCCAAAACATAAGGGATGCTTCCTGGGCAGGAAACCAGGCAGCTAATCCAGCTAAACTTCTGAACAAGGGTTGATTATAGTCTAAGAAAATGCATCTTAGATAATCTCAAAATAATGAAAACTAGGCAGTCATCCATGCACTACCTTGCTTCAGCAACTGCAACCCTTTGCACTTACACTCACTTTTTAAAAAGCTTGAATAGCACTGTAAGCAAAGCTACAGTAACTGGCAAGTACAAAAATACTTCTAAGGGATATGCAGAGCATTGCTGAAGGAGCCTGCATTATCTCCGAGGTGTTTTCCCCAAGAATCAATATAATCAACGAGTACAAGTCCTCAAAAAAAATAAAATGACAGCTAGTGCAGCCACCCGATCACAATCCTGACCATCGCGTATGCCCCAAAATACCACCCACAATTATAAACCATTAACACGCGCAAACAGACCCTGAAAGGCAAATTTAACCCAAAACATAACGCTTTCAGGGCAGGAAAAACACGCGGCCTGCCGCACAGCGCAACCGGAGCGCAGGGACCCTCCCCGAGGCCCACCACCCTCCACCGGGGCTCACCCCACGCCGCCAGGCAGTCGATCTGCAGCGGCAGCTTCTCCAGGATGGGGACATGCTCGAAGGCGTCGTGCATGGTGGCGGCGGGGATGGGGAAGGGGCCAGCGGGGATGGGGAAGGCCCCGGCGGGCGAGGCCGAAGCGGCGGCGGGCCCGGAAGGGGCGG
>JAWWMO010000174.1:26465744-26490132 GCA_035047845.1 Dendrocincla fuliginosa
ACTTGAAAAAAAAAAAAAAAACCACCCCATTAAATAGCAAGCTTTGTGTAGTTTTACTTCACAAAATTTCCTCTCCCCTAAAGAACATGGAGGTAACTTTTTCTTTATCTGTATCAATTAAGCATAGCAAATTAAAGGTGTTTTTTAATTAAAGATTCTGTGGCCCAAAGAGGATTGCAGAAGAGCTCCAGCAACTCTTGCAGAAGCAGAGTGAGGTGCTCTAGCCACAGCTTTTCTTATCTCTGCCCATCTGCTAAGGGTTTGCTGCCCTACAGCACAGCTAGCAGAAGATAGTATGTCCTTGTGCCTCAGCTACTCTACTGTAAAGTGCCACATTTCAGCTTGAATTGCTGATAGATGAACTACAGCTAAGCTACCAGACCTTACAGTGGAATGAATGAAGTACAGGCACATGTTTATTTCTGCTGACATGGCTAAGAGTGAAGAACCAGAAAAGCTGACTCCCTGTGCCATTTGAGCAGCAGCCACATCTGCTCTCAAGCTGTCCAGCTGCAGCTTGCCTGGTAATCATCGGTTGTAAAGGTTATGAACCCAAATTAGACCTTTTGTCATACAGTCCCCAGTGGGTTTCCATGGGGACGTTATTGCAAGTGTAGCCATTACAGCCAAGCAAAAACTGAAAACAGAACACCAAATGCTCTTTTTCGTTTCAAAAGGAGAAACGAAACGCAATTATATAGAAGTCTGCAACTTTGACTGAAACACAGTGATCTCAGAGTGCCTCTTGGGACCAATTGGGACCAATTGGGACAGGAAAGCTCATCAAATCACTTACATGGGAAGCAATTCTAAACAGACACTGGGAACAGAACTATCCCAGCACTGTGGACTCCCCATAAAGCCTCTTTTTAGTAAGGTAGGCAGCGCTAGCACCCTCTAGAAAGCAATGCCATCTTCTTGTAGAAGAGTGCCAATTTCTTGGTGGGAGATGTTATACATAAAGGGAGGAGAGCTGTGCTGAGCCATCTAAGTTAGTATCTGCTTAACATGTGTGGTCAAGCACTTTTGGAGCACTGCGGGAGTGGGTTTGGTGATATTTGGGTTGGTTGTTTTATTTGTTGTTTTAAATTAAATCATGCAACATATGAAAAATAGGGGCAAATCGTTTTTCCAGGCATCCACCACATTGCCGGCAATGAGATGTGCCACAATAGCAAGTGTTAGCTCTAGACAGCTGTCACCTATAGGTCAATGGCATTTAAAATAGAAAATCTTTCATACACAGTGTTATGAATAAAATTGCACTTGATTTTGTTAAAAACTCATATCACTGTAACTTTTCCAAATATTTCCATTCTGGCATCTTAGTTTTCTTCATCAATGGGAGCTTCCCTCTAAAACCCTCTCGTGCATATTGGACACATGACATACATGCGGTCGTATCTACCAGAAAATGGGTCTGTTGTTTCTTCAGTGCTTATTTCTAACTGTTCCCACCCTCCCCCCAAAAAGGTACAGGCAGTTCACCTCTAGGTGTCAATTGTAACATTGAAATATAAACTCCTCAAGGAGACATTAGGAATTTTAGTTTCACAGATTAAATATTTGAAAAGTTACAGAAGGTGCTGGAATAGTACATACGTAAATTGCTTAAAAATCCAAACTTGCAGCAACTTTGTAAATTCAAATTTCCAAAAGGTTTATAATGTCCTTGTGAACTTCTTCCACAGCAAGACACCCTCCATGACAGTAAAGCATCAAACTTTCAAGGCTGAGATCAGGAAACAAATCAGCAGGAGGCACTTGCTCCACCAAGCAACTTTAAAAGAGGCATCTCCACTTCCAATAGGAAAAAGTTACTCCTTCATTCCATTTTGGACCTTTCAAAGTGTGTAATCATTCTTTCCTGAAAAATAAAATACCCAGTGTTGTCATTTCCCCGTGTAGGTTTACCTTACTCAGAATGTACACATTCACAACAAATGTAAACTCATGTGCTTTTTCAGCAAGGAGTCCAATTTACACAGCAGATAGACCACTTTTTTTAGAACACATATTTAGAATACATGTTTGTATTCTAAGAAGTTGTATCATGGTTGTCCCAACTATCCTTCCCCCCTTGTAGTATTTTACTGCTGCACTGACAAGATCAGAGTTCAGTTCTAATAAGCCAAGTCCTTATCAGCTGTCTCATGACTCCTTTGGCATGTCAGAAGACTAATTTCAACTGAGGACTTCTTTACTGACCTCATCTGAATCCAGAAGAGCTGGAAGAGCACTGCAGTGAGGGGGGGAAAAAAAAAAAAAAAAAAACAAATTAAAATAATTAGAGCACACACTAAAAGCATACTATTGACAATAATTTCCAAGCTTATGTTGCTTTTTAGGGCACAGAAGAGCAACAAGAGAGACCTTTCAATTTAACAGAAATTAGAGAAAGACACACAAAAAAAAAAAAGGAAGAGCCCAAGGAGTATCCGGAATGACCTTCCCAGTTTTAAAATTGCTTTTTTCTATGCTTCTCATTACCAAGTGAACAATTTCCACATTTCCAAGTAAGTCACATCATTCATACCGGAACACTGCTGAACTACACTGAAGACATTTACAATATGGGACCATGTTGTAAAAACATGACCCAGAAATTAAACAAGTTCCACTGGTACTCTAGCCTTTCCAGCTACAATAGACCTCCCTTCTATTAGGATCATGTCTCTACACAACCCTGATTGGACCCTCAGGAATGGAAAACCCTGCAGCAGATTACCTCAAAGTGCCCTTTCCTAGCTTATATGAATCTAGTCCTTTTTTTCTTAAGAAATCCTATCAGTCTTCAAAAATATAAATATTAGAACTGGAAAAAAGGAAAAACCAAATTGAAATGAGAAAATGCTCTTTTTCGTCCTCTTGAAATTTAACCTAATTTGTCTTTACCTCACTTCAAGCAAAGTTTTGTATTTCAATCCAGACCCTCTGCCAAAAATACCTGTTCAAATTTGTCAACATAATTAATCTGTGAACTTTGGTTTTGCTATGAAAAATGTAGACACAGGCATTGACATTCTTAGGATGCAAAAGTTAATAAAAGCAGAATAGATAGACAGCATGCATAGCTGACTACATTGACAGAAGTGTAAAAATGACAACAGATATCCAAGCTAAGTTGAAAATTAAATTACATTATCCCGTGCTTTACATTCAGCAAGATACTCAAGGGTCTTTTCAGAGCACTAAACAGAAAGAGGGCTGGTTTGTTCTTTGTCTTCTGGGTTGAACTTCAGCGAAGCACAAAGCAGCCTGTGGTTTCATAGTCTGACACACTGCATACAGCCAAGTGTCATCACACTGAGAATTCAGAGGCCAGTGCCAGGATGAACCCAGTCTTTGCTCGTGTTAGCAAAGCATACAAGTTATAAGGCATTCTAATGCATTTGTGTTCCTGAGAGCAAGGAACCTGCTTTAATTGTGACTATAAAAAAAAAAAATACTCACACATCTGTCACTGACGAAGGAACATTCTCCTCTACCCACTTCAGGTCATCCTCCTGCTACAAGTACAGAAATTAAACAGAAAATAAAAGTCAGTTTTCCCAAAATGCTGTCACATGCAAGCCTTTTCTTCTCAACCTACTTGACAAAAACCAATGTACTTATAATCTCAGTTTAAAAAATTAAACAAAAATAAAAAACCCAAACACAAAAACTACCTTTAGTTTGATTTCTGAATTAAAGAAAATATATTCCAAGTTAAAAAAAAAAAAAAGGAATAAAGAAAAAACCACCTACAACTTGCTGTGAACTCTAATAGTCTAATGGTAACTAGGAAAAGCAGGCTCTCAGGACACTTTGGTTATTTACATAGTCTCCCACCAGAAAACACTATCTTTAGCAGATGTTATTAGATGAAAAAATATGAAAAGTACAAGTTAGATTCATCAAAGGTAAGTTAAACCATATTGTCAGGATTTCTCATTTCTATCTGGTGAACCACCTCTTAATTCTCCTAATTTTCATGTTATCCTCAGGTAAGTAGTATACAGCTGCAACCAGCCTTTGAGAGAAACAACGTCAAGGACAAAAACATGACTGCTATTATAATGAATTTCTACAGGTTCTTGCCACTTTTAAATTTATGGATAAATTCCATGAAAATATTCCAAGACATAATTTATAGGTTCTAGATGAATGTGGCTTAGAAGCTACATCGAAAAAAATGCATGCTTCCCCAAAGTATTTGGGTAGGTACATAACATCCACATCACCCCGTTTGAACAATGAATCACAGATTCTCAAAACTAGAAGGCAACATTTAAAATATGGCTCAGCCTCCCCTTCAGACTAGCAAACTTATTAAAATAATTACTCATTATCAGAATATTGTATTATACAGTTCTATCCATACTGGATTGCACAAACACCTAAATAACAGACAGCATTCTGAAGTCTCCACTGTACTTACAGGAAATCTGATGAAAAACCTGTATTCACTTTCTTTTCAGAAGTACTGTAAACTTAGAGTACTTTGACTCACTCACACTCTGAAGCAAATCAAAAAGCTCACATTTATTGGCTCAAAACTTAGCATATTTGTGAGCTGCTACTGGGAGCAAACAAAGAGGAGATGAATCTGTATTTTTCAAGGTAGAGAGGGCATACTCACAGCTTTATTTGCTTTTACATTCCCATTTGGTTCTTGCTTTGTACTTCTCATTTTCATTCCCTCTGAAAACAAAAGAAGGAAAAAAGATTGCCATAACTGAACTATAACTGTAGACTGTAAGTGAAAGCATTGAGCATTCATTCAGGATATTTCATCAAATGCAGAGAGTTAGACAAGTTAATGCTTAGAGACTGCTTTCCTTTGAAAGGCTTGCAGTAATCTTTCCTGTCAGGTGTAATACCTAGTTTTTCCTCAATTTGGGGATCTTAGCTAGGAAATATATATTTCTAGTCATTTTATTTAAGCCAGACATCAGCAACACAGAACTCAGACACAGCTGCCCAGAGAGGCTGTGGAATCTCCATCCTTGGAGATACGCAAAAGCCATCTGGACATGGTCCGGGGCAACCTGTTCTAGGTAAACCTGCTTGAGCAGGGGGTTTGGACAGGATGATCTCCAGAGGTCCCTTCTAGCCTTAACCATTCTGAGACACAGGCAACTCCCAAAGTTTATTTTACCTACTGGCTGCTGACCAGCCACTTGGTTGACTTACAAGCTGAAAAGCAGCATGCATCTCCCAGCCTAATCGATAGGCAGATAGACCTGATTTGCCAAATGCACATAATGGATTACACACTCCTCCTCAGCTCCTAAACAAGGCAAAGAGCACTGATATATCCCAACATAATGGATTTGTGGAAAGACAGCAGCAGTAGCTATGTGGCCCTACCTTTTACACAGCTTATAAAGAGGTGTTACAATAGAAAATTTCACAAATAAACATCTTTATCCCTATGTTTATACTGGATATTCCTATGCTAGGCTCTAACATGGAAAATGAAGAAGATTGCAGAGTTCATATAATAAATGAAAATTCTTAAATGGGATTTTAAAATAAAACTGCACACTAAACCACTGCTTAGCAACAATATCGAGGAGATCCTTGTCGTCATGACAGGATTCAAACCTACAACTTGACATATTCAAGTTTCAATAAAACAAAGTCCACTGGACATGGCAAAGCAACCACAGAAGTAGCAGTGTCAACTGAAAATCCCAGAATTAAACACTGGCAACTTAAATACTAAATATAAAGCCAATATTTTCTCTACAACTACATGTATCAACAAGAACGAATTTTTTGCCAGAGCAAGACACCTTCCTCCACAAAAATGTCTCCGTAACCCAGAAATTAGGTGGAAAAAAATTTCTCTTACCAAAGCTTTCCTTTAGCATTGGCTCTTTCTGCTCATCATCATCCTCCTCTTCTGACAGAGGTGAGAAAGCAAACCTTCAGGAGTGAAAGAATGAAAGCATCTTAGAATTGTATCTCTTGCCTCCCAAAAGATGCATTATCCCAACATGCACAATTTGGTTATTCTGTGTAGTCCCTTGTTTTTAAGACCAATGCTAAACTACACAATCAAAAGTTTAAGTCATTTCTACTAAAATCAGTTCAACACCAGGAACAGACAGATTTTATCTGTGTGATTTCTCTCTGTTTACTCTTCCTCAAGCCCCTATACACACTGCTTAGTATCCTTATGGATCTGTATACAGTAAATAAAAATCACCCACCAGTACTTCTTTGAATAAACAAGCATTCCCAAACCCAGTATTTTTAGGAAGAGGTAAGAAAAGCTGAACCTTTGGTTGTTAGCAGATGGTCTCCACAGAATCATGATGACAAAAAGGATCATTGAAAATAATAAACGCCAGATGGCATCATCCACCCATAGCTCCTGCCAGTCCTGTCAAGAAATAGAACAGCACAAATGGAAAGTGTTGTGAAGCAACAAATTCCGTATCCTTACCTCTTTCCAAGGGTGAACTATAGGTATCTGTCAAAGAGGCTCATTACCCACAACACTGAGAATTTTAGCATGTGGTGCTATGTGGCAATCTCACTGCCAAATCTAAACTTGTCAAGAGGCAGCAATTGTAGAAAGCATTCACTATGAACTTACCGACTGACAGTCCACCAGCCTGAACTTCATGGTGGTCCAGATGATAAATACAATAGATGCTGCAATATTCAAACAAACAAGGTGCTTACTACCACAGAAGATGTCAATTCAAATATCCCACTAAAGGGACTGTGTTTCCCAAACAAAAACCAAAGACCTAAACAGTGAAGTCTTGAAATCCAATTTAATAGTTTTGGAAAACAAGAGATGGATTTACTGCTCTGACTTTATACAGTAATTTAAGCACAGACCAGTATATTTTGCTCTTGTTTCTTCAGAGACACAAGGCATAAATCAAGTATGAAGTATTTAGTAAACTTCTCATTCCTATTCTTTTACTTTTATCTAGCCTGCAAACCATGGTTTCATTATCAGCTGACAAACAAAGCTTACCTTACTAAACAATCTGATCTGCTAGAATCCCTTAAGTATTCACATCTTGATCCACAACAGTTCCAATACTCAAACTATTCTCTTACCACAATTTTAGAAGAGACTTTCCTCCACTAAGGTGTTCTACATTGACTAAGAATCAAGTGCTGAAAGGAATTTCAATCAGCTGTTGATTAAAAGGAATGTGCTTTTTTGCTTCATTGCTTAAATAAAAAAAGCACAGTCTTTAGAAGTTTTCTGCTCATTGTATTGATAGCAGAGCACCTGAAAGCACCACAAAATTTATTCTTGAAGTTCAGTTCATCACTACTATAAATGGAAGAAGAAAACTGAACCTGTATTCTTACAGAATACAGAGGGCATTATGTTACAATATGAATCGAGTTTTTCCAAGAATCACTCCAATCCTTCAGCTATCTGGTCTTCAGACACCTTAAAAATCCCACAGTAGAGTGATGCTGCAGTTTTGGCAAAAAGTATCTCTGAAGTTAACAGCATAGGATAATAACCCCAAACAGCCTGTAGTTAGAGGAGTGCATTACTACTGACCTAATGAACATCAGGACTAATACTCCACTCTCTCTGAAATGACAACATTAACACTTGACAAAGGCCCACTGTTAGAAATGGCTCAAGTATTAGAAATCCCAAGAACTTGGACTGTATTTACAGAAAGGTCACCAAACTTAAAGATTTGCTTTAGCGACCAAATCAAGCCATATATGGAAATGGAAGTAGTCTGATAATTTTCTGCCTACCTGCTACTGCCAGGATGAGCGTGTTGGTGAAGTGCCGATACAAAGAGAGTTTTACAACATTCCTTCGAAGTTTTAGTAGCTTCATTGTTTGAGTTAAGCTGATGAATATGTATGGAAAGTCAAGGAAAAGCCTCTAAAGGGACAATCTGGTCAGACTTAGTATGAGGATGACACAGATCTTATGATCAACAGCTCTCCCACTCCCCAAGAGCCCTCCAAAAAGTTAGACCATTCTCAGTAGAAGAAAAGATTGATCCTATTGCAAAGTTACTAAAGAGCAGAATCCAGCCCTTTCATGTTACTTAGTCATCTATACCTATAATTCTTGTCACGCAAAGATGGTAGCCAAGCATCTATTTGGGGCGATGGCCCATTCCTCTAGAAAAGTGTCAGCTGTACTTCTGATAAAAGTCAAATCTGAACTAGAAATGAGTTAAAATCCATTTAACCCATACAAGCTCCTTCATATTTTATTTTCTATTTTATTTCCACAGTAACAAAACAAGTGCTCAGAAGAGACATCATGGTAGGGAAGAATTGTGATTTTCCTGGCTAGGCAGCAAGCTACTCACATTTTGAATAGGGTTTTTGTGACTTTCACTAAGAACACTTTATAGAGATTTTGCTATAAAAGAGTTCAGCACTTGATGTCAATTGCTCAAGTCACACAAGATTATGGCTGCTTGTCAAGACACTAAACAATTAACTGCCCCATTTTGTCAGCTACTTCAAGATTATTTCAAATTTTACAGAAAGACTTTCAAGTTTGATGCTGCTAAACAACTTCAAACTGAGTCATAAGAACATAAACTGAGTCAGTTCTCCAAAGGATCTCCTTCCATGGTGCCATGCCATGCTACACTGGAACAAATTACTTTCCTATTCAACAATCAGAGACTGATAAGACGGATCATATTCAAGTGCAGCTTTAACACAGATTCATTAAGTTCAAGAAAAACTAGGTAAAAAAGCAGTAGGTAGCAGGAGCTTACCTGAACACTCAATTACAGGAGTTCTATGACCTCTACCAGCAGTTTACCAGCAGTAGAAAAAACCATACTTGAAGCTTACTTTTAAAAAAAAAATTCAGCCAAAAAGATTCCCAAAAACTCCCAAATTTAAAAGAAAACACACCCAACCAAGTAAAACAGTGAAGGATATCCACCAGCACAGGGCAGTATCTAGGAAAGCCAAGGGAATAAAAGCCAAGGAGGCAAGATCATTCTGGGCCTGGAGACAAAGAAAGAGCCAATAAGAACAAACTGAAAAGAAAACAAGGTACAGAAGTGAGGAAGGTCAGGCTACTTTATGTGAAACCACAAATACACCACCACAGTGTTTCTGAGCTTTGCTACAGAAACAGAGGGCTTGAACCAATAGTTTAGCCCAATGCACAGAGAGGAACTGGCAATACCATGTTGTCAGATCCCAGTTCTCCACCAGCAAGGTAAGCAGCAGTTTTCCAGATTAAGTCAATCTAGTGCTGTTAAAACAAGTCTCTGCCAAAGCAATTGCTGTGATTAATTGCACTGGCCACTTCTATTACAGAAAATTAGCAATCGGATTGTTAAAGATGTAGTAAGTAAATCTTTTACACTATCCATGAACAAACTGAAAGCTCCTCTGGTAATCCTGAGTTTGACTAAAGAGACAAAACTTGCCTTTGTGTGCACATCAAAAACTATCAAAGTCCTAACAGAAACAAGCAAACCACCTTTTATTCCTTTTAAGTGTAAGACAGAAATAATAAGCTGTGAATAAGCGTGTAGGATTTTGCAGTTTATAAAAGGATATCCACAAAATAATACAGGCATCAATCATGGACAGGGCCAAGTTTGCTATCAGAGCCACAGTGTCATAGAAAAACTGGAAAAGTACCAAATATGTGACAGGTTAAAAACCTTATCCAGAAATACCAAAAACAGAACAACAAATATCTACATCCCAAGATGCACTTCTTAATGAATCAAGTAGCAGCAGCACTCACACATACTTTCCCAGGCACCGCCTGCAAAACTGGAGTGTAGGGATTTGCATTGTTTGTTGTTTGGCCTTTTTTTTTCCCCCTTTTTTTTGTGTTTTGTTTTTTTGGGGTTTTTTTTGGGTTTTTTGGTTTTTTTTTTGTTTGTTTGTGGAGTTTTTTGGGTGTTTTTTTTTTTGTTTGTTTGTTTTGTGGTGTTTTGTTTTGTTTTGTTTTTGTTTTTGGGGGTTTTTTTTGTTTGTTTGTTTTTGTTTTTGTTTTTTTTTTTAATTCCTGGGTTGGGTCTTTTGGACTCATAGCCAGGTGCCCCAAGCTGCACGTTTGTGTCTGCACCTAGCCCCACCTATTAGACACTAGGGTCCAAGCTGAAAACTGACTAATAAGAAAACTAGAATTATTTCAAAATATACAGAATTATACTCAAGAAAACAGAGAAGCATTGACCATTAAATAATTGTCAATAATCCATACCCCCAGTCCCAGAATTTAACCACTTCATTGTCTCTGCTCCCTTTCAGCATAGCTTTAGGACTTTTTCTTAGCATACAAGTAAATAAAGCCAATAGTGTCTGTGACATATGGGAAAATTCAAGCAGTTATTACTGACCCCTGTGACTCTAAGAACACCTTCCATGCCAGAAAATAATAGATAAAGGGCTCCAGCCATAACTACTTTGTGAAGAGTAACTCCAAGGCGAGGCCTGTAGGAAAACAAAGTGAAATTCAGATTAAGTGGGGAACAAAAAGTGAAGTCATGTCACCTCGAGCCTAACATAAGGTATGAAGCACATGAATAAAGGGTCCTTGTGATAAGACACTTTTGAATCCAGAAATAATTTTATTATGGTACTCAAAATGTACTATTTATTTTGTCTCATGGTATGATGTGGCCAAGGGAGAGATTGGTAGCAGTCCTGTTTCCTAGTTAACCTGTTTAGCTTCTTACAACCATTTCAAGAAGTCACATCCCCCTTCTTGACCAGTTTCCCCAGCATACCCACACCTACCAAAACTTCCACTACCCCATAGCATGTTTTTTTACCATTGAATACAGCTGGGGCAGACAGATGAGCAGCAATCCTAGCAAGAGAAGTTTCCTAAAGCAGATCTCTGCCCCTACCAGTGACTCTTGACCTCCTGCATTTCTAGAAGCTCCCCCTCACCCAGAAGACAGGCACATAAAGCTCCCATTCCACTCCATGGAATATCTCAACAATGACTCAGAAACCCACCCTACAGTAGTACACAGAAACAGATGCAAAGAGGAATGACAATATGGAACTGTATGTCTTTTTATTACTGAAGAAGTCTAGACCTTTACAGCACTTAATTAAAGCACATACCTTTTAACAAGCAAAGTACAGGAGATGAACAGTGTAGCAAGTTATTAAAAACCAGTAGTGAAAACCTTTTAAATAGAACAGAACAAACCTGTAACAGAATTACTCACTTGACTATGCCATATCCCAAGCTGACTATGATGACCAGAGTTCGAGCCAATGAGCGCTTCACAGCGGAAAGAAGTTCTGCCAGTATTACTGCTCCTTGAACTACCAAAAGCAGAGAAGGAAGTTATTAAAATATAATTTCTATTTTGTTAACTACTGCATGCAATTGTAGTACAAGAACAGGCATAGAAGGTAGGCTACTAAAGTGTATAATCTTTTTATTTCCTACATCTGGAGCAAACTTTCAGAAAATATATATCATTTCGCATTAAAAAAAAAGCTACTGAAAATTCTACATCCCTAGAAAGTGGAAAGTAAACGATCCATAAATAATCCATAAAATCAGTGTGGATATTCCTCCACACATGTCAACCAATCTGTACTATGGATGTGGTCAATTAGCAAAGTCAACGATATTTCACTTGCTGACTTATATGCATCCAGCCTCAAAATTCAAAACCACAGTACCACAGTTATGTGAAGGGAATCTCTTAAAATGGATTATCCGGCTATGGGCTGAATACCAAGAGGTATCTACAATGTTGAACACGGACTTTCAAAGCATCTTTTCAAGGACAATACCAATTTTCAGAAATTAATTACAAACTCCACTTAGGAAGTCCTATTTTAAAGTTCAAGCCAACACTACAGTGTATACCCTTCAAACTCTAGCATTCCACATACCTAAGACACTACACTGAGAAGTCAGACTAAGCAACAGCATTTTAGCTTTAGAAGAACACAGAGCATCATGTGTACAACATATCAAAAATACAAAAATTCTGGTTCCCTGTTCTTTGTTTTGAAACAATCCTCAAGGAATCATATACTTCATATGCAATTCTTACCTCAATTTAGCATAAGCCATTAGTGCTATGCCTCATCAATTAAACTGGAAGATGCAGCTGTCACCTACCAGATTCCCCCGTGTAGCGAATATTCTGGAACTCTGCATAGAAAACTGCTTTCTCGAGCATTCCCAGGAAGATAACAGCACCAATCCAGAACTGGATCCTCAGGAGATCCCGCCAGTAACAGGCTGACCATGCAAGCCATAGAACTCCAAAGAATACGTACACAATACACATCACCATGAAAAACTATTACACAAAAAGAAATAAGAAATAGGAACTTTAGACCCACAAAAATAACTTCCTTGTTTCCATTCCAAAGCTGTAAGATAACTCAATTTTGTCCCAAGTGTAGCAACTTTGGAAGTTTATTTGTCTTCTCTGGATTCTGTAACAGTGACAGTCTGATTCTCTTTGTTGGCAGTGAGAAATTAGAGTAATTCACTTTCTGAGCAATTTCTCTCTTGAACAGTAGTCTACCAATTTATTCACAGGCAGTTTTTCTAAGAAAAATATTGTGTGCTACTAGATTTTAAAAACTCAAGCAAACAAATACTAGAAACTCTATTCCTTCTCACATATTGTTCTATTAATAAGTTCATCATACATTTACAGTATTCTGCAAATAAACTTACAGGTCATCTTTACCCACCACTCCATAGAACAGAGCTAAGCAACTAATGCTTATAAGCCCTCTGTTCAAATAACTCAACAATTTTTCTCAAAAGTTAATTTGCAGCAAACTCAAGTTTTTGACCAAGCTTTAAGTCAGCCAAAAACCTGGAACTGAAGAAGAAACCTAGATATTCATTTAAATATTAACACTTTGTGGGTTGTTTTTTCTTTTGGTCCAGTGTTACTTACTTGAGAAGAACTTTCATGGTACATCTCCTACAGGAAACAATATGCTTGACAATACTACTCAATAGTAAATTTTCTAAAGGGCACCATCATACCACAGCAAGTTAAATTAGCAAAAAGCACACTAAGATTAAGAGGGATTAGAAGGACAGTAAGACATTAAACGAATAGCAGGAAGTACTCAGCCAAAGTATAGGACAGCAATAATGAAGTAGTCTCCTCATCCAAAAACAAGTGGTTTGTTTTTTTTCTAAACCAAGCAAAGACTGAAATTACGTGCACAATCCACTGAAACTTTCAGAAACTGAAAACACCTTCCTTAGGAGATTCTTAGAGATTTTCACATCTGACTAATCCATGCAGTTCAAATGGTAAGGACATAGGCATGATAGTACATGTGCAGATGCTCCATTATGGAAAAATTTAGAGAGACAGACCTTTTTCTGGACCTGTCACATGGGATATTCACACTGCAGAATTACAGTTCAGTAGAGCTGCTGGTGGCTTTTACTTCTGCAGGAAGTAAAATGTGTGTTTCAGAAATGCTGTCAGGCCATTCTTGCCAACACAGTGAGGCCAGAGATCTCACTCGTTACTGATCCCCAGTTAAAGTTTGCCTTCACTGCATAAACATTTTAAGTTCTTTTATTTTTCAGCCTTCTCAACAGAGGAAACTAGCAACCAAGTCAATAACTCTGTTGAATAAAAAGAGGATTAGCTCTTTGTAGCTCAATTATGCTTTCACTGTTAGGCAGTATTAAAGACCTCCTCATGAGGTGTAAGACAGCTAGTGGAGGAAGGAAGATTAAGCTGCAAAAGAACAAAGAAAGCCGTGACAAATGAAAGAGCAGCTGCAAACAAAAGCACAGAATAGCAAATTCTGTAAGATGTGAGCTAATGAGAATAACAGTGTCAGTAAAACTTCTCAGTTTAGAGCTAACAATAGTGAGAACTTCAGAAACTACATATTAACATCCATTAATTCAAACAATCCAGAGAAGGACAACATTAACGGCATGTGCAAGCATCTGAAGTCAGATGTCTGTTTTCCCTGCCCTTCATAACTTTGCACTTAGTAGAAAAAGAAAAAAAAACACAACCCCCCCAGAAATAAACCAAAAAAACCCCCAGAAACAAAACCAAAACAAACAAAAAAAAAAAAAAACACAACAAACAAAAACCCCTCAAACCACATAAATGAAAAACCCCACCAAAGCCAAAAACACTAAGTTTTTCTTAGTTTTTCTGAGACACTGCCTCTGTGTTTCCTGAAATATGAAAGCAGAGTATTTAATTGACATTCAAATCAACTGACAATTTTAGAGATCAAAGAAAAGCTGGTTTACTTACAATCATCAGAGGATAATCTGCAAGTGAGAGATACTCATATGGCCCCTTCAGTTCTACTGTCACTGTCAAAAGACAATCCAATAACCAAATTGAACAAGAACCAAAAAAAGGAAGCCAGGACTTAACTGATTTTCACTCAAGCGTAAAGAAATTACTTAAATCTAACTTGCACTTCAATAAAGAACATTAAGACTCATAACACACTCAGCTAAAAGAAGGCAATTAAAATTACATGCTCCATTACCTAGTAACTCATGGCAGTACTTAAAAGTAATTTTTGCTGGAGATTCATGTGTAACAAGAAAAATTCAGAAACACATGTAAATTAACTTCTTAGGGGGGTTTCAAACTTCTCTGAAGTCTGAATAGGTTATCAATGCATGGTTAGATATACTATAACTTCAAGGTGACAACTACCGCCTTTGTACTCTACATGTCTTGAGCTTATTAATATAAACAACTGTATTGGACTGCACATTTTTGAAACAAAACACCAAGCTTCAAAATTGAAATGCTTGGAATTCTTCATTTCCATCAGTAAATTGACAAAACAACAGTCTCAGGATCTTCAAGACACTAGCACCTATTTTCTTAGGATAAGAAAGAGCTGTAGTGATACTTACACCTATGTGAAGTGAAAGATTGTGTCTCATGAAATTGAACCATACACTAGATATTAAAAATACCTTAGAATACACTCAGACTGGTAATACATAAAATGGTGCTGTATTTTCATATTTCTGTATAAACAGCTATCTTACTTGTAAAGGGCTTATTTTGATATGAGGAAGGTGTTGTTCTCTCCATTCTTTTAACTCTGGTAATAGAATCCTTTGCTGTTGTAATTCCAATTTGCACAATAAATATATATGGCCCATCTCGCCAAGTTTTCATAACAGCATTCATTGCCTGAAAATAAAATATCAAAATATAAGCCGTGCACAATGGGGAGACAAGAAAAAGACAGATATGGGTGACATCTTCCATTTAAATATAGAGTTCATCTTTTCCTAGACCTAAAACTTGTAAATAAATATTTGATATGTATTTTTCTTATGTTTATTAGACATAATACTTAAAATTTAGTTGTGTGAATCCAGAAGAATCCTCAAAGACCTGGGAGGTAACCAGGGCTTTTTTTTCAAATTTAATACTGGCTTACTATAAGAGTACTCAAAGAGTACTCTGCAAAATCTACAAAGAATTCAGGAGAGCATCCTACTCTTGGTTTTCAGACTAGAAGCATTAGGACCATCACAGAGATATGGATTTCCTGCCACAATCAACTGCTTGGGAACTGCACAGCTGCATACAACTCAGATACCTGCTGAAGGCGGAATTTTACAGTGTAAGACACAAGAGGTAGCTGAGAGGTAAAAGAGGTAAAAGGTTTCCATAGTAGTCATTTCCTGTGGACTCTACTACTACAGTTCCTGCAATAGCTCTTTTATCTGTAAGACTCAAATCCTGCCAATGAACTAACAGAGTAAGCTTGTCCAGATAAATATTTGCACCATAAAACAAATCAGATTTCTTAGATTTCCAGCATACAAAAGTGTTAATACAACTGAAGAAGTTCTAGCCTTCTCAGAAACTGCAGTATTTACCAGGAGATTATCTACAAGTATGCCACTCACATGACTACTGCAGAACTGCCACAAAGACTTTTTTTTATAACAGCCTCTCCAAGAGAATTTCAGTATTAAGAGCATGCATATCTTTTAAGAAACCTCCTGACTACAAGACATAAAGCCAAAAGAACATTATGTATCAAAAAAAGTTTATGCTAATACTGGCTGAAAATAAAACTTAATTAGAAACACAGTAAACTCAAAAGAAAATGGATAAATTTACATACACCAATTTTGTCTTTAAAATCTCTCAATTTCTTGCTTCATTGACTCCTTATTTCACAACTGCACACACAGAGCTATTTATGTTTTAGCTTTAAACTGAATGGCCCTTTAAGTACACAAGGAATTAAATACATTTTCTGTCTTGGCATCTAGAGCATTCAATTTGAAGCTATTTTGACAATTGTTCCTGGTTAAGTCTTGAACATAACATATAATAAAAATACTAACAGATTTAAAAATTAAAAGTAATCAGTCAACTTATCAGGCACAACATTTTAAAAAACTGACTAAAGAGAAAACCAAATATATTCTGTAACAATTAGTCACCATTTACAACAGGTAGTTTCAATTACTATTTTAAATTACAACAGGAAAAGAAAATTATTTTTTAATTTATACCATCGGTTTGATGGAGTAATTTCTGTATTTCTCATACAGAAGTAGTTACCCTGTTTCTGTTACTCTGATTTCTGGTTTTCCACACAGCACTACCTAGTTCCAAGGTAAAAAATTCCAGGTGTCATAAAATACATAGAATATGCTACCAGTAATTTATATACAAGGAAATACAAATTTAAAAAAAAAAAAAAAGCCATGTTTAAATTCAGTATTTTGGATTACAAACCGTGTTTAAATTCAGTATACATACAGTTTTATCTGTCTCCATTGTATGATTTCCTGTGCTCTCCTTCTTATCTTTCAAGCCCTTATGGGGAAAAGAAAAAAACATAGAGAATCAATATGCTGAAACTATCTCTTCCGTGCTACGCCCACTCATTAAAAGGAAAGAAAAATTACCTCTTGTTTCTCAGGTGAGAGAGGTTCTGGATGAACAAATTCTTTATAGAAAATCTGCAAGATGCAAGAAGGGTATAGCATTTATAGGCACTTTACATGTTAACATGACATTACCAGAACAACTTCCAGAACCTTGATTATTCTCTGAAGAGCTATATTAAAGAGCTTTCATTTTTCTTAATCAACCAGCTGTCCATTTGTGCAGGTAGTCTAGAATACTTAGATTAGTGATTTGTCATTTGAGAGTTGCTTTTCCTCCCCTCAAATAACAGGTATCTATTTTTAGAATCCACAGACATGACAGAACTAAAGCTAATTCTATTTTCCAAATATGAATCTGTTGGGTATCCCCATTGCTAAATGAACTCTACACAGACAGAAACAATATTCTGAAATTTCTCCTTTAATCTATGCAGTAAAAAAGTTCCTAGATGAATGACTGCCTATTAGAGATACTGATTTCCCAACTCTCCCAAACTATGGTGACCAGAAATCTAGCAAAACTGCTATACCACAAGAAGAAGCTGAACAATCAAAGAAGAAATTTCTGTGAAACTTCAGAAATTAGTATCTGAGAGGAATATATTTTGCTAAAAATTCAGTAGACTTTTCAAAGGAATTGGATAAAAATTCACTTAACGACTTTTAAAATCCCATTTTCATAAACCTGAACATTAAGATGCCCAAATTCACATTACACAGCTAAACCCACACAATCTCTTCTGCAAAACCAAGTAAAAGTAGAACTGACACTTCTCCTACTATTAAACGTGAAAAGCAAGCAGCATACAGTTTTTTCTTTCTTTTTAAAAACCCTTCAAGCCATCTTTGCACATCAGAGGAATTAGAGGCACACAAACAGATTATTAAAAACCCTTTCCAAGTCATATTTAGTCATTTCTTAAAAAAACAACCAAAAAACACCAACAACCAAAACCACTAAAAAACAACCCACAACACTAAGTTCAACAGTTATGAGACATTTCCCAGCATTCTCTATCCATAAACTTTTGCCTGAATCAGGAAGAGCTGAACACAGATGCAACACTCCACAATTTGCCTTGAATTCTTAAGTACACCATTAAAGACAGTCCGCATGTTACACCGGCATTGTCATCGCACAGCTCTGCCTGCTGATGTCTGCACTTCTTTGCTTCCCTGTGCTAATTCTGCATTGTCTTCCTGCTTCCACATCATTTCAAACACGTTCTAGCACTACTATTTTTCAATTTTAGCCTGCTATCACTGCTTAATTAATGCATTTCTCAACACTTATTTCTGCTATTCTAAATTAACATCATCTGAGCAATAAATGCCAACCCTTTATTGACCCAAATTTAGTGGGATCTTTACTCTGCTGCCACAGCTACTCAGCTAGCAGTAGTGTCCTGTAAATGAAAAAAACTCAGAACATAAAACCATAAATAAAAAGCACCAAACTTTACAGTGGTTTAGTTGGGTTTTTTTTTCACTATAGTGAGCCAGATGTTGAATAGCAAGCCAGAAGTAAAGGAAAATTAAGAAATCATCACCCCAGCTTGGTTGTCATAAACAAATAAAAAGCAGTACCTCCCAACTTACAGTGATATTTACACAGGACGCTAACACATCTAACAGAATTACCCCCTTTTCTATATATTGTATGAAACAACAGAGCAAACTGTGAAATTTCTACCCATACCTGAGGCCTGAAGAGTTCAGAGCAGTTTGGAAAGAGGAGAGAAGCAGTGGCATAGTACCCTGACCAACCCGGATGCTCTTCAGCTGTAGTCCCAAAATAGTTATCTGCTTGTTCATCCTGCCAAACATAGAGTAGAACTTAGGTTAGCATCCAATATTTCAAATGGTTTATCTCAGTAGGTAGCTGCAAGACCTGAAGAACTCCACAGCTTCACTCTGCACACACTCTTGAACCAAATTTAACAGAATAAAGGCCATCAAGACCACACAAGACTACAAAAATGATGGCATACAGGCTCTGAGTAAGAATTTAAAGACTCAAGTCTTGTGCTGGATTATAGTTCCAAGTGTCATAATATTTTAGGCAGACATGGAAAAGTATAAACCACATAAAGCACAATTGTGTTCCATCACATTTGACAAACAAAAACACTACACATTTTGTACAAATTGCTACTACTTACAATGTGCATCCATAAAGAACAGAATTGAGACTAAACATGAAAACATCCAATTTCTTCTATTTACTGCCATTAAGCATTGTCATAAATATTTTCAACTACCATAAACTCACACACTTTAGTTTAGTCAATGAGCTTATTTAAGCTCCTAGGTTTAGAACAATTCTGACAAACACTTCCACCTTATCCAAAACCCAAAGAAGTCAGCAAATGCAGCAAGGTGTTGATAAATTCCATTCCAGAAATTTGTTATGTTTTAATGGAAGAGTATGTCCTTTAGGCCCAAATCACAATGTCGATGCAAGGGCAACATCTCCAATCCCCTCCCCACCAGATCTGCTAACCCCTAGTACATCATAATCTATGGTTTTCCATGCAATTCTTACCCCAAAGTTGAAGACTTCATTGTAGCAGTCGGAATATCTTAAGTACCAAGTAACATTGAAACCTTGGGAGGGATCACAGGCTTTTTCATCGCCTTCAACTAAAAAAACAAAACAAAAAAAAAAAAAAAAAAACCACCAAATAAGAACATGTAAGACACCACCTACCTTACATGCTTTTCCTCCCAATCTGTGCAAAACTACCATAATTATATTTTCAACATGAAACTGAAAGCAAAACAATAGAAAAAAACATTTCCCTCAAGTAACCCATTATCGTCCAGTGAAAGAAAGCAAGCACAGAATTCCATTATAACATCATACAATTCTATTAAAGAGCTGAAGATAATTTGGAAACTTTTTGTTCTGAAGACAATCAGGGATGTTTCAGCAACCATAAATGCCAAACAAGAGGAGAACAGCAATGGCTCTCAGTGATCACAATACAAAAAAAAGGGCTTCCCTTTCAGGGAGAGGGGGAATACATACGAGGTGGAAAGAGCCAGGAACATGATAATACTAGGAGCAATTCACACATAAAATTTAAATACATAAATACCATCAACAAGAAAATTAATAAAAAGGTAAGATTTTGCAAGTCAACATCCACCCCCTCAAAAGACAAACAAGCCATCTACACACCAGCTCACACTGACAAAACTGCAATGCTACCTAAAACAGCAATACGACAACTCTCCACTTTAATGTATTAGAGAACTACATGCACAAGAGTGAAACCTGAGACTTTCCTCATAGTCAGGAACGACTGCATGTTTTTTTTGTTTCCAATCTCATTCTTAGAGTCTGATGAAGACAATTTTACATTAAGGCAAGCTTCACCCTTAAACAAAATGAGCAGCAATTATTCAGAGTCTTGGGAGAGCCATATAGATGATTATATTTGCATTTTCCCAGCCAAAACTCTTTAGAATTAACAGCACATCTGCAGTGGCTAAGAAATTCCCACAGCCTCACAGGCCACATTCACCTCAGACTTTGTTACATATACACTTTTACTGATGTTTCCATACTGACCACTGCAGGTAAAAAAATGCAAACAGAAGAAATATCCTACCATGGAGCCTTAATTGACTAATCTCACTTTAAACCTCAAGACTACTAAAGCATGTACAGGTGAGCTAAAAACTCAACAACAGTTCCTAACACCAAAGATTTATGCAAAACCACCGAAAAATAAGAGTTTCCTTATGACACCTTCTGGTAAGCATGAAAACAAGGCATACATGTTCCTCGTAGCCCTAGATGTTGCAGAGGGCACAACAAGGAAACTAAAAGGCCACACAAGCATTGCAGTGACATGGGCAGATGGCAAACTCTTTGATAACAAAGGCTCTTCCAATAAAATTGATCAAATGAGGAACATTGCAAAAAAGTGCTAGCAAAAAAGAGGAGAGATTCAAAAATACCTTTTAAATACCTTTTCATCTATTAAAAGTAATTAAGCAACTACATATTCAGCAGCACCCACTAAAGGTAAAACAGGTCACGACTAGAATAATCTGCAATAACTGCAAACATCAAAATTACAGAAACCTTGAAAAGGAAGTACTGTAAGAGAGAAAAAGAATCCATGGCATTTACTAAATTCAGCAACATGGAAATCTAAGTTCCTCAGCCTTCAAAAAAATTCCAGCAACATTCAACTTGAATGCAGTCTTTGTACTCATTTACAGAGAGCAGAATTTCTACGATGATCCTAAACAAGAAACCAAATGCCTTCTAGAATAGCACTTCAGAAAAGTAGTAGATGAAAATAAATTCATTATTGACAATACTAAATGCCAGCAGCAGTCTTTCCAGCCAGAAGCAGAAAGCATCAGACATCAACACACTACACACATACAAATGAAAATTTTTAAAAAAAAAATCAAGAAAAAAAAAGGAGGCAGAGGAAAGGGAGATGCAGGTGCTCACCAAAACCATGAACAACCCATGGGCAATCATGTTTGACAAGAAGAGACACTGTCCACACAAACATCACAGCAGATGGAAGAAGCAACAGACACCAAACAAAAGAGACCAGTTTCCACAGACACATGGGCAGAAAAGAAAAAATATGCAAAGTTGAAACTTTCCAGTATCAGATGCAGTTTAAGTATCATCTAGGCTGAGAAACTAAGTTCACAGCCTTTGTTCCTTCCTTTTTCAGTGATTATCCAAATTCATATAAAACTTTTAATTATACTGTTATGTAAAACAGGTGTCTTCACTAAAGAATATTAAGGCTTAATGCCTGATTAAAGGTTGACAGTACAATGTAGTTCAAGTCCACATCAAGAGCAAAGGGATCAAATTCTGCCAGATCTGCCTTTTAACAAACAAATTCTATCTTTCCGTGCCTCAGTTCTTTCTCTTGGTTATTTCAGCATGATTACATTTACCACACACTTCACTGCAGTGACCCATATCTCAGATGCCATGTTACTACACTATTTCCATTAAACTTTAGAAAAGAAAGCCTATAACCTACCAAAGCTCCAAATGCTCTTTTAAAGCCCTCTCCTTTTTCCCAAGCATCAGATTTCTACATTTTGATCCTGCAGCTTAAACTTGCAATTGTCTCACTGCAAGAAGCACACCTTAGCTTCGCAGCTACACTTGACAAGTGGGAAAACCTTAACCTTGACATGATGAGCCTTCACTAACAACCACTCGAATACTAGCTTCCTATTTCAGATTCACATGGGATCAACAGAGGCACTTCAACAAATTCTAGTTGAAACACTGTCTCAAGGACGACTTTGGAAATCAAACCCGAAAAACAAAAAGGTAACTACTAAACATAACAGAGCACACCAACATGCAATTTCACCAACAAGCATCAGGTAACCCTCATGATACCTTAATTTTTCTCAGTTAAAAAGAGCACAATCACCAAAGCAACTAAGTCTTGACATGACAAAGGCACAGATTCCACTCACTGTCTCTAGAGGGACTTTCACTTCCTCACTTGACACAAATGCAGAAGGATATTCACAGGCACTGTACCTGTATAAGCACCCAATCAGCAGAGAGACCAGCTTCCTCCCCTCATTTCCATGGTAAGAACTGGTGCAGACCAGTTTCCCCCTTAAACAACCCTTTAAACTGTTCAAAGCGCATGGCAAATATTTCAAGTCTTTCTAAAACAGCTAGTCAATTCTACAACATCTTACTACTATTTAAATGCTGTCCTCATGTTCACAGGTAAGAGAATATTTCACAGAAACCCTCCTTTGAGCTGTAACTTACTTAACCCATCAACATGGCCTGACGAACAGAGAGCAATACAGAGAACAAACAGGAAGACTGCAAACATGTTTGCTCTGTAGCTCACACATGGGGATCAGGAGAAAAAAACACCTCTCCGGTGAGCTCTGCCATAGTGTGCAACGTTCCCATACCACTCCCAGAAGCACTCAGCTAAAAAGTAATAAGCCCTCAAAAAGCAATGCCTCCTGTACACTGCTATCAGTCCCCCAGAATACAAACAGCCCCTATCCCAGCCAGAGGAATTTAGCAAATCTTAAATAGGAAAAGCACACCTCACAGCAGAGCTCAGCACACCCCATGCCTGATTACCCACTATCTGAAATAGAGTGGTGTTCCCATTACCCATCTTGGCCTTCTCCCCAGAGGGCCTAACAACCATTCATTCCTGCTACAGCCTACACAGACCACGACTGGGAAGCTTCAAGGCTGTTAACTGACCCAACCATACCAGAACTGTGGCTTTCATACAGTGCTAGATTGCTGTCATGGCAGCCAGTGCAGTCAAGCACCTCACAGTATTTTAAGCCCCACATGTTAAAAGCAAGGGGGGTGTCAAAAAGCAGAGAAAACAAATTAATCCCTTATAATCACTTACATCTCAGGAAAATGGTTGTGTTGCTGAAGAGAATCTTCCCAAAGTTAAACTTCTTCCCCTGCAAAGGCACAAAAAAGGAAGAGATATTAGTGAGCTTAATGTCACTGAGCTTAAGTAAACATAATCTTCCATTCTGACTTTTAAGTCAATACAATAACGAAAGCAAATGCCAAATCTGGAGCCAGACGTACTGGACTTTCCAGTCATGCTTCACCACCCCTTCAACATAAAGATGAGATGGCTTGAGAGGTTCATGCCTTTTTGTTCTGCAAACGGAATCAATTTCACCTTGACATTTGTTGAAATGATTACCATTGTCTTGCTAATGAGACAGTCTGGACTATTCAACATAAAAAAGTGTGTTCTAAGAACGATTGGGAGCAATCGCCATGATCCTTCAATTTTGTTCCTGAAGCTCAAGAGTCTCACAGAAAGCTCACATTACTCCTGCTCCTGGTAGGGGCAGATCTAATGTGAGTCCGAACAGCTTTCCTCCGCACAACTTCAAGCATACGTAGTTTGCCCGAAGTGCGGAAACCCCTTCACCGTGCCCAGGCCCGCACCTCTCCCGGCCCGGCGCTGCAGGGCCCAGCTCTCTCAGCCAGGCCGCGGCCTGCGGGCCCCGGCCCGCCCGCAGGGGGTGCCCTGCCCGGCACAGGCCCCCAGGGGGGACTCCAGACGGGGACGGGGCGCACCCTCCCTCTTTTCTTTCCTTTCCTTCCCTTCCCTCCCTGCCCTCGGCCCGCACAGGGGCCGCGCTCCCTCCGCCGCCCGACGGACTGTTTCCCACACAAGCCTTCCCTCCCCTGCCACCACGGCGGCCCCGCCACTGCGGGCTGCAGCCTGGCAGCGGGGAGGCAGCCCCGGTCCCGAGCCCTCGCACCAGGCCCTGGCCCGGGCCAGGCCGCATCGAGCCGCGGGCCGGGAAGGGACCCCCCGAGGACGGGGCGCACAGCAGCCACGGCCTCCTCCTGCCCCTGCCCCCGAACAGTTCGCTCCGGCCGCGCTGCCCGCACTCACCAGCAGCACCGGCAGCCGCCATTTGGAGCGCTGCCCGGCGCCCGCCGCGCCCGCCAGCAGCAGCAGGGCCAGCAGCCGCAGCAGCCCCGCG
>JAWWMO010000174.1:26490834-26589105 GCA_035047845.1 Dendrocincla fuliginosa
GCCTCCGGCCGTCACTCGCCGGCACGGCCGCGTTCGCCGGTGTGCGGGCTGTCAGCCGGTGTGTGGGCTGTCAGCCCGCTCTCCGCGGGCGCTGTCGGGGCAGCCCCGCCATGGAGGCGGCCGCGCCGGGGGAGGTCAGGTAACGCTGCGGGGGGAGGTCAGGTAACGCTGCCGGGGGAGGTCAGGTAACGCTGCCGGGGGAGGTCAGGTAACGCTGCCGGGGGGCCGTGGCCGACCCTCTCCTCGCTGCTGGGGGGGCCGGGGCCTCCCCGAGGCCCGGTACGCAGAGAGGGAAGGCGGGTGGGCTGTCAGGCTTTAAAAGCGGCAACAAAGTCCCACGGACCTGCAGCAGAACCCGAAAGGACGTGTGTGTCTTCAGGCAAAACCGAGAAGGGCTAAATTGTCTAAATGTGTGGTTAGTGTGAGGTCTCCAGTAATAATGCAGGACTTGTAATTGTGACTGAGTCTCAATGGCTGCCACCTGCACTTTCTGTGTTCCATGTAGATAATTAATAAGTATTCTATAAGCATCAGGGCTTTGTCTGTCAGAACTAATACCTTATTCTCTTCCATCTGTGTCTGAACTCAGCACGATCAGGGAAGTGTTTTGATGATAGAGACTGCTGGCAGCCCATTTATTCAGGCAAGCCAAAAGTTTGCTGTTATATAATAGATCTAAAAGTTACTCCAAGCCTAGAGATAACATAGAGCTGTCAGCAGGGCCATCAGAAGTCTCCCTTCCTCTTCCGTCCCACTGAAGATAGAAGAGAACGGTGCAGGATTTCTTCTTTTCTGCCAGTCCTGTTTGTTTCTCCATTCTTAGCACTGGAATGTAATAATTAACTGTAAGGACTGCAGGGAGAGGTCTGGCTTCAAAATGCAAGCCCCCAAGAATTCACTCACACTGAAATTCAGCTCCATTAGTCATAGATTCAATCGTTTCTCAAAATTTCAAAGTTTGTAAGGAAATGGTTCAGCATGGAACTTAGCGTGTAAGAAGTTTTTCCCATAACAGAGTAGTTCAAAGTCCAACGCACTTTATGTTGGATCAGAGTTTTCTGCATTGTCCTTAGTCCTGGCTGCTCTTCAAGAGGACCCCTGCTTCTCATCATTGAACAAGTGTTTGGGGAACATATTTAAACATTTCATTTATCTGCTCTGTCTAGTGTCCAAGATGAGGCTGTGGACAAAAGCACCTTTAAGAAATGCAACCAGATTGCTTTTTACAGGTAAGGAAAATTGTAGTGTAGAGTGGTAGTTATTTTTAAACTAGTAATATTAAAAGATACAAGAAGTAGTTACATGTTGATTTTAAATCACTGCAAGTCTGCTACTTTGAGGATTTATCTTTCCAAGTCATTTATCTTTCTTATCATTCAGCGCACCTGTTGGCAAACAATAACCACCATATTTAAAAGGTGTAATCTTACATCCAAAATGTCTTATTTTAAAATTCAAAAGTATCAGTCCTCTCATCTGACAAAGCCACAGCAATATTTTAACTATAGGTCCACTCAGATGCAGGTTATTTTCTTGATCTGGATGGTTTTTTATTATCTGTAGTTCAAAATGGCAAAACACTCAATAGAAACCATTGGTCTGTGACAATAGTATATGTGATTGCAGATTGAGTAAATACATTAGCCAGAATTCAGCCATATCTCTTAAAGCTAACCTTATGCCAAGTCATCTTTCTCATCCCGTTTCTAACTGTGATACCTCTCCTGCAGCTTTATTTGCTCCCATCCTGCATTGTCTTCTATCCCATCCTGCCTGACTCAAAATTAGTCACTGATGGACTGGGTTACAATCTCAGATATTCATTTCTGTTCTGGAGGAAATTCTGTTCAGAAAACAAACAAAACAAAGAAACCCAAACAAACTAAACAAAAAAACCAACCAAACAAAACCCAACAAAAAACAAACTAACCAACCAAATAAACAAAAAAATAATTTGCCAGTGGGAGCATGGCTTCATTTCACACCAACACTTTCTGCGTGTCACCATTTAACGTAACACCTAATTTCTCAGGAGTTTGCTACACATTGGTAACTACCAGATCCTGCCTTTGCTCTGCTTTTCAAAGAAATCCTATAACTTATTGCTCACATTTGTGTTCCAGTTTGCAAGGTAATTAAATCTGTTTACTAATGAAGAAGCTTCTCTTTAAGGTAGCCTCCAAGACACTTACCTTCAAATAGTTCATAAAACCTGGGCTTGCCAAGGGGCATCCTACAAACAGTTGAAAGGGCCTCTGTCTCAGGGCTTCTGTCCTAAAAATATTATCAGAGCCAAAAGCTGTAGTCAAAACTCTGTAGTCAGCAGACTTGTGGAGAAACAATTTCCTCACTATGTATTCAAGAGGTTACAAATTACAAACGTGCTGCTTCATCACCACAGAATGTAAAAGCTTTTCAACAGAGTTGTGGTGATAGATGACAGAAAATGAAAAGCAGATTATTGAGCTGAAATTTCTGGGCTCAGAGAAAGAACAGCAATATAACTGTACAGCTAAGAATTTCATTGGACACTTAAATTAAGACTACTGTTGTTTAAAAAAACCTATAGAGTGGTGATGAGTGACCAAACCCCTCTTAATATCTCATTCATAAACATTTACATGTGCTCAGAACTATATTCCTTTTTTTTACCACCTTGACTTGAAATGCTGATACTTGTATTTGAAAAAAATTCAAGAAAAAAATATTAAATAAACATTTCTACCAATATTATGTCCCATTTTGTGACATAAACTACAAGAATTAGGGCAACCAAAAATTATTTTCTGTCTTGACAGGCGTCAGAAACTTCTACATCCTGGAAAATCCTCATATCGAGCATTGTTGGATTCAGTCACATTAAGTGACGAGAATGTCAAATTCCAAATTATTCACGAGGAGAATAAGGTGAGATTCCACCTAGCACAAGAGGGTGCTAACAGAAAGAGCAGTGAATATTATCAACAAGACTGATAATGTTTGCCGGGTTTGAGATTCTTCAGTGATAGATATTTGAGATGTAATGCAAACTGTCAGCCTAAATATGGCGTTACTGGTCAGTATTTATTTGACAGCTTGAGACTGTGCAAGGGAAAGAGGCATTTTAAGGAACTTAAAAAAAATTTTAATGGCTTTATGGAAAAACTGAATAGAACTCTTTTTAGCTGAAAAATGTTTTTAATTCAGAGTTTTCTCCACTATTTCAAAATAGTAAATTCTTTCTGTATAATGGAATAAGAGGACATATTCTACCACTGCCTAACCATACCTTTGTATTCCTGTGTTTGCTCAAAGGCAGTTTATTGGGAAAAGGAAGTCATCCTTGCATTTAAGATGACAAACGGGAAGAGGGGGATCTTCCATTTCTCTAATTTAACAGCTCAGCAGCTGGCACATTCACCTGAGGAACAGGCAACTTAACGTATGCTCAGATTATGGGAGTTTGGAACTATAACTCACTTCTGTACTGTAAGCATCACACTGTGTAGATACTCTGTATAAAGGTATTTTCTGCCTCTCTTGTTAATTCTGACCTTCTTTGCAATCAGCGCAGAAAAAAAGAGCCTATTTTTTGTTCAGATTTTAAGGAATATGAAGGACTGTGGCTTTCTAGGCTTTTCTGCGGCTTCCTAGGCTATCTAAGAGTTTATACAAAGATAGCATAATGTAAAATGTTTCCTAGGGAGCAGTGCCTGGAACTCCAAATTAATCTTTTCTCTCTTGCTACTTTTTTGGTTTTATGGGTCTTGCATACTTTCATACCTTTGAAGAGAGCAGGACTGATTGGCTTCCACATAGAGGGAAAAGATATCAGGCTAAAATTCTTCAGTCAGTTTTGTGTCTCGAAGAGAGATTAAGTGGGGAAAAATCCCCCAGACTTGTACTGTTTGGATCCTCTGTGGAAGAAAAGTGAGTAATTTTGTATGAGCTAGAACAGAGTGACTTCCCAGATCCTTGGACTATAAAATAGCAAGTTACAGTGAGTGGGGCAGTATTAGCACCTTTAGGTGTCTTTCTGACAGGTGTCAGCACTATGCATACTAGTGAAGACAGAGTACTGATGTTTTTGCAAAAAGTCCACATATTAGGATTAAACCACTCTTACGTTGACAGAATAGTACTGAGATTGTACCAACTTTGAGAGTAGTGTACACTATTGCTGTTTTCCATGATGCTTGTGGGGACCAAACTGCAAAATGCACCTATATGGCAAATTGTAAGTTGAAGATAAAGAGCTCACTTAAAAAGCATTGCTTCTTCAAAGGGGGGAAGTAGAGCTAACTGTTGTAAATTCATATGAATAATGATTTTTACTCAACAGTGCTAAAGAACATTAAATCAGAAAGCAGGCAGGTTTGTTTTTTACCAGAGAGTAAGTGTCATGTGATGTTGTGTTGAAAAATAAGTTGGTATTTTTTATCCCTACCAGTTTATCTGTTTGTTTGCTCCCAGGTTCTTCTACAAGTAGAAATTTATGAAATAGAAGGCAATATTTTCAGGCTTAAAATTGATGAGGCATCTCCTATCAGAGAAAGATACAAAGTTCCTGATGTTCTGGTAAAGGAACCTACCACCCAGAGGTAAGTGATGGGAAGATAATTTAGCACCTTTGTAACTTCTACAGCTTCATTTGCGAGTGTTTTCCTTTGTCTCTCCTTTGTGCGACAGTACAGTTGTCTCTCTACAATACAAAGTTGTTACAGGAAGAAAAAAATGCATGTGGTTGATTAATTTACTTTCAAAAATTCATGTTAAATACATAGGAGGAAGTTTTTTCATATACAAAAGAAACCTGAGGCTATTTGACCCAATCAGGAAATAGCCTACTTGTTACAATGCATTGTTTTTACCTAGGGCATTACCTGTTCATGTGAAAGGAATGCAAGATCTAGATAGTTTTCACAGGAGTTCTGCAGCCACTTGTTACACTGTGCACTGAACCCTGAGCCCAGCATGTATTTCTGGCATTCTTTGCTTCAGTATTAGCCTTGAGGTTTGTGTAATGTATCAGATATTCTTAGACCATCTTTTGTTTCAAATTGTTACTTAGGTACAGTGGATTTCATATGTTGCTGTTGTTGCTTTTCATTTGCCAGACTGTTTGTATCCCACAAGGAGGCAGGTATTTTGGCACTGTCAAGTGTTAATGAGGACTACAAACTTCTAGTCACAGCAAACCCCTTCCAAGTTGAGCTGCAGTTCAAGGGTGAGACTGTTATGAGCATGAATTCCAATGGGTTGTTATATTTTGAGCACCTTCAGCCACCTCCCAGTGATAGGTACAGTATCGGTCTATTGCATTATCGTAGGTACTGCTTGTGCTGTAGCTGAAGATAAATGGTTCTATGAAATTGCAGTTTCTGAAAGCTCTTATGCACTGAAATCTGTCTTATCTTTTACTTAATAGGTACAATAAGTATATGATGAAGTTTTAACAAATAAATTCTAGATTGACTAAGTGCAGACTGTTTTAATCCCTTGCAGCAGCCATGTGCAAAATGCTAACCTCATATAATGGCCAATTCTGTAAAACTCTAAAGTGTCCTGGTACCCCTTATATTTCTTCCGAATGAGTGATGGTAATATGATGAGGTTATTAGTTTCATCTTTTTCATCATTAAACTTACCCTTTAGGTAAGTTTTATACACTCTATAAGCTCTTGAAATCAAGTTTTGTTCAACTTACGATGTGCCATATAGCTGCAAGATTTTACAAGTCAATCACACTGCAGAGTACTGGAAGGATGAGAAACCACAGTGTAGGATGTGTCATCTCTCCTATAGAGCATTATATCAAAAATTGTAATTAACAGCTCTTAACAGAATGATAAAGAAGTGAGGATCTTCTGGGAGGGTAAAATGCTGACGCAGATAGAAAGAAACATGAAAGGCCAAGAAGTCAACCTAACTCAAATATTGAGTGAAGGTTATTTTAAGACATTGAATATTAAAATGGTTTGCAAGTTGGAGCTCTCAGCTATGACATCCATTTTCAGAATAGTCAAGCACCAAAACTCTTACATAATGTATAAAGCAATGCATAATGCTATTTGAATTTTCTGCTTGAAATCCTTGCTTACATTAACAATAAACTAATTATTTCTATGTTTTTGTTTTAACTAGAAAACCTACAGCACAAAATGAGGAGGCAGCAAGTGATTACTCTAAGGTAACTCATACTTACTGCAATTGCACCGTGAATATTTTGTAAAAAAAGAAATTAAAATCACATGTTCGTTTCACCCAGTACTATGCTAACAAATACAGTCTCACCACTTTCCAGTGAAATTCAGAAAGAGCCTGGTGTAACTATTGAGATGTTTTGCAAATTCATAGTTGAATGATAGTTTATGCATTTTACCAAGTCTGTAGAAGGCATCAGTCAGGTAGATTTAGCACAAAAATTTTTTTTTCTATGGCCTTTTATTAGTAATTTCTTTCTCTTGTTCTCTTATTTGGTCTGGAGTAGATATGCAAAAGGGAGTTTTGTGGTGATATTTGGTCGTTTTCAAATTCCCTGTTTGTTGCAAAGAGAGTTTCAAAAGAACAAGACCTTTCTTGTAACAGCCAAAAAATACACCTCCGCATATGTTCGGGCTTAATACAGAAGTAAGATTCTCTCTAAGAAAAGATCAGGTCCTGGCAGCGCATAGAGGCACATACCAGTTTTCCCAGGAGGCTGAGTTACGTCCATGATATAATTTTAGCCTTCTGTAGAGCAGATGGCTGCTTATACCACTATCCTGTTATAAATGACAGGAGCTATGCACCTTCAGCATATTTATATCTGAGCTCTGAGTTCTGCCAAGGGAGTCATACAGCTGCAAGAGGCCATGTCCACTTATTCTGGGATCAACGTAGAAAAGAAAACTAGGAAAGACACTACAAAAAGTCAAAATTCCAGGACAATGAATGACAGGACACAAGGAGGCTAAAAGTATCAGTTGCACATGTAGAACTCTAGAGGGTCTGGAGACGTTTTTTTGTTGTCTGACCTTGACTGTTTGGGGGAGTGGGTTGGTTTCTGTTTGCATGGATTTTCCTGTTTGGTTTTATCCGTGTAGTTTTGCATTTCGTAAATGTATCCTATATCCAGAAAAAAATGCATTTTTTACAGTGAGAATAATTACTCACTGGAACAATGTCGCCAGGGACATGGTATATTCCCAATCACAGGAAGTTTTCAAGATTTATTTGGACAGGGTTCTAGATAATCTCATCTAGGCTTCCTTTCCTATTAAAGGATGATATTTTGAGGCTTGTTCCAAAATGTCATATTCTATCGTTCTATGATTCTATCCAAGACCTCAGGTGTTACTTTTATGCTGTAGCAGGCAGCATATATGCAATGTGTGCACATCAGTTCATCAGTGTAAGTTCCTGCAGCAGAACTGGAATTGTGCTTTGGATTTATTTGTATTAACCGTATTTGGCAAAAAAGCAGTTAACAATCTATAAATCTCACATAAAGAACCATATTTTTCTTAGAAATACATAATGTGAGCAGTTGCATTTGCTAGGTTTAGCTATTTCTGTTTGTGCAGGAAAAACAACAGGATCTGGGTCTCTGGCAAGAGAAATTTGGCAATTTCTTAGACATCAAAGCTCATGGTAAGTCTCAGTCCAGTTTTGAGGACAGTTTTACTGCTTTCTCTAAATATGCATTCATTCGTATATCTGTTTGCTTTCTGTTTACCTGCTTAATATTTATCAATGTCTCACTCCTGCTTTTCAGTGGTCATAACTTTGTTTTAATCAGAAATCAGTGATGGGTAACAAATTTGACAAAGGTACAACAAATATTCATTAGATTTCTGTTCAAGAGGGAGTGCAATGTGACCCATTTCATCAACTCACTATGTGCCATTTCTGGCAGTATAACACTGTGTTTTCTCACTGTTTATATATATAATGTATATAATATATATATATTATATATACATATTTCCTTTTTAACTTCTTTTTTTTTTTAGTATTAGTACATAACAGTGATTTGACCTGTAGTTTATTCTCATGCCATATCAGAAATCATGATATCTAAGCATTAGTAATTGACACAAAGAATCTCTTTTTAAGAGGTGACTACAAAAGGAAATGCTGAGCAATCCTAAGAGATAAGGAGGAGGTTACAGACATGAGAGCAGTAGCTCATTTACAGTTTAAATTATCAATTACCAAAAAGTATGACCATCTGCTGTCTGTCTCATTGTATTCTATACTAATTAAGTTGGTTAGCTTTGTCCTTTACCACTGCCATGCAGACTTCTACAGCAACCAGCACTACCCAGCAGCTGCAGGAAGGAAAGGGAAGTCTGAAAGTGACTCTTTTTGGTGACAGAAGCTTCTTCAGTTCACAGCCAAGACAAAGAAGGCAGGATGCTGTTCCCCTGTCTTGTTCATGATGTATCTGATGTATTAGGCCAGCATCATGGCTTTTTCTGTATTGTAGGAATAAAGTCCACGTGGTCAGGTTCTGATCCTGAAGTTGCTGCTTGTCAGTCTACAGGATCTCAGGTCACCTGCCAAAAGTTGCCCTGGATTCAATAATGTGACAAGATGTCCCTTTGGTAGGGACTCTTGTGCATGTTACTCTGCTGGCTGAGGCTGAAGAGAAGAGCAGTGGGAAACAGGCGACTTGGACTCTGAAGTCCACTGCACTGCAAAGCTTGGCTTTTAGGTACTGGGACAGAAACAGGAGACAATTGTATGCCATTTCACTACAGAATAAGGAAGTGCCCCATGATTAAACAGATTTGGTTGGGGTTTGTTTGGTTTTTTTTGTTAAAGTGATTAATTTTATCTTAAGAAGTTCAAAATCAGAATAAATACAATAAAATCTATTTAAAGTATTACCTTTGTGGAACAGAAGTAATAATGGAAGTGAAGTTGAAAAAAGTATGAAAGAGTTAATTATTGAAACACAAACCTACTTTCAGTTGTTTTATCCAGTTAGGTAGCTCTGCTCTGTTGCTTTCAACAGAGAAAAGAGAAGAACTGAGCACTGTGTTCTTGTCTTTTAACATTTCCACAGGTCCCAGTTCTGTAGGTGTGGACTTCTCTTTACACGGGTATGACCATGTTTATGGAATACCACAACACACAGAAACACTTCTTCTCAAAAACACCAGGTACATGTGTCAGATTGCTAATGAATGCAGCAGGGGATTTTTTTTGTAGAGGAGAGTTATAATATTGTCTTAATAATTTAATGTAGACAACAGCTTGAGATATGTATACTATATAGTGTATACTTTAGTCTAATGATACAGCAAACTGAATTGTAGCTACTATCCATGTGGAGTAAGTTGTTCTTCTTTCCATTTTCACTCTGCAATTTCATAAATGGCCCCTTCTGTTCTCCCTCAATTTTCCATGTGTTTTTTTCTGAATTGCAGGACTTGGTCATGTTTTAGCAGAAGTCATAAAAAACCCAGCTCCATGGGAGGATGGGAGAGTTCAGAAATCACATTTTAGGATTTAGAGCAAACAAGCAGTAGTCTCACTGGCAGGAAAAATCTTGTTTGATTCAGATAGTGAGAACCAAAGCAAAGAAGCAGTAACGTAGGCTGTCCATGTTTCAGCTCTGGATGCCAAACAAAAGACCATAATACAGAATGCTTACTGAGTATTCACCAAGTTTAGTGGAATGGCAGTAGAGTTAAAATTGGCCTAGTGCAGGATGTTTACATGTAACAAACACATCTGTTTGTTTGTCCTAGTGATGGTGATGCCTATCGGCTTTATAATTTGGATATCTTCGGCCACAAGATACATGACAAAATAGGCATTTATGGTTCAGTGCCCCTTCTTTTAGCACACAAGCCTAACAGAACTTCAGGGGTCTTCTGGCTGAACTCTTCAGAAACACTGGTGGATATTAATACAAAGGCAGTAGCTGAGGTGAGAGTTATTCACTTTCCTTGGAATTTGATAACCAAAGAAAGCACTTCATGGCAGGGCCAACAGCAATGTAACAACATTATTGGAGATTTCTCTTTTGCTCCCTCATTAAGAATTGTCAGTCGCTTCCTCCTGTCCTCACTACTGCTACATTTGTTGTATTAAGCCACTGAAAAGAACAAAGAGATGACTGCTTTCAAGAGTCAAGTTATAGATCATGTATCTTAACAGGCCTACAGGAGGAGGCAGAGAGGAAATATGCAGAAAAAAATCTACAGAGGTGTATGTAGCAGGCAGAAAAAATGGTGGACAAAAACATTGACAATCTCTTGGATTTGAGGAATTTTTCTGGGTTTTTAAATTCTTGGTATTGCCACACATATTTGCTAAGCAGGCTCATTTGTCTGTGAAATGTAATTGAATTTCAAGAAACATAAAATGTTTGGGAAAGAAACTCACTCAAATTCTTGAAACACAAACATGAATTCCATTAAAATTGAAACAATGAGGAAAAAGAAAGTCTTGCTTTATTCCAGCACTGCATCATGTGCTTAAAATGATTAATTTTCTTTTTACTTATCATATAGATATGATCAAAGACCCTACAGAAAATGCATCATCTTTAGTTACAGAAAAGCTTTCATTATTTTGCCTGTTACTACCCATTTTTTCTTATTAACTATTACTTTACTTTGTATAAGCAGTATACAAGGTAAAGGATTTGTGAAGGATATATAAGAAACATTCAGTGTGTATTTCTAATACCAGTCAGGTACACGTTAGTGAATTTTGTGTGTTTCCATCTTTGCTCTTCATTGAATAAAAGTTTGAGAGAGATTGAGTTTTACCTTGGTTTCCTTCGAAGCATATACATTCTGGATCTGCTGCAGAGACTGCAAAGCAGAGAGCAGTGCCTCTCACTGATATACGCTGGATGTCAGAAAGTGGGATCATTGATGTTTTCCTGCTGATGGGACCCACTGCCTTTGATATCTTCAAGCAGTTTGCACAACTGACAGGTACTAACTCACATAATTGGAGTCAGTATGGCATATTTACCTGGGAGATTCTCTGAGGAACATGCTGTACCCAAGAGTGGGTTAATGTTTACCTAGCCCATTGTGTGCAGTTGCTCCCAAGCTGCAGTGTGTAGCACAAAGGCTGGTGCTTTGTGAAGGCAGCCCTCCATCCTTGTTTTCCCTAGCACTTGCAGCTGGTCAAAGCTGGCCCTAGTTGAGAAGCCAGCATAGTTACTGCTGTCTGAAACTGCACCCTTAGAAGAAGAGGGAAGATACAGGGAGGCTAGAACTGCCATCAAGATAGGCCACCTTATAATGTGAGAAGACTGAAGTTATAGAGTAATGTGTCCTGGAGACTAGAGAAATAAGATAAGTAACTGTCCAGTGTGCCCCTTAGGGAAGGGAGCATATCCCCATGCAGATATGGGAAAGGAAAGTAACAAGAGACTCAGGAAGAGAGTAAAAAAACAGAGAAAAGAGGACTAACGTTTTTTGAAAGCAACATTCTTTGTGTACTAAAGAGAATTAAAAGCACCAAAATGTTCCTGGTAGTTCTTTAGTCTCAATGATTATTTGCTGCACAGATATTACGAAGAGAATGTGGCTCAGCTGAACAGAAATAGAAAAGTAACTGGATTGCAAGAGGATCTCACCAAGCAGAAGTGCATGCTCAGGAAAGCTTCCAGCTCCTTTTACCTGTATGCATACATATAGGCATGTTTGCTAATTTTGAAAATTCCTAACAATTTCAGTTCTATGGTGTTCTCCCTGTACTGCAACATCTATGGACCTGTTTCCACTACTCAAGTAGTCACAGAAATTGCATTCTACTGATTAAAATCTATGAATTTTTTTTGCATTAATGACAGATAAACTAATCTGGAATATTATTTATTAGAAAAAAAAAGAATAAAATTGTATCGGTTACGGGATTAACACTTCAGCATCATGGAATAGCAAGTTCCTTCTCACTCTTGTATTATTACAGTCCTCTGCTCTTTCTGTGTGTTAAGCTATGGTAATGTTTATTATTTCAAGAATTCAGTCACTTTGGTATGAAGAAATTAGGCCAGCATTCCCTATCTCCACACAGACAGAGATTAATCATGTTAAGTTTTTGTAGAGTCTCTAGATAAAATCTTCAAGGATATTAACAGTTTTATCTTCATTTGTATACTCTTCCTAGGTACTCAAGCCCTGCCCCCTCTCTTTTCTCTGGGCTACCATCAATGCAGGTGGAATTATGAGGATGAGCAAGATGTCAAGGCAGTAGATGCTGGCTTTGACACACATGACATTCCTTATGATGTGATATGGCTGGACATAGAACACACAGATGGCAAGAGATATTTTACCTGGGACAAAAAGAAATTCCAGAACCCCAGAAAGATGCAAGAACATCTCAGGAAGAAAAAGCGGAAGGTAAATAATATAGCAGGAAGAAAGAAAATACTTCTCTGTAGTGTGAATCTATCCAGTCTAGCTTTAACCTAGGCACTTCAGATAATGGAAACAGCTTAACTACAACAAAGTACATTAAGCTCCTTTCCCACCTGGTGATGCTTCCAGCATCCAGGCTATCATGTTTAATTCAGTTCTTCATGCCATTTTACTATTTTGTAGTTTGTTGTGTATCCTGACCATCAGGCTAAGTCTGACTCATGTGAAGCTCCATCTTACAGAAGCAGCTCAGTGCTGTTGTTGATGGGCACAGCAGAAAAATTTTCTTCTTAACATGATCTTTCATCATTGGTAGTTGCTGTGCTTGCTTCAGCTTTGCTTTGTGTGTCTGTATTTCTGCTTTTACAGTTAAAATATTTTCCTTAAAATTATGGAGGTATTAAAATGTAGACAAGAACTTAAAGTTGTAAAATTGCTTAATTATTGATCTTTGCCAAAAGTCAAGGAATGGCAAACTGTTGAAATAGCATTCAACTTTTATAATCTCTCAGTTGGAGCTACTGTCTTTTCTCAGCTCTACAGCAAAGCAGTTAATGGCAGCAGAAAGTAACTCCAAAATACATTATCTGTTGCTGTTGTATGGTACACAAACTAAAATGTATTTAAATGTCTTAAGGCATATGATTTTAAATAGGCACATGAACATGGAAGTCAGATATTTTCCTATTTACGGAATACAGCAGTGAATTAAACATATTGGTTTTAGCTGTTCAGATACTTGCTTTTACCTCAAGCAATGGATTTTGTCCTTTATTTCAGAGGGATAAGCATGAGTTCATGCCCTCCTTGTAAATTCAGCTCGTATAGATAAGTCTAACACAGTACATACAAGAAGTGGTAACTGCTTTTTAAAATCAATGACACAGCTATCTTTTTTACCTGAGGTGAAATCATTCTCTGCCTTTTATCAAAAGGGAACTCATACTGTTTTATTAAACATGGTTGATGCCAATAATGATTTTATTTTCTTATCCTGTCAGCTTGTCGTCATTGTAGATCCGCACATTAAGGTTGATCCCACGTATACCCTGTATTCACAGGCAAAAAAAAAGGGATATTTTGTGAAAGACAGAAATGGGCAAGATTTTGAGGGCATCTGTTGGTCAGGTAAAAACCAGTCTCTACATTTTAACTGTTTATTTTAAAAATTTTGCAGAATACTTAAATTGGGATCTTTGGAAATGGAATTAAATTCTTACTTTCCTTACATTTTTTTGTAAATATTAATAATTTCAAATTATTAATACCTTGTGGTTTCTTTAATATAGTCATGTTCTAGTTGCCTCAGCTGTATAACTTCCTCTGTTACATTTATTGAATCTGCAAATGGTCCCAGTGCCCAGAATGAAAAAAATAGGATTTGTTCATGAGAACAGCCATTCCTCTTCTGAACTTGTCATGGTAGAGAAATGCAGTCTGCTCTGTTGCTGTGAGCACAGCTTGTGTAGGCTGGATGAAATTAAGTGAACCCTGATACCAAACCTTTGATTCAATCATAATACAATGATTTGAAATGTTATTTTTCATGAGGAGATCTCATTGGGTGGAGGCAAAGCAGGTTGTCCCTCTTCTTTACAGATAGGAAGCCCACAATCCTTGCAAATGAATGATTATGGGAAAAATCAAGGACATATTACAGCTTCTAGTAGCATGGCAGGCTGTGGTTATTCAGCTTCTCAGTGACACTTTCCTGTTTGAGCTCAAAATACCAGGATGTTGTCTTTTCCTGGCTTCCTGTTCACATCTGAATATGTTTCAGACTTTTAGCAGTCAGCCTTTAATAGTGCTGAGCTTCAGAATCTACATGTGTTGATAATGGCAGGGATTGTCCTAAGTTTCAAGTCAGTCTGGAATTTGCTTTAGGGCTTTTATATATTTCAGAAACAAGAGTGACTACATTATTGCTGCTTATGAAAAACATTGTAGCTTTAGGCCACTGTATTTAGGTGCAAAGACAATGCTCTTAAAATCAGGTAAATAATTGGGCTCTCTCACATCCACAGGTTCCTCTTGCTACCTGGATTTCACCAATCCTGAAGTGCGAAAATGGTATGCAGATCAATTTGCCTTCAAAACATACAAGGTTTGTATTTATTTGCTCTGATCTACACATCCCAGAAAGCCTGAAAATGGAAAAGAGGTACTGGTTAAGCAAGTTGTTGGCTTTTGGAGTTGTATTATTGTACAGGAGAGGAAAATATCTTGATAAAATGAAGTACCACAGGATTTTCTCTATGGACTTGTCTACACTAAGACAGAATCCATATGCCACCAGTGAAACGTGCTCACTTAGTCACAACAGTAGAAGGGGCAAACTGCAGGCATTTTAAGGACCCATAATCTAAACCAGCTGCTGCTATTCCACCTTTTCCTACCATGATAACACGCAAGGAGCAATGTGGGAGTGCCCTGTCATAGCTCAGTCACTTAATTGTGACCATCCTGCCTAGTGCGTAAAGTGTCTGGGTGACCACTGCTGCACACCTCCAGCTTCCCACCCCCTGCCCCAAAGTTCTGGTTTGCAGTAGAGTTGTTGAAACCACACTCCTAGTAGACATGCCTAGTAGATATTTCCCATTGCTGCTTTTCCTCTCCAGCTTTTTGTCTCTGTCCTTCTCTGTTTTTTTCTCATGGCTGTTTAATACTTCTCTTTTCCCTGCCTTTTATCCACTCACCAGAAGGCAGGAATAGCAAGTTCCTACTGAGTTTGTAAGAATTGCAAAAATCAAGTGGGCTTGCAGGCTGCTACACTGACTAGAAGGGCCTCCAGGAGAGATGAGATCAATGACTTGCAGTTTTCAAGTGACCTCAGAAGTGTAATTGACATGTCTTGCTTTTCTGTCACTGTTTCTACTAACACCCCAGACTGGCCTGACACCCACTAGATATAAACGCGCTAAGTCACAGCAGTGGCTCTGTCACGACCTCATTGTAACCTTATGTCACAGGGATCCACTAATATCCTCTTTGTATGGAATGACATGAACGAGCCTTCAGTCTTCAAAGGGGCAGAACTAACAATGCAGAAAGACGCTGTGCACTACAATAACTGGGAGCATCGGGAAGTACACAACCTCTATGGATTCTACCAGGTAGAGTATCTAGAGACACAAACAGCAGTTACTCGCATGAAGTATGTCTAATGTGGTACTTTACACAGTACTAGGTATTCTGTAACCTTCATCAAGGACTCTCCTCTGCTAAATATTGCAATGTTTGAAATAAACTGTGATTGGTCACAAGAAAAGGTGATATCATCTGTGCCTTTCTACCATAACAATGTAAATTACATTGGCTGTGACTAGGCAATATTAATATTTTTTTTGTTCAAGTAGATTCTGATAAGAATTTGTTACTTTATTAATAGGTATTATTTGTGAGCTCTTAATTTTCCTCACTTGGAAGGGCTAAAGAGGCAATCTAGAAAATACCCTAATTAAAGACTTATTCTTTCTGACTTTTGATTTTCAGCAAATGGCAACTGCAGAAGGACTCATCAAACGTTCTTCGGGAAAAGAGAGACCATTTGTCCTTACACGATCTTTCTTTGCTGGATCACAGAAATATGGTATGGACTAGCTGGATGCCTTCCTTACTGCTTTGTTCTAGTAAGTTTGATAGGTAATAGTCCAGAGAGGACAGAAACTGTCTTAGAAATACTGGCATGATGAGCTCATAAGAGTGCAAGTGATTAAAAAATTCAGGAAATGCTGGCAAAGTGTGTACAAGTTAAAGGCAGAAGAACAATCTGTGTGGTATGACAAACCACGGCCTACTTTTACTGCATATTTCAGCAGCATGTAGGTATAAAGAAAATATGTTGCAATGTACAGCAGTTCACCAGTAGTTCATGTCTATTCTTGTCTTCTTTTCTTAACTGCAAACATAAATTGAAATAATCACTCAGTTTTCCTGCATAATTCTGAAACTGGGTATTTCCAGGGGCAGTGTGGACTGGAGACAACACAGCAGAGTGGAGTTATTTGAAAATATCCATTCCAATGCTTCTTACCATCAGCTTGGCAGGGATTTCATTCTGTGGAGGTAATGTGTTTCTCACTGTGCATAAATGGTGCCACCAAGCTGGTATTCCCAACACAGACTTCAACACAGATGGTGGAAATCTCGGAAGTCCAGTGCATTTCCAGGCATTTTCACAGCTTAGTCTGGTTTCAGAAGCCTGAAACCTGGCTCTCAACCAGTATTTCTCCACTAACCCTTACGTGGTGCTCATGTCCCATCCAGAGCAGCAGTCCTCAGGTGGTGTTCTGTAGCATCACTGTGACAATCCTCTGTCACTGAGAAAGGCACTCAGCCTTCAAAAGCTCTCTTGAGATTTTTTTCTTAAAGGATAACTTGCTGCATCCAGCAGAACAGCGAGCACACTGTGAAATGCATAGATTTATAAACTTGGAATTTGTTAGAGGAGAGCTTCGTCTTTTTCAGAATAAATTCCAAAAATGTGTATTTTTATTTGTCTGCGCAATATCTAGCTGATGTGGGAGGGTTTATTGGAGATCCAGAACCAGAATTACTTGTTCGCTGGTATCAGGCTGGAGCCTACCAGCCCTTCTTCAGAGGTCATTCTAATATGGAGAGCAAACGGCGAGAACCGTGGCTCTTTGGGGAGAAGAACACCCAGATCATCAGGAAAGCCATTAGAGAGCGCTACGTCCTCCTGCCTTACTTATACACACTGTTCTATCGGGCACACACAGCGGCTGAACCAGTTATGAGGTAAGAACGTAACTCAGGAGATTGAGTGGTTATCTTCAGGAAGTTACTTGGAGAAGGGAAGTTAAATTACTTTTGTGATTACTCATTTGAATATTAAAAAATAAAAACACAAAAATTCAAGTAATGCTGAATTCTATTTCCTTGCATTCTGCAAGCTCTGCTAAGGTTCTCAGAGGAAAATTTTATGCTTTGGGTTTTTTTCTGAATGACACCTGGAACGCAGTAATTCAGTAAACGCTTCATAGTCTTTAAACATGTTTTTAAAATACCATGGACTTCAAACTTTCTGTCATGATAAAGAACATTCCGTAGTAGTCCAGTTAGTGCATAAAAAAGTGCTTAATGGACTCTCAACTTGCTGGCCTAAAATTGTAAATCCTATTTTACCCCTCATGAACATACTTGTTACTGCTTAATCATTATTGTTATAAAAGCTTACTTCACTGCAGTATTCCTTATAATGTTTCTCTTAGCAGAGTATCTAATAATACAGAACAGAAATTAAATTAGAAAATAAATTTTTGTTCTGCTGCTCTATAACATCTAGGAGTGTGCCTCAATGGAACTGAATCCAGCAAGAGATGAATGTCAGTAATCTCCCTTGTATTGATTTCTGTGTTTTTGAGGTTGCCCTAGAACTGGTTTTTTTGCACAACATTTACCTTTACTTACTGTTATGCAGATACATCTCCTAAGTTTTAAAAACACAAAAGTGTTTTTGGCATGGGTTGAGTGGTTTGGGTTTTGAAGTTGATTTGCATTACAGACAGTGTGCGTCTGCACATATGTAGGCCAAGATGCACCTGTTGTATGAACTGGCACAGACAGTGGGCTTCTGTCTCTCTTGAAATGAAGTTTATGTTGACATGTGAACTGCCTACAATATTAAGTAACACTTCTATTGTGTTAAATTTGGTGCAGTAGGTACAGAACTAGAGAGGAAACATGATATTTTTCTCTCTGAGACAAGCAGAGTGCAAAATGTGTCTCGTTAGCAAGCACATGAGCAGCAGGGCTGCAGTGAACAAGTGGATGCATGGGAGTAAGAAGGTGAGCCAGGCTTTTTACCCAGACCCTGTCTCTCAATGAGGTATCATTGTCATAATCTCTCAAACTTTAAATATACATCTCCTGTTCTATAATCAGATGGTTATTACACTACCCTTTTTTGAGAAAGACTGAAAATTAACTTCTGGGGCAGGTTTTTCAAGTGTGGCTGAGAGACTTGCAATAGAAGCAGCAATGAGCTATGGAGAACAGGAAGGACTGTGCTGCAGGGACTAGTTCATGAGGTGCCAGCATTGCTGGTAGACTGAGACAGAAAGGCTTATTCATCTCTCCTTTGCTAGAAGGAAGATAGATGTAATGCAAGTTTGTAAGAAAGAAGGCAGGATAGAAGAAAGTGAGGTTGTGGAAGGTAAAGTACTAGGTATATTGGAGTGTCTTAACCCATGTTGTTCTGGGGACTCTCAGTACCCCTTCGAGTCACCTAGCACAGAAGAGAACCTTGCCCTGTCTTCAGTTCTTCATAACTGCACCTTGTAAAGAGAGGGATAAAACAGAGCCTGAAAATGCCAGGACTCAAAAAAGCTGATTGGAGAAGGAAAAGTAACTGAATTCCACTATTTTTTTTCTATAGGTCTCTCTGGGTGGAGTTTCCAGGGAAAACAGAAACTTTTGATGTAGAGAATGAGTATATGCTTGGTAAGCAGGTGTCTTATTCTCTGGAATTTGAGTGAAATACTTTGGAGATGATAAAGTGTTGCATGACAAAAAGAAAATATAAAAACTCTGCCCAAGACTTAAAAAAATTGTATTGTAATTGAATATATAACTTGAGACCTCTTTAAGGGACTTGCTTTTAACAGCACTTTGAAAATGGGCATCATATGAGATGTAAAAACGTGAGTTTTATCTCACTAGTCACTTTGAAAAAAATATGGTTGGTTTTGACCTGAAACATGAAAGTTCAGTGTAGCAGCTAAGACCACAATCTGCTTCAAAAATGGCAGTATAAAACAGCTACTATTATGTTATACAAACTATTATGTTTTACTCTGGTATTGCTGGCTACTAAAGTCAGTCAGCCATCAGCTCCCTAAACATGCCATTTTTTCCAGTAGAAAGTGAACTTAAGCACATGGCATGTCCAAGCAAGCTCCTAAAATGGCTGTGGGAGGCTGACAACCCCAGAGCGCACACTTTCTGCTCTGGTGAGATGCAGCCTTGAGGACCACAGCCATGTTTGTGTCTTTGTCCAGGAAATGCTTTGTTGGTGCATCCAGTCACAGAGAAAGAGGCCAAGACAGTGAGTGTTCTGCTTCCAGGGTCAGAGGAGGTAAGGACGAATATGAACTGCTCAGCTGTTCAGCCCAAAGAAGTATTTAATGCAGGAACCTTCCAGCTCCCCATTTTGTAACTTCTGAGCACTGCTGCCATGCCAAGTGCTGACCAGCCATTCTGTGCCATTCTGAAACCCTCCTTCCACCTCGATACCTTGCATGCCTTGCTCACAGGATATCTACTTTCTTGCTTTTCCAAGGGCTGCTGCGCAAATCTCAGTTCCCTTATAATTTAAATGTTTCCTCAAGGCTTGCTGCTTCTCACTGAGTACCATAAAACAGCTTCGCTAAATTGTCAGTTTACTTTTTTCATGTATTTCTCTTTGGGTTAAACTTCAGTTTTTATGTGGAAAAAAGGGAACTTTGAAGATAGGTCATAAGGAATTCAGAGGGAAGCTGTGGGGAGGGAAAATTTTAACAAGGAAATACAAGTCTCAGTAGCCTAGGACACGTGTAGCAAAGACTGACATGTAGAGAGATCAGTTTCTTTCTGAAGCAAAAGTCTTTATCCACAGGAGGGCACAGTGGTCCCCTCTACAGCAGCTGAGAGGTGGAGGAAGGGAAATAATTTAGGGAAAGTAGTTCCTAAGGGAAAGCCTGAGACTCTAGAGGGTAAGCAGCAAAGGGGAGTGTGTGAGACCATGCAGAGCCTTGTGACCCCACTAAAGCACCTGAGGACACTTAGAATTCTTCTCAGTATAGAGAGAAAAACAGACTAGGCTCTCCAAACAATTTAGGAAAATATTTTTATCAAGATCTTTGTGGGAATTGAACTGCTTGGCACACTTAAAGCAGTTAAACCTGCTGGCAAATGTGGTGCATGGGAAGTTCAGATGCAGCTCTTTTTTGTCACCTTTTATTAGCAACTTTGTTGTTAATTTTCACTTCAATATAAATATGCTTTCTCTGGAACTAGATTTTAAAAAAAAATAAAAAAAATTGTCTCATTGTTTTGCACTTCCAGATGCTTTAAGAAAGATGTTATGCAAACTGTAGAAAAGATCAGATTACCTTTTTGCTTTGGAAATGAGAATTTATTCTTTCCATCCAGAAGGTCATTTAATTAAAAAAGGAAATGCTTTTTCTTGCACATCCAGTAAGTTGTTAGGAATAGTGACAGGTTAAGCAGAAGAGTAACTGCATTTGCAGAGGGAACAAATCTTGCCATAGATGTCATGCTTATACTTTTTTCATTTTTTCTAGGTTTGGTATGATTTCAGAAAATTTAAACGAATGGAAGATGCAGGCACTCTGAAGATCCCAGTAACACTAGAGAATGTATGTTTTCCTTTTAAAATGCTACTTCCACTGAGCAGAATAAAAAAACCTTAACTTTTGTTTTGTCAATAATCAGAAAAGTGGCATTTCAATTTTCTTGTAGAAATTTAATCTAAAATAGCTATTTTAGAAAAGTCCCATCTCCTTTATTGTTAGATGGAACACTTCTGTGTCCTGGTAGTAAAGTGAGGTGATGTGAGTGTGATTCTTCCAAGCAAAATTATTTTGCTTATACACATACAGAAGGTTACTACTATTCCCATTTTTAATTGAACCATTTTCTTTATATATTTGTGGTAAAAGTTCACTTCTCAGTTTTGATAAGATCAAACTTCATTTATCGATGATCCATGTTAAAATTATATGATCAGAGTATATGAACCTTTCTACCCTGCCTTTGTTTTCCTTAGATTCCTGTATTCCAGCGGGGGGGCACTGTGATACCTCTGAAAACTACAGCTGGAAAATCCACTGAATGGATGATAGATGTTTCTTATGCACTTCACGTGGCCTTGGACACAGAGGTACTCTTAAGATAGCATTCCCTTTTCACAAAGGTGTCTTATCTCCTACTCTATCTGACCTTTTTAGGCCCTTGCTGTGTATTCAGTCAGCCCAATGGTATCTACATCTGTATGCCCAGTGGCTCTTTTCCACTTCTGTTTTTGAGGCACTTCCACCTCTCCTGCACTGTTCCTTCAAAGGGAGACTGAGTATAGCAGAGACAGAACATTTTTCTGACCTTTCTCAGCCCTCAACTAGTCCATTGGAGTAAGGAACAGAGAATGAGCAGGCCACAAACTTCCTTTTGGACACAGAGGGAGAACTTCCTACAACTCTCTTTTCTGATAAATGAGGTGACACCTGACACCCACATCCATTTACAAAACCAGCATGTCCAGCACTCTCAGAGCTGGACTGCCTGAGCCTTCCAGGGATACAAGTTGTTAAAGAAAAATAAACACACCTTCAATATGAAGCATAACATATAGTGAAACATTTTTAGTTTGACTGTTCAGCACTAGAAGCTGCTGATAATTTGTGCTCTATCTCCTGTGTTTCACAGGCCTGTGCCATAGGTGAGCTCTATGTAGATGATGGGCATTCATTTCAGTATCTCCACAAGAAGCAGTTCCTGTATCGGAAATTCACTTTCCACAAGAACATTCTCTCTTCCAGGTAACAGCAATTATGGACAAAAGCCACCATCATAATGTCATTGGAAATACCTTTTCTAGTTCATAAGCCTTCTTACAAATGTAGTATTAGTCTCATCTAGTGCTTAGTGAAGTCCCAGAGTGTGCAGAATCTGTCATAAAACTGCAGAGGTAAACAATGTTCTGCATAGGTCTAAGAACAGTAACACATGAAATACTGAGTTGTCTCATATTGTTTCAGTCTAGTCAGATTAGAGATTCTGTAGATTTACTCAAGTACAAAGAAAGTTATTAGATAGAGTAAAGCCCATCAGAGAGACAAAAGAAGATGAAGTGAAAGATTTGCAAGTAGGCAACACCTGGAGTGTTTATATTTTCTAACATAATCTGCACTGAGGGGTTGTTCAGTCAGTGGGACATGTTCCCCAGGGAAGTGGTCAAGGCATCAAGCCTATCACAGTTCAAGGCACATCTGAATGATGGTCTTAGTCATATGATTTAACTTTAGGTAGTCCTGCAAGGAATAGGGAGTTGGGCTTGAGTCTTATATGTCCCTTCCAACTTGAGATATTCAGTGCTTCTGTCTGGGAACCACAAACACACACCATTGTAGTCTCCAAAAGCAATCAACAAATTTCACCATATATTAACATAAGGTAAAGCACTTTAAAGGAGGCACAAGCAGGTAAACCTGCAAAGGCTGACTGGCAAAACCTAAAAGCCAAAAAGATCATTAGCTGCTTATAAGAAAAGAGATGGTAAATATGTCACTGTAATTATGTTTAGTTACTATTGAATTGTGTTACCAGTGGGGCTATGCAGTGCATAAATGGTGATTCTACAGACATTCTTTAGTCCTTCAGGGTTCAGAAATATGCAGGAGGTGGTCCTAAAGCTACAAAGTTTAACACAGAGCAAAACTGTAGTCCAGCTTGGATAGTGCAGTTAGAAGTATACCTCAAATCTCTTTACCTGGAATATGAAATCTGGAAAGCTTAAAAATACAGGATCAAAAAGAAAAATGTTGCTAAATTGTGAGCAAATCTAGAAATCGGAAAAAAGTCATTTTGAGATGAATGATACAACATTCTGTTCGCTACAAAAAGTTTTGTTTTGATTTGAGATTTTTGAGATTTTTAATAAAAATTAAATTAGTTACAAAATAAAAGATAGTTTTGCCTCAAACGTCTTACTTGAAAAAGTGTTAAAATTACCTTTACATTTATAATTAGGAGTTTTAACTACCATTTTGCAAAAATCCAGAACTTTTCGGCTTGTCAAAGCCATGCTTTTTGCCATAAAATATTTTCTCAATTTTTTTTCTTCTAACTTTGTGAAATCTGATACATGGTGAAAAATTAGGTGACAATGGGAGGAAGTGTTACTTGCTTTTAGGAGAAAGGTAGATAGAGGACAGGCAACCAGCACAGGGAACTTTCAGGGTGAGACCAAAGTAGTGCTTTCTCTGTATGATACTGAACTTCCACTGATGGACAGTAACTAATGTGTATGGAATAATTTTCTCTTTTCAGCTGTGCAGATGAAAGTGGACAATACCAAACTGCATGTGTGGTTGAGCGGGTGATAATTCTGGGATTTGGAAAGCAACCCACTTTTGTGACAGCCAGTTCCAAGGGTAATGAGCTGACTTTATTTTACTACAATTTTTTGAAATGTCGTTGCTCTGCTGCCATTCACTAGAGGTGTCAAACTAACAGCTCTATAGTGGAAGTGTAACAGCATAGAAAACCTCTTTGTTTAGTTTTCTTTGGTACTTTTTTGATATAAAGGACAGAATTTAGGGAAAGGAGCCAGCAGCTATTCACTACTAATACTACATGCAGAAGTGAAGAACACTGGCTTTGGAAGGCAATAGATACATCAGTAAAAGTGTTTTAGAATTCACAAGTTCAGAAAATGTTGCCCTGCACAGAACATGACCAGAGATAGCATTTCAAATGAAGGCCCATTTGTTCAGATCTGTAAACTTGCCTAGTCTAGAACAGGAAACTTCCAGATGAAATCGGGTTTACTCTTCTGTTTTCTTGCTCATTCTAAAGCTCCGAAGTTCTTGATTATGTGAGGATCTCTACCAGTTGACAGGGATCCCATACAGATAGGCAGTAGCATCTACAAGAAAGGACTTATAATTTCTCATTGCTTTCCAAGCATGTCCCTTCATTTGGGATTTATGGAGAAATTGAGTTTCTACCTGTACCTCCTGCTTGGAGGAAAACCTATGCAGAAACAAGGGTTATTTTTTTCAGAAGAATCCTTTAATAGTGCCATAGTCTGATGTAAAATAGTTGAAAGATCAGAAAAAGAGAAATAGTTATTTTCCAATTCTGCTGCATTCTTATGTAAATTCTGGGCAGCTTTGACTTCTGTTTCTTTTTCAATCAATTCTTTCTCCCAGTGGCAGAGACAGTCAGAATTAAAAACTGGAGAGAGTCATATGTAACTGTGTTTCAGAAGGGTAAAAAATAGTAAACTCTTTTGTCCTATTCAGGTGGGAAAGAAAAGGAAGTGGTTTTCACATACGATACGAAGACCTCTGCGCTGACAATGGGAAACTTAGCCCTGAGTGTTGATGCTGACTGGGAGATTCGTATCAACTGAAAGGAGACACAACTTCCTCAGAGAAGCAATTCATTGAGAGGTTAAGGAGAAATAAACTGGGAGGACTTAAAACATTCACTTGAATCCAATGAAATGAACAAATATATTTCCCACTGACACCCCCTAAACTAAAATTTCCTACAATTTTTCTCTTAAAGCACTAATTTGAACTTGGATAGCTCTTATATTCAGCAAAAGTAATAGCATTAGGATTGTGTCTTTGGGGATATAAGCTAAATACTATTTGCTCCAGACTAGCTTTAGTTAGGCTTTAAGCTTCAGCTCTGCCTTCACTTGCACAAAAAAAATCATGAATTGATGGGGTGAGACTGTGTCTCATTGGCACAGGACTTAATGTAAGTGTTTGGAAATCACATTATTCAGAGACTGGAGCACTTGAAATCTGGGCCAGTTCAACAAGCAGTATCAGTAGATATGCCATAAGTAGAGGTTATCACCAGAGTTTGGCCTGAAAGTTGCCTTGTGAAAACAAACACGGAGCCACCCAGTGTGATTACAGACACATCTCTTTTTCAGTCCTTATGACAGTGCAAAATTAGCCAGTCTGTACAGGAAAGTAAACAATGGGCTCACCAAACAGTTCTCAGTCACTGGAGAGGAGGTTTGAGTATGTTGTTCCAGTCAGTTGTGCAATACCAGAAGACGGTAACGTGGCAGTGCATAAGGCTCTCCAATACCTGGCTTTGAAACTTGGATTTCGACAAGGCACAGATCCTCACTAAGTGCAGTACGGGCTTAGGATAGCAGCTATACTCACACAGAAACATTTCCCATGTTATTGTTCCCCTCTATCTTCAAGTACTACTTCAAAAGAAATAAAACTCTTGTTAGGAAAGAATTGGCATTGATGATAGAGTGTCACTGATCAAAGGCAGCCCAGTGAAGCAGCTATGCTTCTCCACATTTTCCAGCTCCTGCCAAGGTTTAGCTCCCTTCACACATTTTAGTAATGTCTCGGTCAGTTTTTGGTTTCTGGCTGATACATGAGCTAGGCATTTATGGGGCAATTTATTGTTAATGGGATTAATTCTGCATTTAGCCATCCCACTTCATGATTATTCTCCCACATTCTGTTACAACTCAGCCTAATGTTCCCTTGCCTCCTTTTCCCAGCTTCTCTGCAAACAGAACTGGTGTGTCCTGATGCTTGCTTCCCTTGCAAAACTAGGAGACATCCTGAGTCTCACATCCTCTATGTCCTGCCTGTTCTCTCAGGCCTGTCCATCCTAGGCATCTCTTTTCACAGGCTGCCATTGCTTCACAGTTTGTTTGCCCTTTCTATTTGCTGCACTTGTCAACTCTATTATTTTAAAATCAGTTCTGCTTTGAGCCAGACATGACTGTGCCATCAGTTGGGTTTCTGAATATAAAAGGACATAGTTTACTTTATTTCTTTTAGTAAGATAAAGGAGTATTTTCTAAAAACATTAGTAAATTAACTCATAGGAAACAGATAGGGATAGTCTCCGCTTTTGCCAGCTAAAGGTGACATAACATTACTCAAGTTCCCTGTGCTTAGTAAGTCATTCCCACCTGCTGCTGTTTGTCCTCTGCAGAGCAGATTTCTGGGAATAGCAAATGTGAGAGCAAACAGTGCTCCATTCTTGACTACTCAAGCATAACTTGTTCCCCACTGGACCCTTAAGTTCTCTCTTTTTCATTCTGCAGAGCTATTTGTCAGCATATTCTAGGAGTCAGTGTGAGCCTCCACACCAGGAACTGGCAAGATAAATATTGTTGTGCTCAATGCAGATGAGTTAATCCAGGTAGAACAGTAGCAAATAGATCTTTTACATCTGTGAAAAGAGAGACAGACACTATTTTTCTATCAGCTTCTAAGCTTTAATTGATGATTTCTTATTATATTTAAGCATAGCAGTGCTTCTGACAGGATGTAATTATTGTCTAGAGCATTTTAATAAGAAATTTTAACCGCTCTTTCTCAGATGGGAAAGTGAAATAAAATAACAATGAAGCAAGTTGTATACCTTATTCCTTCCAACCTTTCTGCTATTGAGAGTCACTACTGAGTATTCTTCCAGGACTATCTGGTTAAAGTGAATGCTAAAGTGACTAGCTTTTGTACTCTGGCCCTCAAAATATCTGGACTATGGTAAGCACTCATGGGTCAAATTTTCAGCAGTATTAAGTGCCTAACTTCTATGGATTCCAATAGGAATTAGTTGCTGAAGATCTTAGCAGTTGTGTCCTTCAATTCAAGGAAGTAAATTTTGAAGAATATGAGTTACATTGCTTTTTGTAGTAACCTACATACTTTTCCACGTATTAATGCCATAATTGAAGAAATAAATTTTCAGTGTATCTTTACAAAAGAAAGAATTCAATTAAATTAGTGAAAACAACTGGAGAGAAGTCTTCACAAAAATTAATTAGCAATATTAACATCGTAGATTAGTTCACTAAAGATCAGTTCATTTTTGCTCTGTCTGCACAGGTCAGCTAGTGCTTGCAGTAAATTCTAGCACATACGTAGTTTAACGCCTGAGAATTTATTTTGCTGTTTGTAGCATACAGCACATCCATTCTCCTCCATGGAAAATTGTATTTCTTTAAAGACACCATTTGTCTTTTACTAGCAACTGCTGTTACTCACACACAAAAAAAAAAGAACTGCATAATAAAACCTACTGATAATTCTTCCAGAAACAGAGCTCTGTATATGAGATAAATAGATGTATTGTTATACTGGGCAGAAAGGGAGAACAAGAAATTAAAAACATGAACAGGTTGCAAAAGGAGCATTTTTGCTCCAAGTGTGCAGCGACAGGCCCTTGCATTTCACTCCTTGCATTGCCCTTGAAATATCCTGCAAAGAGTGACACATGGCTCTGCCAACCTGACCTGCAAAGTAATGTCAGGTATGAGACCTGCAATACTTGCATCTAAATGTAACAAGGAAGTCATTAATTCTGCATCTGGGCAACCCATCCTGAAGAAATTACATTACTGTTTTCACAGATGCTTGAATCTGTCTTTTTCAAATGCTCTGTTGGTGCAAGACAGCTTGAGTTCATGATGAAAAGAAAAGGATTTAGGCCACCATTAAAAGACTGATGATTAATATTTCTAGAAGTTAGTGCTTGTCAACTATAATACCTTCTTTAAAGGTTCCCCTAGTGGATTCTTCTTTAGCGAGCTGTAGAGATTGTCCATTATACTGTTGATTGGAAATGTATAAGCCAAACAAATGGCTGACACCAACAAAAAAAAAACAAACAAACAAACAAAAAAAAAAAATCAGTGGTTTGGAAAAGACCATAGCCCTAGGACAGAAGGTCAGCAATGTATATTTGAGCCAGAGTTGAGTGTCATTAAGCAAAAATAAAACTGATGTCAACGCGTGACAGAAGACTTCCCAATCAAAGAAAACTCAAGGCATTAGAGTGCTTTTCTTGGCATGCAAGCACTGTCACCTTTTAAAGAACAGGGTTACAGAGAAAAGCAATGTGTTTAGATTTTATCTCAGAGAGGCTGTGAATTTGTCTCACATTCCACTGTTGTGTGACATAATACATGCATAATACATGCAGAGTCAGATATCTCTTGTAACTTTGGTATATCCTAACACACAGAGAATGGCCCAGTTTCCACACTAGGCCCCTTACAAACGTTTCTGCCCTTACACAAAAAGATGCCTTTTATATGGGAGGTAGCTATTATCTGGTGAATTTTAGTGCTGCTGAGCTGCTCTCTAGAGGAACCAAACCCAGCTGGCAGGTATTGACCTGACCTCAGGAGCATGAAATTACCACCTTTTTCACCATTGTCTTCAGATAATCCTAATAGTAAAAATTTGTCTATATCTTTTCTGCAGCAAAGGGTCGAAACAAGTCAAATACAACAATTCCTTCAGGAGTGTCAGGACTAGATTATTGCCCAGCAGTACCCCATAAATAACATTCCCAAATGAGCAGGAGTGCAGCTTCCAGTTTCACTCTTCTCTCTAGTTAAGGAAAACACAAACTGCTTGCACCAGGAGTCAGTCCACATGCAAAGCCTGTCCCAGGAATATGCCTGGCCTCGGCACAAGCTGCGCAGAAGGTTGACACCATCTCACTAACCTCCTCCCTCTCATTTTCCCTTTCTCTTTGCCTGTAGTTATTTTTAGATTTCAGGGGTTAAAGCTTGTCCCTTTTGGACGCTTACATCCACAGGGCAGGCACACACGCATGCTGTAGATACTACAACCAGACACTGGACTTAGCCAACAGCTTATCTTGCCACACAGCAAGGAATAAATTCCAATTTCTTACAACAAACTATTTTTTGAGAGGATGAAAAACCACCTGGAATTTTCTGGCTTGCAAATTTGACTAGAAGACTTCCAACGGACAAAAAAAAGACAGTTTACATAGCAACTTCCTCTTTTCTGAAATTTCCTTCCAGTCTGCAAGATCTTGCTTTCTTTCAGCGTTTGCTTTGCGCCTGATTCCCATGCCGTCCGCCATAAATGCAGCGGTGGCTCAGCAAACAGCTGCTGGGTCCGTTCCCAGCACTACTATTAGCACTACAACTGAAGGGGCAGGTGGGGGCACAGGGGGGATTTATTCTGCCATTATAAGTCGCAACCAGCCCATTATCAATGTAAAGGAGAAGACCTATGAAGAGCTTCACAAGAAGTGCCTAGAGAAAAATATTCTCTTTGAGGATCGTGATTTCCCACCAAACGAGTCCTCCCTCTTCTATAGCCAGAAAAGCCCTGTCAAGTTCGAATGGAAAAGACCACGTGTAAGTAACATGATTGCTGAGTGCCTTTTTCTGTAAATTGAAGTAACCACTTCCAAGAAATGGAGTGAAGTATGTAGAAAGAGACATAGGGAATTTGATTTTCTTCTTGCATGGTTTGTATGGGATTTTCTTGTCTGAATCTACCAAAGGGAAACTCCTCGTTCTGCAAGAAGTTACTGGTTTGCTGAGGCTTAATTTCTTTAACACTACCTTCTTTCACTTACCACTTTATTTTAGCATTCTGCTCTTTTCCTAATGTGTGAAAATAAAAGGGCAGATTATAATCTGAAACATGCTTTTATTCAATTGTTCCAAGCATTGCTTATCCAACTTGCAAAGGTTGGTTAACATATTACCTGCTTACCATGAATTTGGGTGTTCTAATCACTGTGCAGACCCACTCTTGGCTACTAATTCCACTCATTTTTCCTGTCTTGTGGGTATTCCCCAGGTAGCCTTCCTCTTCTTTCCCTGTCATATCTATTGGGCAGCTGCTTTCCTCCAGCAAGGCAGCCCTTGGGACACTGCCTTGCCCCCCTGCCATCCCCTGTATGATTGTGAGGGCGTGGTTCCAAGGAGCTTCCACAGCTCCTTCTCCCTGGCATTTTTTGGCCACATCCTCTAGACTTGCCATACTTCCCCTACACCCAAATCTGTGCTTCAATGGGAAAGTCAGTGGTAATAGATAATAACTGACCCCAGGAGCATAACTGAATAGCAAAAGACCAGGAGCTCTTGTGGGTGGCTGTTACAGACATAGAAGAAGGTCACATGTTGCGGTCACATGTTGCAATCACAACCACAAGGTGACCAGTGTGCAGGGATCAAAACAAGTCCCCCCATCTGTTGTGCCCTGTGCGTATGTGCCCTGTCATTCCTTCCTCATCACCACGGCTGCATCAGTCCCTGGAAATGTGTGTGAATGAGTTAAATGCAGGCACATGTAAATCCCCATAAAGGGATGGGAGTTCCTCTGTTTCTGGAAAGGGAAGTGACACAGCACTACAGTGCATGAGTGCCAGCACCCTGGAGCAGACAGACTGCTAGTGTGCATATCAGAAAACACCAAAACAAAAACAACAAAAAATGCACAATATAACCCCAGATTTGTCTAATATAACTGTGCATGCACAGATCAAGTCTTTGTTATTGGGAAGGTTCAGACATTGGGGTGTTTATCTCATAAACATTTCTTTAAGTTACTCATCAGCAAGTAAGCTCAAAGATCTGTACTTACCATTCATGTAGAAGCAACAAGCTGTGGACCGTTAAAGACTTAAAATAAGCATCAAAGCTATGTGTGTTCTTTTGACACAAGTGTTCAGGTACCTGATGTATCTGTGGTGCCAGCTGCAGGCAGAGCAGGGACAGGAAATCTGGAGAGCTCTAGTCTGCACCTGCAGAGTACTGGCATGCTGTGAGATTATGGATCCAGTCAGTCCTGACCCTGACAGAGACAGCTGTCCCTGCTGGGGACACGCCAGGCCTGTTTTGTAGAGATGCCTGTGCCTTCTGTAGCAAATGTGTTTGTTTTAAAACAAACCCCGTAATTCATGTCACTGCTGTACCCCAGCAGGTGCCCAAAGAGGAGAGACTCACTCACCTAGAATGCTTTCTCCTTAATAATATGTCCCCTACCGTGTTATTCATACCACAACCACAAAGTTCCTGGGCACTGATGCAAAAGGCTTCTACTTACTGATGCTGTTCTCTGGTTGACCCTGGGATTTGAAACTGTACGTTATATAGCACTGGTAGGAGGACTTGTCTGATAATATTAAATATACACAAATAGCCATGATGGACATGTTAACAGAACTTCATAAAGACAAATGAATAATAAGTAGTAACAGTGGGCTAAAGAGATGAAAGCAATCAGTGAAGCATCACATGTAAAGACATAGTTGCACAGGCCATGTTTTGTAATAGTTTGTAAAGATATGGACAACTTCTGTTCTTATTAAATTGTAATGGCTTTTTTTTTTTTTTTGCAAAGAAAGAAGCTATCTTATAAACTATAGTCTTATAATGTGGTAATTTTAATAGCTTTGAAATTCAGATCAACAGTTGAATAAAAATGAGCTGCAAAGCCCACTGAGCTCAGTGTAAGCAACTCCACTCCCATATGTGGGCTGTGGGGACCTGAGCCCTCTCTGCTTTCCCTGCCAATGGCTGTGCTGTGGCTCAACCTTTTCCTCGGGGGCCCTGCAATTCATTTCTGGAGTGGTGAGAAGTGTCCAGCATCTCAGTCCCAGAGCTGCCCCAAAGCTACTTCTTGCTCTCTTGCATCTGGCCCTACAGACTGTTCTCTTTGCAGTCACTGCTACCCAGTCTTCTCCTGCCACTTCTCAAAATAATTGGCCTCTGCTGCTGTGAGGGCGGCAAGTGCATGAGGACTGGTTGCTTACCAACAAAAGGACAGCTCCATGGAGGGCAGCTGTGAGCCTTGGCATGGGGGTGGCAAGAAGACCTCTGTAATTCTACCTGGCTAATGACTGCCATGCCACGACATGAACGCACTGAGAACACCTCCTAATACTGAATTCGGGCTAAAGCCAAGTGACAGCCCTGAAAGTTTTCCTGAGTAAACACTGGAGGATCCATCTCTGCAGTGTTTCTGCTCAGAGTATGAGCATGGTTTAGGTACATAGAGGCAACATAGAACTGCTCTCACCTGCACCAGGTTATATCCAGCTCAGTGATGGATTGTGCTCAGTTTTCTTAAGGGCTCAGCCTCCCACAGCTATGCTGCCTGTGGGAATTTCTCACAGCTGAGAGCAGGGAGGAGGTTTCCAATCACTGAGAGCTGAGAAAAAGTGTATTATAACTTAATACATAGTATTGAGAAGTCCTGCTGCAGTCACAGTTTAGGTCTAATGACACTAAGACATTGATAGGAAGGCTCTGCCGTGATACTGTGCTTTCAAATACACCCTAGTCATTCTCCTGTCATTCTCACAGACAGGTCACAGCATTAACCACCAGATCCAATAACTTCCTTATGGTGATCCTCTCCATAGCCAAGAAAATCACCAGGAGGAGCTTTCTTTTCGTAATGAATACAGATAAAATCCAGTCAACAAACTATTGGATTTTGCTTAGAATGAAAATTAGTCAGATCATTTACTGCACCCATATGAAGCTGTTTGAATTTAGTAACCACAAAATGTGGGCCTGTGCAAGTAGAAACACAAAGCAAAGATGGCACTTAGTGCCAGCAAGGTAGGACTTTCTGAGGAGGGTAATCTGACTGGGAAGCTCTAAAATCAGCTTAGTGTCTGCCACCATTGAGCTCTGCCTTGAAGAGTGCATGGTCTAGACCACAAGAGAATAAGTGAGAAGAATGAGGCTACAAATTGTCTTATGCAGGCCAAAGAAAATGCTTCCTCTATTTTATAGGATCAGTTTAGGGAATTTGCTTAGAATGCCTTAGTTTATTAACAACAGTTTTTGAAGTAATTAATGCCCTCTCCTGCAACAGTATAAACTGACTGGCAGATTTCTTTCATGACAGAAGAAAAGCTAATGAAAATACAACAAAGGTCAAATGCCATTTTTAGTTCCTTTGCATTTTCCAGTGCTCCCTTCCAACTGACTCATAAGTACACTCTGCCCAGAAAGCAGCATGCACCAACTAATAGGTTTTCCTCAGATTCTTTGTTTTACTTGCTATAACTTCGACTCTTTGTAATGAAATTACAGTCTGAACTGAATGAACGCAGTGCAACACAAGGGCCCTTTGGATAGCACTAAGGCAGTCTAAGGCACTCAGACCAGAGGAGACTATTTAAATAAATTACTGCATCCATGAAGTGCAGCCTGTTGGGATTCTCTGTGGTAACTTGACCTAAAAGATGAAGAGCAATCCCTTGCTTAGCCAGGAAGACAGGAAGGACAGACCTGCCACCTGCATCTTGGACACCAGGTTGTCTTGCTCTGCTATTTCAGCCCTGGAAGACCTTCAAACCTTTCTCTGCAGCTTCAGCTGTACTCAGCATAACTAGCACACTTGGAAATCAACTAGCGAAATACAATAATAAAATCACACCCTCAGGGTACTAAACACATTGGGCCACCACAAAGAAATGCAAGAAAAGCAATTCTGCCACAGCTAAACCTGTCCATATGACAATTGCATCATTCCCTCCTGTGCATGCCTTTACCAACCATCCTACAAAACAAAGGACCCCAAGATGCAATAAATGGCTCCAAGTAACAATCAGCACTGTACATTTAATCTTTGGAAACAACTAGGAACCATCTCAGTACTTTCAATTAAAACATAGCACACTGGATTTCAGAGCTTGTTAGAATAGGAGCAGGATCAAGCCAAAATACAATAATAGAGTTGAAAAACCAAAAAAACTGACATCTTACGGCTGGTTTGCAGCACCACAGCAATGTGAGGAAGAATATTTTCAACAAAGCATGTGGGTGGAGAAAAGCATGAAGGCATCTCAAACAGCTGCCTGGACAGAACTGGACCCCAGAACAGCTGACCAGGGCCAAAAATAACAGGACAATCCCTACATTCTCTGCCTCGAGGAGAATAAGGTGATGTGGAAGTTAGTCTCTCTATCTGGCTATATGACTAATCCAAATATTTACATCAAAGAAACTCTGCTGATTACTGTGAAGAAAAAAAATAGTGGGCTTAAGCCAAGTTAAACCACTAGACCTGAAACACGAGTCTGGGAAAAGCCAGGGCTACCCTAATGACATGAGTAAAAACTGTAGCTTGTAGAGTTAGCGTCAGCTGCCTGTGCTGCCACACAAGCAATTGTCAGTTGTTTCTTCTTTCTCCTTCCCGCTCTAGTCCCAGTGTCTTTCAGCAGATTGGGTTCTTGGACTATACCTTTTTTTCTTCCCCATTTGCAGTGTTGATGGCAGTGGTCTTCAGGCTGCAGTATCTTTCTTTCCTTATAAAAGCTGTGTCTTACTCTTCCCCATATCAAGCCTTTGAGTATGAGAGATGGGATAAAGCAGGGACTTTTTTTTTTTTCTCTGTAGAACAGGTTATACCCACTTCTTTCCTTGGTCTTCCTATACTCCACATTTCTTTATCCCGTATAGAAAAGCTTTACAATAGTCCCACCTCATTTGCTGGTAGTTTCTACATAATCCTTCTCTCCCTACAGAAATTTCATAATTATTTATGCCTGTACAACATCTTGTACCCATTCTGTACTAGTGTAAATACTGACAAACCCAATACATTTTGCTATATGCAGGACAAAAGAAGACTTACCTGTCCTCAGAGACAGATGATATCTGTAGACATTTTTTAATGCAGCACTTTCAATTAAATACTGCAACATAAGGAAAAGAACAAAATCTCTTAACCAGAAAGTAATTACTTCTGGTAGTTAAACATCTGATCCTGGGAAAATTTTAAGGAGGAATATTACCAGGGTTCATTCCCAATGAAATGCATTCTTCAACCCCTCTAATGTCCCAAAATATTAGTTACTGCAAATTGGACACCGTAAACCTGCAGTCATTTAAAAATAATTTAATCTGATCCCCTGATGTTTTCTTTTCAGTTACCTGCTCTTCTGTCTCCTTCAGTGTTTTGGTTTTTTCATTATTGTGTAGAAAAAAATATTTTTCCTATTTTCTCATTTTAAAGTGTTTGTACCATGTACAGATGGAGTTTCCCAGGCTAGCTATGAGACCCTCTAGGTACATGAAGAAAACTGACTGAAGTCTGGAACATCCAGATTCCAAAACATTTTCATAGTGGAACTCTGCAGATGAAAACTCTGCAAGAGGTTTTGATATCCACGTTATCCTATAGGAAAATGTTGTTCTAAAACTGTCTGTACTTCTGTGCTAAACAGGCATCATAATGCATGATTTTCCTGCTCATCTGTCTGTTTCTATTTTGCAGGAAATCTGTGAGAATCCAAGGTTTATTATTGGTGGAGCCAACAGAACAGATATCTGCCAAGGAGAATTAGGTATGCAATTCTTACTTTAACTCTGTACTTTTTAAAGTCTGCAACATAGTTTAGCTCTCACTTAATTTTCTTTTTCTTTCACAACGATATTTGAAATCTTCTTTCTCAGTGTACCACTACACATCTACTGATTCCTTCTCTATAGCAAATCATTGTTACCTGCTTAGTAACAATCTAGGCAGGGTGTTGTCTGAACTAATGTCATGAGTGTGTTTCAAAAAACTATTTGGCCCTTATTTTGGACTTTGAAGCGGGACAAAAGTAGTTAAGAATAAGAGATAAAGAGAAGTTATTTGATGAGAGAAAAATCTAATCAGTTACTGTTGTATCTTTTCAGATATTTAGTCCTGTTATTTCCACATAGGAGTTCTAAAAGGCCTTCAGCTAAATGTGCATTGTGCTCAAGAACAACTACAATATTGATGACTTCAAAACTAGATGGTCAAAGAAACTTTGTTACATAGAGGCACTACTTAGGTACAAGTGGTGCCTGTTTAGGGGTTGTCCACACTGTACTCACCTGCACTGCTTTGTTAAGTCATTGCCCACTCAGCTTTCCTATGTCTTTCATAGTTTTATAACTCCTTCTCTGTTCTTTTTCCTAAGCTAACACACCCTAATATGTGTTATCTTTTCACTTTAAGTGTTCTATGCTTCTGACTGTCCTCACCACCTTCCTAGTATTTTTTCTTCAAATTTGATTAAAACTACCTTTTTTTTTGAGGTGACCAGAACTTCACAGATGCCAAGGTGTGGATGCAAATGAACTTATGTGCATAATATGCTCTCTCTTATCTTTCATTCCTTACTCATGGAATTGTTTACTTTTTTGACATCTGCCAAACACTGGAGAGTTTAGAAAACTCCTGGCCAAAGTGGCCCCCCACTCTTTGTGAGGGGAAATAGGTAACTTAGAATAGTTACCATATAGTACTGGTATATGTATAGAGTTGGCTTTCCAAAATATATACATATATATGTATTTCTGTGTGTCTTATCCCTCTACCAGATTCATAAATTTCTTTTACAACTCACTGCAATCAGGTTTAGTTTTCACTATCTCATATAATTCTCTCACTCCACTATTTCACAGTGCTCAGGCAAGCTTACCCTAGAGCTCCTCTTACAGCAGCAGCTAGGTTTTAGCTAAAGGTTGAGGCACCCTTTGCTTCAAACAGTCCTATGGGAGAAAACCACTTTCCCGGAGTTCCTACAGAGGCAGGAAACCATACAAGAGTCTGAAGGAAAAACTGAAGAGCATTATAGGGAGCAGTGTTTTCAACAGTGCAAACACAGATTTAAAGAGAGAAAAAGAGCAGGAAAGAGGCCCCACAGAATGATGATTCGGACAATGGATTATCTTGAGAGCAGAAAATAAGAATCTGAACCTCAGCTGTAGGGAGCTCCACTGCCAGAGAGTTATCTCTCAGCTACTTTAAGCTTGAAAGGAGAATTATTGCAGGAAGTCAGACAGGCATTCACATAGGACAGGGAAATCTTAACACAGGCAACAGTGTACATCAGATTTTAGGCTTTTTCTAAATTACAGGGACCATCATCCATGTAACGTGTGTGTATCTAGCCATGAACAATGCCCCTGAGCATTTCTAGAGCACAGATAGCACTAAAGTACTGGAGAACACATAGAGAATTATGCTCTACTGAGAATTAACATCTCACTTTCCAGTATCTAAGGTCTTCCCTTTGATTCTAGTTGCTCTGTCCCTTCATTTTATCTGCTGCTTCTGCTTGTTTACAGGTAACTGCTGGTTTCTGGCTGCCATCGCTTGCCTGACACTGAATAAAAAACTACTCTGTAGAGTCATACCTCATGACCAGTCCTTTATACAAAACTATGCTGGCATCTTTCACTTCCAGGTGAGTCCCTCTGTCTAGTGGTAAGCAGATGTATTTACCCAAGACAGAGATCAGCTTTTGGCATGCTCTTCCCTCTGGCTTCTCCGCCCTTTGGAAGTGTGCGTGACAGCAGGGAGGGAAAGGGGTTGAATTGCCTCATGCCAGACTCTTCTGTTAAGGCAGTCACAGAAGGGCCAGCCCATACAAGCAGTTAGGGAACATTAACCCACCAAGGAAGCATTTGCAGATTGCTGTGTCCTGTGCATAAGGAATAGCAACAGGTGCCCAGTCCTGCCTTGCTCAGATGTGACACTACAGTTGGCACAGACATATGGGTAGTTGGCAAGCGCGTCTATTTTTAGGCCCATAAACAGCTGGTCTGTCAAAAAGTCTGTCAGAAGAAGTTATTGAAGAACTTCTTGATGAGAAAAGATTGACTGCTTTTCACATTTCCCTTTATCCTCTTAAGGGACCTTTCACTGTCCTGCGTACATTGCCATGGGCAATTCAGTACAGCTGCCTCCCTCCCAACAGTTTTAGCCACATTTCTCCTCTCTCAGCCTGACTTTTCATGCAGGCTCCCTCCCCCTGCCTGCACCAAGTCAATCCAGGGTGTTTTTCTGTTTGCCTTTATTCAGTTCTGGCGTTATGGAGACTGGGTGGATGTGGTCATCGATGATTGCTTACCCACGTACAACAACCAGCTGGTCTTCACCAAGTCCTCCCAGCGCAACGAATTCTGGAGTGCCCTCCTGGAAAAGGCCTATGCAAAGTAAAGCAAACTGCTGGACTGTGACAGGTTCCCCCAGAAGGCTCTGGCTGCAGAGGGGGTTAAACCACTGCACATAGAAAGGCTCTGAATGCCTTTTCCTTCTCATGCTTCAGAATTGGGGATGGGCTAAAGCGTATTTTCTAGGAAGTTTTGCTATTCGTTCAAAAATCTACATTTGATTTTCATCATATCTTTTTTTTTCCTATATGTGCAGTTGGCATATTTTAAAACTTTAAATTTGTGAGTTACCGAACAGATATTTGTGGGGTTTTATAGTGTGTGTGTTTACATAGCTGTAGTTATACACACACAAGATAGATGTAAATATATAGGTAAGTATCTTTATCTGTGTAAAAGAGAATCTTTTTCTTTTCTCTTTCTAAGACTCCATGGATCATATGAAGCTTTGAAGGGAGGCAACACCACTGAAGCCATGGAGGACTTCACTGGAGGAGTCACAGAGTTCTACGAGATAAAGGACGCCCCTAAAGATATTTATAAAATCATGAAACATGCCATTGACAGAGGATCCCTCATGGCCAGCTCCATTGATGTGAGTCCATATGAGTTTTGCAGATAAGCCATAAGAAATGGCAGAGGAGAGGGACCTCTCCACTCGTAACCAAATATAGGCCACATTTGGGACTGCTTGGCTTAGGCCATGTAGAAAATATCCGTTTTTAGGAGATGGAGTAATCCCCAGTAGAAACTATTAGCAAATAGTGAGTGTCAAAAGGGAAATAATCTGAAGCAGAACATGGAGGTGAAGGGGTGTAGTCAGTAAAACCAGCACCCCTTATCCCCTCAGTACCGTCACCCAGTGAAATGAGATTAGTATGGCAGTGCTGCAACTCTGCTAAGACACAAATCTTCATGTCAGAGATGCTAAGTGTGCAAATACTCAAGAAATTAACCTCTTATTGCCAATGTGGCCTCAGACTGTCTTCATTTATTGTGGTAAATTTAAAAGTTAAAAAATTAATACTTTATGGAGTTTGATGTTGCCCTAAAGGTGAGGGAACAAACAGTGCTATTGACCACTGTAATAAGTATGGACACAATGAGGGAGAAGAGAAGTCATCTAGGCTGTCTTTTACCACTCATCTTTCTTGCATCGTTTCTCTTCTCTCTCCCTTCCTCATCTTACTGCATGATATTTTTCTCCCATTCTCTGTGCCAGGATAACCTAGGCTTTTCCTACGGATCAGCTCCTCGAAGCGACATTGGGGAACTCATTGCTCGCATGGTGAAGAATCTAGAAAATGCACAGATGACTCACCCCACTGTAGACTATCAGGGGACGGATGAGAGGCCAGCCTGGGTGCGTATGTCTCCTAAGCAGTTGACTTCACTGTGCTTTTATTTACAAACTGTTGGAGAAACATATTACCTATGCTTTTAAATCCTTGTTTGGGTTCACAGAATTGTCCCAACACTAGAGAAATGTTCTTATGGATACTGTTTGACACGTGTTAAAAGACTTCAGTGCTTTCACACACTGACTGATAGGAGAGGGCTTCACTGATGCTGAGGCAAAGGGCCTTTGGTTCATGGCACAGGCTTTTAAAATCCAGAAAAAGAAATATTAGTGGATTTTATCAAGTCCCTCACTTGCAAAGAGAGGAGAGGACAAAAAAAATTAAAGTGCTAGAATAGAATAAGATCCCTGAGTGTGTGTGGAACATGAAAGAAAATAAAAGATCACCAAGTGTGCACAGAATGTGAAAAAAAGAAAAAGCAAGCTCTGCTTGGCTCTCACTCCAGGCACAAAAGCCCTTGGTGAACTTATTTTGAGTGCTCTGCTCACAAATGGAGGAGAGATGCTCCTTTTAGATTACTGCCATTAAAGTCCTCATTTAAAATGACCAACAAGGAAGAGGAAATGCGTGTTGAGTTTTATATGTGTAATGAAATACAAAATAACTCTGGCACATCTAAGTATCTTGCAAAATAATGAGAGGGATGTTAAAATCCTTTAAAAATATCCCTTATCAAACAATTTAAAAGTTTTCAAATCTGTAGAAGGATACATTCCCTCTCTGTGTCAGGCACTTTAAGGAGCTGCATTTCCATGACAATGAAACGACATCTCTTGCTTTAGAGAGGGAGGGGAAAAGAAAAACAAAAAACAACAACAAAAAAACAAACAAAAATCCCCCACAATTATGTCACCTAAAACTTTTGGTTGTGCAAACTTTGTTCTGCATTTATAGCTGAAATAGCTGATTTTTCCTCTTTTGACATCCCTATTTAGTTCTTCCTAAAAAACTGAAATGATGTAATTCTTCAGGAAAGCCCAGTATGACTGTCTTGTTTTGCAAGCATGGCTGCCCAAACCACCCATGCCTGGGGCGAGAATTTCCTCCCTAGTGACTGCCTGCTGACAGAAAATTGCAAAACCCTTTCTGTATCTGCTGCCCCAGCAGCCCATTGTGCTGCTGGTTATTACATATTCCTGAACCACCACCAGAAAAAAAATCAGGACTCTAGATGGAAAGAGGCGAATGAAGCCTGCACTTTGAGAAGCAGTCTAGGACACCAGAAATTAATGTTCTTAAACAGAAAGAGGAGAAAGGGTTCTGACAAGTAATGTTGGCAACAATGTGAGTAGGAATGAAGAAAAAAGGAAATAAATGTGAGGCTATAGGCATAAGAAGTAGGAAAACACGACCAAGGGGTTAAAACCACAGGAGCATAAGTGAAATAATGGAAAATAATTGCAACAGCCAGGAAATATTTGGATGAGATACTCCCTGTGCAAGCTGAGAACATATCTGTGTGACCTTACTAATTCTCCCTCCATTTCCAACTCTGCCTTTCTCATGCCCTCAGATGTGTCAAGAAGAGAAGGCAGAGTTACTGGGCCTTGCAGTCCAGTCTCAGCAACAGACATAACAGAGGAGGGGACATTTTGCACATGGGCTGTGTATGCATAGCAGGGCCTGACCCTCCAGCCGAGACCCGTGATCTCTCCTACAAGTACAGCAACCTGTGTGCATCTGCCATCTTGCTCTCAATTCTTTATCTCCCTGAAAAAATAACATTCTGAAATTTGCATGTAAATATCCATCAGACACAGTAAAAGTTGATAACTAAGACAACAAATGTGTTTATACCTGAGCAACAAATTGCTATGCCCTTCCTGAATGTTAGACAGAAAAAAAAATCAGTCATGAGGATTTTAAAAATTATGGAATAAAATGTCCACTTCCACAGGAAAGTAAAAAAATACTGCCAGGTAGTAGGAACAGTCTCTTAAATAGAGTGTTTAAAAGTCATTATGAGAAGATGGCTGCCATGTGTAAAGATGAAATTATTCTAAATGTTGATTTGCTCTGATGTTTCCAGTTCATTACTGAGCTATACAAGAACATACTATCCTAAAAAAGGCTGAATGGTCAAACTAATAGAAAAAAATCTAATTACTTCAATTAAGCATGCTATATACTACCAAGTTCTGAATGCAAAAAGCAGTAGCCTACAGAAAAGGGAAATAAACCACAAAATGTCCTTTCCAAATTATATTAATTTTTCCTTTTCTAGTTCATGCTTCATTCCTTTCTTACCAACAACATGAATTCTATGGGCACTAAGCTTGACCACCTTGACAAACACAAAGAGGAGAACAAGGCAAAAAGTCCTGTCATCCGAACAGTGTCATCCTCTCTCCCAAAGCCCTGGGTGGCAATACGTGCCTCACAGCAGCCAGCTGAGCTTTGCATGACTCCCACAGGTTTTTATCTTGTGTCCAACAGACCATAGTGCCAATGCAGTATGAAACCCGGATGTCTTGCGGGCTCGTCAAAGGTCATGCCTACTCTGTGACGGCCGTGGAAGAGGTACGTACCGTCCCTGTGCTCCAGCTATGCTGAGCTGTAATCTACACTGGCCTGGCCCCGTGCATGTCAGCAAAGCTGCGAGAGGGGTGAAAAGCAAAACGAGTTATGAGCTAAGGAAACAGAATTTATATTCAAATAAGTGAACGCCTTGTGGAGAAGCAAACCTGTCCAAGTTTTTGCTTTCTGGGGAAGTGGATATTCCACTGCTTGGGCAAAGGTGGCCACAGCCAGCCACCTTCTGGTCTTAGAGCCTTCCTGCATTCACACCAAGCAGGTCAGGCTGGGCTATGGCCCAGGAAAGCATCATCACTGGAAAAGCTGGTATCAGCAATATGACAGGCAAAATATTTCCTTTTGAACATACTCTCAGTCTATACTTGCTGCATTCTTTTTCAATTAGACAGTATTTAAAGGGGAAAAAATACGTCTCGTAAGGCTGAGAAACCCCTGGGGGCAAGTGGAATGGAATGGACCTTGGAGTGACAAGTGAGTAAAATGGACCTTCATGTTGTTTGAAAAAAGAATTTGCAGCTTTACTTGCCCTTATGCAGTTTGTGCATGACTAACGTTCAATGATGAGGTATCTGATTTTTTTTTTGTTGTCCTTTTGACACACATGCAGTTTGAAGCTGATTGTAGTGGAGCACTTAGCTCAAGCTGGGAAAAAAAAAAAGGAGTACCTTAAAAATATGTTAAGAGGGGTTTTAATAGATGGAAATGAAGAGAGAGCCCAGTATAATGACACATTAAATCTGATCTTACTGTCTATCAAGTTCAGTAATGTCCATTTTCACAGCAAGATTTGACAGTAGAAAAATCTTTTCAGCTATGAAAGAACTCAATGAAGCAAGATGTCAGTGTGTTTTACTAAAAGGAATTTCAATAGCTACTTCAGCAATGATAATCTGCAAACACCTTTTTCTACAAGGAAGTCTGAAGAGAAGGCAAGGAGAAATAGGACAATTACTTTTTTTTATTTGGGCATTTGGAAATGAGGGTAGCATTGAGAACAAATGGTTGCAAAGCTCACAAAAAAAATTATATGGATGTAGCAAGGTGACTCGGCTTTTCACTCTATGATGTTTACAGTAAAGTGTAGAAATTTTAGTGAAAGCTGTACTGCAAATCAAAACCTAACTTGTTTACTCCTTACTTGTTTACTTGAAGGTCAGAGGAGTGGGACTCTGTTAACGAAGCAGAGAAGATTCGCCTGCAACACAAGGTCGCGGAGGATGGGGAGTTCTGGTGAGAATATCAATCAAAAACCTGTGCTTCTGTAGGAGATAGGCAGACATAGCAAGAATGAGTCACGTTGCATTGCTGCAAATCTGCTAAAACCACTGCAGTGATTCCTGTTCCACTTCATATTCCAAATAAGCCCTGCTCTGTGATCCTCTCATTCTCCCACCAGGGATTATCCAGTGCTGCCAGCACAGTCTAATTATGCTACACTTTCACAAACTCTCCATCACCTTTCCTACATACCATCCTCTCAGCTCAGTTTCTCTGAGTTTGGAGCTGTACCTGTTTTAATTGACCAACCAGCAGAACAAATGCATTTGGAAAACACAGCACTCCCACTGTAAACTTGTCTGAATACTGACAGTACTGCTGGTCACCCTCCCCCACCTCACCAGGGTCTTTGGAACAACTGCCCACCATGTAAATCCATTTAGGTTCAATTTCCCCTGAATTCCTACAGGATGTCATTTCAAGATTTCATGAGGCACTTCACAAAGCTTGAGATCTGTAACCTCACACCTGATGCTCTGGAAGTGGATAAATTCCAAACCTGGACTGTGTCAGTCAATGAAGGGCGCTGGGTGAGAGGCTGCTCTGCTGGAGGTTGCCGCAATTATCCAGGTGAGAAAAGGGTTTTAAGACATACAGCCTCTTTGATGGGGACTATGTTAGATCCTAAAGGCTAAGTCATACCACAGCCTGATCAGGGCTCAGCCATAGGAAAAGCCTTGATTCCTCAGTGGACAAGGCATGCAATTGACTTCTAACACTATGTTGTGACAGAACAGCATAAGCCCAGAAGATGGCGCTGGAAAAGGTAAATCATTGTTCAAATACTTCACAAGGCCTCAAGTAAAAGAGATAAATTTCACTCTAACAGATTTCACTTGAGAAATCCACTTTATTGGATTAGTAATAGTTTATGGGGCTCTGCAAGATTTTCAGATGACAGTTCTTCATATTTCCTCCTTTGCTATGCAGTTTTGTTAGAATTAAATAAAAGCCATAACACATAAAAAACCCATCTATGTCTCAGCCCAGTTTTAACCTTTCCCTCAGGAGCCACAGGCAGAAAACTTTAAAGTTCTCTTTGATCATGAGTATCCTTAGAAAACTGAAGCTTTACATGTCTTCTTTGGCTTGTTGGTGGGATTTCACAGATACATTTTGGACCAATCCCCAGTATCGCTTGAAGCTCCTGGAGGAAGATGATGATCCTGAGGATGAAGAGGTTATCTGCAGCTTCCTTGTCGCACTGATGCAGAAAAACAGGAGGAAAGAGCGCAAGCTGGGAGCCAACCTGTACACCATTGGCTTTGCCATCTATGAGGTACCAAATCTAGATTTTGTTCTTTGCACTGTGGTCACAAATCCTGACAGTGTACAATTACCAAGAGAGCCACTGAATCATTCCGGCTGATTACAAAAAGTACAATTTTTGCCTTCCAAGGAAGTCAGGGAAAACCTGGAAGTAAGGAATGAAATTCAAGTCTTTTAACTGTTTGTACCAGAGTAACCTCAGGGGTTAGCCCATCTATTAAGAAACATACTCTTTAGGCTCTTATAGTGACCTAATGCCTGACTTTAGCATATTCTTTCCCATATATTCAATCTCCCTTTCATCCTTTCTGAAACTAAACATTTCATTGGCAGAAGAGTGTAAAAAAGGAAACAGATACCCAAGATACATAAGTAGAAATTAACCTCTGTTCCTCCTATCGACCTGACGAATAAGTCAGTTTAGTCAGTTCCCTGCACAAACATACTTAGTTCGGATCTTTGCTGATCTCATGTAGACACCTAGAAACTAGAATGGAAGAGGGAAATTGGTTATCTAACTGGGGGCATTTTAATTTAATTACTGTGTATGTCCCCAGAAATCTATGTGAACACCTTTCTGTATGATCTATAAGCAAGAGAACTCCCCCAGCAGCTCTGACTGTTTCTTTTCTTTGTTTCTCCCTAAGGTGCCCAAAGAGGTATGCGCAGAACGGAGGCAGATTGGCATCTTGGTGTATATTCACAGCTAGTGTTACTGTAGTGCCTATCTGTAAGTCAGCAGGAGACTGTCCAGTCAAGTTTGCTTTCAGGGATGTAACAGCAGTGGAACTGCTAACCTTTCTGCTTTGAGTGCTTATTAGTAACATTTTGTGAGTAATTTTTAGTTCCTTCTCACTCACAGCCCATTTTCACTTGCACCTTCTCCTCAGTTTTTCTTTTCTATTCTGTAGAGATCTGGCCATTGCTTGCACAATCAGTCACTGAGCCTATGTTGCAGGAAGCAGTGCCAGCGAGCATTTTGCCTCTGCAGTCTGTGCAGAACCACACTAAGCCACTTCCATTTCTTTCTAAAATAAAGCCAATGTCCTATATTCTGCAGTCACAGTGTTTTCTCTATAGTCTTAGAATTTGTTTAGAAAATTAATGGTATTTTCAACCATTGAAGAAAGCTTATTAAAAATACACAGATTTCATTTTTTCAGAGCCTGACAGTAGCTGAATAATTGGCATCACAAGTTTTGCTAACAAGCTCAACAGAAGGCTGTCTTACCTGGAAAACATGAAAATGACAGTCTGAATGTTGTCTTTGCTGACTGTCTTACAGATGGTTATTTCTGCAGAAAATAACCTGCAAGTGTTCTTAGCCACAGTTCTTGAACTTAATCTTCATATTTGAACCCATGCCATGTTTGATTGTCATGTTTGTTTAGCAGATACAGAATTCATGTTTTGTCCAGCCAAGGAGACAGTTACAGTGAAAGCACCTTCACTTTACCACTCTGCATGTAGGAGTTTGCATACACCATTCCTTGCCATACCACCCTCCAAGGAAAGTAGCTGAGCTTTGGTTACACACAACTCAGCACCCAACAAAACAGTCAGATAAAAGTGCCTACACAGCAGAAGTCAGCCACACGCTCTGCAGGTGGGCCCTGGGGCAGCCCTCAGAAGCCAAATTGACTCACTCAGTAGCAACTTAAAGGTGACAGACTGTATATGCCACCAGCTATCACCACTCATCCGGTCCCTGCTTGCTAAGCTGCTGCTTCCTTTGTCTTCTGTCCCAGCCATGTACTGCCCACATGGCAAGCCACTCAGGGAATGGGCAAGACTTCCCTGAAGCCATATTGGCTCATTTGTTCCTCAGATGCATGGTACTAAGCACCACTTGCAGAAGGATTTTTTCCTCTACAATGCCTCCAAAGCAAGAAGTAAGACCTATATAAACATGAGAGAAATCTCTGAGCGCTTCCGGTTACCTCCCAGCGAATATGTCATCATCCCATCGACATACGAACCCCACCAGGAGGGAGAATTCATCCTGAGGGTCTTCTCAGAGAAAAGAAGTCTTTCAGAGTAAGTTGCAGATCCATTTATCTGACCATATAGGTGGAGGTCAGCTCGCTAGTCTGCTAAAGTCATGTTACGAGTTTGCTACACCCTGCTTTTTATACTCTTAACCTCATTAGAAACTCCAAGCTGCAAACTTATTTCCTCATGCTTCCCCTATAGTCTAACAAGAACCTGCTTTGAATTGTCTTTGGAGAAGCTTACTACTTGCAGGATATCCTTGTAAGCAAACCATTAGCCTTTTACTAAGGCCAAAGAACTTCTGTTTTACTTCCCGTTCACTGTAATCAAGGCTTTTTACAGGAGTAAATCAGGCAGCAGTCCTCCTGGAAATGGTATTTGGGATGTCCAGCTTAAACTGGAAAAAAGCAACACCTAGAGCCTACAAGCTGTAATGCTGGAAGCCAGTCCACACCACTGGCTGTTTGGAAAGTTCAAATGGCTGCTTACAAACCACCTACAAAAATAAGCAACATTGGGAAGTCACTTTCCTGATTTATTTACTTTCTGCTTTCTACTAGGGAGGTTGAAAATATGATTGAAGCAGAGCGTCCATTGGTAAGTACTGTCCTGGTCCTTTTTTCTATGAATAGGGGTAGGGGTAGGAGAAGCATGACATCTAGGGAAATCTACTGCAGAAAACCATTTACAGCCACATGACAGGTCCTTTATCACAACTTTCCATGTTTTTTCTCATCAAGATACTTTTATAGACACTACTTTTGGATTTGGTCAGGCCAAAATGTCATTCCAGGTTTGAAAGCTGCCTCTGGCAGAACGAAATTGGATGCTAAGCATTGCCTTTGCCTCCATCGCAGAGATTATTCATGTACCAGGGTAGGCTTAGCTCTGTGCCCTGAGATATTTTGTTTGTAAAACTGGCATCTCAGCTAATAAAGAAAAAAGTACCTTATTTGGGAGCACATGCCTCTTGAAAAGGGATCCTAATGGTACTCTGTGATTCAAACTAACATCCATGTCAAGCCCTAACTCTTCACCCTGGGTTTTAACATATCTTTGTGGGAATATACTACAGCTAACAGTACAATTTGTCTTGGAAAAAAAAAAAATCAGAGGAAGTGCTGTTGCACAGAATTGACCTCCATCAAACCTAGCTCAGAAATGTTCCCCTTTTGTTTGCTGTCATAGTAAAAAATAACTGTCCAGATCTGGGAGAGTTTAATTGTCACTTCAGATATCATTGGTGTATGGGCACAGAAGTTCAATCTCCACTGCACAGACAGATTGGGAAAAAGAAAAGGAATAGTCAGAGCTAGAGTAGAGATTTTATTCAAGTGGTTTTTACAGTGTCTGGCCTTCAGTATGACATTTCCTAGTGGGTGCATGGAATGACTTGAAAGCTGTATGAAATAGGAAATGGTAAAATTTGTATGAATACAGGAATGGGAAAAATAAATACAAGATAGGGAAAGATACAAAAAATAAAACTTTACCATCAGCTCTGCATAATCTGATCAAACCCTTTTTAATTTTGTGTCTTTTCATACAGAAGAAAAAGGGCAAGGTAGGTACTTGTGCAATGTGCTAAGTGCCAGCAAGGCAAAGAGCATGTGCAGTGCATGCAGCAGGGGCAGAATTTCTTGGTATCACCATTTCTTTGCATCTAGAACCTGATCTAGTTAATGACGGGCACTGGATACAAAACCATTTGCAGCAAAGATTTTGTCTCCCTACACCGGATTCCGATGAAATAGCATTAGCATCATATACCCTTCTCATTCAAAGGGGTGGCAAAAGGGTAACAGAAACCTTTCAGCTTTATCAGCTTGATCCTCTGAGTTGCTTGGACTGCCCTTCCTCCCTGCCCCTGCACAGTGAAAAACACCCTGACACTCCTTGCTAGTGAAAAGCACCCCTTCTCCAGACATGCCCTCACATTTATTTGCTTTCTATTGCCTAATGCAGCTGCTCCACTTCCCTGAAGTTTCTGCTCACCAAAGCCCAGGATTCTATTTTTGATTCTACACAACAAATTTAGGACTTTGAATATGTAATGGCTGATTGTAATTATTACTTCTAGAATAATACATTCAGATGTTGTAGCAGTTTTCCTCATTTTAAGTGCACCAGAACAATTTTGCATGGCTGTTTACAGCTGAATGCTTCAAGAATCATTGCAGGGAAAAAAACATATGCTTCACATAACTAACAAGCTCCCTCACAAATATTCCTTTTCTGTATAAGATTCACATTCTGTTTGTTTTCAGTGCTACTGTCCTTCATAGCAAGGGGCAAGCTCATAATTTTAACTGATGAGAATCTGGGAAGCTTATTTTGCTTAAAAACAGGGGGGGGGGAAAGCCACAAATAAAAAAAAAACACCAACCAACCAACCTCCACAAAACCCAGACATGTTCAAAAGGTTACTGGCTTTCTGAAAAAAAAAGCTAGAAGCCAGAAATTGCACTATTTTGCATAAGGACTTTTGCAGCTTTTTTTAGCATGAGGAGAGCAATAACTTCAGAGATTCCCTCACCTTTTTTTTTTTTTATTTTATTTCTTTTCTTTCATTCTGAGATCTGGCTTCTCTGGTCATGCACTCAAGAGTGGGAGCTGTTCTTGCATGCACTTTACCACAGAATGGTTGTCACCAAATATTTTCTTTTCCACTACTTCTTGTGTAATTTCTGTTTCTCTTTTGCTCTCTTCCTTCTTCTAGCCTATCATCTTTGTTTCCGACAGAGCAAACAGCAATAAGGAGCTGACAGCAGATGATGATGCTGGCAAAGATGGTGAAAAAACCCATGAGAAAAAGGTGTCTGCAGCAAAAGGCAAAGGGGGAAATAGAGCTTGGTCTGGCTAGCATGAAAGAGTGGCTGGAGAGAGCACAAGAATGAGACAAAGAGGTGTCCTAAGATACTAAACAACTTTTCATAAATCTTAGCATAGCTTGCATCTGGTTTATGTGGATTTAATCAGCATGAGCAGAGACACTTTCTTCAGTTATTTAACACCTATGCAGGAGGATTTAGTTGCTTAAAAACATCTGGTTGCTCTCATGGTTGCATCATACAAGGATCCCATCTGTGAGAGATCCCTTCCCCACAAGCAGTGAAGTTCAATTCATTCCTGCTCAGCCCCTGCCATGTGGTACCTGCTTTACACAGAGCACATGCATAAATTGCAGCTGAGGGGCTTCAGAAGCTCCTGGCAATGATCACAGCCTCTCTCCATCACAAACTACACACCCTGTTGGCCAGAGGATACGGACGAGCAAACCCAGAAGCTGCACGCCTCCTCTTCTCCCTCACTGCTAGAGAGAAGGAAAGCAGAGTAGCAAATTCAGAGTTGTGTGAGTGACAAGAAATGTAACAGCCAGATCCCACATCCAGGCTTGTGGCATCTGGAGGCATGGCTGGAGCATCTGCTTACACGGGGGGTGCTGTTCTGCTGCATGACTGCCAGAGCATGCAGGTGGCAAAGGGGGAACCAGTCTAAACTTCCCTCTGCATTTAGACGAACAGAAACAAGAACTAAGCCAAGAAATTGACTTTGTTACATAAAATTTTCTAGTTTCCTTTCTTCAGTATCAGCTTCAGAGTTCTGGCTTGCCCTTGCATGTGTCTGAGAAAGCTTCATGTTCATTGTTTTCTTCTATCTCACTTTCTATGTTCTTCCAGCAAGGGGCCCCCCACACCATAAAGAGCTCTCATCTGGTCATTTACAGCCTACAGGGTGGCTATGAGATGGATAATGTGTCCCTGCCCAAGCCAGAGTGGTCTGAACTAGATAATCTTTAAGGTCCCTTCGAACCAAACCATTCTGTGATTCTATGATATGCCTCTTCTGCACCAAACTTCTTGTTTGCAATGTTTTGAAACAAAAAATTAGAAGATAAGTGCCAGTGAAAGTAATCATTTAGGGTCCTTCAACAGAAAAGAGAACAATGGGATGAACTTAAGTACCTGACAGTTTTAAGTAACAGAATTAACCAAAAAAAGGGAAAAGGAACAGGAGGATGACCCATTCCTTCAAAGGTCTCCAGATTCACTAAGGTGATCCCTCCTGTCAGGGCAAAGCAAGCCATCCAGGTTCTTTCTCTTCCCCACTGGGCTAAGGATGCATCTCTTCTTTGCTTATCTCTTTTCAGCGTCCTTCAGCAAAAGGTCGTGAGGAGAGTGAAGAGCAAAAACAGTTCAGGAATATCTTCCGACAGATTGCAGGGGATGTGAGTATGCAACCAATCCCTGTCTCTGCCATCAAAGCAGCCTAGCCACAACAGCACCTAAATCAACTGCTCCATGGATTTAAAACACTGAATAGTAAAATTTGCTTTGAATTTCTTTCCATCAATTTCTCTTTGAGATTTGAAGACAAGTAAAATCAAACAAAACTCCCCTGACTATACAGCTATCTTCATATGTGTGTATAAACTATTTCCACTGTGTATGAGGGAGGCTCATTTAATTTCAGCCTTTTTCTTCTACCCTACTACAAGATGCTATTTTGCACAGCAAGTATAAACAAGTTAGGAATGCAATGCCCTCTGGTATACGCTTAACAAGGAAAGTTAAAGGTAAAAACAGATGAAAGAACTTCATAAATCAAGAGGCTGCAAATAGGATACAAAGACTTGCAGGTTTTGCTATTTGACTTATACACTGGCTTTTGAAATTAATGGTTATTCTTCTAGTTGTAGTTCAATAGGCAATAACTTCAGACCTACCTTGTAATGCAGCTTCAAGAAAAATTTGGACTAATGTTTATAGGAACTAGAATGCTTCCTAGTTTGAAACATGTGTGTGCCATGCTGCAAAGTGACCAAAGACTTCATACTTTTAGCATATCCATCCATGAAATGATCTGTTAGTAAGGAACATTGTAATCAATTATATTCTCACATTTCTAACAGGACATGGAGATCAATGCTGAAGAACTTAGGAATGTTCTCAATAATGTTGTTAAAAAACGTGAGTGTGAGCATGTTTTTTACTAAATCTGGACAAACACATCTGTGATATAACATAGCCTCCCACCCCTGAGTTTCACACTAAAAGTTATTTATGTTTTCCAACTCAGAATTCTCCTAGTTACACTTCTGTGGACATTGTATCCAAGACTTTAGCAAGCTGAACTTTTCACAGAGATGATTTCTACAGGTGATCAAATACAGATAATTCAGAAATGAGCAAATGCCATTGGAAGTACCACACAGAATAATACAGCGTTTCTAGCAGTCTGCAAATGCCCTTTAAAAAGAACTTCTAATGCAGAGACAAACCTTTATCCCTGTTTAGCAAACTGTAGCCTACAGACCCTGGACTTGCTTAGTGACCTGGAAGTTAGTTTAGGGTTTTCCAGAGGGTTTTGTTGTATATAACAAGTCGAGGAAAGTTATCTCTAATTCATAGGCAATAATATTACTCCGAGTCTTTTCAGAATCCTCTATCATTTCTTACTGGATGAAGGAAGTAGGCTTGGCTTTCACTTTGATTAGTTGCACCTGAGAAGAAAATCACTTGCTGATTTGCATGATCTGTATTCACTTGGGACCATTTCTTTCAGATAAGGACCTAAGGACAGAAGGATTTGAACTGGAATCCTGCCGCAGCATGATTGCTTTAATGGACGTATCCTTTTCTAGTGAGAAAGGAGTGCTTGAAACCACACCAGTCCACTATTTCTCACCACCACACACACAACTTAGTAAGCCAGGGAAGCAAAACAGCACATTGCAGTCTGTAGTCAGATGACACAGAATTCCTGGTTTGGCACATCTGAATTCCAGTCATCTCAGTATTAGTGTAATTGACAGAGGAAAATATCCCAAAACAGAACACCACAGAATAAATCAGTCAGTATGATATTCCTCCTTAAATATCAGGGCCTGGCCAGCTTATGTACTAAAGCACAATTTTTTTTATTTTTTTTTTTTAAACAAACCAAACATAACTATAGTTCTTGCCAACAAACTTACTATCTTTCTCTCTTTTTTATGTTTATAATGTATTGCATATTCTACTGTATGCTCAGTATGCAGTGCATACAGAAATTGTCTTGGAACAAGTGTAATAAAACACACTACAAGATGCCACATGGGGGTTACTCTGCTACAACATCACTCAGTTTTCCAGTTTGACGTAACACATGACTTTGAGAGGACATAAGCACATTGCAACATAATCAGAACGAAACTGTAACTACAAGCCAGAGCCATAATGACCGGAGCCTAAACACATTTTTTTAAATAGCTTTAGTCGACATTTTACTTAGTTCTCAATTCATTTTAAAGCAAAGCAGAAAGAGCTTCACTCCAGGGTAAAGCTCAGTTGTCTTAAAATCATTGGGTGAGCTTCACATTTGGACATATTTCAGAAGAACTCACTCAACATCCTACTCATGTACTTTTATAATAGCTCCAGGAGCAAAGCTGTCTCCTGCACCAGAAGTTTGCTTCTACACAAAGTACAAGCAGTACTTCACACTCCTGTAGTTGCAGATTTAATTAATCTTATCTTTAAAATATTGTGGGTTTCTTACCTGAATGTTTGCATCACAGACAGATGGCTCGGGCAAGATAAACTTTGATGAATTTCGACATCTTTGGGACAAGATTAAAAGCTGGCAGGTATTGCTGGTATTCACACTGCTCTTCTTCACAGCTTCTGCAGTGCAAAGGTTGTGTAGGAAAACCAGAACTCTACATACACTACAGCAAAAAGGAAAGCTAAATAGGTTGTGAATTAGCTTCTGAAATGAAAAGTAACATCTCTCCTCACCCCACTTCACAGCCTAAGCAAATAGCCTGAATTTCTGAAGCTCCAGCACTCATGGAGAGACTTCCCCTGTGGGAATAGCACAGAGGCTTACAAATTGAAGGAGGAGAATGATGGAAACTAGAACCAGGCCTCCAAAATAGCTTAATCAGGACAATCAAGAGAGATAATTAACAGCAAGTCAAACAAGGAAAATCTCTAGGGGAGAGCTTTTTGCTACCCACAGATTGGATCTAAATTATTTTACTTTGTGACTGAGAAGAGCTCTGTGCTAACAATGCAGACTGCTCAGCAGTAGCAATATAAGACATATGGCAAAGCCTCCAAATGCTTGAGGCACACATCCCATATTCGGTCAGTGGGTACATTTAAGAGAAGTACAAGTTTTTATTACTACTGTGTATTTTTTTTCCCAGAAAATTTTCAAGCGTTATGACACGGATCATTCAGGAACCATTAACAGCTACGAGATGCGCAATGCAGTCAAAGATGCAGGTACTTTCCCCAAAGCACAGTGTCCAACAGCTGAGGAAACCTTATTCTGCTTGATGTATCCCAGGGCGAGAGCAGAAACACAGTGCTGCCTTTTGAAGAGAGACCCTAGAGAAATTATAAAATACTTTATTCCACCAACAGAGCTTTTCAAATATCCAAATGGCAAGCCTCTTACATCTTGCCAGCCAAATAGATCTCTTCAGCTCCTCTAACTTTCCAGTGAGTGATGCTCTGCTGTCTCAAGGATCTCCAGGATCCTGCTGTTCAGGGAGATGAGGGAGTGCTGAAGACATTTGCTCTCATTTAAGCTGTGGATTCTTTATGTTTGTGTAAGTAACAAACAAAGAACAGTGGAAAACCTTCAACCCAAGTGTACAGGCATTAAAACTGAGATGGAGCAAGTCAATGGCCAAGCTTGCATCAGAGGTAATTAGATGAACATTTCTTGAGTCATGCTAATGTTTCTTAGGTGCTGAGCCACTGTGGGTTCAGTTTCTTCTACCTGCACAATGAGAAGAAAGTATTTTTGCAAAACTTGTCGTTAGTGAAATTTGTCGTGTAAAGAGGCTTGACTTTTCTTGCTTGTTGCAAGCACACTGGTGTGGTTCTTCCCCTGGAGAGCCAGCCTCCCCCTGCAAATGTCTTTGCCAGGTCTCTAAGGGAGCAAGATGCCCTGTTTAATCACAAAATATATAGTATCATTATAAACCTAGATGGGATGATTTCAGCTACGCTTTGTCTTCAGTAGTGTTTTGGCACATCAAGGACCAGAAACAGATGTACTTTATGAAACATCAGTAATTGATCCTCTGCTAAAGCCAAAACTAAAACTGGATTTGGACTCCTGCTGCAGTAGAAATATGGATCATTTTTATTTTCCAGGTTTCCATTCTCACCAGGAAAGTTGTCAATGTAGAAAGAGAAAATATTTAAATACCTCCTGCCTTTACAACTAAGGAGACATTTTGCAATAAACATTTCGAAGTCTTACAGCACATAGGCTGTGTATGACCTTGCATTTAGCCAACAAACTGTACCCAAATTGTGACAGACCCTTTCGAGGCACAGTCATATGTTGCAGCACTCAGTGTCACAATTCAGTCACACCACACCAAGGGGTTGCCTCCTTGTCTAGTTTTTGACCATTGTGTAATTTTGTTTTCATAGCAACTTCCTCTTGGCTGGGCCTGGGAAGTGCCTTGGCCAAACCACTGCTGGACCAGCACTTCCCTCAGCCATGGCCCAGCTGTGCCGTTTTTGCTCCTCTGCAGGGTTTCGGCTGAACAACCAGCTCTACGACATCATCACCATGCGCTACGCAGACAAGAACATGAACATCGACTTTGACAGCTTCATCTGCTGCTTCGTGCGCCTGGATGCCATGTTCAGTGAGGAGCTGCCCCAGACCTATCACCCCTCCTCCCCCCAAACAGCCCACAGTCGCAGATTCGTGCAATGGCTTGAGCTGAAAAGGACATTAAAGATGATCTTGTCCCAATGCCCCTGCTGTGGGCAGGGACACCTTGCACTAGACTGGGTTGCTCAGGGCCCCACTGTACTCACAGCAAAGCTTTTCAAAGCACTACTGCATATGTAGGGTATTAATTATTAAAGATATGTGCTTAGGGAATCTAAAATATGACAGCTGTCTTGTACAAGCACAAAAGAAACCGTTGTGTTTCTCCTTGAATTAGCTAAGGAAAAAGCTGAAACCCTTGCTGACCATGTAAGTAAATACCTGAGCAAGGTTCCATATCACAACAGGAGCACCACCTGGTTTGCTGCCTGGGAATTGCCCTTACACACAGTAATTTAATATACTTCATATATTTTTGTTTCCTTTTTTAGGGGCATTCCACGCCTTTGATAAAGATGGAGATGGCATCATTAAGCTCAACGTCTTGGAGGTAAACTGCTTTATGCCAGTATTTCTAACACAATGTCACAGTACTAAATTTTAATTGTATTATTCATTGTACACGGTCTCAAGAGAGTTCATCTGAAATAGTTGTCCAATTGATGCGGCCACAAAACTTCCTAAAAATTTTGCTACCAATTTTACACAGAAAACATCCATGATCTGCAAGCAACAGCTGCTCTGTAAGACCCCAGCTGGTGCTGAAGGTCACAGCTGCAGACTCTTCACATCGTCTTTAAAGTCCTTCAAAAAACTTTGGAGATTTTTTTAATGAGGCAATTTAGATCGAACACAGTGAAAAGGTGTTAAATGATAATGGGGTTTAACATAGTTCTTTACTTTTAAGAAGAATCAGAAAGTTTCAAGATAAAAGCATGTCCTCTGCTACAGAGACCATTAAAAAAAAACCTCTACTTTTTGCAAAGGAGGGAGAAATAGGAGCAAGAGACCAAGGAAAACATTCCCCCCTACCACTGTGCTTCATACTATGTGGCAGTCTTGCAGCTAGAGAGGGTGGTGTCTCAGTACAATTTGTTGGAGGATGCCAACAACTCTTCCATCCTTTAACTCTTCTTTCAGTGGCTGCAGCTCACGATGTACGCGTGACACCGGAGACAGTGGCCACCTTCATCAAGAACACACTCAAGACTTCTGCGTGACTAGCACTCTTCATCCCAAGGGCAAACAAGAGCACTTCCTAATTATGTGATTCACTCACCAAGAGAAACAGCGTATGGGAAGAAGCCCTTGGAAAAGGAGACAGCCATACTCTAGCAGGCAGAACAGTGTGCATATGCTGTAACTACTCCCAACATTTTTCTTTTGGGCAACAAAGATTAATTTATTGATGACTGCATTAAGCTTTCCCTGCACAGTAAAGACATGGAGCATGCACTGTTATTCTGCTTGTGCTGACAACTAGAAAGGTTTTCCCTCAAGTTGGGTGAAACAGGAGCTGTATCTCACTGCAGAAGTCAGGTGTTTACTGCCACCTTGTAATTAGTCATTAAATCTTTGTCTTGCTTTTGGTATTATCCTTTCAGTCGCTTTGTAACATTTACCGAATATTTCACATGAGATTGTGTTCATTACATTAATATTATGCATCCCAATCACATTGTTATAGATTTGGCTGTGCCAGCTGGATCTCTGCTAGGCTAGAAACATGACAGTATGGCACGACAGACTGAGAAAGCACAAGTCAATCCAGTGCCTTAGCAAAAGCAGCAGAACTGAGAAATTTGCTCTCATTTTTAGTACCCCCATGGGATCTTAATTACATATTTGGATATTAAGTGTTTTTCATTGTAACTGCATTCTCCATAACACTGAGAAACTTGTCTCCCATTTGAGGCAGAAAACCTGTTATACATACAAATCTATATATCCACACACACACACATACATTTCCCCCAACTCCCTGTTACTGTAGGGTAACAGTACTAAGTACTTTTTTTATTACAAGAGGTAACTTGTAGCAGAATCAGACACAATGTCAGCATGATCACTTTGGAAGTATTATTGCAACGTCCAAGTTCAATTACTTTAATTGAACCAGAAATAAAATCAAATGGATTTTGGCCTACGCTTTTTTATTTTATTTTGAAAGAACAGATGAAGATAAGACATTGAGCACTCTTCCATCATTCTCCGAATATATAGCAGCTTTTTGAGTTTTACGGCAAGTGTGAAATCAGATTAATAACTCAAACACTTGGCAGTTCACTCCTTCAAAGCATCTGAGAAAACAAACAAACATTTGAGAGGTTCCCTTGTTACTACCCTAAAGAATGACAGGCTTTCAGAAGTGGCCAATCCTTGTTCAATATAAAAAATGGAAGGAAAACCAAAACATGCAAAAAGGATCAGATTTTGTCATGAGAACCTTCTATTCAGTTCTCCAGTGGTGAAATGTAGCAAAGCAATCAACTATTGTAAAGTGAAATTTTGAAAACAAATCATGGCATTTACTCAAAGTTACTCTGGTGAGTAGCACATTAACTGAAAGGTAATTGAAACAAAAAACATTTTGATTATAAAGTTCTTAATGTTGTCTTGCACTGTAACTTACTCTGAAAGAGTAAGAAAATCCTATAGTTTAGATAAAGAAAAGTTATTCTCCTTTAAATTCACCTTTTGTTTTAACCCAACTAATTTTCAAGCGTGGAGCCCTGGCTTCCAGCTATGCATTACTTCCACTAAGCTATTATTTTCTGAACAAAAAGTATGGCAGAGATGCTCTAGGTTGGGATGTTCAGAGAAAAACCAAAATCTATCAGTCAAAAGGTCAATATCAGGATTTTTAACTGGCAACTCAAAACTGGTCCTTAAAGTCCTGGTGAGCAAACCATGAACTTCCATTGCATCTGGCCACGAAGCAAAGCAGTCAGTACCTTATCTTGGAGGCACCACTTGGGTGGACAGTTTTCATTTCCCTGCCAAATTACTAGGTCTGAAATTCCTGCACACTTGTAACATTCCTGCCAATGCTGGAGCTTCAAAATGGCCTGTCTGATTTTATCCAGCCCTCTTAAAATAGCAAAAAAATCCAGAACAAAGTCAAGGTCTACCAAATCCTATGAAGGAGTCATTCTGTTTAAAATAAAGGACAATGAGACTGACGAACCATAATAATATAAAGGACTTTATTTTTTATCTCTTATTTCTTTTTTGTCATGTAAAGTTTCATTATTACACTCACAGCTTTGTAAGAAAGTGAGAGAAGAAAACCACCATCAACCTGTGCATGTGTTCTACACAGGTTAAATTATTCAATATTTCATCAAGTTCTTTTATTCCACTTCCATTCTTCAAAAAGACTGTTTAACATTACAGCAAAATGAAATCGGAGAAGCTGGCAGGCACATATAACAGAATACATACCTACACAGTTTACTCTTTGAAGATTAATTATCTTACAAACAGTAGCTGAAACCGTTTCCTTATTCTTCCTCACATATTCTGCAACTCTGAACAACTTAGACTGTTTGAATTATAGTACCATACAAGCCTGTAAACCAAGATTCACCTGTACCTGTGTTTTAATTCAACAGAAGGGAAAAATACTTTCCCACCAAGGACATTTTCCCTGCCATTTATTGCAAGTTTGCAGTCATCATTTACATTGATCCGGCATGACTGTACAGTTTGAAAATGTGCATTGAGAACTGCACTACTTCAAACACACCACACAGCCAAGCTCCTGCTACTTTGCAGAAGTCAACTTATGTGCTGATAATATGTTTAAAGTCTGTGATCCACACCTAAGCGACACTAGGTAAGCAGAAGCTGGGATATATAATGCATCTTTGTACCAACGGATGCAGCAGTTTTCCCTCCATCCCCTTCCACGTACAGAAGCAGCAGCATTAGACACAGAGTATTATGCAGTGCCAGATAGCTGTTATTTTCCCTGTACTTGAAGGAGGAGAAACAAATATAGACCAATTCCAAAAGGCCCCCAAAGGGCCTGCCATATGTAGTCAGCCATATAGCAAGTCCAGAACTCATTATTTAGCATTTGACTAATAAAAAAACCCCCACAGCTAACCACAAAAAAACCCCTCACTCTACTCACTCTTCCACCCACAACTTTTTTCTTGCATAAAAAACCAAAACAAACCCAAAAATAAATAGTCCTGAAACTGGCTTCAGACATGCAGTACTGCTTTCCATGCAAATGTTACTCTGTTAAATTCCATAAATAGTCCACCTTCCCAAAGTCATTACACACTCCAACAGGAGGTATAGTCAAAACCCGAAGGTTCAAGACCAGAAAGGATCTCATTAATGACTACTGAACCAATTCATTAGTTTGGCATCTCTTTTCTGCAATTGCCTCCAGAAGAAGTGAATGGCCAATAGAGAAATCTGCACTGAATTCCAGCTGAACAGGAAACCTCTCCACAGAAGTCCACAGAAGCCTGGGGATATTCACAGCTGCACAATTTGACAGCAAATGCTTTCAAGATGTCCTCATGACAAAGCAGTACAGCATTTTCCTCCGAACCCCTGGGAATTTTTTTTTAATTGTTTACAATATATGAAGCAAACTTTTTCACTCATGCAACTCTGCTATTTTACCACCTCTTATCCATTTTAAGATTCTTAAAATGTATCTGAAATGACCTAAAAAGTAGCAAAAGACACTACTGCTAAAGCTGGACTTCAGAAGCCCAGATTTCTCAGGAGGACTGTTTTCAAGGACAGATCAGGAAATGTCATGGACTACAGGAAAAGGAAGACTACTTCCACCAACTAAAAAAGATAAACCCAACAAGCAATCAGGAATGCAAATAAACTGTAATAACTGTGTTGCAACAGCAAGTGAGAAAGATCTTTACACGTTCCTGAAAACGGCTGAAAGAACGTGGTGAATCACAAGGAAGAAGTAACAAAATCTACTCTCACACACCATTTTTCAGAATGCTACTATTCCCCACACACTTGTCCTTGAGACACACCTCTGTATCTTCACTTCAAGCACAGTCCATGCAGGACAGCTTGAGATGTCCACACTGTTTATGCCACGCTAACATGTTCCCTCATTCTTCAACAAACTCTCAGAACTCTTGAACACCAACACTTTTGGAAATGGTTTAAGTATTATGCAGTCTTCTGCTTTTAGGTCATGGAAAATACCAAACATTCTCAGAGACTTTAGATTACAGCCTCCATCAGAAAACATTTACGTTGCTTAAACATCTCCCTGAACTTGATTCTCTATTGAACTGCTTCATCCACAAACCACAAAAAGAAAGAAAGATTAAAAAACCCAACACCAAAACCACAAACACACATTCCCAAGAACCAAAACAAGAACACCCTAAAAATAGCCTGAGGTCTGAGCCACAAACTGGGGCTTCCTCCTATCCACAAACTTAATAAAAAAAAACCCAATCAAGAAACCAGAAACAAGTCACCACAAAAGCACTGGAACCTCAGCGATTCCCATGTCTTTGAAGCAGGATGCTACTGCATCTCATTCGTATTTTATTCTTGACTCACAAAAAAAATAAAGTCAAGCAATTACGGAGAAATGCTTGCCCATTAAGAAAATACAAAACCAGTGTATTTCAGAGAAGGCCCTGAAGCTCCTCTGTTTGATGGCAGTGGAACATCCATGGGCTTCCCTCACCTTCTTGTCCTAAAAAGGCTTCTTTATAGTCAAAGAATGAGGCTATAAAACTTATTTGGTCTATAGCTGGCAAGTTTCAAAGCAGTGGTGAAAGAGACGCCCTGTAAGAATTGTACACTAAATGTTTTTGAAAAGGTCTGGATTTGTTTATAAGCATCTCAGTTTGACACTGGTCTGTCTTCACCTTCTGTCACAGTTTAAGGAAACTCTGCTTGTTTTATCCTGAGCAGCAAGTTAGGTAAAAGTGAACACAAAGCTCCTTGCTAGGATTAGTCTCCATGTTAAGTGGGTTCTTTGTTAAATTGCTGTTATTATGGGAGAGAGGATCTCAAGTACAAGAAGTCCATGTCATGGAACTTCACAGGTGAAGTGCTCCCCCTCAAGAGGCACCTACACAGGAATCCTGACAAGTACAGTCTCCCCTTCTGCACGGACCTCTCTGTGGTACTTTCTGTGCAGTATTAGAAACAAGGTTTTTACATGTGATATGCATTTCATATCCTCAGCTTCTGCTTGAATACTTTAGACTTTAAAATCCTGCTCCAATCTTTCCAGTTGAGTTTTTGTGAACTTGACATAGCCCGAGCCAATTACACCAGTTCACAACAGAAACAAAATACTACCTAAGAGGAGGCACTTGGAGAGGCAGTGCCTTTGCATTCCTCTTAGTTTGCTATGCCATTAAGATATGGGACTGCAAAGCTCAGTCACTAAGATTCCAAATAAAATCAGGAATCCAATTCTGGTGTTGTATCAAGGTAGCAGTGGTTATACTGGTCTTGAACTAGAAGAAAAACAGACACTACTTACTTCTTTCCAGTACACGAAGAGCTATATTGGAAAAGACTAAGATTGCAAAGCACATGAGTGGAGCTACTGGTCTGGCTGTTTTGCTGCTACTGGCATAACTTTCAAGAAATAACTGCTTCCCCTCAAACAGACAGAATACCTCAGGAGGTATGGATATCTATCACTGTATATACTGTGCCAGTTATAGCAATTTTTACAGAAGGAATAAAAAATAAGTTACCATTAACATTAAAAAATTAATTTATTCCAGTCTTCATAAAATACTTTTTCTTGTTTATGAAGAAAGTAAAAATGTACAGCGGATATTCAGGTTACATTTAGAATTTGTGATATTCTGGTTTGCAGAATTTTATTAAAATCGGCTAAAAAATTGGATACAACATAAAAAGACATATCTTAGACACTTAACAGGCTTCAAGCTGAGTTTGCAAACACCAGCACCTATTGGAATCTAAGTTCTTAACACCCCTCTGGATTTCCCAAAGACTATACATCTTAAAGTAAACAAATAAAACGGGGGGGGGTGGGGGTGGGGGGGGGGTGGAGAAACAAAAACAAACCACCAGAAAAAGGACAAACATGAAAAAACTAAGGCAGACAAGAGAAAGGAATATTCTTGTCTGTCAGTGAATTAAAAAGTTGCAAGAATCTGGGCTAAGTCTCAACGACCAGCCTTGTTACTACAGAGTGCAACACAACCTGCAGTCTCTGTAGCAATGCATTTCAGCCCCACTCAATTTTTGCATTCCAAGTGGAAAAAGAAAGGAAAGACTGGAGTAAGAAACATGTTATTTGGAATAATTTGACATATAAAATTACTTCCCAATGTGGGAGGTGAAAAGCTTCATGAGTCAATCCTGCTGTCATCCTCAGCATGTTTTTCAATGTGCCCTACAGCATCCTAGAAAAGAACCAGATAAGTCAATTAAAAAAAAATTGCCATCAACACCAAAAAACCCACAAAAAACTTTGCGAAAGACTCTTGAAGCCTCAGTGGAAGTGACATTCTACACAATATATATTTGTTTGGCTTAAAGCTTCTAAAAAGATAAATATCAATGTCAAGCTATTAAATTACATATAAAAAGCATTTCACATACCACATACTTCAAGGCAAATAAAAAAGTTTCCTTGCTGACTAGAAGAGCAAACCAAACAAACACATCATATTCCAAAGCCAGTGCCTAAAGAGAAATTATGTATTCTACTTTGCTTTCTTAGTTCTCAAAGAAACCTCTTTCCTCTCCATATTTTGGAAATCAAAGGAAGGTAGTTTATATTGCCAAGGAGTAAAATGAGGATTTTACCAATCAGTCTATAAGTAACAGCCCTTCACCACTCAACTCCCTTTCCACATGATGTAATCCAACTCTCATGCCTTCCTAATTTTTTCCCCATCTGTGCCAACTTTTACTCAGAAATTTACCCACTGCTTATTTAAACATTGGTTTTGCTAACAATCTCATGTGAAAAATAAACAGTATCATTATCCAGAACAATGAAAGGGGTAGTGATGAATAAGAATTAAAAGGATAAAAACCTGTTTTCAAGGTTAATGTTTGGTTTTTTTAAAAGTATCTTTTTCCTAGAAAAACTAGCATCTTGAGTAGAATTTCTTTAGTATTTTAAGAATTTTACCATTTCCATGTAATAATTTTGGATGTAATAATTTGGATGTTTAAATTGGGCCGTATCTCCAGTTATCACAGCTGCACTTTTCATCTGTCACAGGCTGAAAGAACCCTGCTGTAACCATATGCAGTTAAGCTGATCAAGACTAGAAAAATTTAACCCTTTTTAAGAGAAATAGGATCAAGTTCCACAACTGTGGTGATATAAAGTACTTTATACTATCAAATACAACCACGTTAATTTAACCACATACCTGCTTGGAACCTTTCCTGGAAGTAAAGAAAGCATCACAGTTCTTCCAACGACATTTCAGAGTCTGAAAATTTGGATTGGTGTGGTCAGTTAGCAGGTGGTGTTTCAGATGGTCCATGACTCCAAAGATTAGTGAACATCCATGCCACTGATAGAAAAAACATACCAGAATAAGCCAGGGAAACAGAATTTTAGCTAATGCTTTCCCTCATCTCTTCTTCCAACTTTGCAATATTCTTCCAAAACTGTTAACACACATACACCTCCAGGAAGTTTTTTATCGTCTTATTCCATTTCCCTTTTCAGTGGTCTCTGTTCCTTTAGTTACAGCTTTACAGAAATTCTTTCTGCCTCTATCCAGGCCTAGACTATCAGCAGGAATGGCAGGAGGAAGACAGGAACTAAGCCTTTACTAGATTTAAGCTTACCTGTGACAGAGTCATTAGCTTTTCTAGGTTACTCAGTGGAAGTTTTTGGTTTTAAACACATGTCACTATCTAAAAACTGCCAGAAAGAAAAATAGCTTAAGCTATCAATATGCCCCAAAGGCATATCTATATACACCAAAGACAATGAAAAATTGAACCAGTGATATGTACCTACATTTAGAAAGGACATACACATTTTATATAAAAATAATGAACTATAATAAATTAAATGTCAAGCTATCCAAGACTAAGCGAGTAGAGACCACCCCTAGGAGATTCTATAACAAAGGAAGGTTAAACATTTTGCTCCTTACCCAGCACCGATAATTTTGCATCAGATTAAGTCTCACAGCTCTGACACTGCCATCATAGCATCCAGTGTAGATCTGTAAAGGAAACATTTATGGATAAGCAAGTTGGGAATATTACAAAAAAAAAAAAAAAAGAAGAAGTAAAATTTTGAAGAAGGCTTCAGTGTAGAGTGTTTTAGGTGAAAACCAATAAATATCAACATGCATGGCTTCTATATTTAAAAAAGGGGTATTATCCTTTTGTAAGAAAAGGATGCCTGACATTTATAATCCCATAACAATCATTCCATTGCATAACACAGAAAACTCTGCAAGCTAAAGATTCCATAAATTATTTTTATTCAAGTGTTTTTCTCTCTTGGAAATTTGCCACTAGGATGCAACAGCCAATCTGCTGTGTGCAAGAGACTACAGAAAATGGTAATCCTTCACTCATCGCTAAGCTTCTTACCTGAACACTTCTTTGATTTGAGAATGCCCACAACAGACTACTGCTGGGGGACAGTTCAACCCTCAGATTAGACTCACATGAAATGTGATGCTTTGGCAGTCTATACCCCAGTTAGTAGGAAATCAGTTCTGTTGGACTTCATTTCTCTGTTATTAGAGATCACTACTACACCTTTTATTTTACAATCCCAAAGAAACTCTGCAAGCAAATTCCTTCACATGCAGACAAATAAGTACTTTTAATAACTACTTCAAGAAGTACTTATCCAAAAGTCTTCTGAAACTTATCTTGAAGGGCAGATGCACGAAGAAACCTGTGCACCTAAATGAATTGCATACCTTTATGTTCTATCAAAGGTTACTAGAGGTTTTGATTGTGGGTGAAGCTTTTCCCTAGCATCTCTGTGATTCCCTTGAGTAAAAGTCAAACAGGACTGACACTTGAAAAGGGGGAGGTATTTTAATATTTCTGGACTCTTCATCATAATCATCACTGTAAAAAGAACTATTGTTTTAAGACTACAGTAAGCTGAAAAGTAATTTCAGTCCAGGCAACAATATTACATGAAGTTGTTATAGCAACTTGAATTTTTGGCCGCATTTTCAAGTTGTTCTTAGTCAAACAAGAGGTTGATTTTTATCAAACTGTCTTTTATATGCCTGTGGCACTTAGAACCTTCTCTTTAAGACCAGTGAAAAGAAGGAAGTTACCATGCTCTTATGGATGGTCATACACATGATCATATCCGTGTGGCCTCCATAGACTTGCAAGCGGTCGTGGGACTGGGAAGAAACAGAAACAGACATTTAACAGCATGACATTCAATAGCCACTTTTCACAGACACAAAAGGCTAGTGCTTCCAAGAGCAGTTTCCTTGGTAGCAGCTAAACTCCTCTGGCGGATTCCAAACTTCATAGCTACCTTGAAAGCTCACTTTTGTTTACATTGCTTCTGTGAGTCTCTTTGTCCAACTAAGCACCTAGTCTTTCAGCAGACAAAACTAACATTTCCCCCTTTTTCAGAGCTGTCATTGCCTTAGAATCACCCAGGTTCTAAAGAAATGGTTTAGGTTACATACTTTAAACCCCATGTATTTTGGCTCGTGAGACAACTATATATTCTGAGTCACAGGAAAGAAAGGGATGGGCCAGAGACCAGTAATCACAAAGATGACTTCTATTTGACTTCAAAATAATTAACACATATGAGGTAAACGTCATTAGTAACCATCTATTTTCTTACCTGCAGTTCATAAACACGAACAAATTTGTCCAGACATGCTGTCACCATTACTTTCCCAAGAATGTTCACAACTGTCACTGCATGGTTATGGCCCTTGTAGATTCGTACCAGCTCTCCAGTCTACAGCAAGAAAAAGCAAAGGTAAACAGGTGTTTGGTTTGGTTTTTTCTTAAACAACAAAACAGCCTTACCTAACCTACACGGAGAAGCTAGCTTCAAGACTCAATATTCAAAAATGTAAAAACCCTTCATTATATTTCCATTTCCTGTGAAGCCACTTCTAGATTATGAACAAACACTACTTCCTTCTTTTGTTTGCCCATCTTATCACAGAGCCACTCCAGCACAATAGAAATGCCTGAGTCTAAAGTTCGCTTTCTCTTACACTCCTCTCCTTCTCTTTCCATCTTTAGTTACATACTCCTACCCACTCTGCAACTAGTACTGTGCTGTTAGTACCAGCAGGATTTAGGTAGCCATGAGGATCAGTGAGCAAATTTAGCTAAATACACAGAAATATACTTTTTTTTGTCAATTAAATTTACCTCTGGTAAGTTTCTTAATCTTAACTTACTGTATAGCTACAAGAATGCTTCTGTTATGACTGGGGAAAGACGGTGAAAAGGAGGGAGAGAGTGCCAAGCTACAGACAAAGCATTCATGACAGCTTTTGAACCATCTAGTTTGGAACACTGTGTTCCTCAAGTTTTTTCTGCAATAAAGAAACGCTTCCCCCACCACAGTATCTCACATGCCTTTGTTCTGAACCCTTTCCATATTATCAGTACATTTGTAGCAATATTTGGAAGAGCAAGATCTCCAGGTAAAAAGGCATTGCATATCATGTGACAAGAGTCAGCATGTTTATGTACTCTTGACATATCTTCAGATAGTTACAGTGCATAGTCACTTAAAATCATGAGACTTCCTGTTCTGCAAATAATTTGCCCCACCAGTCAGTGAAAAATTCTGTAAATACTGACTTTATAGCACAGGAATTCACTGCCTTAACCGCAAAGGTCATTCCATCCTTATACATGAGACTTACATGAATGTTGTGAGCATGGACAGACTGATCACTGGAGCCACTGAATACCAGATCATTCACAACCTTACAGAAAAAAAAGTTTTAGTTTTTGTAACAGATATTGAAATGGGCAAGTGAAATATGAAGATACTGTTCAGTTCAGAGTTGTACTGTAGTATTTCCTAAATTTGACAGACTTAAAATCAATGGAGAATATGAAACAGCATGCACTGAGTTCTCATGTAAATATTAAAGATCCCCTGAATTTTTTAACAACGTGAAATAAACATGCTTCATACATAGGTCTTGCATTTGGATCACAACAATGCCGTGCAACACTAGACTGCAGGAAGACTGGCTGGAAAGCTGCCTGGAGGAAAAGGACCTGGGGATGCTGGTTAACAGTGGCTGAATATGATCCAGCAGTGTGCCCAGGTGGCCAAGAAGGTCAATGGCATCCCGGCCTGTATCAGCAATAGTGTGGCCAGCAGGACTAGGGCAGTGATTGTCCCCTTGTACTTAGCACTGGTGAGGCCACACCTCCAGTGCTCTAATTTGGAAGGATATGGAGGTGCGGAAATGTGTTCAAAGATGGGCAACAAAGCTGGTGAAGGGTTTAGAGTATAAGTCTTATGAGGAGCAGCTGAGAGAGCTGGAGTTGTTTAGCCTGGAGAAAAGGAGGCTTGGGACAGACCTTATCATTCTCTACAACTACCTGAAAGGAAGCTGTAGTGAGGTGGGGGTCAGCCTCTTATCCCAGGTAAAAAGTGACAGGACAAGAGGAAACAGCCTTAAGTTGCACTGGGAGAGGTTTAAAATGGGTATTAGGCAAAACTTCTTCACTGAAAGGATGGTCAGGCATTGGAACAGGTTGCCCAAGAAACTGGTGAAATCACCATCCCAGTGTTCCAAAGACATTGGTATAGGTGGCAGCTGGGGACATGTGATATGCCAGCCAGCCAGAGACAGTTTTCCTACCAGATTACTCAGTTTTTATAATTTTAAATAGAGAAACCCTCTATTTCCTATCACAACCTGCTCACAAGTAGATGAAGAAAAAGAAAAAAACATCATTTTAAGCCTTGGCAAAAATGGATTTTCAGAGACACTTGCCTTCATGCAGAGTATGGTCTTGCTGTGACCTTCCAGGGTTCTGAGAAGCAGCCCGTTCCGCGCATCTCGCACACTGATGGTGCAGTCGTAGGAACCCACTACCAACAACTTGCGTGCTCCTTCCTGAGCTGTGGCCAGACAGCTCACTGCTCTAGGGCCATGGCATTCGAAGATATCAACCTGTTTATTAGTCTGTTGAGGGAAGAAAAGAATGGTATTTAAGAATAAAACTCTGCTGACACTGACTAGACCACTGTGTTGCACTTGTTAAAGCATCTGATTTCAGTTTAGTAACACAATTTCAGCAGCGGTAAGAGTTGCGTCTTAGAAACTAGTTTCCAAATCAAGGAAATAACTCATGTTAGGCTTCAATTTTCTCTCTTTTAAAAACATATTTAATTATTTATCAAAGGTCCAGTAAATCCTCTTTCCAAGTAAGAACACTGAAAGGAAACAGTGTTAGGAGAAAAATGCAAAACAGCATAAATTTGAGAAGTTAAGTCTAAAATTCACGAAAAGAATAATCAGAAAAAATAGCTTATTTAAATAATTTCTATTCACTTTTAAACAACACAGGGATGGCTGATTAAACCTCTTTGCCAGAAAAACACATGAATGAGTCTCTTTTATAACTGCAAATGGTGCAGGCAAAACCAGCAATATGTTAAAGTCTCTCACACTACTGAAAAGGGCAAGAAAGGAGGATTCAACTACAATCAGCTGTGTCAGAAATGACATAGGGCTGGTAGACCAGAAGGAACCTTAAGGAAAAACATAACAACAATAGAGCAGCTAAAATAAGGGTAATCAAAGGGACAGGGAGATGGGATAGCTTCATGCACAGACAAAATAAAGGAACAAAAGGGGCCAAGAGTGTCCATTTCTACCAAATACTTTCATTCCAAATACATTTACTATTCTAGAGAAAGAACGGAAAGAAACAAAAATGTTGATAGAAACAGCATCACAACAGGCTTTTAGGTCCAGTATTTACTGACACTAACCTTTATGCTGAAAGTAACCACAGTGCCATTTGCAAGACCTGCATAAAGGATCCGCCATCTACTGTGTAAACAGAGCACTCGATCTTCCAATTTAAACTGTTCCATGCACTCTTTGGTCTGGAAATAGAAAGAAGCACTTAAAGCTTTTCACTAACTGAAAACAATTCAAGGAAAAAAGCCTGAAGTGAGTGATGGTTTTCACCTACAAACTGCATTTTTTAAACTGAGAGAGCTGGAGAAAAACATCCAAGTGTGGTGTCACGTGGCAGCTTGATCCTGGTTTTAATCAGGACCATCTCTCAGATTTGACTGTACTTCAGCAACCAGTTATAACCCTATGAGCTTATTCTATTCACAACCTCTAACATATATAGAAATTTAGACTACAACTATATACATATATATGAAAACCACCCTGTTACATGGCAGAGGTTGATGATTCCCCATGAATTTCCCCATAGGGATCTTAAGAGTTTAAAACCTCTGTCAGTTTGCTTCCTGAAGCAGATATTTGCTTTCCAGTCCTTCAAGTCATAGGCTGGGCAAGCCTTCTTATCATTTACCCTCAAACATCCAGTTTCAGGAAGTCATAGTCTGCTATTTCACCTGCCCTCAGGATAACAGACACTTGTTCTCCCTATAGCTGCTCTACAGCTAGAAAGAAAGCAGTGCCTTCCATAAACAATGAAGGTAGAAATATAAAACAACAAATATTATATTCATGGCCAACCAACCATCCTGCACTTTGGTGTTCCCAACATCTGGGATCATGTCATGCTGTTCTGGCAAAAACTCCTGACCAGCTAGCCAAAAGATTAGGGCAGTTAATAAGTTAATGGTTTGCTGTTTGGTTTGTGAGGGCAAGTTTCTGCTCTGCTCTAAGGTATGAAGTGGGGCTCATGTCCAGCTCATATGGGTTTAAAAGGCTTTTTAAAAAGAAACACTTGCATGAAAATGCAGTATATGTTAATTGACACACAGCTGGAATACCTTGATATTGTAACAGTTGATAGTGTGGTCGCTTGAGCCAGTGTAGAGTGCAGCATTCTTCCCATTTGTCTGAGTGACAAGAAGGCAGTTCACTTTTGAAGTATGTCCTTCAAAGATGGCCACACACTTTCTGCTCTAAAAAGGAAAGCACAGAGTCTGTCAGCGTAAAGACCTGTAATACCTCTCAGGATACGTGCCTAACACTGTCCTGTAAGGCAGGACAGCGAACAAAAGGGTAGGACACATGCAGCCATCTATGACCCTCTGCCTCTCTCATAGAGAAAAGAGGTTAGGGAAGGGGAGAACACAGGTTTGAAGAAAAGAATAGGATAAAATAAATTAGGCACTTGAAAAAGCAGCTGCTTTCTTAGCTACCTAGTCAGGCTTTACAAAAAGTAACCTTGTGATCGCAATTCATTTAACACCATTCCCACAACCTTACTTACAACGAGATTGTAGGCACAAACAGTTTTGTCTGCTGAGCAGGTATACAACAAATTCCCAAAAATCTGAATAGCGTTCACTGCAGCCAGGTGTCCCTCAAAGGTTCCCTCTGTAGGTTCTTCATCCTCACCTGGCTCCGAAGACACTTCTGTAGGACAGAGACACACGTACTTTGATTATGGGAATACACTTAAGAAAACACAACTGTTGTTTGTATTGCCAACCAACACAACTGTTGCAGACCAGGCACCTTCAAGTCAAATTTCATTGTGCATCCCAGCTGGAGTGTGAAAGTGACAGAAGGCAATATAAAACACCAAAAAAGACCTTCATATGATACAAAGTCCAGAAATGACTTTAAAATAGAAATATGGTTGCATTATTGTTTTTCCTACAGCTTTACAGAGACTGTGGAGCAGAAGTGTTTGTGTGGGAGGGGCAGGGGGATGTGGAGGGATCAAGGCAGAAAGCCTTCAAAGAGAGATGGAGTATATGTCACTTCCCACTTGAGTTTTTACTGCAGGCTTTTATCTTTAGGGCAAAATTCTCCTCTGGAAGCAGTCTGATCAAGATTTAAAGTCCTGCAAGATACTACCTACCAAGTATGAGAAGGAAAGTTTAAAAGATATACCTGAGGAGTTCTTTGATCCTCTTAGTGATGATATGGAAGTCTGCGTCTCAGCCACACTGCAACACAAAAATAAAGACTAGCATGATTGGACTTTGCATTTTCATTTTCAAACAAAATATTGGAGTAAGTAATACTCCAAAACACAAGACTCTGCACTCAGTAGAAAATATGCTATGACAGATAAGCTCAAAGACAAACTTTCCATGAAGGGCAGCCTTGTTTTTGTATTAAGGGAAATTAATAGGTTACAAAATGCATTTATTTGTTGACCAAAAAAGCCAAGTCAATTATCTTCCCTCCTATTTGACTCCTGGATGAAATTAAAAGTCATGTTTTAAGATGTTGTAAGACTTTCTGAATTAAAAGTAAATAAATAAATGAATAAATAAACACGTTATGAATATTGTATAAAAACACTTTTACTTTTGAGAGGTCTACATTAATCTCACCTTCTTTTCTCACCATTCCTAGAATTTGTGCCAATTTCACTGGTGGAAGTCACTTCATCATAACCAGAGCAAGATGCCTCTAGGAGTGCCTGATCCACAGAGCTGTGTGAATCCCTCTTTGATGGACTGTCTGGTTTCTCATCTCCTGACTCTGATGAACCAACATCAACCACCTCACACTGAGGTCCTGAAACTTCCACTAGTTCCAGAGAAGTATCGCTGTCATCCTTATCTTTGTTTCTTGCTCTTTGAGCAGTAGCTCCATTCTCTTCTTTTTGAGGAGTAGATGTAGTAACTTTTTCTCCTTTAGAAACCTTTCCACACTTTACTTTCCGGATAGGCTTGGAGTCAATCATATCCTGTTCTGTATCACTGTTCTCTGGTACATGGGCTGCCCTCAGAGTTTTCTTCTTCCTTAACCTTCTCCTCCTCCTGTTCCCTTTTTCTGCTGGGACTACAGTGGCTGCCAAGTGTTGCTCAGATGGGTCTGCTGGTAGTTTGGGGGTTTTATCCATTGGCATTTCTATCGGGACTGGATGCTTTGAAAGAGAAGTGGTATACTGATCCAGCAAAAGTCCTTCAGCTGCTGTATCATTTGCCTCCTTCTTGCTGAAAACAGACAGTGAATGAGGAGAAAGGTTCTCAGGCAGTTCAGACTTTCCCCTGTCTGCAGGAGACTTGTGGACATCTTGATTAGGGTGTTGGAAACAAGACATCAGCTCTGATAGGGATATGGCTGCAGAAATAACTGGATACACTGAAGTCTTCTGGTTGGTCTCTTCTGAAGAAAACAGACTAGCATTACATTCAGTCCGTAGAGCAGTAAATATTTATGCAAACTGGCTCTCCATGCATTTTTCTGTTTATCCTTAATTATGCATGTCAAGTACATAATTCCTATATGTTGAAAACTATGTGTACACACAGATCTGCTATTTCAGTCAGCTATCCAGCCTTTAAAAAACATAGCTGGGGAATAAAATGTTTATCCATGTACCCCGAAGCAAAGGAAGGGGGCACATCATTTAAGCTGCTAGCCGACTACATGCTTGTAAAGTTCTGACAATTTTTGGTGAATCCTACATTGTTGGCTTTGGATGCTGCCACCCCTCTCTGTGTGCTCCCTTACCAGCTGTCATGACTGCGGTAGTAATGATGCATGCCAAACACGACTCAGTGACACAGTCTGAAGACCTTGTGCCTAACCCATCTGAATTAGTTACTTCTACCAAGTTACTTGGACCTAATTGTAGGTTGATGAGTCATGCACCACCCACTCTGCAGCACTGAACCTTCTATCCTAGGAATGGCAGAACTGTAAGCCATGAGAGTAGGCTTTAGTTAATTGGTTTAGTTAGTTTAGTTAGTTCATCTGTGGTGGACTAAGCAATGAGGCAAACATACTCTCCTTGTCATTTAATTTTAATTGAATTAATATGAAGAATCCCATCTCTCAACTGAGACAAACCAAGGACAGCATCTCACAGCTGTTTCCTACACCCAAAAATTCCCTGGTTACATTTGCAGTAACTACAATCCGGAACAGGATGTTTCAAGTTCACTGCATTTATTGGGTGAGATCACACAATGCAAATGGGAAGCTGGCAGTATTTGAAACACTTCCCTGTTTCAGTCTCTCAAAAAACAGCAAATTAATCCTACAGTAATATTTAGCCCAAAGCACTTTACACATCACAGTACAAAATGTGACATTTTGGAATTACACACCCAACTAGAAACAGCCAAAATGAGAACATCTCACCCACACCTTCCTCAGATGAGAAATTCCAAGATAAAACTAGAACTTGCTAACAGACCATAGGGTATGTTGCATTCAAAGTAAATCAATAGAAAGGTTTTTTTTCCCTTGGACACATAACTGTCATACACAGCTGCAAAATCTGATAGAAAACGCCCTAGATGGAAGAAATGAATGCTTAGATGAAGTTTGAACAGTTACAATGTTGAATTATACTAGGAAGAAGGCACACAAAACCTGAAATTGTGAATACACTTCTAATATCATGTGTCCCTCACTTCCCACTAGAAGAAGGAAGGAAGGAACTTGGTCACTTTAGAACAGGGAAATAATAGTTACTAGCAACTTAAACTGAAATTTCTAAACCCAGAAATTATCTCAGCTTTTGGAGTACTGCAAGTATTAGGAAAGAAAATAGTAAATCACCACGGTAGTGTAAGAAAACAGAGTAACTCAGTTCTCCAGATGGGAGAGATTCCTGCCAATTAGGGGAAACCAAATGAAATCAGCTCTTTCAAAGCAAGGCTGAGCTAACCTCCTAGAGAAGCTGACAAGTTAAATGTTCAACCCTTAAAAAAATAAACCATCTGCCCCAGAGAGAATTCCTCTTCCCCAAATTACAGAATTTACCTGATGGTAAACCCTTATTGTCCCTCCAAATTACTAAATTCATCTGATGGCAGACCCATTTTAAAAGTAGCACATATAGAAGTCCATCAATACCAAATCTGTGTTCATTTGACAAACACCAAAGGATATTCTTGCTTTTAACATGTCAAAAATAAGTTTGTAAGAAGCTGAAAAAATACACTGATGTGATTAAGAGATTTCTGGTAATTATTGAAGTAATAAATATAGCTATACGTTGAAGGTTCATCTTCCTAAGAAGAAAAATAAAAAACATCTTCAGCTTCTCTATTGTAAAGCCTGAAGATTCTGCAGGCAAGACACTTTGTGCTACCGCAGCTAGTGATCACTAAATCTTTATTCTCAGTTTTCCAATTCTAACATTAAAGAAAAATGACACCTCTTTTTACTGATGTTTACACACAACGTATGGCATATGCCAATAAAAACGGGAAAGCAAAGGAGAGGTAGTGGCTTCCTATGAGCTGAGCCTTAACAATGCAAACAAAACACAAAGGCTGATTCTCCACCTGCCCCGAGTTTATTTCAGTGTACACCCCCAGAGCTTCATAGTCCCTGTCAAATCCTCCGAAAAGAGAGGAAGCAAAATTCACAATACTACATTAATGTAATGTAACAGAGTGGAAGACAGGAAATCAGTGGGGACTAAAAAAAGCACAAAGAACAGTATTTATACAGAATTCTACATACACAGCAAACTGCACAAAGGTAAAAAAAAATAAAATCTAAATCTTCTACTTAAAGAAGTCTAAGCTTCAATTCAGCCAACATTTGCGTCTGAGAAAAGAATATGCTTATAAAAGTAGAATGTGAAGTGGAAAAAAAAAAGTGTGTTGGCTCTCCTGAAGAGAGATTTTAAGCTTTGTTGTTTTGGGGTTTTTTTTTTTTAAATTTTAGTTAATTAAATTCTTCTAACAGGACATAACCTTCAAATTCATGTTTGTTCTATTTTTAAAGCAAAACTAGAAAGTCCTACACAAGCTAATGGGAGCTTACCCCTGCATGACAGATTGTATGTTTGAGACAAACCTTACGTTCTCTTGGGAAAAAAAATTTCTTTATTTTCTCAAAGCTAATTCTCTTAAAGCGAAGCTACACATACCATTCTTCTGCTCTACCTCTTCTGCCTGTGAAGCACATGGAGAGCTCTGGAGTACAGAATTAACATTCTCCTTTCTGCCTTTTGGAGACACAGGTTCTCGTTTAACTTGTACTGAGGAGTCAGGAGTATCGGCAGGTGCGCTGCCAGAGGGCTGGAATGGTGATGGCGTGTTTACATGAACAGAAGCTCCTAGTGCAGATACAGAAGAATACAAAGGGTCCAAAAGGGGCTGGAGAGGGCCTGTAGGAATCAAATCAGCTGCCATCTGAGATTTACTGTTTCTTCTCTCAGTTAAGACACTGCAGGAAAGTTGCTCCGAGAGTTCTGAAGGTTCATATGTTTCTAAAAGCAAGAGACAAATAAAATAAATAAATAAAAACCCAAACAGAAAAAAAATGTTCATATTTTACAATAAAATTTAATGGTGCCAAGAGCTCATTTCTTGCAGACGCAGTCAAGGAAAAGAAAAATTTGACAAAAAGCCACTAGATGGCACTACCAAAACTGACAGATCACATTTGCCAATAAAGACTTCATTTTTAAAGTCTGCAATTTTATTGCACAGTCTAAATGAACAGATTCAAGAATATGAGAGTCAGCATTCTGCCGTAGTTTTATGGCATCCTGTACCTTGTAGCCCCTGCAAGACCTCGATTCTATGACTTCTCAGCGTGCTCATTTCCATTGTTATCTGCAAAACATTTGTGGTTTGTATCAGTTCTACTGATTTAACAGGCCGGTTTTCAGGCTGCTGACTTTTAGTTCAGACAGTTGCAAAAGCCCACTGTTACCTGCTGCTTTAATACAAGGAACCGCTGAACCTCGATATATGCAGCCTGCAGGGCAGCCCGAGCCTGCAAGAGACTGGCGTCGACACTCTGCAGGGACTTGCTTAACTCTTCTTCCTTCAGTGAAATAGCCAACAACTGGTCTACCTGAGAACGTTCTGAAAAGCAAATGAAATGTAGAGTCTAATTGTACTGTACAATACATTAAGATACATTACACATGATATCACAATAAATACTACCACCTCAGAATGTCAAAAGCACATAAATTAGGCCAAGCCATCTTCTGGACCCCAAAGCTCCCAGATGGTGGTATAATGGTTGAGCTCCCAAAGGAAATACTCTGCCTAAAACATGGATGGTTCATTTTGATAAATGGTGATATGGATGTGTTAGGCATGTTTGAGAAAGATCTGTCTAATGCCAGAATAGCAGCTGGTAGGAGCGAGGCATTCCACATTCATTTCCAGTAAGGACAGAGAAGGAGGAGTAAAAGCAGAAAATACTGCTAAAGATGTCAAAAAGAGAACACAGAGCAAATTATGCAGAGTAGAAATTTTCTGGTAAGACCATCCAGAATTAGAAAGGGAAAGCTGCATGGTGAATTAGAAGGGAGTGATGGGGGCTTCTCCCTTCAGAACTTCCATCCCAAGAGGCAATAAACCTCACTCTGGTGAGCAGGGTAAAGTAATGGTCCCATCAGGAACATGAACTGCAGGCAGAAAGGATGCAACACAGCCTTTTTTTAGAAATAACTTCTGACAAGTTAAGATAGACATCTTCAGAGAAGAATGTGTTGCAGACTTGTGAGCACTTCACCCTATGACCTTGATTAAGTGCCCAAGAAGCATCAAAGTAACGTTAATGAACTACGACTTTAGCCAAGTCAAAATACTAATGGATATTTGTAATCTCTGCACCAGATGCATACACATATATGATATTCACTCACCTTTTCTACCTTTGATTTTTCTTCTCTTATTCTTTCTTTCTAGACTAGGGATTTCAGGAGATGATCCCTCCTGCAAGTAAAATCATATATTAACAAGCTACAAGAACAATTTTGTCTAAATCCAAAAGTCAAATATCCATTATGTTTTAACCATTACTTGTACCCACAGACAAGAACACACGATTTATTTTGCACATTCCTATATAACTCATCCTTTGCCGTGCTCATAAAAGAGGGAGAACAACAAAGCAGTGCCCCATTTTCATCTCAATGAGGAAGAAATATTAAATAAGCAAATGGCCTTCTTGCTCAATGTTTAAGACCACACTTGAGTCAGATTTTCTACTCTACAGTTTTAGTTGAAGGTCTAGAGTATTTAACAGTCAGGAATTAGAATTACTGCTTTCTGCATATAGCAAAACCATTTTGAGAATTTGATCAGAAATACCTTTTTTTTTTACCTTTGAATAAGTCCAAGACAGGACTGTGAAATAAATTCAGATTTAACAATACTATTTGAAGTATATAATTTTGTAAAAAAAGGTTTGTCTTTCCTTGTTTAACCATAAAACTGGGAGCATCTAAGGAAAACAAATTTCTACTACAACCTAGTATCCATTTAAATTGTGAAACACTGAGATTCTGGCTACAGAATCTCAAGCACTTTTACAGAAATATTTTAACAGCTCTTGCTTACCAGCACAGAGCGCCAGGTACCAAACTAAATAAAGAGTATTTGTCAATCCTACTAATTAAAAAATATTATTGGAAGTCCTGCACTAGGAAGTGGAATGGGAAAGATTCTTAAAGAAAATTAAGTCAAACCAGCAAATTAGCTTGTAGTTATCAATGTACAAGACAATCAAATGGATTAAGTCCTGCTTGCAAAGATCATTCCAAGGCTGAATGACCACTGACATGGAAAAAACATTTTTAGGGCACCAAAGCTGGACAGAATTGCACTTACTCCAGTTGCTCTTCGCTTCTTTCCAATCCCCTGGCTGTCATTCTGTTCAGTTCCAGATGTGCAGCTACTGTCTGTAGCTGCATCTATGTTACTAGACACTGCAAGAAGTGAAGCACTATTTGAAGCTGGACGATTTTCTTCTGAGATCTCTAGAACATTTTGTTTTTCAAGAAGGGGTGTTCTCTTCTCTGGGCTCTCTTGGTCTTGTTTAGCAAGGCCTATGATCTCAGAGGGGACCTGTAGGCTCTGACTTCTTCCAACAGTCTCAGTTCTTTCAGACATAAAAGGTGGCAAAGCAGGAGATGATGTCTCTGTCTCCTGTTTCTTGTCAGCATTAATGTCAGTGCTTGCCTCATATCCGGATGCTACGCGATGTGAGTGGCTGGCTGCAATGGCTTGCCTTTGCCTGCTTTCTTTTGTTTTGGCTTGTTCACTGAAAAAACTATAAGCAGAATTTCTGTCTGCTATGACACTGCTTTCAGAAAAGCTACGTTTTCTGGCTGAGCCAGACACTGCTAAGGAAATCCCTTCCCACTGGAATCCTTCTAGAGTAGACAAATCAGATTCTTCACCGAGTTCTAGACCCTCTTGCTCATTTTGAACAAGAGGCACCATTTCTATGCCAAACCTTTAACAAGACAAAAAGAAAAATAAATACACACATTACAAGCCAGCTAAATGTAGACAGAAGCCTCCCCCTTCCTCATATGCACAGCAGTGCTTTAAGAGATCTGGCAAGTCATTACATTGGTATTCTGTGCTTTCTACCTCATCTGGCAGTGGAGTATCTTTTGTGTACCACATAACCAGATTTAATGGCTGAGAACCAACAGTCTGATTTTCACGTCATAAATCATGTTGTTATAATTATTCAACACCAGGTTGGAATAATCAAATGTGACATTTGGTCAAGACACTTTAAAAAACTTCAGGTTTAAAGAAAGCTTCAACAAATGCAGTATTATATAACTGCTTCCTCTAAATACAAAACCGAATTGCAGATCAGAACAAAAGATTAACAAATGAAGAGGGAGCATCTCTAATGCCTGCAGCAATGCAAGCATTTCTTGTAGTCCTGAATAAAAAGAGGAAATAAGCAACTGTGACAGCATTGCTACCAGCCTGGTGGCATTTTTACATTCTTCCAATTACTGTAACTGGAAAAGAGAATGTACTGCTATCATCCCTATCCGGATATTAAAGCAACCATTATGAACTGATCAGAATATTTTCGGAGCAGATTACTATTACTTATCTATAGATAGAAACTCACAGCAGCAATCAATGATAAACACACTATATTACTTGTATATGCAAAAGATCATGGTATAGCAAGCTTCATTATGGAATCTTAGTTTGAGGATTTTGGAGCTTATTTCAGATACAGAAAAAAATAACCCTCCCACCTCAACATGCCCAGAGGAGCATGGTTAGATCTGAAAGCTACCAACCTTGGTAAACCTTTGCCAAGTTCCTGTTTCTTCTTGGTTACCTGCTGGATGACCTGATCCCAGTTCACGTTTCGCCGGGAAGCACTAAGAATCTGTCTGAGGGTAGGTTTAAGCCCTGACTCCTTCTCTGTCTCGCTTCTCCGATGGCCACTCACATTGCGAATTCGCCGCGCATTATTGAGATTGGGCTCTGGGAGATGTGTCCCGACTTTGCTCTTCAGACTAATATGCCGTGTCAGGTCTCTTTGCAGAGAAGCAGGGAGGCCAAGTTTGCTTAAATCAGGAAGGAGGCCTATTGACTGACTTCCTCCTTTTTGAAGCTCATTATCTGAAGGATTTTCAAAACCTTCCATTTCAAACTGATCATGTGACTTGACACTCTCTTCATTCCCTTCTCCATCATGTGAAGTTTTCAAATCCATATGCAAACGGTCCTGACTGTTTGATGGAGAAACTGTGGATTCTATCCGAAATGTAAAATTTTTTAGCTCAGCAGAAGCAATCCTTGAAGAAGACAGCTTTTCATCATCTTTCTTTTCAGGGGCGGCAGGTTTACCTCCAGGAGTGTCACAGGGTAAACAAGAACTAACAGAAGAACCCAACTTTTCAACACTTGCTTCTGACTTCTCATTTCCCATTAAATCACCACCACTTGCATCTTCTAATGAATCTAGTCTGAACTCTTTCTTTGGCAATGCTTTCTCAGTTTCTTCCCTATTCTGGTCACTTGTATCTTTGCAAGAGCTTAAGGGAGCATTTTGCAAGGAATGATTGGACTGCACATCTTTAGGATTTTGTTCTTCTTCTCTTAAGCTATTAATAGGCTGGCCAAGATTGCTACCAAGCATATCTTTGTGGTCTTGTAAGTTTCCAGCAGAAGTACCATGCAGCTTTGACAAATAAGAAGGGAAACTGCTTGTTTCCAAGTTCACTGCATTCAAATGATTCTGCTCTTCACCACTAGTAGAGGATAAAAGAAGCTTGACATTTTTTAAGAGACTGTTCGTGTCCTGCTTTGCCAAGGATAATTTCATATCTGCGATATTCAGAAGAGGGGATTTCAGCGATGGCATCTTATTACTTCTGCTACCATCTTTGTCAAGCTTTTCATCACCGGAACAGTCTTTCATTACCTTGCAAGAATCAAGCTGATCTGAGGTTACATTAGAAGAGGAAGATGCTTCCTGCTTTTTAAGTTTTGAAATGCTAACATTGGCTTCACAAGTTTTTCCTTTCACTGATGTATCAGTAGAAGTCGTAAGTAGAGAATCCATTTTATCCGGAGTTTTAGAAACGTTATCTTCAGAGCATGGTTGCTGCTCTGCACCTTTCTGGGATGGATAGGGAGTCCAGCGATACGTTTTATCTCTGGAAGGACTGACACTTTTTCCACTGGCTCTTGAAGTTTTGCTTTCTGGTTGCTTCAACGTACCAAAATCCGACATCCTCTCAGAAGGAAGCTTATCACTAGTAAAATCTACCAAGTTGTTCCTTGTTCTTTGACTCCCGTATGGCAGAGCATTGTTCATCTCTGGCCGCTGCCATGCATACCTTTCCATATTGTACTTATTTGGCTCTGATGAATATGACTCTCCTGAGCTTCCAAAATTCCAGCCATTTGCACCATGAGGACCTGGGTTCCAGTTTCCTCCATAACTCATGGAATTCCAGCTAGAAAAATGACCTGTTTCCTCTGAGCGCCAAGTAAAATTTCTTTCCCTGGCACTGTGATGCCAATTTGATGTTCCTCCTCCCCACCCACTTGGATACCAGACATTTCCAGAATTCCCATAGTTATGCCAATTTGAAGAGCTTCCTGAAACATTTTGGTGCCACCCAGGGTGCCCCACTGGGCCACCTGAATGTCTGTTTGTATTAAGGTTCCACTGAGAGTGTGAAAATTTTCCTTGTCTAGAACTAATATAATCATCCATTTGCCACTTCCAGTCCCTTTGTGACGCATTATGACGATGCCACGAAGACTGATCATAAGCTTCTCTTTCTTTGTACGTTGCTCTCTCTTCTCGCCTTCCCTGTGATCTCCTGTCATCACATTCTACTTCTTGGTTTGCACCGCTTGGTTCAGCTTGCCTGCAAAACAAGTGAGAAAAACCTGAACTCTGATGCTATTCTACAGAAATCCAACAGCCTATAAGTCTCATGCAATTTATTTGTACTGGGAAGAAAATATTTTTATTATTATTATTTATTATAAAAACAAAGAGAGATTACTTATTTATCTGCTTTACTGTTCAGTTTTCTGTAGGTTGACTTTCAAAACTAATGTTGTACCTTTACTTAAGTATAATTTCAAAATTGCTCTTACAAGAGCAACTGATTTGGCACAGAGACAGTTCAAAAGACTAATTCTTAAATACTTCTCTTTAATTTGAAAGATAATAGTCCTTTCTATTTACCAGTTACCAGACTAACAACAAACTAATAAAAAGAAAGCTTGCTCATGCTGTATAATCTTTTCAATTTGAACAGTCTTGATAGATGAAAAATTCATTAATAGCGAGATAATTATTTTTTCTGAAGACTATTCTGCTGGTGTCAGATGGTGTAACTAGAGTAAACTGATACAACACAGAAGAAAAAGCAGTTATTCTACCTACTGGAGAGAACAACTGAGATGATAGCTCAGTTTATAAAGCTCAAGCTAAAACACAGATATAAAACCACCACAAAAGTTCTACATCAGAGACAAAAATATTTTGTCTTGTTTTAACCAACAGACTCCAACAGTCCATGGCATGCAATGAGTCTGTATGAGCCTCCCAGCAGCACTATCTACTGCCCTTTGGATAGTACTTGTGCTTGGCAACTTGTCCTGAACACATGGCAAACTATCACATGTACATTTAAAGACAAATGCTACTTTAACAGCAACAGCTATTCCCAGGGTCAGCAGTAAAGACGTTCAAAGTATTTATTCTACCAAATGAGGAATTTTTATCAAAAGTTTTTTTCAGAAACTGATTACAGAAATGCTTCACTCTGACATTAGAGGAATACATCCATTCTAGAACCCTGGACAAGAAAAGACAGGAAACTTTCGCAAAACTGCTCAAAAACAATTGATTTGAGTAAACTCAAAATTCATATTGCATCTCCCTTTAAGTTTTGAATACATTACATGTCTGTTAAAGGATTACTAAATAATTACTCTCTCATGGGAAATGGTCCACTGTGTAAAATAATACAAGCACCATGACAAAAAACGGTGTCCAAGTGACACAGTAAATTTTAAGAGCTGACTCAACTAGATTATGATCCAATGGAAACAATTTTTCTGAATTAGTAACTTAATCCCTGTACTTTCTGGTTTTCCGTTCTTCAAAGCAGCACTCTGCAGACAGAGATTTTCTAAGATTTTAGTTGCCACAGAACAACACTGCACTGGCAGCATTGCTCCTTTACTATAAAACCAGGAAAAGTGACATTTTTATCACATTATCACATTAGCCAATATGAAAACATTACCATTGTGCAGTACAGGGACACGCTAGTATGACAGAGTGGTGTCAAAACCAGATAATCTCCACAGATTTCAATACTTGGAAACATTAATTCAAATTTCTAACCACAGCAAGCAAGAGCTCCTTTCAAACATCATACACCCCTTTCATACCATTGCCATGCTCAAATAATATATTCCTACCTGGAACATCATACAAGCAACGCACATGTGCAGGGTCACGTGGAAAATAAATAGCAATACTTATTACTCTCTGCAGCCTTCTATTTCACAGTGAGCCACTAGACTGTGTTTAGCTCATGGTAAGCAGCAAGGTACAACAGGTAAGAAATTTCATTCAAGGGTTGACAGAACAATCCAAGTAATTTTAAAACAGATTATTATTTTATAGCAAAACATGTTCAGCAACAGTTTATACAAGGCCAGGTTACTACAGACACCCTCCACCCTAAACAATATTAGTATTACTGTCACATTTATTAAGCCTTTTAGTCAAAATATTAAAATAAAAGCATTAGGGCTTTCAAAACATAAGATACAACACTGGGGACTCTTTTTAACTCTAATGAAGTAGTAGCAGATCAACAGAACAAGAACATTGAAGAGAATCGCATTTACATGATGAAACTACAATTCACACGGAGATCTCTTGGATTTTCTCACAAGTACACTGGCTACAGGCACTTGACATTTCAGGAGCACCTAAGCCTTACGAGTATATCCTCACAGTGTTAAAAGCAATGCTATGACCTAGAAGAAGAAAAACTCACCGTTCCTTCTTTTGCTTGATTAGTTGAATGAGTTCTTTGTCAAAGTATTCTTCTTCTGCCTCTTCTTTCTCTTCCTCTTTTCTGTCATGGGCATTAACATTGTCTTTGTGCAGCTGGCTGGAGATGTGCTTGGCATACGCTGACAAACCCACGAGTGTCACCCGGCACACGCGGCATTCATGGTTGCTTCCCCTAGGAAGAGAGGCAGAGGGTGGACTTTCAACTCTGCCAACAGGCATGGCAGGTACCTCTGGTCTTACTTTGTTTCCTCTGAATGTCCTTGAGTTCACGGCAACTATGTTTTGTTCAGTATATTTAAGGTACTTGAATTCTCTGGCTTTTTCTTTCAAGGTTTAGTTTTTCGATGGTCAATTTTTAAAAGATTTTTTTCCAACAATCAAGAGGTAAAACACTTGGTAATAAAGCTGCATTAACTGGGAGGAGGGATTCTTCTTGAATTGTTGTACTCAAAATCTTTTCAGAGGAAACATAGTGAGCGAGGAGGCAGAGTGGAAGGCTTACAGAGCTAGCAAGAGCTCTGAAGCCCCTCCATGGTGCCAGCTGCACTGGGAAAGCCTGGTGACAGCTTCTACATTTAATCCTCGCCTTGAGCCTTCCCCCAGTGAAATTTAGAAAAGGGAGGAGGTAGTACATGGATACAGCCAATCCTGATACAACAGAACCTAAACTGGGACAGCTGAGACTGCTGCCTGGAATCCAAAGACTCCACAGCACAGTGAGTGATGGTAGGCTGTCTTCAGTTCACTGTACTTTATTTGGTTCAAGTGTGCATGAGGTCTGCTTTCTACTTTAGAGGACTTATCTTAAAAAATACAGAAATTATTTCAGCTGGAGAAAGTTGACAGCTGTGTCAGACAAATGGCTTTACTCATGTTTCAGTGAATACTGGATTAAGGTTACAAGATCTTTTTACCCTTTTTTTTCTTTTAAAGAAATTCAGATTTCTAAAAATACCATATTTGTTCTGAAAAACCCTTTCAATACTCCAAAGTTAAGGAAATATTGTTAACAATAAACCTAAACAAGTAAAATATGTTCACCAGTTAAAAAAAAAAACAATCATAAAAAAATTAATCAGAACACAGTCCACTGCAAATAACTCAGCAGGACCAAGTTAGGGCTCACTGAATGCCTCCACAATGCTCTTTTCAATTCTGCCAGTTAATTCATAAAAGCAGACCTGCATGTCCCCACGGCACACTTGAGACCAAAGTCTTAGAACACAAGCATTATAATCCTGAAACACAGTTCGTGACTGAGTTCAAGAAAATGGGATCCGTAAAGAAAAAAGACAAACATGAATCCTCTTTTTTTTTAGAGAACAGTTAAAAATAAAATGAGAAAAAGATCAAAAGATGCATCTTCACTCTGGATATTAAGCCAACATCCTATCTGGATTGGTTAATTAAGTGTCAGCAGCTGTTTTATTTATCCTGGATATCAGTGGTTTCCCTACTAACATAGTTGAAATATTTAACCAAAGCAATTATTCACACACACCGAAAGAGGGGCTTTATTTTAAACACACTAAGTATTAAAAATTAGAATTTTTATATTTGTTTTGTATGTTGTAGCCTAACTAATTTCAGATTTAAGGTCTGGATAAACTTCATTTACAAGGTCAGTAGCTTCCAAATTTAGTCTGTATTTTCCAGAGCTCAGTGTACTTCATTTTGTACACTTCAAATTCACTAATAAATATTCAATGCCAAGATAGTATCTCATTAATCAATAAAGATAACTAAATCAGTATACTTACTAATGCCATTGGAAGAACCCTCTCCACACTCATAATGGCACAGCTATGCATAGCTAATAAGTCTTATTTTTAACTTAGGTCAGCACACAAGGCTGAAAAATATGCTCCTTTTACATAACACTCCAATCAGAGGACACTTCAGCAAGAAACATACCCCAGCAGTATTAATTAGGTTCTAGAGAACAATCCAGATCCTTCACAAGACCAGTGTTTCAATTCTTTCATAAAACTTTTATCACTCTCATTTATAGACTACATAAATAAATGCAAAGTTTTATTTACTTTGGACAAAGTCAATGATTAAGCAGCTGGACTGAGGACAAAGAATTTGTTTCTATCACTTTTAACTTGCGAATTACTAATTACAGAGCTGTGGTTCTTGTACCAACTGAGAGTCTGAAAACTCAGGTGGCTAGTGACTAGACTTCTCTGACCTGCTGTTAATCTGCACGAGCCTAAAGCAAAAACACTATTGTTTCTCTATATGAACAACTGCTTTAATTGAAAATTAATTGGCTAGGAGTTCACTTAAGAGATTTTAGATTTCCTTCAGTTCTTTTATTTCCTTGTCCCCATTAATATCAGCCAGAATTAGCACACTCCATGACACACACTGATCATGTGTACACATTCCCCACCACACAGGAACACCACACAATCTTAGTTGTTCAACAAGGCAGACAAAAGAAGTTTGAGATAAACATGACCAAAGTATTCTCAGGATAGAAGCATCCAAGAGCTTTAATTACTGAATGTAAACTCGATGTCCCTCATACAAGAGCATTATTTTACTTTCAATTAAAAGCAAACAAAACCTAAGTATGCTACAGCTTTGTACGTGGCATCCAATTCTCTTTATATATCACACCGAGTAAGACTTCATGAAAAGGAGAAGAGCTTTAAAATGTTTCAGAAAATTATTCCAGCCCTTGAGATTATTAAGTTAACTTTAAAAGGAAAAAACCATGAATCAGTGTGTGCATCCTCTATACAGGAAGTCTACAAAATGACTTCTAGTTCCATGTTAAATTTGAAGGTAGTAAGATGCTGATACTACACACGCTTGAAAGGTCTTATCCTCTCTTACATAATTAAAACTCATGAGGCTGTTGCTAGTTCATATTTTCTACTTAAACTAGTTTTTGCTTTACAAGTCTGTAAAAGACTCCTGAAAGTCTTCTAACTAAACTTAGATGGAAGAAGAGGAGGCAGAGGGGAAGGCAACAAAGTTGCTATTGCACACTGAAAAATTAAAACAAACATCTTCCCTCCATGCATTCTTCTGAAGGAAGCAATGAAGACAGCTAGATACACCAGTAATATAAAATGCAATGATGATGAAACAAATTTAACTTAGTATCAGTCCTATGGAAACGGGAACCCAAAAATTGTCAGATCACTTGCAAGCCTATGCAGACACAATACAACTCCTAGAAATTAATGTTACCTTCAAGGGCCATAAACTAAATTTAAAAAAAAAAAAAAAAAAAAAAAAAAGTAGAAGGCCCCAGATAAGATCCTAACATAAGTGAAATTTTAAGCTGGTCTCAGAATCACTATTAGAAGAAGAACGTCCAGAACAGAGATGCACTATGAGTTAGCTGACCAGAAGCCAAAAGTCAGCTTGTAGTGCAGAGAGCATTCTAGTTTTGGAGCAACCCCATCCCAGCTGTTCATTAAGAGAACAAATCCTTTTCATGCTCAACAGAACAGATCTCAACTGGCATGATGCACTTGATCCCAGGTACATTCTCAAAATGTGCCTAGTTCCCCAGACCCAGATGTGTGGGGCACAGAAGAGAAGGAAACAAAATTATCTAGGGTTCTTTTGGTTTTGTTGTATTTTCTTTTCAACTAAGTAGGTGAATTCAGAATAGAAACCACCATGAATTGTAGGGCTGAGCAAGGGATAGCAATAGCAGGAGAGAAAAAAAAGAAGGATGGGGGAATGTAAGGTATTTATTATTTTTATGCCTTCAATCTTTACTAAAAAGCAATTTTATTTAATTAATTTAATTTTATTTTAATTTATTTTATTAATTTTAATTTAGCAATTTTTACTCGAAAAGAAATTAAATACCTTCCAAAAAGCTGCTTTCATACATTTTTCTTAAACACAAGACCAACTTTGTTAATTTGGACATGAAGCTTTTCTGAATCCCACTAAACTAAATCGTATTTCAAGAGGGAAAGACTATTTTTCTTTATATTTAAGTATTTTTATGTCTATAACCTGCCTAAAGACAGTTTGATGATGGAGGTTCTGAAGATGGAAGCTATCTTCCCAGTTCACTAACTTGCTGTGAAACCCCAGAGAAATTAATTACATATTAAAAATAAGTAGAAATTAGACAACAGAGGTTATTTACTAACAGTTAATATGCACTTCAAGGTAAGCAGTATCTTTTTACTTACTGCTTTGCGGGAAGTTGTTTTGGGGGTTTTTTATTTTAGAGACAGAATCTGAAATGTTAGAAGACATAAGGGCACACATATGCTACCGATTTGCTGAAAGTCTCAACCATAAAAACATTTTAAGGTGTTGATTTAGACAAACTACAGCAATACTTAGAATTATACACAACAATAGTATAAAATACTACACAGCTGGCTAAGACTATTGTCCTCATCTGTGGCATGTATGTCAAACAATCTTCTAGTCCAAATGTGGACACTTTTCTGCAACTATATAAATGCTTTGCACATGAAAAGTTAATGAAGAGAAGGATGTTTCTAACTTCCTCTTATCTTGAAACATTATAAAATAAAACAGTTTAAGAGTTTTACTAAAATTCAACCTGGCACAGCACAATTACACTGGCATTAATATCTATCATAGTATAGAATCAGTCTTAAATAACCTAGCCTTTCTTTAACAGTTAAATCTTTAAAAAAGGGACTTGGAACCCTAACAGCTGCTCTCACACAAAATAAGAGAAGAAAAGCTACACAAATGAGAAGGGAGCAGAAGCAGTCTACAACTTTTTTCCTTGTGTATAAGGTACGTGTCACGACACAATGAATCTCCCACACCTCTAAGAGTTGAAAAGGGGATTAGTTCTTTTAAAGAGATTTGCCATTTCCATATAAACTTTCTGCTGCAAGATGATTACAAATTAGGCTGTAGATCCAATACTTAAGTATTTGAGAGTATTTCATCCTCTCTAATCTCTCTGGCTATGTCAAAACCCATACACCTGAAAATGCTTTTAAGTGTACTCTAATTGCAACTTGATTCCACGTTAACAGGATGATATTTGAATATCCCTTAACTCCCTCTTCCTACTTTCCAAACATTGCAAATAAAACCAAGAAAACCTGAAAAGAAAACACCACCCACTATGGTTAAGTCACTTAACCGAACAACTGGACAAGGACGGCAAATGAACTAGGCAGTCACTCAAGCATATACCAGTCTTCTCACAGTGCTTTAAAAGATCAACATCTGTTTCTACATCATTGACAACTTAAAAAAACACCAGAACATTTTAAAAAGAAAAATGCCAGCACTGACGATTCTGCCACAGGCAGAATTCTAGTGCTACAAGAAACTAAACATGAAACTGCCCAGAATAAAGTAATTTTATTTCACTGCAGTCCAACAAATGTAGATGAGCTTTCTTGGACATCACTGTTTGCCTCCTGAGTTCCTGACATTAAGAGAAGTGTTCACTGCCAGCTTTCTGACAAGGCATGCTACCGAGAGATGCATAAAAATAAATTCGTGCAATTCAGCTTTTATGGGAAATAGGTCACGAGTTCTTCCAGAGTGACATATTAAATGCACAGAGAGGAAGGATGTAAGATTGTTCTCATACCTTCCCTTCAGGTTTTCAAGTTCCCTGTGGTGAAGCATGCTTCTCATGTGTTCCTCCATCTCCTTCAACATGGGGAAAAAAATAAAATTGGTCAAAACAAAACAATATATTGTATCTGAAAAGCTCACTTTTGAGAACTCTCCTGCCTTGCACAAAGGTGTACTCTACTCCTATAGGGCTGTAGCAGTTCCCATTCCTGTTTCTGTGACTGAAAGCACAAGAAGGCATACTTTCAGGAAGTTATACGTCACCCTTCCTGAGACAGGACACACAGGAATCATTAAAATTCAACACAAGGGAAGCAGATTTCCAAGAAAAAGAGAACTAACAGTGCATGTAGCAAAGCTTATTAGACTGATTTTTGACAAATTACTGTTGATAGTCATTCTAATTAAAAGTCTCATTGATACCACTCTTCAGAACAGCAATATTTAAAACGGTTTTCTTGTGCAATCTGAGCAATTTTTCTGTATTTGTATTATAATGCAGCTGTAATTTCGGCATCACATACTAATTTGCTCTGCTAGATGAACTTCAGAAACTGAGATGTACAAAATATGTCACTTTGTTGTTTACATCAACCTTGATCCATGAACCGCAGTGGTGTCACAATTAACTCCTGAAAGGGAGATGCTGGAAGAGCAAGAACACTCATCATTCAGCAAAAGGAAGAAATTCAGAAGATTTAAGGTGGTTTATATTGGTGTTTGACTCAAAGTATTTGGAAATCATCAAAGAACAGATACCAATCACCATCCTCTTTAGCCTTTGAAATCCCATCTGCAATGGGAAAGGAACATCTTCAGCCTTGAAGAGTTGTGTGAATTAATACATTGGCATTTGCAACATCTCCACATGCCACGTGGCTAAGCAATACATGACTGTGCATTAAGAAACACTCAGTTTCAATGCAGACTTTGCCTAATATGCAGTACACAGAAGATGCGCACCAAACTGACACACTAATGAAAATACAAGTTGTGCCGTAAAATTCCACTTTTTCCTTTCATATGGAAACACAGGCTTCCCAAAGGGAATTAAAAAATTGCCTATTACAGTACCCTTAACACATCACAATTTATAGCCAAATGAGTGTCCTTTTCATCTTAGTATCTTTATAAAATAATAAATTCAAAGACCTCAGTATTTTTAGCATTCAGAATCAAGCATATTGCACAGCTCTCTTCAAGAAAGATACCACAAAGCTCATGTAAAAATATTCTTTGTGATAAACCTAGAGCAATATATACCCGGTAGACAGAAACTATATTTTACACAATTTTAAAATGGAAGTGTTTCTCACACATTCCATATTAGTATGTACTTATACATGTAAAGCATTAATTATTTACCTTTCTTGAGTTGTACACAATGTGACATAAGATGCATTTTCGTTGCCGAACCATGCTTATTACTCTGGAAAGATCTTATCCCATACCTGCAAATAAAAATAATTAAAAAATAACCAATATCAGGATTACTCTTTTTATTAATCAATTCTACTACGGAAAGTAAAAAAAGTTATTACTCATGATAACACTTGTGCTGAGCTACTTTAAGAGAATACATGTCCCTTGTGCATAGTCAATATGCTTCAAAAAAGGATAAGGTAGTTTTGAATAGTCATCTAAAACATTTATAATAAAAAGTTTTCCCTTTCTTTCATTTTGTTCCTTGTCCTTCAAGACACAGCACTCATTCTGCAAGCAGAGATCTGTAGGAATCCTCTCAGCTACTCAAATCAGATTAACAAAACACTTTTCAACAAAGATGATGACAAAGAGACAAGAAATTGGGGAAACCAAACAGGGCAAACTCAGTTCTTTATTTTCGTACAGAGGAAGGCTCAAGGAAGATATTTAAAGAAAATTAAATGAAGGCCACTCACAGTATCAAAGACCACCAATCTTCAAGGCTTGTTAATCCATTTATTCACCATAAAATATAACTTAAAGTGATTTAATTCAGTGGTTTTCTCATTAGCTTCTCTAAGAACTACACATATGCATGTACTGAAATAATTTAGACAGCAATTTAAGATACGTTCTCTAACATCATCCTCTGCATGGGTACCTTATGTATTCGAATCATTAATAAAAGCTATTCATTTTCCCAGCAGCGCAACATTATTCAAAACTTTGCACCAGAATATTAAGCATTTAAACACTGATCTACTTAAGACTTACATATATGCAAACAAAAGTAACAGGTCAAATTAAATGCCATATGCATTTTATCATAATGATTAACTTATAAGGAGAGCAGTTAATTTAGAGAGGTACAAAGCAGCCTAAGCTACAATACAAAAACAGACATATCTGTTTATGTAACGGGGTATAATCTTCCCCCTTTCTCTTAAAATATACCTAAGTGCAGAACAACCGAGCATTATTATAATTCTTTATTGACTTGGTACAGGCAGTTCCTCACCCTAAATTGGAAAGAAATGTATCTTTTTACTACTACGCATTTTTGTATCTCTACACAAAACCACAAATCCTCTCAAGCTTTGCTATCTTATATTAGGCAATCTCAGGGCTAACTTAGCTAACACCATCAAACTTAACCTTCTTCAACAGCTCTTCTCCACAGCTGACCCTACAAAGTTAATTCTAATTATTTAACATTGAACTTCTGTATCAAGGGCATCAAAACCTCCAAATCTGGTAGTCTAGAAGCTGTGAGCAAAGGGCAAGAACTGGATTTTTACCAAATCCAGATTTATCTACAGTTAAAGCAGCTCTGACTTTTAGTGGTACTGCCTGACTGTAAACAAACAAAAATCAGCAAGTAAAGCCACACACCCCTAAATCCAAGATGTAATTCTTTGACAAGTAACTCTTTTCCTCCAGATCTGCATGTTCACTTAGAGGTAAGGTATGCACCAGCATCTGTCCAGCTTAAACAGGAAGAAACTGAGAGTTGCAATAGTCCTTTCACCTTTAGACAACAGAGAAAGTTTCCTTCCTAAAAGATCCACATCATCGTACCAAAACACACTTAAAACACAACAGGAGATTCAGTCACATTATGTTCCCTAACCACCATTCCTGATCTTGGTGGAATACCTGATAGTGTTTAAATATGCACTCTTTAGCTTCATCACATTGGCACTTGATGTATTTGAATCATTAATAACAGCTATTTGTTTAGACAAATCACTCCCAAAAAAGGTGTAAGATCATTCAGAACTTTGCACCAGCCTAGGTTATATAAAACATCCATATAAACTCAAAGATGTCAGTAATGTGCATGCAAAAGCACCTGCCTTCATGGAAGGTCAGCATACAGAAATACCATAATTTGGAGCAAATTATTTTAAAAGCATATATAAAGAGCATAACTTGGTTTTAATCATATTTCAGCAGAGACAGCAGTTAAGGAAAGTTTAATAAGTAAACAGAGACACAAAATGAGATATTGCAGCCTCATAATTTTACAGTGTTATGAGGTGAGTACAGCAGCACATCATCAACATACTGCTTATATCCAGATCTGTGTATCTGCAGCAGATCTAAGGGAATTATTAGTGGTCATACAGAAATGACAAAAGTTTAGATGCCTATCCAAAATAAGAAAGCTGTTTTAATGCAATTAATAAGGATGTGCTCATGAAAAGAAAGGCTGCTAATCCTTGCACCAATTTCAGACACTTCCTTTTGCATTAAAATTCTATACTCCCCCAACATCCTTTATAAGCACTACTTTGTAGTTTAGTGGAGTAATGCCCTGCATGTGTTCAGGATCTGGCTCAAGATTACCCAACTATTTACAGAACTCATTCTGCACAAGGGCAAAAGCAGCATGGGACTTAAATCAGGAAAAGCAGGCCCGTTAGCACATAGCATTAAAAAGCTTCCACCATTAGAGCAAACATTACACCTGTTTTGACTAATTAAAACATATAGTAACTATACACGATTACAGGAAGAGTTTTCAGCTAACTGCCCAATCAACTGGGCATTACTTATGACAGAGTACTAAAAATACTAATGGAATTCAAATGCTATTGGATGTCACTACGAAAAGGGAAACTTTCACCTCTATGGACAGAAGCCTTCAGAGGCATGGACTCAGAAGCAGAGATTCAGTAGATGCTACAGAGACTGGGAGAACACAGACATGTTCTATTTCCAGATCACCTCCTGATTTACTGTCTTACATAGGTATAAACCACTTTGCATCACCCTTAGCTTTCTCCCAAACTCTGCTATAAACCCCGTGGTTCACTTAATTAAGTACTTCAATTTCACTGTAAAAAAAACTTTCATGAATTATTCTGAATCACATAATAAATCTATATTATTTCCTCAGTCACTATGCAAAATCAACAAGAACCAAATAGCTTTTGAATCATGTAGTCACTGACAACATTTCAACTTGTCATATACCAGTCTGTCCAATCACAAAACTTCCATACCAAGAAACTTCAGAAACAGAGCTTTCTCTAGATAAATGGAGGCATTTGAATTCTTAACAACAAATCATAAACTTAAAACAACTTCCAAGCTTTTATCAGATTTAACACTTCATGCTTTTGAAATCACCAACTTGCTATATAATATAGGAAACTACTTTTTCAGGGACTTGAGTAGGAATGAGGAAACTGCATGCAAAGATAAGGTTTTGCCAAAAACACCCCACATTAAAGAGAAACACATGTCAACAGCAAAATGTAAAGCCTTGAAAACAAACAAGATGTTACAACAACTTTCTATTTTGAGGAAATATAACTGTTCAGTGGATAATTTTTCATTTTTCGTTTTAAAGGGAAGAGATGCATTTTACAGCTGTGTGATGTAAATGAAACTTGTCCATAGCCTGCACTTGCACAGAGCTTGGAAATACCACACAGTTTTAATTAAACTAAGCAAGCCTGCTACAGAGATTTTGGAGAACACTCCTCACAAGTAAAAATAGTCTACAAAGAAAATAAGGCATTAGAGCACTTCCTGCTACAACATCCAGTTATTCAACCTTACCGGATAACATACATTAAAAATGTACGTCAAGATTAAATCTGCTACAGATTAGTGGCTGAACAGTCTGACTATATAAAGCCACAAGTGGCATGGAGTGGGGCAGGCAGCCTGGCATTCCAGCTGCCTAGAAATCCTCAGGAGGCTTCAAAGAGATCAGCAGCATGGGCCTGTATAAGGGCCTGCCTAAATGCTGCATGTCCCTACAGATCGCAGTGGAAACTCAACACTTGAGAAGAACAGGAGCCTACAAATTCACCATGCAGAATGTCCTGCGGCAACATGCTCCTCAGCTCCTCACAGAGGTGTCATTCCTATTGCCTTAGTGAACTTGTCTCTTGCAGCAACCAATTGCACACATAACAGTTCAGTTGTAGAATAATAATACCAATAATACAGAGTCCTACGTTCAAATTTCACCACCACAAGCAAAATTTACACGGAATAAAGCCCCAGCATTCACAGACTATCTTTCCTTTCCAGATTCACTGTCCTTGAGGCATCTGAGTTCACAATGCATCCCCTTGCTAGACCACAACATTTACCAATTACCTTAAGCCTACTTCTGGGCACATATGGCAGGCACTTTAACCTTCCTTCCAAGATGCTGATCTGTGCAACCTAACCCAATCAACTGACAGAAACTTAAGGACTAAAGTTAAGTCATGACTAACAGCATTATTCTTCTCCAGCACACTATCATGCAATGTACAGACTACTCTGTAGTCACAGGTTTGGGTTTTTTTAAAATGTGGCAAAGGAGATAACTGCATTACACCCCAGTAGTTAAAATACTGGTACCAGAAGCCAAGCTTTTAAGGCAAATTTCCCCTGACTTTCCAAGATTTAATTTCGTGCATGTGACAGCCTGAGGGTATGCTAAACCCCTCAGCTCTGAAACAGCACAGCAAACGTTGTAACTCGGCAGACGAGTGTTTAACTGTTTTGATATTGAGACAGACTTATTTCACAGATCAAAGTTCTTCAAGTTTCTGTTAAAAAGCAATAAAATTTACTCCACTAAGTAGAACATACCTGGCAGAAACTGTTTGAACACTATCCCATGAGTACAGCTGTTTTTCTCACAATACACAAGGAAAGTATGCTGGAGAGAAGGACACTGTAGAGCAATACCTTAAAGAGACCAACGCAGGCACAGGAACACGTGGGCATGAACAGAGTTTTCACTGACTTCTGTTTTTATTTTATATCAATCTAAGAACTGAGAACAAACCAGAAGTATATATACACTTTAAGACACAATCAAATTGCATCTTTCTAATTCCCTATACATAAGCCACGCTAATAATTTCCTAACATCTGAACTAAGTTATCCTTGCTGTAAATCGAGATAATTCCTTCCTAGTGAAAGTAAATACTTTATTACTATAGCTTTTTACTCACAAAAACATTCAGGGATATACTCTGTCCTAATTGGAATGGAATGCTGTTCAGCATTACTACTGTCTGTTGTGTCTTAGAACATCTAAAATCCATATACCTGGAAAGTTTCTATTTCCCCCTATACTCCCAACTTGTTTTAAGGCATATGCAAACTCCTTTTCTTCAGATGTTTTCGCAAACATCACATTTCTTAAGCCCATTACAAATGCTGTTTCTCTTTCCAAATTGCCCAAAGCACTTCAAAAAAACTGTTAAAAACTGAATAAAGTACTCCAACTAAGACCCCTACTAGCACCCCTGATAGAGGGAATTGTCTTCCTACCCCTACTATTGTTACAGCCTCAAACATAATAGATAATGGCTGAGACAAAGTCTTACTAAGAAGCAACACAGTGATGCACAAGATGTGGGAAAACTAACCAAACCACTTTAAATATTTCTGTGACTTACAAGAGAATTCACACTACCAGTTTATTCTGGTAACCTTGAGTCACTTTATAAAGCATCTTCAACATACAGACCCTTTGAAGAATGACAGAAATACTTAATTTTACACTTACTTCTGCAACATTTAGTTGCATCCTTTTTTTTTTTTCCTTCCTAAAGAAGGAAATCTCCCTTTCACTGATTAGAAGTTAAGAACAGGGCCTCAGAAGCCACAACAAAACAGACTACTCTATACATCCATCTATTGCAGTTTGACAGAAACAGGTACCTGGCCCTGTCAAAATAACTCAGGCTCCCAAAGAAAGATCTATATAGACACAAAAAAAAACAAGCAGGGAGAGCATTCAGTCAGTAACTGGGCTTCTTCTATTTATACTGTCATTACAGATTATTTAGAACCACTGGAGAGTGGTTTGAGGCACTTGAACTAAGGTAGTCAGGTCATCCTTCAGTATGAGGAGCTTTCATGCCAAGAAAATTCAAGTTAAGCATCTCAAACATTAAGATAGCAGTCGTTAATGACCCAGTAACAGAAATACAGGGATTTGTCTAAATTATTCCATCTCTGTAATGCAGTTTGTCCCAGGGCTGAATACCAGTAGCTCCATCATCTTAGGAACAAAACATAAAATAGTCTATAACCTGATGAAAAAAACCCCAAACCTTACACTACAAATATGAAAAACACTTCCATAAAACCAAAGAAGTTACTTGCAATGCACAGTATCCTCTTACTTTTCCAGAATTAGCTCGAGTCAGACAACACCTCAAATCTTATGACACCATCTGGTGGCAGAGTTCACAGAAGACAATTACCAGACATTAAGAAGAACTTTAACAATTTACATTTGATTCCAGATATCTTATCAATTTTGTCTTTACAAGATAAGGCAGAAAAAAATTCATGTAAAAATACCTTCATTTTACCTCAATGAGGTTATCTGCAAGTACCTCTGTACACAATTTGGGTACATATTTGGAGGACAGTGATTGCTGTTATTCTTTTCACTGGATTCAGAGCCTTGCATAAATTAAGATGCCTCTAGCTGACATTTCTTCAAATCTGTGAAATTTTTGGACCTATGGACTAGAAGCTACCTGAAAATTGGTCACAGCAACCAAATTGACACAAGAAACACAGCTTGGCTAAAACTTGTTCCAAATTGAAATGCCATAATATAGCCCCTATTTAACTAACTTTACATACAAAAATCAGTCATTATTGGAACATGCACAACGGTGCAAATGAAGATTCCTTGTATTGACAGTTTAGCTGAAGTCAAGCAAGGACTTAAAATAAAAAAGATAAAATAATAGTTGCCTTTAATGAAAGACACTTCAGGATAGGAACCTATTCACCAAAGTAAGTTATAGAGCCACACTGCATTGGCCCTTAGGGTCTACAACAGTAATGCCAAATATTGCAGCGCTAATGGAGATACACTTTCAAATTTCAGCAAAGCTATTAACCAAATTTTTGGAAGGCTTAAATGGTTTTTTTAAGGCTACAATCTATTAGTTCAGAAAAACAGTCAATGAGCTTAATGTATTAATTGAGGCTTAACTGAAAAAAGTAGTAAATAACAAAAGAAAAGCAATAACCAGCAAAGATGTAGGAAACACAGTCCCAGGAACTCGTGTTGAAAACAAAGTCCACCAAACCCCAGTCCTCTTCTCTCTCAGGTCACACCTCAGAGCCCATCTGTTCTTTAAAGCCGGACTTCAGGAGGTGTAGGAAGGAAGGTGAAAAGGCAAATTGTTTACTTGCATAAGGACAGTTACCAAACCACTATTGATGAAGTACACTGAAGCATAAACTTTAATCATCAATGCCAATGTTTCAGAAACTTTTATGAACTAAAGTTCATAAGCACTCCTAAACAGCTCTTCATATAAATTTGCATGTGAACTACCCTGCTTGCAATGATGAATGACCAGTTAAACACCTCGTTTCATGGTACTGTTAAGCTTTGTTTCACGATATCAGTCCTACTCCTTTTGGGCTACCAGATACTTATCACCACATTCGTACATGCTTTTACTACAACACATTTTTAGCTGCATGCTATGAGGAAGGCAACTAAGCAATTCTACTTAAAGCCACACTTCATCCTCGGAAACGCTTCTGGCCGGTACGAAGAGGCCGCAGAGCAGCTCCCCACCTGTAACAGAGATCCTGCCCTCGCAGAGCTCGTGTTTAGCAGGATAACGAAGTTCAGGGATCAGTGCACCCATACGGGATTCTCACCGGGCAAAACAAAGCGCATGCCCGCCCCAAGACGATGCCCCCGCAGCCGCAGACCCTCCGGGTCGGGCTACGCGGACCCCTCCGCCCTCCACAAGAACCGGGGCGACCCCCGCCGCCCCCGGCCCAGGACTCCCCGAGCGCCCTGCCCCGCGCAGCCCCGGTACTCACAGCTCGCACGCCTCGGCAGAGGTGTGGTCCGGCAGCCCATCCCGCTGCGGCACCAATGAGGCCCGACCCGACCCTGCCCGGCCCGGCCCGACCGCGCCGGGACCCACCGCGCGCAGACCCGCGCCCGGCCCAG
>JAWWMO010000174.1:26590303-26618634 GCA_035047845.1 Dendrocincla fuliginosa
GACCGGCGCCGCTTCCGGGGGCGGCGCGCGGGACATGGGGCCGTAAAGGGGCGGTGGAGCGCGGCCCGGCTCGGAGCGGCGGCGGCGGCGCCGGTAGGGGTGGGTGGGTGTGTGTGCGCGGCGGCGGCGCCGGTAGGGGTGGGTGTGTGCGGCCGCGGGGGGGGGCTTGGCTTTGGCAGCTCGGAGTGCCCCGGGCGGGGCCGCAGCCTCGCGGATCCGTCTGTGGCCGCTTGCCTGTGCGGGGCGAGCCGGCCCGGCCGTGCCTGGCCACGCTGGCCCAGTGGTTGCCGCCCGGTCTGGGCTGCGCGGGGTCAGGGGGTGCGTGGGTGGGAGGCAGCGGGGCCGGGTGCGGGTGCGGGCCCTCCGAGCCCCCGCCTAGCCCCGGGCTGCGCCCGTCCCCTCGTGTGCGGTGCCGTGCCCGGGTGTTTTTGACCTGCTAGGCGAGAGCCCGTGAATTGAGCTGTTAGTAGGATACAGTAAAAAAATCCACCCTTTGTTGCGTCTTCTTAAACTTGTGTAGTGTCCTGCTGCCTTCAGACTCATCGGTAGGATGCTGTCGTGGTTCGTACTAAGCAAAAAGCATCAAACGTAGCCTGTGCTTTTATGCTTCCTTCAGCTGTATGTCTTGATGCTTTGGCGCTTCTGGGAAGCTAATAAGCAGTCAGTTTTATTTTTCACTTTTTTCCCCTTCTTTCACTTTCACACAATGAAGGTTATCAATTCAGCATACATGATTTGGTAATCTAAGTGACCGAGCTAAATAAACTTTGGAAATTTCTTTATGCAACTTCTCTAGCTATTTACCTTCCTCTTTTTTGCTTCCTTACAAAGGGCAGTAGATGCTCAGTGTTCAGAACTAAGGGTGTTCCTTTAGTTCCTCTTCATAAAGAAACCTGATTCTGTGCTGTAGAGAACAGCTGTGTGGGATGGTGTCTAGAGACAAAGGAAAAGCCTTCTATGATGTCAATTGCTTGATTGATTGAATCAAGCAATTAATTGCTTACTGACAATCTAACAAGGAATGCCTGGCTTCTGCTCTGCAGTTTTTGAAATGGGCTATTATACAGTACAGTTTGTGTCATTAGAAGAAGTGGAATCTGTTACTGTCTCTATGTGGATCAGAGATTGACTATGAATTTCAATTGGCCAGTAACTAATTTGGAGGAGGTTTCACGAGGCTTTCCCAGGGACAAAAATGAATTGTTGAGATGAGTACAGAACTGAACACACTGCACAGAGGAGGTGGCATTGCTAGTGCCTGTTCTTCTTGCTATCGCCTCTGTGCAGTGTGTTCAGGAAGCTGATAAGAGAAAGCAGGAAGCATGCAGAGCAGTGTCCTGTTCTTGGGCCCTGGCTTCTTCCCCCAGGGTCACAGATGCTTTTTTTATTTATCTTGTAGGCAGAATCATGTGGAGGAGTACATTCTGGTGCTGATACCTTGTGCCACTGATGTGTGCATTATCTGGGCTGAATTTTAGCTAACTAACAAGTAGGATAACTGTGTTAAAGAACAAAAACCTCCAACTGTAAACACAACTTGTAAACTGCCTAATTTTTGATTTTTGCAAGCATGCACAGGCATTTCATGATTAACATTCATGTTCCTAAGAATATTATTTCATTAATTTTTCCATCTTTTGGTGAAGGCAACAACTCACTTTAGAAGTGAAGCAACTGGGAGCATCTATGATCACCTGAGGCTGCATCAATTCACCAGTGGCTAAAAATAGAAGCTCATGGTATGCTGTCAGTGTTCAGTCAGTGGCTGCAATAGCCAGGTTGTATCCTCACCTAGCTCCTATCTTTGTGGTAAAAAGGCATAAGCTGTGTTTCTCAATTGAACTTTTGGATGTAGTTGATAGTAACAATTTTTTCCCCCGGTATGTATATGAAAGATCCCAGGAAAGAACTAGTGAACTGGGAATTGTAGGGTTTTTGGTATTCCTACTAGCACCTTTTGTTAAAAGGGTCAAGTACAAGTATTACTTTCTTCTGAAATGAAGAGGTAGTCAAATATAGTTATCTGGAAATAGAAAGGATAGGATTTTTTCATATTTTCATATGACTTTATAAAAATGAGTAACTTGGATATACATGTATGAAAGTTTTCCACTCAACTATGCTAAGTTTAGCTCTCAACTGCAAAAAGTTTCACTACATTTTGAAGAGGACAAGAACATGAAAATGTAAGCATAGATTCTGGCTAGAAAACTTTGTAGGAGTTATGTGGTTCATTCACAGCTTGGAAGTAGCTCTTTTGAGAGAGAGAGAGAGAGAGGAAGAAGTTTTTTCTGGAAGGCAAACTTAATAAACCTTATGGCTTTGGTATTAAAGAGATAATCTTATACCAACTGTCAGTCATCACAGTTATTGTCTTCTGTGGCCAAAAAAAAGTACTGTTGGTTTCTTCTCTCACTGCACTGCTTAGTCACAAGAAAATTGTGGAAGTCTTTATTCTCCTTTTATGAAACCAAGGCATGGTCTGCTGTTTGTTATTGATGTTACCAAAATATCTTCAGCAGGAAAAAAAACCCAAACCCACAGTAATTAGTAAAGATTTGTGCTTAGCTTCTAGTTATAGTTCTTGATGGAGGAAGAAAAGTTTGTGATCTTGATTAGAATCGTATCTTCATAGCAAAGGGGATGGGTTCAAATAGAGAACCTGCAGATGGTGGGTAAGGAATTAGTTTACAATACATAGCAAATGTGATGGATATGTAACAAATTTCTGAAAGGTATTCAGCCTGTCAGAGGCACAAAATTACTGCTTGTTGCAGATCTCCAGCCAGAGATGGAGGACAAAAATCTTATTATTCAAGGTGGGTTGGGTGCAACCAATCAAAACAATTTATTGGTCTGGTGCAGGTAGACCTGTCTGGTTTTATAAAACCTGTCACTTTTGACAGCCTCTCCCTGTCCATGGTCTTTTACAGAGGTGGATTATGTAAATGGAGTTGAACAAGAACTTTATTAGGCTTTGTGGTGCCCTGCAGTTAATTTAAATTCATAAAGATCAATAAATGCTTTTGTGATCAGGGAGTGCTTTGAATAGGAGAGCCTGAATGTGCCATGACTGTCATAAAGAAAGGAAGTGAGTTTTCTTTTCTCCTAGAGTCAATGAGCATTAGCATTGCATCTCAACTAGCACTGAGTAAAAGCATATTCAAACTGCTTGCAATTTGCCTACTGTATCTTATATAACCTTGAAAGTGTCTTAAAAGCTTCAGACAATTACTGGTATTGAAAAACCCAAACACTTGTAAGACAAACCCTTAGTGGTGCAGACGAGTATCTCAGAGCAATGAGAGACAACAAAAAAATTTTTCATGTTAATTTTTTACTGTGTGGTCTGGGAAGGTGAGTAGCAAAAATGATTTATGTTGTTACTTGCTGCATAAGGCAGTACTTGGATCTTGAAAGTCTGTCAATTCAAATGCTTCCCCCACTCCCCCTCCCCCCCCAAGTTTTTAATATGCCTATTGGCAGGAGACAGTCAGGTCACTGTGAGTATTACTAACGCTGAATTTGCTCCTATTGCACTATGAAAATTAGAGCTTGGTAGATGTTGCTTCTCAGTTCAGTAGCTGGGGTTGGGGCAGAAATCTGATTCAGTGCTTGTGACTGATCCACCTGAAATGTGGGCATGTGAGCAGTGCTTTTCCCAAGCAAAAATTTGCCCTGTGCTCTCACAAAATCACCCCTACTGCTAACATAGACATAACCATAGCTCACATCAGTCTGTGTCACCCTCCAGTTTTTTCAGGTTAGACTAAGAACCTACTAAAATGCTGTAGCTACTACATGGGTGTGTTGATTAACCAAATTAACATCTCTAAGCCAGTAATGTTTTGAAGAGGACTGGCACCATACTAAAACCCATCCTAAAGTGCTTATTATGGCCCTCATTCTTTTGTAGGACATTCCTTGACGATTTAAACAGTTCTGTAAATTTACCTTTGCTTTCTTTTCCTCAGTCATCTCCAGCCTAGGAGAGTGATTCAAAAGTTTTTTAGGGTTTTTGGAGCCGTGACTAAATATATAGTAAGTGAAAAAACATACGTGAAATCTATTTCCTCTTACCTCATTGTTTCTCTTGTTCATGAGATAGAAGTAACTTAAACCTAAGCCATCTTAGCTGGCTTGGACAGTAATACCATTATTTTAATATGCATTATAGTGGTGAGCTTATAGAGTGGCTTAGCCTAACATGAGTTATGAAGAGATAACATCATGGTTGGAACTGGGATTTCAAAGAACTTTTTGTGCCCTGACAATCACCAAAATAAAATATGGCAAGAAAATCAGATTCTTGTGATTTGCAGGCCATGCATTTATTTCCTTGTTGCTCTTGTTTCTCAGTGAATCTTCCTTTTTATGAGACAGAGTTAAGATAATGAATGTGTTGTAGTCTTAAGTTTTCTGGTAGGAAAGTTTAATGAGGCTCATTACTTCAAGAAAACATATTTTTGTAACAAGTTTAGTTTTGCAGTCTGTAAGTGCCATGCCTTCCTATGGAAGGGGCAGAGGGAGACTTGTACTGAAATGTGTTTAATCCTTGCAGATTGGTAACTGAGTGAATACTGCAGAATACTTTTAAATAATGAAAAGTAAATACAGCTGACATCACATCCTTCTTCAAAGGAGTTCTGCTTTGTACTTAGGCACATAAGTTACTTGTTTAAAACTTGCCAGTATAGACAGAAAAACTAAAATAGCAGAATGTGTTATAATTAAGAAGTCTCGCATTAGGCTGTCTTTTTTTTTTGTGTTGTTACTTTGTGGCTAGGATTTTTAAAATGGAAGGAGAGGAAAAGCAGACAATAGTCATGGAGCATTGATGTGAAATGCTTGCCATGGCAAATGTTATTATACTAAAAATACATGCCAGGTACACTTTAGGCATATTAAGTTTTTTCCTCTCTGAATATTTTGTCTTTATTGAGTAATCTTAATGCCTTGTATACAAAATCATTTTGTCATATACCATTAACTTCAGAGCTGGATACCTCAATGGGTGCTTTGATTCCTACATGGAAAGATAGGGGAATGAGTATCCTTCCTTTGTGTCTGTATACTGTGTTCTGTTCAAACAGCTGCATTATTTCTATACAAATGGCCTTATCTTGGGTGTTGTAACTTCTTTAGAGATATCTTGCAATAAAGGCACATACTATGTTCAGCTATTCCAGCTAGACGTGCAGCTATCAGGTGTGTATTTACATCTTTGGAAACAGGTTTTTGTGGAAGTGTTTGGTTTCTTTTAAATTACTGCTGTGTGGGGGTTTTTGAATGTTTTAAACTGCTGGTAAGGAGTCTTTCTATGGCCTAGGGAATGTCTTTTTTTCTATTCTGCCTTATGGCACTAATTGCCTCTGCAGAGCTACTATGCAGGTTGTGTATGTGTGCTTACAAAAGCAATGCTGCAGACTAATGGGAGTAAAACTGGCTTTTTGGAGTCTAATGCATTGTGTTTGGATATTCAGCTTTAAACAAATTATAATCAAACAACTTCGAAGGGAATGCTTCCTTGAGCCTGTCTTAAGGAAGTGCTATATTGTTTTGCATAGTTCTAATGGCAATGGCTGAAAAGTGAAGGTGGAGAAGCTTATTGGGAAATCTAGGAAAGAAAGGTTCTGACATTGTTTTCAGCATCATAAGACCTCAAAAAATGATCAGAAAAGACCACAAATAATTGCACCCTGTTATCTGTGGTTAAAGATTGTCAGAACATTTATCTCTGAACCACATCTTCTGAGTGGTTTTACTTAGCTTCCTCATACATAGGTCATCCTAGCAATTATATGAAACATCATGTTAGATTACAGTTTCTTCTCACAAGAAGCAAAACACTAGAGGTGTCCCAATATGAGCATCAGAAGATAAACACATGCATACCTCAACTTTGAAAAATCCTGAAAGTAACATTTTTCTCTGCTTTGTGGAAGGGATTTTTCCTGCACATGTTGCAGCCAGATTTCTTTGGTGTTTGGTCTTGAAACTGCTTGTAAATTGACCTAATACCATTGATTTAGGGGGAAGGTGGGAGGAGTACTGTGGGCTTCTACAGAACTTCCTGCTCGCTGGCAGTGGAGAGCTATTCAGGAGGATGTGAGCAAGCTAGGAGAACACAAAGCTTGTCTGTCAGCTGTGAGAACTGGTTTGCTGATGACACAAAGCTGGGAGGAGTGGCCAATACCCCAGAGTGCTGTGCAGCCCTTCAGAAGGACCTTGACAGGTTGAAGAGATGGGCAGAGAAGAATTGTTTGAAATTCAGCAATGATGAGGGCAGGGTTCTGCACATGGGGAAGAATAACCCATGCACCAGTAGAGGCTGGGGGCTGACCTGCTAGAAAGCTGCTCTGTGGAGAAGGACCAGCGGGTCTTGGTGGACAATAAAAATCTGTCCCTGAGCCAGCTGTGTGCCCCTGTGGACAAAAAAGGCCAATGGAATCCTGGGGCCATTAGGAAGAGCATTGCTAGCAGGTGAAGGGAGGTGATCCTGCCCCTCTGCTCAGCCCTAGTGAGGCCACACTGGGACTGCTGTGTCCAGTTCTGGGCTCCTCAGTGGAAGAAACACGGAAGTCCTGGAGCAGATCCAGTGGAGGGCCACCAAGATGATTAGGGGACTGGAGCATCTCTCATATGAGGAAAGGCTGAGGGAGCTGAGCATGTTAAGCCCCAAGAAGAGATAACTAATAGGGGACCTCATCAAAGGATTTAAGTATCTGAAGGGAGGGAGTCAAGAGGATGCAGACAGGCTCTTCTTGGTGGTGCCAAGCAATAGGACAAGAGGCAACAGGCAGAAACTGATGCACAGGAAGTTCCACTTGAATATAAGGAAGAACTTCTTTACTGTGCACGTGACTGTGCACTAGAATAGGTTGCCCACAGAGGTGGTAGAGTCTCCCTCACTGGAGACGTTCAGAATTATCTGGATGCAATCTTGTGCCATGTATTTTAGGATGACCCTGCTTGAGCATGGAGATTGGACCCATTGTAGTCCCTTTCAACCTTACCCTTACTTCCAAATTTCTGTGATTTGGTGGCAAATACTTGTATTTTCAAGCCATTATCTGATGTCAGATACAACTTTAGACACTTGTTTGTTTAATGTGTTACTGCCAACTTATTTCTGTCAAAAATGGATGGCTTGTTCCTTTGTCAGCTAACATAAATAGGACAAAGTTCAGGGGGAATAGTTTGATAGCTAACAGTACGTGAAGTAGCTCTTCATGTGATTTTTGTCTCTACGTGTAACTACTATAATATTTCAGTCTGGCATTATCTTTCATAGGACTTTATTAATAAAATCACAGTAGTCAAGCCCAGGGTTAATTTGGTAGAGTGTACATGAGCATCAGTCCTGAAGGTAACTCATAACTTCATGAAGTTACCTTCCAAACTGCACTGCCTAATATTCCTAGTTTGGGAGTTGGAAGTGTTGACTGCTGTTGCCTTCCTTCTCCTTTTTCAGCCTTCCTTCTGGTTTGTTTTTCAGTGGTTTCTCCATGAACTTGTGGTTCTAGTAGCACAGGACAATGTTCCTGCAGTATTGTATATAACATGAAACTCAGCATCTGATTAAAAAGTATACACACTTGCTTTGAATTTTGGGTGCTTTCTTTAAATAAAGGTAGTAGTATAATGCTTTGCAAAAAAGTGCTCAAAGACAGGAGTCTTATTACCCTTTAAAGACTTACGTTATAAACAAATCCTTCTTATGCGTTGAGAATATTATTGTCGTGCCCTTACCTCAAAAGCCAAGAAACTATTGTGTTCTGTAGCACTGGCTGCAGTATGGCTCTTGGAAAACTCAACACAGCTTCCAGGGTTACACTGTACAGCCAGCAGTTATGGTTATACTGGTATGTGAACTTCTGGATAGCCTGCATCCACAGCTGCAAGGGGAAGCAGGACACTGGGCTGCTGGAAAAGAAATCTCCAGATTGCTCTGAGAATACAGCTGCATTTCCGGCCCCATTCTGCAATTACAATGGGACTCTTGAGAAGCTGTTGTACTGGTAGGGAGCGGATGTGATATTTGTTTCCGTGTCCAAGATGAGACGTGTTTTATGGCTCCAAGCTGCAGCAGTACTTGACTGGTGGTACCCAAAGCAGGGGAAGGCAGGCCAAGCCTGCAACAATTACAGTAATCCAGATACTACTTGTTCAATGCAACTAATATAATTGAAATTTCCTACTGTTCCTGAACATTGAGTGCAAGATCTTCATCCAAAGAACCAGCTTGATGTCATTTTCATGTGCTTAATCTAATTCACTAAAAATAGGTCTTTTCTTCCCTGTTCCTGGTTTACTGGTCCCTAGGTGTGCAAATCAGCTTGAAGGGCATTCCTAAATTCAAAGCTGGGACTGAGCTGCCTGAAATAAACCTCATGAGAGGAGTTTAAGCCTGTGAATTAAAAGATAAGTCACGGATTACATACTGAAATTGGGCTACTGTAACTGGAGTTATTAGAGGCCTTCTGTGATATGTTGTTGTTTTTTGTTTTTTTTTAATTTTTTAGTGATGACACAGACTAACTTGTTTTGACAGATACTTTAGAAAAATCTGCTGGAGCCATAGTCCCAATCTGATGGGGTGTGCTGGATACTAAAGACCAGTCTTGCTGAAATATTTTTAAAATCCTGAAGTACTTCAGCTGTAGGTGATTTAGGTGTCTTGATTTCAGCTCACCCTCAAAGGTATGCACACTTCCTATGAAGAGCTGTGAACAGCATCCATTCTTCAGGAAGCACCTGAGTGAATCTGCATAAATTTGCCCTTCTGGGAAAAGTTACTAATGTTATGTCTTCTAAAATGCTGATCTTTTATGGAAAAATGCAACATAGTTCTGTTAGGCAAGCAGAACATTTCAAATTGTATCAGTGGGTAATCTGAACTCAACTGGAAGCTACTCATGAGAATGAGCAAGGATTAGTTTAAACTTAAGGGGGAAATTCTTTGGGAAAAATCCCCTTCTCGTTTTATGTGCTATCTCATTAATTTTTTTTATAGTTTGGGAGCTCTGTTTTCCCATTGCTGGGCATCCTGCCTTTATTACCATTGTTCCAATGAAAATGCAGATCCTTAGCTCTGAAAAACCTGTCTCTGATAGGAATACGTTTATTGATGGACTTGCATTTTAATCTGGTATCTTTAGGCAAAATATATATCTCCTGTTTATAGGAAAGGTTAAATCATGGTTTGTTGGGACTTCAGTTATGAAAATAAGAAAATAGTATTTATTATGAGAGGTAGATTTGAAAACCTTTGCTACAGTTCCAGACATACCAATTAAAATTTTTGTAAATCCTTTTGCATTTGAGGGATTCAACATACCATAACAACTACTTCTAGAGTGTTACTAGGATCATTTTAAGCAGTTTTGATCTGTAAAAATGTTTTCCCTTCTTATGACTGTTAAATCCCTCAAGGGGAATGGAAAAAACACAGCTTATGCTAGTACCTCAAATGTCTTAATGAATTTATTTCTGGATTACTGGGCAAACCCATGTGCTTTTTCAGCATGCGGAAGCTTGTTATTTGAAGACCTCATTTTCTGATTTTTGTTTTACCTTAAAGTAACAATAGAATTTTCCAAAAATGTGTAGGAATCAAAGTTTAGGAAAGGAAGCAATTATATATAGTGGTTGTTCCTATATTTCTCTTAGCTCCTCAGTTAGGTCATATCAGCTGAATAATTATTTTAGTGTCTTTTAGTCCCAACCAGGTGTTATACTAAGCAGAACGAAATGTACAGGCCTTCATTCTTTGACTTATCTTCTCGTTTCAACTCTAAATACTGATAAAAGAATACTTCTGATGCTTAACTATCTCTTATTACAGGGGGAAGAGTGTCTTTAACGTGATTACTTACAAGTAATATTACCTCATCATGGAAGAACTATCACCTGAAGAAATTCAGCTGAGGGCCAACCAGGTCACTGATGAGGTAAATATGGAAAATATCTGGGATTACAAAACTTGTCTGACAAGATTAGAATATCTTTTAAAAATAGATAGACCAGGGTAGTGATTCTGCAACGGTATAGCTGAATGTTTTGAATTTTCACTTTACTTGGAAAATGCTTGAGTGAAGATTACTTCTGAAAATAAGAATCAATTTAAACTTAGGAATTGTAAAGAACTACTTGACTGAGTACTGATCACTTACTCCTGATGACTGAGACAGTGTGGGTTGGGTACCTACAGTATTCTTAATCACATTGATACTTTGTGACTTTCTTATTTAACTAAAATTGTTTTCAATGTATCTTATTTTATAATGACTTTCCAGTGGAAGAAGCAAAGTACTAGCAAGGACTAAAAAACAAGAAAAAAAAAACTAGTGTGCTGCTACTATGACTGTATTGTAGTGTGTATTAAATATAGACAGGGTGATGAACCTTTGTATACTAGTTTCCTTACTATAATGAACTGGTAAAGGAGACTTTCAGACACTGATATACAGATAGATATATATATATACACACACACACTGTTAATGCACTCATTTTAAAATTCTCTTCCTAGTCTTTGGAAAGCACAAGGAGGATTCTTGGCTTGGCCATTGAGGTAAGGAAATGCTTTAGAATTCTCTGTGGATTTCTTAAGTATAAGAGGCAGCATGTTAACTGTCATAAAGTGACCTTAATCAGGTTTCTGTCTTTCTCAAGACTTCTACTGACATGCATCAGTAGAAGTTGCTGATTTAATTCAGTAGTAGAGTTGGAATGACTTAAGCTTCATGAATTTCACACTGTGTCAGATCACAGAAGAATCAATATCCTTTTTACCCATTTTCCTCTTAAACGAAAGGACCTAATCTCCAAATGCTACTTCTAAGAGAAGTTGCATGGGGAATCTATTCCCCCACATTGTTATGGCTTTCTGAAGATGCTGCACTTATCAGTAAGGCACTTGAATCAGCATAGCTTAATGAATACCTCTCAAACATAAACATTAAGTACATGTAGTGAGCCAACATAATTTCACTTGGTATCATAGTTTGATGATTCATTCTATACTGCCAGATTACAGTAAAACATGGGTGCAACTTGCTTGCTAGACTCCAGACTTTGAGCCAGCAAAGAGCTGTATGGGAGTCTATTCATCAGTGCTGATTTCTTTTGCTTCATGTCCTAAAACTAGTGGTGAGCTATTCTCTTCCTGATCTCTTGTGCTGAATTCTCAAGAATGGTTTTGCAGGCTTCGTTTTGCTTTCTTCTATTCTGGCTTCCAGGACTAAAGGCCTTGTCAGCCCTATTGAAGGGTGTAGGGATAAAGAAAGAACCAATGTCACTTCTCAAAAAACAAACCCTCACAAAAGGCCCAGTAATTGAGATACTGTAACAGGTGAGATGCTTATCAGCCTAACATAGGATCTAATTTGAAATTTAGAATAGCTTTGCTACAGAAGTTACTTCTAGAATGGGGTTTTATTTTAAATTTGGCTGGATTATCCAATTTACTGTCAAGACCTTCAAATTTTGCACTGCTCTATTGACATCTGGTTTTACATCTGCAACTAAATTTCCTTTCTGCAGTCCCAGGATGTTGGCATCAAAACTATTACCATGCTGGATGAGCAGGGAGGTAAGTTCTTCCTTATTCCTCTCTTAACACTAAAAATCACTATTATGACTGTAAGAAAAAGATCATCATTCATGAGTTGTTGCTGAAACTGAAGGCTTATTAAAGATGACATATGTGAATATGAGATTTATTATTTTTTTTCCAAGTGTTTGTAGTATTTAAAAGAGGTTTTAAAGTAGTTCAGAGATGTTAGTTACAACATAATACAGCTCTGCTGGAGAACTTGCTTCTTTTCATCATCCTGTGAATGCATCCTGTGAATGCAGTGACAGAAGTGCTGCTTTAAGTATAGGGAAAATAGTTTGCACATAGTAAACAAAACTTACCACTTAAATATTTATCTTAAAAATAGAAGAATCCTAAGAGGCAGGAAAGAAAAAACACTTTAGTCTTGATATAAAGACAGAACTGAAACTTGTAAGTTCCTGTTTGAAAAAAATGTTAATATTACCCCCCATCTTCTTCCAGTCCATGTTTATTCAGGTTACTTGTTTCTTTCCTAGAACAACTAAATCGCATCGAAGAAGGCATGGACCAGATAAATAAGGACATGAGAGAAGCTGAAAAGACACTGACAGAGCTCAACAAATGTTGTGGGCTCTGTGTATGTCCTTGTAACAGGTCAGTTTTATTGGTACTTGGGTCTGAAGTTATAGAATATTGCCAATAGCTACTGTACTGGCAGATATTCACTAATAAAACAGCTAATTAAAAATGCTAGCAAAGTTGATTGTTTTGGTTTGTAGAGCTGCACTCTTTTAAAATTGTATGAGTAGCTAAAGCTTACTTTCATCTAACTATATATTGTGCCCCTTTCTCTGTAAATATAGCTGCTGTATAACATCCTACATAATTGTGCCTTAATCTCCTTAAAACTTATATTAGCATACTATCAGTGTCCATGCAAATGAGACCAAATAGGACTGTAAATAGCTGTATGTCAGTGCCTGTCTCAGAAATTTGACTCAAAACCCAATTTTTTCACAAAAGTACTTTTGTACTAACTTAAAAGCAAGAAAACTTACATTTTAGAGAAGAAGAGTAATATTGGTTCTCTAGGCATTTAAAACATATTTATGCTTTAGGGAGGGTGAGTGTAGAACAGACCAGACACTGGTGTTAAAGCTCTAATCTTTTACTAGTGGCTATATAAATTTTTGCCAATCTGCTTCACAGTACCTTTATAATACCAGTGTTATGGCTACCATATCTAAGTCAGTTGAGTAATCTAATCTTGTATGGCACTTGATTTGTAGGTTTAAATATCTAAACAGCCTGAACAGTGATCAGAATATTTTTTGAAGATGTGCTAGTTTTACCTTTAAACAGTGAAATATCAAATTATTTTGTGGGAATTGGATGTAATCATACTTCTTCCAAATGAAGGAGAACTTAATTATTATGAGTGTGGTAATTGAATAGTGTGTGTATTTGTTGTTTTGTGCACTTTAGCATGAGGTAATTTTTTTAAATCTTACCATTTAACTGAGAAGTTAGCAGAAGTTTAAATAAAAATTCCTTGGAGTAGCTGAGTCTGGTTATCCAACACAGTAATACTTTGAGGATCGTTTAGGATAAAATGTGAACGGCTTCTAAGGCTGACAGCCTTAGAGCTTTAGGCCCTTAAAAAGACAGATCTGTCCTGACCTCCAGATAGGTGTGTTTTCTGCTTTGTTTTAGTTGGATCAAGCCGCTGGACTTTGAGCATTTTGATACACTCAATCTTTGTTTTCTGTAGCTGATAGTCTTACTTCTCTGAAGCTAAGCAGCTTATTGACATTGAGCAAGCTCAGAACTTGTGAACTCTTGTGGCATTCCAAGTACACAGATAACAAGACAAGAAGTAGTTGTGTACCAAACTGGGCAATAATGTGCAGAAAAAAAATGTAGAGAACAGTGAAGAAGAAGAAACAGTCACTGTTTTTATATATCTACTGGTACTTTAATCTTTTTGTCAATGTCAGAATTATTTGTCAGTTATCTCCAAAGCGCTTCATTTTTTTCAAAAAAAGCATAAAGCTAAATTAGAACACTTGCTGAATTAAGTATTGCTTTTCTAATTTCTCCCAGGCTTAGATAATGTATAAAAGCTTTTTGAAAAGCTAAAATACTGGCAGTACTGTTATGCAATCTGTGTACTAATTACTAATAACAATTTACCTGTTTGTTGGTCTTTCCTATTCTTTCTTCTCCATTCTCTCCTAACACTGATGCTTGCTTTCTAAAAAATGAAGACTAGGATAAGAAGCTGTATTCACTTAAACTGGTGAAAGTGGATTTTAGGACAAGGTCAGTCTTAGTAATGGAGATACATATTCAACCGGCTGTCTGAAGTGATGCTTCTGTTGCATTTGTGCTTGCATGTGCATGATGTCTGTCTGCATGCAGGTCTCCTTGTGACTGTGATGTATTGTAATACTGACACTAATAGAAAATGTCCATTACTACAGAGGGTAGGAGCTGTGGAAATGGTGAACAACTGCTTGAGCCCTTGCTGGTTTGGCAAGTTCTATAATTGCCTTAGTCTTACAGAAATGAAATGTGAGAAAAGTGAACGTATAGTAATTTGAAAAACAGCTCTTCAAAACAGGTGGTGAAAAGTATTGTTCTTAACTGTGCTTAGTTTGAACAATTCTGTTTCTAGCTGTCATCTTCAGATGTGCAACTAGTTTTCAGGCTGCTTGTTTTCTGTTAATAAAGTCCTCACAGTTGCCTCTGAAACTTAAGGTTTTGCTTATCCAGAAGCAAATCATACAAAGTTCTCCTGCTGCTGTGGCTTTAGTATGAGAGAGATTAAAATATATAATGCTCAATCTAGTTACAGTAAACCTAAAGAGATCTTTAAGCCTATATATGTAGAAAGAGCTAGAATTTACTAGTTTAGGTTTCTTTAGGGTTTTGCTGGGTGCAACGTTTCCATTGTGAACTGAGAAACTATTCCATTTCTTCCCCTTCATGTATTCATTCTAGATTACTTCTTCTAGGATCTGACCTATGAAATACCATTTCCCATTTCAAATACATAAATGCCAGTAGAATGAGGGGAATATTTCTTCATTGCAGCTAATTTCACAACTCTTCAAATGTGTAACATCTGTGCTACTGAAAGGCACTCTATCTACAGAAGTTGATTACCTGCAACAGTAAAGTTAGATGTAATGAAAGACACTACAGATTTCCCTTCACAGGCTTTTAAAGGAGCAGAAAAGTGGCAGTGGAGTCTGGATTGTCTAGCTTAAACCTGAAAATGCCAGAAAACAAGGTGAACATGAGAATATTCTCCTCAAAATATGTTCCTTAGGGTTCATGAGAACTGACTCCAATTTAGATCAGTTATTATTCTGTCATTTTTTCCCGTCTTGCTTTTGTGGCTCTGTGATTCTTTAGATTGCTTTGTGTCAGTGTGCTTTTATTTTTTTCTTTATGAATTACATGAAAGAAGTGTAATTGTAAGTTGTTTTGATTTGATGGAGTTACTACAATTGAATTGCAGAATGAAGGAGCTATTTAAACATGATTGCTGTTATTTCATAATCAAACTTAACCTGAGAGACATTAAAAAGAAAGACTTTGCAATAGAAAATATTTTATAAAAACCCATAGTGATTAATGTTTTTCTTGCATAGTATAGCTATTTGTGTTTGAGGTAGTTTTTTTAGTTCATCCCTATGTCTTCCTGAAAAGTAACCAATCACAACTCTATACTAACTCCTGCTGGAAGTGCAACTTTATCTTATGACATGTAATATGCTTCTGTCTTCTGGTGAAGTACATTACTTTAAGAAAAATGACTGTTCTTATGTTAAAGCTTAAGACCATGTTAATCACTGTCCTTAGAGTAACTCAGTTGTTTGTACTACCAAGATACAATAAATTTTATTATATAGACAAGGCTTTATCTGTACAAAACTAAATCTCTTTAAGGCACAAAACAAATGGTTTCTGAAAACTGTAGTTTAGTACTGAATTTCAGACAGGAAGCCATATTTCTGAGGTAATGGTTCAGATGTCTTCTTTTTCTGGAGCAGAACAAAGAACTTTGAGGCTAGCAAGGCATATAGAGCAACCTGGGGAGATGGAACGGAGAACTCAGCAGATCATGTGATATCCATGCAGCCAAGAAGTATAAACCGGCAGCAGCCTCAGACTTCTGGAGGACCAAGTGGCGGATATATTACACGGTTTGCTTGTTCATATTGCTCAATCTCAAATGTAGAAATTCTAAGTTACCCGTTGTCGGCTTCTTTCAGATGTATTTTAGGTGACGTTGCGAAATAATAAGTTGGAGGAGTTGTTACTGCTTACAGAGGAGATGGTAGACACCTATGCTGTCATTATTGTAGTGCTCATCCTATACTTTGAGGGTTTTTTTTCATGGTGGTGGTATCATCTGTCTATTTCTGGATGTGAGAACTATAGAGCTTAGTGCTCAGTTATTGAAAGGACTGTTAAAAATATCAGGGACTCAGTCATAAAGTATATTTGAGATAAATTCATGTCTTCAACTTCCTCGATTAGCTGTTATTTTAATTTTTAAGGCTATTTTTGTAATAGTGGCTAGCTTAGCACCTTTTTTCTGGTAGATGCTTGCTTGGAATGCAGGGGGCTTTGAAAGGGGAAAACAAACCATAGTTTGTCTTGAATACATTGTGCAACAAACAAGTCCTATTAGAGTAAATCTAGAGTAGAGAAAAGCAAGTTCTTGATTCTTGAAATGTTGCCTTAATTATTTGAACAGAATAACAAATGATGCCAGAGAAGATGAAATGGATGAAAACCTTGCTCAAGTGGGAAACATTCTTGGCAATTTGAAAACCATGGCTTTGGATATGGGCAATGAGATTGATGCCCAGAATAAACAGATAGACCGGATAAATGTAAAGGTAGGTATCAATGGTGTTCTCTGCTTTCAGCTTAGATAGAAGTTGTAACTGAAGTTACGAGGCATGTGCTGCTGTCTTATCTGTTGCTATTTGCAGTAAATATACATTAAGGTTGTACCATCTGGGTTGCAGTGATTTGACTGTGAAATATACCTTGATGTTTGGGTATGTAGCTGAAAATTAAAATGCTTCAGAGTGTCAGGAAAACTAAATATACAGCACAGATTACTACTTACTCTGAAAAGAAATAAACTTAATGGGATCCAAAGGACAAACATTTACTGGAGGTATAACTGGGGAGTTATTGCTTCCAGGAAATCTTATATGTGGTACGAATAGGTACTTTTAACAATAGCAAGGCTCTTCTGGAATTTCTAAAAAATCACCATAATAATTAAAAGTAAAATAAAACACAGGTAATTCATTGCCCTAATTCTTGTGGACAAATTAATATTGGGGCTGGGGAGAGTTTGGAATAATGAGGTTTGTAGGTGCACAGGGACATGGTCTGCCCTCATCTGCACATGAAGATAGTCATAGTAACTTTCTTTTTTAATATAATTTTATTGCTTTATATTACTTAAGTATTATTTTTCCCGAACCGATTAAGCATATATAAATATGTTTGGGGGTGGGCTTTCAGTGGAGTACTTAATGAGGATGTTAGGCCCATTTTAGAAATGCCCATATTCTGAAATGAGAAGTTCTTTTACAGATATTGTGGTCTAGAAGGAAATGAAAGCTTCAATGAATAGCATATATTAAAGATTTCAAAAAGCAGGAGTAAACACCCATTACTGTAAAACTGTAGTATTAAGACAAATGGGAAGTAAAAAATTCTCAAAGTTAAACTCCCTTAAATGTGCAGTAGGGTGAAAAGCAAGAGAAATGGGATCTTCTCAAATATACAGAGCTAGTTCGGCAAAAATGCTGGTTGTACCTGTGTCAGAATTTCTAATAATTAAGGCATGGTCATAATAATAAAGCAAATCAACATGATCCTATGGAGGATGCCTTCATTGTCTTTTACTGTTCTCTGAAACAGTAGATCTGATTTTCAGGTAAAAAGATTCAAACCTTTTAAAGTACACTAGAAAATTCCTTGGAGTTTAAAACAAGGTGAGAAATTCTTACAACTTATAAAGCAGACTGAAAATTGCCTGGTCAAATGAACTGTAAGTGGGAATTACTGTTTTTACTAATAGTGCTTCTAGTAGATTCAAGCATGTGGTTTTGGCCTGATGTTCTTTTGTTTTAGTGGTCTGAATAAATCTTGCTGACTGAGTCTTAGTAATTATTAAAATATGATGTGTACAGAGTTAGAATTGCTTTGCAGAACAGAATAAAAATGAAAGTGCAATTCCTGGGTTTGAGACTGGCAACCTCTCTCAGAATATTTAAATCAATCCTTTTCTGTTGATAACACTTTTAAATCTAGTGAGCAGTATGAAAACCAAACCAAAATGTTGAGTGTAAATCTCCAAAGGACAGTATCATATCAAGAAGCAAAGTGCAGTACTAAACTTAACTTCAGAATAGAGTTGATGCTTCTATTACTTATTTTTTTAAAATTCTAACTCACCTGGGAAATATATAGACTTGACTGTGTGACTTTTGCTAGTCTGCAGTGTTATGCAGGACTCCTAGTCTGAATAAACCTATAATGAAATCTATGCTACTGGCCTTTTCTTAGAAATAAATGTTGTAGTGAGATCAGTGTGTTTCCAAAGCACTGTTAACAGGTTCGAGTCTCACTTTTGTGTAGTAGATTCTTTGACCTGATTTCCTTTGACCTGAAAGGCAGGAAGGTGAGAACAGGAGGGAAGGAGTTGAACTGCAGTTGTCCTCTTCCCAGCCCTTTGCAGTATGAAGGTGTGAAATGGCTAATACTTGGCATAGGTAGAACTTCTTAGGAGTTCCACTCATGAGGATATTCCCCACTGCAGGTTGGATAACTGGGGAATTATTTCAAAGCTTCTTATCATACCCTTCAGTAAAAATGTATTATGACACTTGTTCAACCTAGATGTTATGAGCTGGCTTTTCATTCTTTATGGTAGTAAAACAATAATAAAATAAAGAGCTTTTTCTTACAACTACCATATTCTTATGACACAAGGACACTGGAGGGTGTATGAATGAAAACCAGGGATTTGCACTAAGCAAAGTAATTCTGACTTTATGCCCATAGGTCTACTTATGACTATTAGTTCTAGTTCAGAGCAACTTTGTTGCTCTGCAGAGGTCCTTAAGATGCCTAAAGACTTGGAGAGAGGGAATTTTTATCCCTTTGTTTTGTTAATATTCTTCCTGACCACCTGAGGCAAGCTCCTAGGTTTTGAAAGTCAGCTGAAGGGTAAAAACTGTCTCTCCAGATTTTTGTTTCTGTCAAAATTGACAGCATATGCTGGCTTCTCTTATGTCTGCTGCAGTGATAATACCTTGCAATTCAGAAGCTCATGTAAGTTTGAATTTTTAAGTTGTTTTGCATGGAGTCTGCAAATGACCTATGAATTTCTCCCTTTCAGGCTGATACGAACAGGGAGCGCATTGAGCAAGCCAACGTCAGAGCCAAGAAATTAATTGACAATTAAAGTCTGCTGTCATTGTTCAATGACACTGTCTCTCCAGCTGCAAACCACCATATTCATGGATCTGTGAAACTTCTATTCTTTAATAAGAGGGGCTGGGAAAAATGAAGCAGTACACTTTCCGTAGTAATTAATTTTCTCTTATTGCTTCATGTAAACATGGCCTTGACTCAAAGAATGCGGCCAACTTCCTTCTACTCATCTGCCTTCCCTTTCTTTATACTGCTCAGGGCTGAAAGTATTAGGGCTTTGAGAATCTTCTTGCATGTTTTATTCCTCCTCTCAGTTTGGTTTGTTTTGTTTTTTTTTTTAATTTCCTGCACCGAAAATACAGTCCTTTTATTGAAGTTGAACAAGCAGGGTAACCTGAATTCACAGTTGTGGAAAGTTGGAGAGGGCACTTTGCACTGTTTGAAATACCTCATAAGTTGAGTGTCTTCACTAAAATAGGGTCTTGGTGAACATTGTCTAACTTGTATCTCTAGCATGCTAACCATAGTTTTACAATTCAAACCACATGATTGGTTTGGGGTTGAGTTTGTGGATCACAGAAGTGAAGAGGGCCATTACTTACATCTTGTGGGTTGAGGGCTTTAAAACACTTTCTAACCACATGAACTTTTAAGGTAATGGTAACTGAAGGGATATAAAGGTTTCCATTTCTTTACTGTAAATTGGCATCATTTTGGAGGCCATGACTAGGAAATCATGCTGCATTGTTCTTACATTTGTTGTGTGTGTGTATACATATATATATGCCTGATCCTAAACCCTGTGCACACATGAAGAAAATAAAACTATCTCCCTAAAATATTTATTTCATGGAAATTTTTACACCCCTCATCTGCAAGTTAACTTCTAAGTGTTTAAGTGATTCATCCTAACAGGGAGAAACTGAGTAGAAAAGCATGCAGCCAGCCCTCTTGGCCAGTTTTCAGTGGAGTTCAGTTTATGCCTTTCTCCAGTGCAAAATAATGATCAAGTGCAGAGCTTGCTCTCAGCAGTGACTTTGGGGACACTTCTTAAACCTACCAAAACCATAGAAGCTTATTATGAAATTTCTTTGTCAAAAGTCTGGAGGAAGCAGTACAGTAGCTATTTTTGAACTGTATGCTAGTTCTAAATAAACTAGTTCTAAATAGATTCCTGACTGGTTTATTATTGCAGATATTGGGATTGGCAATTGGAAATATTACATGTCCAAGTTGCTTGCAACTAAAATGTTCACTTGCAGGAGTTTTTGACCGGTTGAGGTAAAGCTCTCTCCTTAGAAGAAAAACGTTTTGGTTTCACTGCAATATAATTAGATTATCTCCAGGACTTTGTTTAAATCTTTAAATTAAATTGCCAGTGACTTATATAATTTTAACTCCGCCCAGCAATATACTATGCCTGTTTTAAAGCTGAAAATGATGCTTTGGACTAACCTGTGATACTCAGTGTTGGATGGCAAAAATCTTCAAATTGATTGGAAGAATAATTAATAGCATTATGGGGTGGGTTTTTTTGAGGAGAGTCCACAAGTATCCTGTAGCCACTAATATGGAATCCCAGGGCTAGAGATGACACTAACCCATTGAAATGTTTAAACAGTGTTAAGTGTTTTGTTTTCTTTTTAGCAGAAATATAGTCAGTATTACTGGTATATTTTCAGTTCACATCCAGGAGAACTTGAAATTTTAAAGAAACTAAACCAAAACCAGCAACCACACGCACACAAAAAAAACCCAACAAAACCCCAACCAAACAAAAACACCCAAACAACTGACCAAAGGATGAAGCAGCTGCATGTCATAAATAGGCCAGTGACAGATTGCCTTATGTGAATAAGGTAAAGTCATTTTTAGGCAATTAGATACTTCAGTAGTGTGGGTTGGCTCATGTCTGGCTTCCAGCAATTGTTGGAAAGCCAATGAATTTCAAAAGTTCCCTAGTTGCCCAATTAGTAAATAAAGATTATGTGCTTTAAAACAAAAGTAGCAAAGAAGTACTTTTAAGAATGTTGCATAGTAAACTTCGAACAACCACCTGCATAGGAAAACATAGGGAATTGATGATATTTTTTTTTCCTTCTTACAAACTTCAGATTAACTGAAGGATTATTTGCTGCTAGTTGTGAAAGCAAAGTATACATTTTTTGTCTTCCTGAAACAAGACTTTAGTGGTTCCCTTATTCTGCTTACGTAGTGCAAACCTGCTTTGTAGCATTTGAACATTCCAAACATTGGAATGCTTTTCTCCCTTGCCGCTATGAGTCCATGTTCTTGACTTGCCTGAGCTTTAACAACAAATTAACACATTGGCTGACAGAATGCTGTGATTGGTATCTCAAAGTTGTAATATTGCAAGGAATACCACACAAGGAAATAATTTCTGAGACTCTAAGCTTGAGTATTAGCAGAGTATCGATATTATTTTCTGATGCAGCAAGAGCCAAATCCATGAGGGAGTCGGTGCCTTTATGTTAGTGAACAACAGAGTCTTCTTGGATTGTATTACTGTTGTCTATAGAATAGATGCCTAACTTCCATATCTATGGTATGAAATCAACACTTGTACATCTTTGTATGTCTGAATGCTATTAAGAATGAAGGCTTACAGTTTCTGCTTTTGATTGTTAAATTATATATTGTGCACAAAAAATACATACTTTTATAACTGAATGTGTTTTAAAAATATTTTCTCTTACATGTGTCTTTGTTTTAGTTTCCTGTCCTTGAAAAACTTGGCAGAACTAGTTGCTACTATGCAACTAGGAAGTTTCCCTTCTATTTTTATTTTACAGAAATTCTAACAAAGGAATGGGTGTGGTTGGGAAGAGAAGGAATACTGTGATCTTTAACACTCTAGTCTGGATCCCTGCATAATCAACATCTCTGAACTCCGAACTATGGAATGTGTCCATCTCTTTGAGAGACTGGCATTTGACATGGGTGTATACTCCAGGATGGTAATGAAACAAAGTAAAATAACTTAAACCTTTCCAGTCAAGTATCAGTAACAGCTGCTTAGCAAATACTTAGGCCAGTAGGTAAAATCTAGTGATTTCAGCTACTGCCAATGCAATTTCACTAATACTAGAACCTCAGATTCCCAGAAAGCTCTTAAGCAGGAGGAGTTGTAAGGGGAAATAAGAGATTTTTGTTGACTTGCAGCAGTTCTGAGCTGCAAGAGGGACTAGCATACCTGGGAAGTGCTTGGAAGTACTTCTAATACAGTATGTTTCTACCAGGAACTAGGGGAAGAAAAAAAAAAAAAGAGGAATGGCCTGCCTGCTTATGCAACTGTTCTGAACAGGTAGCACATGTCCCACTGGTACAATTAAATGATGATAATTGTTAAATTCAAGCTAGTCTACTCCTTGATGAAAAGGGAAACCTGCTGATAGCCTTTGTTCTGTTGATGTCTCATGCACACCAAAAATCTAGGAAAAACTAGTACTTCAAATGGGTTTCAGGTACCAAGTGGAAGTGGGTAAAATATAGAACTAGCCTGCGGCCTTTCTTCATTACTGGCTTTGTGTCATAATCTGTGGAATCTATTACTGTGAAGCTGAATAGATTTCTGACTATACAGGGCCTTGCATTATGGTAATGTACAGTTGTGTTCTTAAAGCACTTCCCTCATTATGTCTTGCAAAACAAAGTAGCCTCACAAACATTGCCCACTGTCAGCTACTTATGAAAAGCTAAGAGGTGGGTTTTTTTTTTCATAAAGTAATAGCTGAAATGGGGGTTTTCCAGTAAAACTGGTTCCCTGTAAATGATGAATCACATCCATCCTTTAAATACAGAGCTGATGCTCCCTAAAACACTTATGTTGCTATGTAAGAATTGAAATTAGATTGCAACAGGGAACTAGATACCTCTCTGAGCATCTTATCCACTTAATGCTAATCTTAATTACAGCTGTTACATTCAAGTGTAGCTGTTACCAACAACCGACAGACCCAAGTACCTAAGTGAGGGCTTCCAGTGAAAATACTACTTATTGAAGTGAAAACAGCAGGAGTTACACCAAATGAACTGATTTTTTTGAAAATAATTTACTAAATATACAGGTACATTTTCCTTTCAGTATAAGTTACATAATTGCATACATTTTTAGCTCTTTCTAGGTGCTTTTGGTAGTAAGGCAGCAGCAGTGGGCTGACGACTAAACCCTTCAGCATTGCTCTGTACACAAGGAGTCAGTGCAAGGATATTGTATTTTCTAGCAATACACATTTTTAGTGAATACATTGAAGGTGAACCTAATTTTTATTCCATACAGCTCAAGCGGAAGTGGACTGTAGTGCAATTCTTGCTTACGGGAAAAGAAAGCCTGTACAGAAAATATGAATGAAGGATGCTCAAGCCACAATTTGTTTGCTGGAAGCTGTTAATAAAACATTTAACCGCAACTATTTTGTGCTTCATAAAAAAACTCATACAGGTTATAAATGAAAACCTCATCTATAAAAGTTCTTCTCTGTAGAATAGTGCTTACTGCAAGACATACAGTGCTTTGGTGGTAGAACTTCCATGGCCTGTCATGGAAAAACGTTTCCAGAAGAAATAATCCTCTTACAAATCAACAGCCAGCTTCCTGACAAAAGGGAACTGGCAACTTTGAAACGCTCATTCCCTTTCTCTGTGAATGAACAAGCCCTGACAAAGGAGAACATGTACTGCATTAAAAGCTATTGTGGCACAAAAATCAAAACTGGCCTCTGGGCAGGTTTATCAGTTCAATACCTATTTTCTCTAGTTCAAGTTTATTCAATGTGGCCTTAACAGGCTCTATCAGACTACTAGAGGAGTACTCTGATCATTTCCTTCATCAGTCTTGGTTTACGTCAGTGAAGCAGGTACTTCTAGCCTCTCTTCTTACTAGTAATATATAGGGTCAGAAAAATGATCATGCAAACTTCTTCTTTGTAGCTGTAAATCGTTCCATGTACTACAAAGAAAACAAACAAAAAAATCTTAAGATTCATTAATAAAAGTTTCATTACTGCTAAAAGCTCTCAGACTCAAACATTGTCTCTAAAGCATATTTTTTATCCCAGATGTAACAATTAGAGTTTTAATTTCAAACAAAAAAATCCCCAAAAATTTACGCAATTTGCTGCAATTCAGATTAATGGTCAACTCTCCAGTGTTAAAGATGAACCAATGTTAAATATGAAGCATCCATTATTTTTTGCCCCATCAAAGTGAAGACACACACCCATTATCATTAGCTACCCTTCCAGAGATGCTGATGAAAATAATTGATCCTCAGTTCTGTGAGAAAGTTAAGCTTTGAAGAACTCTTGAAATTGTTTTCAGAGATAAGTTATGAATCCAGTACCAGTGACGATACCAATACACTATTTTGTACTTTTAGTCACCAGCATAAATGCTTAGTATGCAGAGGTAATGGGTAAGGACTTCACTTGTCAGAAAGCGACAAGGCAAACAAAAAAACCCAACCAACCAAAAAAAAAACCAACAAACCCACAAACCTTGTCATAACCATCCAGTTCTCTGAGCTTCTTGATTTCAAAGAGGTTGCCTTCTACTGCAAGCAGTGAGATCTGGGAATCACTGAGAATACTCTGAGGAAGCATGCTGAGTTCTAGACAGTTTTCTTCTAAACGCAAGACTTTGAGGCGTGGGCAGTGAGAGATCTGCACTGAGATCTGGGAAATCTTGTAGAAATAAAAAGAAAAGAGAAATTGGATTAAAATGGTAGTGATCCATGATTATTAAAGTGACTTGTTCCAGACTTACACAGAACAATCACCATGTTCTAAATATAAACTACATTGACTGGTTAGCAACAACACAAGCAACAAATGATCACAAATCCAAGTAATTTCTTTTTTCTTCCATGATGACAGGCAACCTACACATTTGTTCACCACATTCCTACTCAAGAACTGTTCAAATAATTTTCTGCCTGACTAAATTCAGGATTTGTTAGTTAATCAGGTCAGGCAGTTGGATGTATTGGTATATAAATTCTAGTTATGATCCCTCATTTGTGTTGTGTCCAGATGTCTTCTAGCTCTAAAGTTTTGATGGTCTCATCTTATGTTCCGTGGATGTACTAAGTCCAAGATAAACCAAGTCCTAAATCTACATGTCCATAATATCTCAGTTACCAGACCTGATTCTGATTCAAATTGAGTTCGATAGCCTGCAATTCTCCCACAGTGTCGGGCACGTTTTGGATCTGGTTTTTTGAAAGATCTACCACATCCAAGTGGCGAAGACCACTGAGTTGTGTAGGCACAGTCCGAAGCTGGTTTCCAGAAAGGCTCAGGGTTTTGAGAGCTGAAAGTTGTCCAAACGCAGCCGGTAGCTGCCTCAAGTGATTGCCATTCAAGTGTAGTGTTTCCAGTTTTTTCAGTTTACACAGCTCCTCGGGTAAAGCAGCTAGAAATAAATAACAAACATATGACCTAAATGAAGAGTAGTATACAATCACAGCCATTTAATTCAAATAAGCTGCTGCATGGAGAACAGTGCTGTATTAAGTAATTTCTCACAGACTTCCTTTTAAAAAAGGCAGCTAATACATAATTAATGCATAAAAAACCTAGTTTCTTCACCTCATTCTAAATTTTCCTTAAAGTTGGATGTTTGTCCAAGAGAAGTAGTAGCAAACTCTGGCCAGCAACATTTTGTACATCAACATCATTACCTTTCTCTCTATGCAAGTACTAAACTGTCTGACACTGTTAAACCCTCAGATCAGACAAGTCATAGAACAAAAACATTATGGCTTTAAGTACTCGTGTCATTGTAAATCATAAGTTGGCAACTAGTTTTGTGGAATTTATGGTTTTGGGGTTTCTATCATTTCTTACATGAATTCCAAAGATTTCAGTTTAGGTGACTAAACTCCCCATTTACATCCTGTGAGTTAAATCATTAAATTTAGTTCTGATCAGCGAATACAGGTTATTATTTTAAAAACTTGTGGAGATATTAATTAGCAGGCATACTCAGTTTGTTGTTGTTTAGAACGAGGCTCTTCAAAAAGGAAAATTTTCCAATGAGAGGTGGCAAGAGTTCTATTTTGTTGTTTGACAAGTCTATTGTCCTTAAGTTGCTTGCTAGCTTCTGCAGATCTTCAGGAAACTATGGGGGAGAACAAAGATACAGCATTTAAATAGTTGATACAATTTTGAATGTTCAAGTTATACAACTTAAAATTTTAATTGGAATTTTAATACTATTCCATACTGTCATATGTATCACAGCGTCCAATCACTACACTGTGATTGGCAAATTTGCTTAATACATATTGTTAAAAATATTTTTTCATCTGGGGAAGTGAAAAGGGATATAAAGACACTTCCTAGATAATAGTTTTTCATCCAAAGTATTAAAAAGGGAGAAGAAAGCTTGTTTACATTTTAGCCCTCTTGTGTGCTTCTCTTAAATCATGTCTGTCATTTAAAATATTCTACAGCCAGTTAACAATGCTGTATTTTAGCAGAGTAAGACTGGAAATTTTCATTTGCTTTCCTTTTCCAATAATTATGTATAGCATTTTCTTTACTTTTATTTACAACCTGTATCACATTCATATTGAGCCTTGAAACTGAGCTGAAAAAAAGAAAAACCTGACAATTGCCATCAAGAAGTCCTGGTGAATAAGCAAGTGGTTTTCGTACTCCTTTGGTTTGACAGAGAAAAAGTGAAGGGAGAAGGTAGGACAGTGGAAGAAGATACTTTGGAAAAGTCTTGGAAAATTACAGCAATATAGTTATTTTGGCTATCCTGTGAATTGTTGCTTGACTTATGGTTCCAGAACACTCTGTGTTTTTCTGCAGTTGAGCCTAAGTCAAGACAATTTCCAGTATAATAAACTCTCAGGATGCTTTGAGCCCAATTAACAGACTATTCATATAACTACAATGACATACAGTGTAAATATCTAAATATGACAAATTGTGGAGTATCTTTCTAAGTAATAATATGGTTACAGAATATATATTTCCCCCCTCAAGTTGGCAGCTGCTTTTAAAAAAAAAAATCACATCATAACTAATATTTGAACATATATGCACTCTAAAGCATAAGGTCATAAGTATACAAGTGCCCTGACCCATAAATCCTCAATCAGAAGACAATGCAGGCAAAAAGGTAAAGAGAAAATAAATCTTGAAATACTTTCCATCACTATTTGTGAGAAATACATGTATGCAGTTCGTTATGACAACGAGGTGGGAATTTCTCTCCAAAGTTGTCAGTTATGCAGGCAAAGAGCCATGTTTCCCCTACTGTTCATTACCTCGGTAAGTCCCTTTCCTGTTAGCTGAAACACACCAGTTTTCTGTGCTGTCTCCAGGTGGGCTTTTAATGCACTATTTCCCATCCTAGCAGTTCTCAGTCAAGCACACAGCGTTCCAGGGACAGTCTCGGCCAGTTTCTCTGTTAACTCCGTGCTAGAGAACTGCAATCCAAAGTCTCTGTGATAAAGCAAATGTACAAAGTCATTTTACGTGCACCATCTCCAACACTACAAGCATTTCAACACACTCAACCATTTCACTGCTGCGTTTTCATCTCCCTCATATCCAAAACCCACAATTCAAAAGATTTACCCAGCTTAAGATGCCTTCATGTTAGCAGTTTGATTACCGACACGATGCAAGGAGCAGAGTCAGAACTAAGTGGAAAAGCTGCACACTTTCCCCATTTCGCCTTCCAGGGCCCTGCAGCACAGGGAGATTCCCCTCGGAGACTGGAGATTCCTGCGGCACCTACCAGCTCCGGTCCGCCGACAACACTACGGGTTTATCCGCTTTTGTGGAAACATTGACTCTATTTAGAGAGCTGCCTCCTCTGCCCCGGCTCTATTTGCAGACACACGACATGCACCTTTCGTAGCCCCAGCAGGGTTTAATCCCAGGGCGCAGGGGTCACGGGCCGCAGGATCAGCGCCCGGTTCGCCCCGGGCCGCGGGGAATAGAGCCTGGGACGGCCCCAAGCCGGCGGGACGGGCAGCAGGGCAGGAGAAGCGATGAAGAGAGCCTGGGACGGCCCCAAGCCGGAGGGACGGGCAGCAGAGCAGGAGAAGCGATGAAGAGAGCCTGGGACGGCCCCAAGCCGGCGGGACGGGCAGCAGGGCAGGAGAAGCGATGAAGAGAGCCTGGGACGGCCTCAAGCCGGCGGGACGGGCAGCAGGGCAGGAGAAGCGATGAAGAGAGCCTGGGACGGCCCCAAGCCGGCGGGACGGGCAGCAGGGCAGGAGAGGCGCAGCCGCCGCCACGGCAGCAGC
>JAWWMO010000174.1:26620606-26666290 GCA_035047845.1 Dendrocincla fuliginosa
ACAGGATCTGTCTTTTCCAGCACAAATTGCCAATAAGTTGCCAAACTATCTAAGTTGTTTTTTATAAACAGTTTTTTCCTATTGACCAAAAAAGCCCCACCCTGTAGTAGAAACTCCAGAGAGCATGCCCTCACACAAATGCTTGCTCTCTTTCACATGCAATGCTCTCCCCCATGGTCTCATTTTTTCCCTTTCTACTTCCTCCTCCACCCCAAGAGAGTCAACAGTATGTGGACAAGTATATTAAAAATGCATTTTCATGTGATATTTTTATTGTTGTAGATAAAACTGAAAACTGAAATTTTGCAGTTGGAGAATGAGACAGCAGACATTACTCACAATTTTTACTTAGGTAAGTGCAGTTATACCAGAGAAAAAACAAGAGTCTTCAATGACTTAATCAGCAGATTAATTTTTCATCTGAGTACATCGCAATTTTAGAAGTTATTGCAGTAATTGTCTCTGGATAGCTTGTTAGAGGTGGTTGGTGTTTTATTAGCTCCTAGAGAATGTCTCATACTATTTGAACTTGCACTCTCTGCTGTCTCCATATGTAACTCATTCTCCAGAAAACTGGGCCTGGGTGTGCTCAGCTCCCCAGGATCAGTGGAGCATCAGTTCAGAGATCACCAGTAACCTTTGGCCTGCATGTGCTGCTGGGCTTCTTTTCCACAAACTCAGTGTATTCCTGTTGCATCTGTATACCCCTGAATTACCTGGATTTTTAATTTAGCACTTTGGGAGCATGTGTATTCAATTCTTTATTATTTCATACTTTTCCCACTATGAATTTATGAATGCTTAAAAACGTTCTAACTTGCTACTATTGTGCTAGGGTAGTGAAATCTATTGTGATGCTTCAGTGCTATGATATAGTTTAAGAAGTTGACTTCATCTCAAAGAGGATTTTCTTAAAACTGTAGATAATGTAAAACAACTAACATGTAAAACAACTCTTAAAAGTAGGTATTGTGACTTTGAGGTGCATGCTGATACCCAATAATATACACTCCCAACAAAAACCATTCTGATTAATGTCTCTCTTGAGTGTTAACTCTCCAGTGCAACAGATTGGTGGTTTTCTCTCTGTCTTTCTCATGAAGAAATTTTTCTCTTGTTTTAGCAGGATAATAGGTTCAACTTTCCAATTTTATTTTACAGGGAAAAAATGCAAGATTTTGCAAGATATGAACAGCCACTTGGAAGCTGTACTGAAAGAGAAGAGGGCTCTCAGAAAGAGGTTGATTAAACCCAGATGTCAAGAAAGCCTGCCTGTTGAGGCTACTGTCCAGAAGTAGGCACACAGAAAATAATTGTCCTCTGTTTGCATGAGTCCAAATTAATTTGAACTAGTAGGCACTAAAAGTCACATGCTTTCATTCATCTTTCCATTGATGAGAATAGAAATTAAAAAACAGTAGACGAACCTTGGCTAAACGCTACTAGTTTACTCTGATAAATGCATAGAAAGGCAGTGATACATATTTTTCTGAATATTTAGTTAGGTGATTGGTGTTGTCTTCAGAAGACTACAGAACAATTTCTACTGTATTGTTTTAAACAGGTGTGCTAAATGCTTGATTCAGGAAGCTCCTCCAGAGTAGGAATTGTTACTTTAGTGTTGGGTATCTTTTTTTCCACTGTCACTTTCTCAGAATAAGTGGGAATGATTCTCAGGCATACATAGTGCATGTTTTAAAAATATAGTCCTTCTTACGGTCTAAAATCTAACCCAGTTACTGAAGAAGCTGTAATTCCTGCCCTACTTGCTTTTAGAGTAATAAAAGAAATGTAATTGCAGAACAGTTAATTAGATGGTTAGGAATTTCCATAAAACTGGAGGACTAAGAAAACCATGGCAAAGAAGTAAGAGCTTGTAAGTATTACATTCTCATTGTTTAGCACAGCTTTTGAATAGAGGGTTCATTCTTGGTTACAGGTCTATAGTAGAGTTGCTGACTGAGGCTGTGACTTTCATTGAGAAGCTTGAAAGCCATTTGCAGTCTGTAAGAAGCATCCCTCAGATACCGAATATGATGAAGGATATGGTGAGTAGCAAAAGAATTGAGCTGGCTGTCTTTTCCAGCATTAAGAATGCAATGCTCTTTGGTTGTTTATGTTCTTTTTATGTCCTGCTAAATTGACAGGCTTATAGAGATTAAATCCAACCCTTTTCTGCTTCAGGACACCGCTTTGACAAAAACAGAGGTGCTTGTGATGGACTTGGAGGAGCTAACAGAGCAAATACTGAAATGGAGAGAACTGCAAAAACAAGGGTATTCTGACAGTGTATGCAATAGTGCTGAATTGGACTTTGGCTTATCTTTAACTTAACAAATCATTTGCCTCAAATAGGATGGCTGTTCAAAGAACTACCTTCTTATGGTCTTCTGTGAAAACGGCAACAGAGTTGTGTTTTAATCCAACGGAGACTTTGTAGGTAGTTGTATTTCTGTTATTAAGTAACAGTTCTCCAACTATTTACTGAAAAAAAGGACAATGAGCAGTGGCTCACAGGAAGACTGGCTACTGAGAAGCCTGCTTAGGAGTTACTTTTTGAAATAGTTGGATAGGATTCCCTTGGAGGCGTGGGATTTTTTTAATATAATTTCTTATGCGTTTGCTCTAGTGTCTTTACTCATTTTTGTAAAAATCTTGATAAAACAATGTATTTTGTATGCCACTGTAAAACTAATAAAAGCACCACATTTCAAGAGGTCGGTTTCTTGCTTTTTATTTTGTTAAAAAATCCTATAAATTAAAAATATAGTCCAAAGCTTATGCTTCCACAGGAGTTTCAACCAAGAAATTAAATTAGTTTTACGTTACAGTGACTATTATGTGGTTTTGTGGGAAAGCAGGGTATGGACTTCATGATATAAGACAGGTCTACTGATTTGCAAACGATACTTCAATGATAATGATAAATATATTCTTCAGATTCTCTTTTTCTATTGCTTGCCCTATTTTCAGTGTCCCACTTAGAATAAAACTCTTGTTCCATGAGTAAGACTGGCAGTTTATCAAAAGCTTTGATTATTCCAGTTTGTAACCTTAGTGACTTCTAGGTCATGAAAGGCTGGTTGATGAAATGTCACTGGCAGTACATCTATAAACCAGGATAGTTGGTTGTCTTTGGAGGATGCCCAGTTTTCTATTCAGGCTACAGAACAAACTGTAAGTGATACAGATGTGTTCCATTGTATCATTTATCTGAATTCTTCATACATCCAACCTGTTGATTTCTGTTTCTGAAATAGGAGCCCTTTGTTTTTTGGTAGTAACCACTAGATGGCTCAGTAATACAAATTTCACAAGTTTATCTGATTATTGCATATAAATTTAAAGTAGAATTAAGGAAGAAATCTTTGGCTCTTTGTTGAGCACACTCTATTGTGACTTACTTTCAATTGGTCAATTTTATATTTGAAATTTCCTGAGAATCTCATTTTAAGCTTTGTGGGCTACATCATTTCTGCTGGGTGTGATGACAAGGCATCCAGTTTAACAATTCACTAGCATACTATGTAAGTATAACTGACATTCCTCTCTGCTGCTGTTGAGAAAAATTAAGAGGATAGAAACAAGTTGAATTAGATCAAGCAGAATGTCACTAGATAGAATCTGAGAATACAAACTGGTGTTGAGTCCCACAGACTTTAGTGAGGTCTTTACGTGAACACTTGCTAAACATCATTGCAGGAGTTGAGAACAAAGTCCTGTATCACTGTTGCTTCAGATGTGGAAACGAAGGGCTTCCACACAATTGCAGAGGAGGTGACCTTTTTACTGAAAATGCTTTGCACATTCTGTGAAACAGGAAGAAATAGAATCCAGACTTCCGAATTTCTTCAGGATGAGAGGTGTTCATAGGTTGGACTTGATCTCAGAGTTTTTTTCCAACCTAATTGATTCAGTGAATCAGTATCCTGTACCTCTGTCACAGGCTTAGCTGCTCTCTCTCATTGTCTTACAGTGATGATTAGTGTCAGGCAAATTAAAGCTGTTGTAATTTAATAATTTTAGAAGTACAATGAGAACATTTCTAGTTAGTTTGTTCATTATAATTCCTTGAAATATGTATTTTTGCCATATCCCAAAGAGTTGAGCATATTTTCTTCTTTTACTGTATTACTGAAGAGTTGATTGTGGAGTTGGTAGAATTTCACTAATTGCCAGTTGCCACTGATGTACCAATGAATTCTTTACTATGATTTAAAGGAATAAATCTATTGAAGTATACAGTGATTCACAGCTTGTAGGTATTCATTTTTGTATCTCTGAGGTGAGTCATGAATGAAGTATTGGGTGCAAATGATCTATCCTATACTTAACTCTGGAAGCTTTCTGAATTGTGGTACCTTTTTCATTTAGATTTAACATTTCTGGAGCTTAAGGCAAAATGTCTCATGAACAGAACTATACCTAAAGTACAAAAGAAAAAAAGTACAGTTAAGAGGCATTTCAAACAGAAGTTGTTTAAATGTAAAAACAATAGAAGGCTGTAAAACATTCCTATAGGATATTCAGATACAGCTCAGTTTATCGTATTTTGAAATGCAAAACCAGGAAAAATGAGTGCCAGAACTGGAAAATGGAATTGTCAAAACCAAACAGGAATTGTTTATCAAGCCTGGCCTCTTTGTAATGCCAGTGCTACTTGCTCTTGCATCTTCTTGATAACATCAGTAGCTGACAGGGATGATACTATAAAAGGAATTTTTTAAAAATCTTTTTGTGTCTCTTGTATTACTCTAAGCACAAGACCTTTATCAATGCAACAGTTTGATCTCGATTACAGTTCTTCGGAATTTTTGAAATTTCCTTTTAGACCATAAGTACGATCCACATGAAGATTGGAGGTTTCCAAAGGCATCTAAACACTTGAGCGCTTTCCTTTAGGGAAGTATCGCTAAGGAAGGGATACTTGCTTTCCCTAAATTCCTGTCAAATGAACGTGGAGTGCTCACAGAGCTGGTCCCCGGTGAGCACCGTCCTGCAGCGCCCGTCTAATCGGACTGTCGGCACTGAGCGCTGAGCTCAAACCCGCGTTGTTTTGCTGACGCGAGGGAGAATTTGCGGGGGTGGCAGTGGGGGATATCAACCGTGAAGTCACCGTCCCTTGCTCCGGGAGTGCCTCCGTCCCTGTTTCCGATAACACAGGGCTTGGCAGCAGCGAGGCTCCGGGGCAGCGCTTCCCCTGCGCGCCTCCCCCCGCCCCTCGGCGGGGCCGCTCCTCCCCGTCCGTCCCGTCCCAACCGGACCCGGGCGGGATGCGGGGCCGGGGCGCGGGCGGCGGCCGTGGGACCTGAGGAGAGCCATGGCCAACGTCAAGGTGGCCGTGCGGGTCCGGCCTCTGAGCAAAAGGTGCGGAGGGGCGCGGTGGGGCTGAGGGGACAGCGCGGCTGGGGGGCTGGAGGGGCGGCAGGAGCGCCGGCAGGACGCCCGCCCGCTAAAGAGCGGGGAAAGCTCTCTTGGACAAGTCACCCAGTGGAGCTGTGAGGCTGACTGCCCTCCTGAGCTCCCCAAAATAGGGCAGCTGCCATCCGGGGTCAGGGGACCCTCCCGTCCCGCTCTGTTGTCGCTGCTTTTTCCAGCGGGAGGCAGAGCCGGATACTGCCATTGTCGCTCCGCTCCCGCCCGGCTTGCTTGGCCCCAATGGAAATCCCAAAAGCTACACGATACGGCATGAGGACAACTCCCACAAACAGCAGGATGCCGTAGCACTGTGCTCTGGTGGTGTTTGTATGTAATACACACTTAAAACCTTGCAGACTTTGGAAATTCGGAGAGGAAAAGAAAAAGCAAGGAGCCCAGATTTCAGCAGCTGGTAATTTACTCCTTCTGTTAGAGAAATGCTAGAGCACTCCAGACAGGAATGGTTGGAAAAGTGGTATAAGCTCTGAGGGCCAGTCTTGGATTGGATGCTGCCTTTTTTTATGGCACGAGTCCCTCACGTTATTTTCTGACTGCATGGACTTTTGTAATAAATATCTTTTTCATGTAGTAGAGAAAATTATTCTTGAAGGGTTGCCCAGCCAGAAAACTAGCCTAGTCGTTGAGCCAGCAGTACACTAGCATATTTTGGACCTTAAGTTCTTTTTTGTTTATGGATTTATTTAATTTTTTTTCAGAAAAATACACCAGAAAGTGTTGAATAGAATAAAAAATCCCACCCAAAACAAGCCTGCTAGTCTTAATGTAAAAGGCAAACATGCAGAGTAATTTACAGGTTTTCAATGTATTTTTCCTTTAACTCAAAGCTAACTGATTTTAAAAATACTCTGTCCATAATTTTGTTTAAAATCATGCTTGGGTAATATAGTTCTGATTTGTTGTACAGCTGTGAATGGAACAGATTTTAATAGATACTGGCATATTGTAAGAAGAGTTGCAGCATTGAAGTAAGCTAAGCTTAACCTTTCATTCCTTATTGTTGTTTTAGTGGTGGATATATTATTTGATTTTTATTTTATTCTGCAGTGTTAGTCATTCTTAGCATTTACTAGTTAAATAAATTGTCCTTGTGCTCTCGAGAAATAAAAAGCAACGTACAAGTGCTAAGTATTACCATTAAATGGCAATTTGGTAATGATACTGTTATTCAGACCATAGGACCCTTTTGATTCAGTCTTGTAGAGTTCACTGGAGATTGAAATTGTTTGAAAGTCCACCTTGGTAATGTATTTCATTGTGCAGTCAATGACATATTTGTTTCTCCCACAGTAGTATTTGGCTACCTATTTGCAATTATGCAGTGGACTTAGGAGGGTCTCCAATAGACAAAAGTTAAAATGAGCATTTTGTAGCAGTTGCAAAATAAAGGCCAAAGACTGAACTGGCGAGGATGTAATCTTCCCTGTCACCACATCCTTCTTGATGAGGAATGTTGCACTGCATCTGTCTTAATGTTTTTCCCAGGTGGGTAGCATTAAGTAGTGCATAGTAATGACAGCAGCTGTAACTGTCAGACAAGGTGTTATAAACAAGAAAACCTTTCATATAATCAGTGTGGGCCAGCTTTTGGTAGGGAATGTAGTTTGGACAGTAGGGTAGGATCAGAAAGGTGGGCAGCCTCCTGCGCACGGGAGAAACTAATCTGATGCTGAAACAGACCAGTCTTGTGGTATTTCACCCTAAAGGCAATAGGCCGTTTATTCCTTCAACTGTGCTGCCAGAGCTGAGGTCAGCAAAAACATTTCAAGATGGATTTTTATATTTTATAAATGGGAAGGAGAAGTGGTTGGATATTCTCTGTGAAAACTCTGACATGAGAACTTTCTAGGATTGAACAAAATTGTCCAAAGGTAATGAATTTGAGGCAAATACCAAATATATGAAGGCTTAAAGTAACCTTGATAGACATTGAAAGAACTAAAGCTCTCAGTGGGGTTAAAGGCCTGCTCTTTTCCAGCTTCTTATACTGATTCCATACTGTCATCACACAAACCTCTCACCCTCTCCACACGCATACTCTGTGATTGACTCTGACAGGTACCCATGTTGCCACAGCTCCTAGGATCTTTTAGGTGTTGTAAAAGGGAAGAATTCCTGCAGAAAAAAAATTCAGTTCAACTGGATTGAAGTATGCAATATGTAAAATCTCAATTCCAGCCAAAAATACTAAATATGGCTTTTTAAGAGTCCCAAAAATTGAAAAGCTGCAGGCAAAGGTTAGATAGAACTCAAGGGTCAGTTGGCTGTTTCTAGACTATCATGCAAACTTCCTCATTGCTATTTTTCTTTTAATTTACAATGGCAGGTGAACTTGCATTTTGCATCTTAAAATTTACTGAATATTCACATATTAAAAAATATTAATGTGGGAGTTCTCAAAATCCTGTTAGCATAAAGCAATGTGTTCTTTTTGTTCTGCGTCTGTATGGCGCCCATCACAATGCATTCTTTGACAGAGAGTTCCTATGCACAAATAATCCTTAATAGTTATAAAGCAAGTACAGTTACACAAAATGCAGAAGTTTTTCCTTTGCCTAAACTTTAAATAGCTTGTAGCCAGTGTTCTTCATAATGCTATCAGTCATTCTGTAACAGACTAAATGATTGGTTTATCACCAAAAAGTAGTTCTGGGAGTAAATTCATTCAGATATGTTCCCTGGAGTAACATTGCTTTAAAAGTTCTTTATTACACATTTACTCTTCTACGTACTAAAAAAGATTTGTTACTTAGTTGTTATGTGAATATTTGTTCTGTGTAAATATATTTCCCCTTCAGAATGAAATATGACAGCCTGAATGGGTGCTTTAAATTGACTATAGTGATAGGTAATAATCACGTATTAAATAGGAGCAGGGAATTGATGAATCCCTTAATGGTTCATTTCCAGACATCTTAATGCTTGGTCTGTTGGTTTTGGGACTTTTGTAAGGAAAGTGTAATGTTATTTTTGGCTGTCAGAATCTGTTGATGGAAACACTTTCAATGCTAGCATGTAACTATGTGAACTAGGTATGTTGTTTCTTTTTCTTTCTTGATTTATTTGTAGAGTATGCCAGCATCACAGTCTGCAGAGTGGTGCTGTGATAGCAGACCTCACCCTCAAGACCTGGTGTGATTGGCTGAGAAGGTATTCCAGTCTGTGCCTAGGGTTCTCCTTGTGCCTGGGTAGCTCTCTTAATGTTGTGTGGGATGTTTGTATGATACAGAAATACCTGCAATGTTGGGCATGTGCTTTTACTCTTCATGTAGGCCAGCAGAAACCAATACTAGATTTTATGTGCTGCTAGTTTCCTGTAGTATCCCATCACAGTTGTAGTACCCTTTTGTGGCTGCTGATTGCTCCTATAGTAATCTGAAAGCTGTCCTTTGCCTCTTTCTGCTTTGGATTATTTCTGAGCTTTGGATTATTTCCTGACCTTGCCCTCTATGCTCTGGCAAATGAGAGCATTAAGGAAATGTCTGGGCAATCCTAGGTGTCAAAGCTGAACCACACTTCCAACTGTGCAGGTGTTTACTACCACAGTCTGAGCTGCAGCAGTTGATTTCCTCATTCCTGTTGTTCTGTATGACATAGTCCTCTAATTGCCTTCCTGGGATGCACAGTTAATGAGGCTTGAGGATGGGATGTGAGGGGGGAATTAAGTTTAAGGTCCTAAGGACTGAGGTGAGCAAGCCCATGTCTAGGAGGGACTGTAGGGAAAGTTTCTCACTTTCAGATCGCAGAAAAGTGCTTGGTGTGTCAGGCTGACCTGAGCCATGCTAGGAGTGTATAGGTGCACTGAGTAGGTGAGAAAGGAGCTCAACTGATGGGTACATTATGATGTGAATATTTGAAATCCATTTCGATTCAAAAGGAAAGCTCTGTGGAAAAATAAAATTACTTTCAGATTGTTTTGGAAATGGTACAAAGTGAATCACTATTGGTTTTTCCTTGGTGCATCTTTAGTAATCTGCTGCAGGGTCAGCTTCATTAATTAGTTTCTCATCTGTGCTCCACATCCTTTGTTCTTTGTAATCACATTATGGTAAACAGAAGGAAGTATTATTTTGTAAGAAAGATTTGTTGCTGTTATCTGTTTTACATGTTCATGTGTAACCGAAAGAACTTAGATACAGCAATGTGGCCTACTGCTAACAAGAGTGATAACTTTTAGTACATTTTGTAGAAAACATTCCTTATATCTTATGCATAACAGATGTTAAATGCTTTATCAAAACAAAGCAACAGCAGGTTGGAGATTGTTGCTGTTCTCCTTCTTACACCCACCAAAATAATTTTTTCATGTATATTCCTTTTAAAATCTTTATTCTTCACTAGTTGCTCACTGCTGCTCTTTTCGAACAGTTTTTGAACCAACCTCATTCAGGCTGTTGTATTTCAAATGTATTTGATGCAAGTGTATAATGACATAAGATATTGGCATCATTAGTATTCATATACTTTATTTTTTACAACTTTAATTTTTGCTTATATTAGCTCTTCTGTGCTGTTTGAATAATGTTTAAAAACGGTTTGTATTTCACTTTCTTGACAAAAAACCCAGTGTTTGAAAGGATAAATTAGCCCTCTGCTAATGGAATATTGCTATCATCTCCATTAACTGCTTTATCAGATGTAATTGGAAATAATTTCCTTAGAAACATGTATAGATTTTATGCTAGCACAAGAAATATATCACAGTCAAAAATTCTCTGGAAAATGGATGTAGTATAACTTGGTTTTATAGGTATTCAACATGTATTCCATATGGTGTAATTTTCAAATGCAAAACAAAATACTCCTTTCTTTGAAGAAAAGGACAAAATTATCTTTGATTTCAAAGAAACCAGAAAGTCTCTGTAAAGAAAAAAACGAAAGGTATAAATAAAGGAAATAGCAGGTAATAACAGGCAGACAGAAATCACCTTTTTGCTTGCTTAGGACTGTTCTGAACTTCTGCTCTTTCAAGGTTTAAACTGAGGCAGGCTATAGAATACAGTATAGAGAAGTGCCTTTCTTCTCCGCTGACCTTGTTGCCTTACCCTTTGTGATTGTATATTTTCATAGATATATTCCTTGTGACCTTGGTGCTGTCACCCTCTCGCACTTAGAGAAATGGCAGGCTTTTATCTACTTTCATCTGCTGTGATAGTTGAGTGAGTGTTGTTCCTCTGTGTCTCTGTTACACAACAGTCCCTTTCTTCAAGTAGTGGTAGTTGAAAGCCATGTCTCAAAAGCCATGAGTTTTGGGATTGCTACTTACTGGTGGGAAAGAGCTGCCTCAGGCCTCCAAGAGTCTTTTGCTGTCTGAAAATCTGTACAAACTGCATTGTTTATGCATTGCTCATGATTTTAAGCTGTTTTTCCACAGCAGAGCAGGGATTTTTAAAACAAAACTTGTAATTTTAATTTTGTTTTTACAAAGAAAGTCCTTCTCCCAAACAAATATATTTTAACACTTGCATATCCTGTTAAGGTTATCTTGACATCTTCCCCTCCCTGCCCCTCAAATTAGTTATTTCTTTTACTTAGTCTATTATTTAAATTTTCACATAAAGTGTCATTGAAGTGGCTGCTCTTTTCTCTTAGCATCTGCACTTGGCATTAGCAGGTGGTTTTCATAAGCCACATCTGTGTTTTTATAAGGGTGCTGTATCAGCAGCTTTTCTCAGATGCATTCTTCTTGCAGTTGCAGGAAGTTTTCTAACTTTGGTAAAGGGCAGGCATTCTAGCTTGTTAAAAGGGCAGGACTGCATGTCCTGAGTGCCCAGCAGTGCCTGTTCCATGAAGGTGATACTTCTGCTCATGTTAGGTGACAATACTGTGCCTGTCCTCATTTAAGCTAGGAGCACAAGGTGCTAGCTACTGGTCGTTTACTTCCCACAGTAAGAGGCTGTCTCTTGTCTTGTTGCCCATTCAAAATCGGTTACCTAAATGTCCTCAAACACAACAGCAAAACCAGCTATTGGAAGCCTTCTATTTTATAGTATTTTACATTTTCATAGAACATGTTTCCTCCCAAGTCGTAAGAATACTTTATAAGTGTAGAATGTTTTGGAGCAGGGATCAGACTTGTGTATGCAGCAAAAAAAACCGGGGCACAATGTCTTTGCTTAGTGATTTTGTTCTCTAAGATCTCATAGTCTCTCTGAGAGAAGTTGTGGTATTGTAAGGTGACATGACTTCATGAGTAGAGATTGCATCTCCCCTGGGGAATGATGCAGTGGTTGGCTGTGAGTGTTTTTGCAGTACATGGTGAGACATCACCATTGTCCACAGAGAATAAATGTGACTTTTGGGTAGGGTTTCCACAGTTTCCTTTTCTTTAGTTTGATGCTTTAGATGACCTTTAAAAAGCAGTGTACTTCAAAAGTTTTACTACTACCATAGACAATACCACTAGCATAGATTTAAAAGAAAATAAAAGTTTTGCACTTCTGTTTGTAGAATTGAAGGGTTTACTGTAGTAGCTGCTTTTAGTAAAATGAAAGAGGTACCAAAGCAAGAGGATTGAGACAGTGCATCACAGCATTCAGTGCCACAGTAATTTATTTAACTATGATTGAAGTTCTGTTCAGGTGGAATGAAAACTTGTATCCAGATTCTAGTTTGCATGGAAAACATAGCATTTGCACAGAATTCCTTTGATGAAAAGTCTGAATTATACTGTGTCATTGCTCAGGAAACAGCTGGGAAATCAAGGGTGCAAGAAAGTGGGCTGACTGGACTGTAGCTTTAAGTCTTCCTTATGTCGTGCTTCTTTAAGTGCTGGTGTTATGATAGATGAAAAGACCTTTTCCTCTGCCCTTTCCTCCTCCCCTCCTCCCCTCCTCCCCTCAATGTCTCTGCATGAAAGGGAAGCATCATTATTCCACAGCGACACAAAGCACTGCTGTGTCATCAGGAGCATTTCTGACTCAGATTTATCAAGGAAGATGCCTGTTGCTCCTGTTCTAGCAGTTAAGGAGTGCAGGGATGGTGGAGACCGGAACACTCCTCTTGCACTGTGCCACGGTATGGACAGGATTACAGAGCTTACTGCGACCGCAGGGGGCCATCCTGTGCTTTGTGTCCTACCTTGTGAATATGTGCATCCAAAGTCTGGTAAGATTAAGTAAAGACTTTTAAAGCTTGAATATCTGAAAAAAGTATTGACAGTGCCTCATGTTTATCTTTGCACCAAATATTCATATTTTTATTGCTATACAATATTTGCAAAGAAGAAAAAGGGGAAACCATGTAAGGGTGATGATAATCACAAGGAATGGTGATTTTTACTCTCAGGTTGTATTAGACATTATTAGAGCCAATGAAAGCTCCAGGCAGCTGGGAGTAGTTTCAAAAAATTACTTGAACTGCATGTCTAATATAGCAGCGTGCTCTTTTGGTGAAATCTGTGTACTTGGCTTCAGCAGAGATTTTAGAATTATTTATAAACATCTGTTCTGAGTTTGGTAGGAGGAGTGTTGACTGGGTGTGTACTCCTATTTGCAAGACACAGTGAAACAGTTTTGACTTAAAAGAGAAATATCCAAGATGGTATTGGGTAATGAGAATAATGAGAAACACTGAAAACAAAATTTAGGTAAATTTACTTGATTGTTGATACTCTTTTTTTTTTTTTTTTTTTTAAATCCTGCAGTAGCCAAAGTGAGGATGTTCATACTCTCAGCACCTCAACTTTCACAGGTCACAGCAGCACATATGAGGATACATACTGTGCTGGTGTTGCAGAGAGATGCTGTGTTTGGGAAAGTTGTTGTTGTAGGTACCTTAACTTGTCAGAGTGCAGAAGCTCCAATGGCTGAAAGCTTTCACACTCTTCTCTACAATTTCTGATGGGTCAACATGGACTCTTGTGCTCTTCTCATTGCACCTTTGGTCTCTTAACAGATGCATGCTCAACCCCTTTTTTCTGCGATAGAGTTCTCTGATAACTAGCAAAACTTAAAATGAGCCTTCATTGTTTGTTTCTTTGTTTCCATGGCCAAAGTCAGTCACTCAGGAGGTGCAAAGATGGCAGTTTGTCAAAGATACTTCTGCCAAGGCCACCAATAAACAAGGGGCAGAAACACTGTATAAGAGACTGTTAATGGAAAGGGAAAGATAGATCTGACTGACTGAAGTCTTCTCCATAAAATCTTTTGACCTCATGACCAAGAAAATACTTGAGTTAGATTTGTTGTAGGACTATACGTAAGCTGCTGGCATGGTGATTGCATAGATGTGCTATTAGAAGGCACAAAGTGTCCCAGGTACAAATGAAGGTAGTATGGTAAATGTGTACCCTACTTATAGGCTGTCATAGGTATTGGTCCCATCTTGGGAAGTGACAGAATCCAAGGGACAGCAGCAGTGACTGCTGGCATGCATTCTGCCACACTCACTACTGGTCTGCTGTAGCTGTGTTCTTTGTTTTTTGGTTATGTGTGTAAGCAGGGTGTGAAGATGCTCTCCATCAGAGTAAGTCACAGAAGGATGCTTTTTTTTTCCCCTTGAAGAGTCCAGAATAAAACCCAAACCCCTGGATTGAATTGTTAAAAAAACCCCTAGAACCTACATGATTGCCCAGCTCAGTTTAAAGAATCTCTGGAAGAGAGGAGGGATTGATACTGTTGCTGTACTGCTTTTGAGGTACTATGTCTCAGTACAGAATGAGGTTGGGTTTGGAGCTGACTTAGGTGACGGGAATTAGCAGGAAAGCCTAAGTATTTGCAGTGTTTACATTGCAGAGTTGTTTTCAAAGTTTGTATGAGTAGACACATACTTAATTCTAAAAAAAAAAAAGTATTTAAGATTTTTCTTGTACTTGAATTGTATATATTGCCTTTGGTATGTTTGATTACTCTGGTGAGTGCTTTGCTGATCTGTATTTGTAGAAGCTGTTTTGTTGTATGACATGACTCTTGCCAGTATGTTTGCTTCATTGTATGTACATGTTTCTGAAATAATGAGGCGACTTTTTAAAAGTCAGCTCCTTTGTTCTCCAAGTGCCTGACTTTTTTAAGAGGGTGGAAGAGAAGTGAGGCAAATCTTAGAAAATATAAAATAAACAACCGTCCCCTTTCTTTCCACCCACTGCTTCCTCCAGCTCTGTATATTTCCTTGCACTTCTGTACGCTGCCTGAACTCATCTCAGGGAGATCCAGCAAGCTGTGGAAAAGTCTCTCTCAAGGGTCTTGATCCTCCCATGATTCTTTTCCACTGGCTCAGTCTTCTACATCTTGCAGAGTGTCTTTGTCCCTCCAGGGTTGCATTAGCTTTACATGTTGGCTGCAGAAACGATTTGTCATAGGAACAGCAAGTGGTATGAGATTTCCTTTACACTGGCTGTGTTTTCTGGACTCTGCAGCAACTTTGTTTCTGTCAGGGCTCGTAGTTTCCCATTAGAGCCCTGTCACTGTTCTGTTGCTGGGTCTGTATTTCTCTGAAGCTTTCTGTGACTGAGAACATCCAGGTATTTCCTGGGACATGCACCATTGAATGGTCTTTCTACAGCTTTATGTTGGTACGGAACACTTGTTTTCCAGCAAAGTAATTTAGGAGAGGCATTTCCCAAACATAGCATGCATTTTTCAAAAATTGGGGAAGAAGAGAGGATGGGGAAACTAGATGTTAGGACAACAGTGAGTTCTGGGCAGCAGAAGTCAAATGTGTTACTAGAGAAATGTACTTTGGAGTTGATTTTATTGGTACAAAGAATACAGCTTTCATACCTGTGGAGCAGAGCACCCATTCCTAAGGATGATGGGTTGTTTTATCATTCAAATGCAAATTGTTGCACGTACGTGTAAGACTGTGCTGACAAACACAAGTTTTGCTGAGAGAGCTTTTGTAGTGTTTACAATTTGGAGTAAGGTCAGAACATCTCAGAACAGCTGCGAGTCTGCTTTGCCTCCTGGGCTGGGACTGCTACATGTTGTTTTGTTGATGCTCCCCAGACTCCGTCTGTAAGTTGCAGCAGAAAGGAGGGCTCTCCATTCTCACCACCACTGCTCCTGCTCTTTATCTTGTTTTGGCTTAGCAACAGCATGAGTTCAGTGCTCTGGAAGGGCCAGCTGGTCCTGTGACACCTTGATTATTTATTTTGGTGGGGTGTTTTTTCCTGATCACAGCTGATCTGAGTCATTGCATGGGTGTGTAATTGCTAGAAAGTAGGAACACGTGTGGGAGGTTGAAGCAGCAAAGAGAAATTGCCTTTTGTAGCAACAGTCTGCAGTTAAAATAAAAGTCTTGGTGCTGGGAATCTACAGTCAGAACAAGAGAAGATTTTAGTTCTATCCCTGTTTGCTGGTGGGTTTCTTGTTTTGCGAGACTTGGACAAAGGTACTCGATTGCTGTATAGAGCTTTATGTCTTCATAGTGTGGAATCCTTGATACCTGGTGGTAAAAGGTGGAGTGGCAGTTTCATTTTGTGTTATTTGTGTCTTACTGGGCTTATGTTTATTTTAATATAAGTATATATGTGTAAAAAATTTTTATATCCAGAAAATTTTTGTACCTCAGAGATTTTATGCTTGGAATTTTTTCTTTATCTTGTACGTTCGGTAATGATTGTGGACTGGGAGAACACTGGTCAATGACAGCCCATAGTGTAAAGTCATTTGTTCATAGGGTTATATATAATATTCATGGACTGAAGGTAATGAGTTTTATGTAACTATTATAAGCTGCAGTTCAGAACACTGCTTTTTGCTGAGGTTGCCTTATATCTGCAATTAGAACACCCTAGCATTTAAAACTATTAAAAGCTTTTCCAGATTTCAACCATTTGAGTATAAATGCTCTATTCATGAATGCCTGCCTTAGGCAAGATTTTTTAAAGTTATTTTTAAGCTTCACCGAGAAAAATTCAATTGCTGCAGGAGATATGGTTGTGGGGAAATTACATTTTAAAATATATAAGAGCAACTTAGGGTGACCTTTTATTTGAATTTGCCAATTAATTTAATTTTGAAATCTGATGTGTATTTTTTTAATTACCCATTGGAATCTACACATTTCTGCCCAAGTTCTAACTAACTAAAACTCTTTGACATGCTCACTGAAGATTGTAATAACATAGGAGGTAAAAGTTTTGAGGAATCTTCTTTCTCTGAGCTTGTACTCTCTAGTGTTGACCAAAGTGTGCTTGCATCATTCCCCTAAGTAAAAAAAACCTCATTGAGCACTGTTTTAATACACTGAGCTCAGCGCTGGCCAAGTAACAACTGAAGCCCAGGAATGGGACCTGAGAGCAAGGTCTTCTGTCTGATTTATTCTCAATAATCTGTTTGCTGACCTCAGCTGGTGTCCAAGAAACATGGATTCTGTTGCGGAGCGTACAAGTAAATTTGGGTTAGACACTGCAAGAACTGACAAAAAAAATAGGATTTCATGTGTTTGGAGCAGAGAGATCAGCTTATAATGAGCTACAGTGCGGTAGGAGAAGGGACACAGAGCAATTGAAGTCACTAGAAGTGAATGTGGGCCCATGGACAAGATATCAGAGAGAGCAGCAGGTACCCATAAGGGGTGATGTGTGTGCATATGAGAGGAAGGATATGAAGTTAGTGAACAATTTAGGGTGGTGAGACTGGAGGGTTAAAGCAGGACTGAAAATTAAGGATGGTCATGGACTGGGAAGCAAAATAGGGCCAAGATAATACTGGGGCAGTGAAGGAAAGAGTATGTGAAACTGAAGCAAGCTCCCTCCTAAAGGATCCCTCTGGTTTTGTCTGTCTTCTGCTGTTCTCAAATTATTATGACATTCTATCAGAATGTCTCATTTCCTCTTAGGTCTGCTCTACAGTGTAACTGTTGGGTTTCTCCATTAGCTCACCTGCCAGAGGTTTGTACATGGATATGAAGTCCCTAAATTAACTTATGTTGGAAAACATTTGCTGGTCAAAACATCCACAAAGTTAAATATGTACAGGTTAAATGCATCAGTTGTATATTTCTACCTTAGATACTCCCAGTCTGTATCCTGAGGCACTTGTCCTTGTTCATTTGTTCTTTAGGAAGCCTTATGAGGTCTCTCTTCAGTACTCAACTATACATAATGCAACATTTGTTATCCAGCTGTACGTAATGTTTCCCTTTCTCTTGGGATCTGACTTGGGGCTGTGTTGGCTAATCTGTTGAACAGCTGAACACTTACAGCTTAACTAAAATCTCTGGGAACTGTCCTTGTATTTTCTATGTGAAGTGTAATGTATAAGTATGTATTACAGGAAGGACTAAGTTCAGTCTGTCTCAAGGCAGGTACCTCAAAATCAGTAATGTGAAGTACAGAGAGTTCACAGTAAAGTATTTCTGCCTGCAAAACAGTATCAGCCTATGCACAGAAATGTGTTTAAAATTTCTTTATGGTTGGAAAGCTCCAATGCTACAGTGTCTGTCTTTGTGGAAGTCTTAAGGTGTCCTAAGGCATTGTTTTAATACAGAAAGTATGGGGTAAAAACTGAGAACTGGAGAGGAGAGACCACAGTCAGGGCATGTTGTGCTTTGTGCCACGTGAAAGTTAATGCTTTCAGTGAAAGCAGATTGCAGTCAGTGGGGGACTAAATATTTCTGCACATGTGTAATGAAATTTATTAACAGAAAGATCTAGGGCCATAAATTAGCAAATATCAACTGGGTTTGAATTTTCTAAGTCTTGTTTTACCTTACCTAGTTTTTAGCTGACCTGATGATACTGATCCAGTTGGTTGTCAGGGGGATATATACACATCTAATCTCAAATGACAGTGCACCTTTAGCTTAATTTTAAACAAAGTGATATAAAACTGAACTAAGGACAAAACTGGTTTTATTTCTAAACCAATTTCTTACAGCTTTAGAAAGGCATTAGGCTTCATAAAATAAGCCCCAACTTTACCAGAAAGTTGCAGTTTACAAGATTTGTCAGTGTCAGAGCACAAAGCAAAATATATAAGAAAGATAAAAGACCTTTCTCTTGTTCTTAGCTTCTCAATACTGAAGTCAGAGAAATAGGGCTCTGACCTCTTCTTCCACATTTCTGTCCTACTATGCATAAAAAAATTCATGATAATTGAGAGAGATAAATAAGAACATCCTCAAGTAGCTATCATGGCATTTTTGTGTTGGTTGGTTTGTTTGCTTATATGGTTGCTTGGGGCTTTTTGGTTGGTTTTGTTTTGGGATGTTTTGTTTGTTTGTTTTGGGCACTTTTTTGTTTGGTTGTTGTTTTTTTTTTTTTCCTTTGGTCGCATCCTATTTTCATTCTTCTGTAATATGATCAATTTTGGATGTGGAAGTTGTCTGTAGTACCCTGTTATAGCCGCTTTCACTGGGAATTTTAGACAGTATATGAGTGGTCCTTTGCCCTGCAGGAACAATCCTGTCCATTTATGTTTCAGGATGGGGTTTTGATTTTGTTTGGTTGGTTTTGGTGGGAATTTTTTCCCCCTAAAGAAGACTTTTTTGAGGACTACAACAAATGCTCTGGATTTAGTGGTAAAATCAGACAGTGTGACCTGGTAACTCTTGTGGCTCACAAGTCTGTGACATGGATCCATACTCCAAAAAGCATAGCCAGTCACCAGTGCTCCACTCTACTTGCTTGTGAATGTAGTATCTGGAGTTTATAAATTTGACATGCGCCTTTCTGTTTCTTCATATTTTAAATGTTTTTTCTTTTTTTTTTTTATGTGTTCTGTTTTCAGAGAGAGTGCGGAAGGAGGAAGAGTGATTGTAGAAATTGATGACAAAGTGGCAAAAGTCAGAAATATAAAGGTATGCTATTTGTCTTTCCTTTCTCATATCAGGATCCTGGTGTTCTGATGCTTTTCTGTGTTTGCTTGGCTATTGGATCATTCTAATAGAAATATTAAGGAAGAATTTTAAACTGGCACAACTCTAGAATAACTGCAGCAGAAGTGTGAGAGAAGGTTGGTTTGGCTTTGGGGTTGATGTATGGGGTTTGGGTTTTTCTTGACAAGCCATGTAACACATAGCTGTGTTGTCTGTATTTTATAACTGTCAAAGCTGCTGCAATCTGTCTGCATGCCATCATTCAAAGATGTTAGTAAATTGTTTAGGCTTTTGTGCTTATTTTACTGACATCTGGATAATTTCTTTTCCTGTGTCTGTCCTCCTCTCATATTTGCACTCAGAGTGCAACTGGTTTGCATGAAGTGAAGTAAAATGTCTTCAGCTACACTTCAGGCCTTGGTAAAACACCAAGAACTCCCACAGGGGATCCCACCATGGCAGGTTGGGGCCCTGGTCCTGTAGCTGCTCAACTGGCTCCAGATGAGCCTCATTAGACCTAGAGGTTTCTGTATTTTATTTGTCTAAAGAGGAACTGTGACCTGCCCTGGCCTACAGGGGAAACCTCAGCAGCAAGGCAGACTGCTCATAGCAGGCTGAGAAGGGTTGCCTGCAGATACAGGGCCTGGCTTCTCCTCAGGTTTTGTAATTGGTGAGGACTTTGCTTTATGCATAAGCTAAATTTAGACAGCATTTGATGAATCCGAGTTAGACTATAAATTAATATTTATACACTAATATTCACATGATTGTGTCTGGAATAGGTGTCCCTTCTAGTTCAAAAGAAGCCCCCTCTCAGTAGAAGCAGTAATCAGCTCTGTGAGCAGGGACTTCTCCTGGGGTGGAGGGTATTTTTGGTTTGTTTTTTGCACATTGCAATGGGAATGAAGCGCTCCAAACTCTCTTTTGCTTATTGCTGCAGAAAACCTAAGAAAATAAAAGGTAGTAGCATAAAAATTTTTGAATTATGACATGTTGAAAATGTCATTATAGATGATCCATATGCTCATTAAGTTGTTAATTCTGAGTAAGGGAAACCTTAGTTGTACTTAATTTATTGTGACAGCTTTAGAATCATGCAGCGTTCAGAATATACAAAATGTATTCAAAGATAATTTAAAACTATTTCTGTCCTCATTTGCTTTGCTCTCTCTGGGTTTAAAAAACACAAACCTGTCAAATGGGCCTGTAAATTCATTTTCCCTCTAAGCCTCACAGTTGGTGGTAGAGTTCAGTGTTTGCAGTACCCTGCATCCAGTAATCTGGCAGATGGCATTGTCACCTCTAGTTTTTGGGGCTGTTAGTGAAGTATTTTGGCTACCAAGTTATAATAAACCTTTTTTTTAATGCTTATACTTTTGCAATAATAGGTATGTAAGTTACTGATTAGGTCCAACTTACATGTGAATGTTATTAATTTTGTATAATGTTTTGACTCGTTACTCCCCTCCTTTGGTGGGTAGATTAACAATGTACAGTTCCTTATTCATAAGCTTATCACTTATTACAGATAACTTGGGCAAGATTATACAGAAAGACTTCCACAATTCCCTTAATTTCAGACATAGTTTCTGACTATTGTGCTAGGAAGTCTTCACTGCCACTGTTACTAACCCACAAAGGTTAGGTTTGGACTGTGCAGTCCCAGTGGCACAAGCATGAGCTTGCATCCCTGACAAAGCAAAGAGGAAATGGGGAAAGAGACCTGCATTTCCAACTGTGTGCTGAGAAAATTGGGTTTGTCTTCTCAGCTGGGGCCTCAATTCTGTGGTGCAGTTTTCAGTGAAACAGAAAAAGGACAGAGAAATACCAAGATGGTTATAAAGCCTTCCTGTCAATACATAGAATGTATGAAGATTAGCTAAATTTTGTTTATTGTGTACATCTTGGAGAACCTTAGCTGTGGTAAATGGACCCTTCAGTAAAAATGCTTCAGCCGGTCTGTCATGGACGTCTCTGCTCACTCTACACATCAAAGAAAATTGAATAAAGAGGTGAAACTATTTCCCATTCCTTTTGCACAGTACAGATCCCAGGTAAACTTCCTGTTAATCTGAATAATGCTTACTTTTTGATCAGCTTCAGAGTGAATTGTTCTTTCTGTCTTTTTATTGTCAGATTGACAGTAGGCTTGATAGCACTTGGGACTCTAGAGAAAAAACTGTGGCCTTCAGCTTTGATTACTGCTACTGGTCAGTTGATCCTGAAGATCCAAAGTATGCATCTCAGGAAATGGTGAGTCATGCTGTTTCTCACAGCTGTGTTCCCATCCCACTTTGTCCTTTGTAATCACATCTACAAGAAGAGATTCAGATGTAGGATATGTGAAATTTCATGTTCTCTTCCTTAAGTGGCTGCAGCAGGAATGCAATACCTTGCTTGTCCACTAATGCACACATTCATTAGATATGTTAAACTTGGTAGTGATCATTCATGGTGAAGATCTGAGGACTCTAGATTAGAAATTAGGGTTTTTTGGGGGGCAGGGTTCAGGGTCTAAGGAGAGAAAGCTCTGAAAGAAAGCAAGAGTGTTGAGATGATTCTTTTGACAGGATCCACAGTGAAGTAATCACACCTTCAACAGTACTAAATTTGACTTACACTGTACTATTCAGAGCTCTTTTCCCTGAGAAAGCATCAGAAATCTTGTAACTAATGGAGATTTATCCTAGCTTGAAGATCCACTGTTTGATTGATTAAAAAGAAGGTTGAAGGATTTGGTATTAAAATAGGATGAGATTACAACTCCATTTTAATAAACAAGGAATTATTACATCTGCAAAGTACACAGCAAAGCTATCCAAATTTTTCCTTATGCATGCATGTGATAACATATTTCAACATTAAAATAATTTTTTAGTGCTGTTTCGTCTTCAGAATTGTATAATTCCATTTTCATCTGTTACTGGTACAACTGTTCCTGAAATTTTGACTTGTATAATTGTGTTGCTTTTCATAGAAATTATCACTTAAGACTGAGTTAGTTCTGTAAAATTTGTATTTCTGGTGGTGATGAGCACAGGATTGTTTTGCTTTGGGGAGTCAATATTTGAAAAACTGTCAAATTTGGCAATGACCAGAACTACAGAGGAAAATCTTAACAGTGCTTCATTTCTGTTTTGGTACAGTAGTGTGGAAGATGCTCTGGGAATTTGGGAACTGTATTTAGTGTTTTAAAAAAGAAAATTGTCTTTCTAAAGTTCTCAGCACTAGATAAGCTTCCATTTAAGGGATACAAATAACAAATCTTTAAATTTTGAGCTGTTGGAGTTCCGCCTCACCCCCCTTGTATTGTCTTCCTAGCTTATTTTGATTTGGAATTCTTTGTGAGTTTGTCTTATAATACACTTAGAAGCTTCTTAAAACTGTTGAAAATACAGTTGACTTTCTAGCTGAAAAGGTTTAGTATGAAATGCTGATAAATACAAAAAGTCTGCCAAGTCCATTTTATCACTACTATCTCTGCTAGTATGAGAAATTATGAGAACTGCCAAATAGAAAATATAAATATTGGCTACAAACCATAAATTTTTATTCTTGTTGTTATTAAATACAAGTGTGACTGAAAAAGAATATAAAGTGCAATGTAAACACTGCAGCTTCCTTGCTGGAGTTGAGTAGGTATTTCAGATGCCCTGGGGAGCCTTGTGTTATCATGGAATACAGTTTGATCCAATAAAAATACTGAAGGAGAAACATTGGCTGTAGAAGATTAAGAAATGGGCAATAGTTTCCCTACTCATGCCTAGTGCTGACTGAAGGACATCCAGGGCTGCTCCATGTAACTGCTGGAGATTAGGCAGACATCTCCCAAGTTAAGAAAAGTTGGTGCTTTGAAAGGCCTGGAGTCACGAGTGAATTTCTTGGGCTTTTGGCAGTCACTTACAGTCTTCGTGATTGTAGAACCAGTAAAGCATTCTTTAAATGTCCTTGAGAAGAGTCTGCTGGAATACTGCAATCTTACCATGCTTTTGTGCATTTTTCTGCCTCTTAAGCTGTATGAACAAAGGTTGTTGTACTAATTCCATGTCTTGAATCATTAACTCAGTGAAGAGCTTGAAGTTTCTAAGCTTCCTTAAAAATCTTTGACAACAATGATGTTATCATCTGTCAGAGGAGGTTCAGTACCACTGCCATCCAGTAAAAGCTTTCTTTCACGAGCTGACCTTGGATCACATTTCCCTTTAAGATGTCCTGCCAACTGCTATCATATCTGATTTGGTGTATTGGTTGAGGATGAAAAGTAGATACAAGTATCTGTCTTCGGGTTCATTTTTGTAGAATGCTGTCTTTTAGTAGACTGTCCTTTTTAGTCCTCTGGATGGATGGATGTATAAAAATGAAGTCCTAACAGTTCCTTCAGTTGTGAAGGATTCTGTGACAATGTAACAATAGTAGGAAACAGTAGTGTTTGAATATGAGCAGGATTTTAAAGATGCCGATCAACTTCCCTGAATACTTCTTATAGTTCCTTCCAGATGTTAACATGGTATGGTTTGGGTTCCTGTCTCTTGCCTTTCAGAGACGGCAACACACAGTACACTTTATTCCCTATATATTTTGATCATATACTTCACAGGTACTTGTAACAGGTTTAAGCCACACGTGTGTAAGTCCTTCCAAATGTTTAGATGATAAGTTTGGATTTATTGTTCTGTTTGTAAAGATGGTGCTTTCTCTGCCACCTGTACTTTACTTTCCAAAATAAGAACACATGTAGCCCACCTTTTGTGTTTGTTCCTAATACATTCATATTAGTATTTTTAATTAAAAATAAAAAGGTACAGAAACTATTTAATTTGGGGAGAGCAGACCTTGCAATGTAGTAAACAGAAGAGGAGCTGAATTTAGTAAAATCTGCAGTATATATGTGACAGATTATATGCCTTTACTTTTATTTTTTTTTAATAGCACTGAAATCAGAAGTGCTTTTCCCTTAAAAAACCCTAACAATCAAAAATATAAATTATTTTTAAGAAGTGTTATTGTCTACATATTTTTTAGGACTGAATTTAAAAAGTAATTATTGTGCCATGATATATACAAGATTTCTTGACTGGCATTAAAGAAATAATGTAAGCTGCCCCATGTCTCTGAAAAGAGGAAAGCTTGCTAAATTAAAAACAAAGCTGATATTTTGACTACTGAAAGAAGGATACATCACTGTTGATGTGTGGGAAATAGGCTTCTTAGCAGATATAACCTGCTGGATTGTGGTTGGTTTTGGAAGGTGGCATCAGCTACAAGTGGATAATCTCCTATTTATGATTATTCTCTCATTTGAAACATTTGAGGAACTAGCTATGAACCAGACTTTCAGTTTTTTTATTTCTCTCCTAACTGTGGTGAAATATGAAGGTATACAGAGTTTCTCATGCTCATCCTAATTTACAACCTGCATTTAGAAGACTAGTATAAGGGAACTGAATTCTCAGTTTTCATTTAGAAGTTGCATAAATTCTTTACACAATATAAGATTTTTGAAATAGGTCAGCTATGCAAGCATTGTGTTAATTTTTCAAATAAGCTGAATTTTACAATGTGACCTCTGTTTTTTAGGTGGCCAGTTTTAGATTCTTGGGCCTATTGCTTTTGTTTTTTCCCAGGCAGTTGAATACCTGGTGCTGATACTGAGCTGATGTTTCCGTCTACTCTCACAGGTGTGCAGTTCTTTCCAAAGGAGGGTCCACCTTCTCCTTTTACAGACAATTCTTTTTTTCCCTAAGTGGATTTGTTCATGCCTAAACAGAGTAGATAAATTAAGAAATGCCATAAGAGAAGTTATTGGCTAAATCAACCAGACCTACCAGCCACTGAAGGAAGAAGGAAAGGACACAGATCTGCTAAATCCTTCAAAGCAGGGAGGGATGAACCAGGCACCAGAGGTACATGGCAGAGGGAAAGAAACTGAGTATCAAAAAATTTTGTAGAACCAGAGAAAGAACGGGTAACAAATGGATATGAGTTAAGTACAGGAACAGAACATCGGATGAGCAAAGTATGAAATTAGAAATAAAAGGAAATTCTAAAATATTATAGGCATTTAAGAGAAAGAGGTCATGCATGGTTTCCTGATCTTAACTGCAATTTGTTATTTCCATGGTTGTAAAAGAATGTGTGGTTTTACAAACCACCACTGTCAAGGTACAGTTATACACTTAAAACGCCCAACAAAACTAACCCACATCCTGCAAAAAGCCAAATTCAAAAGAGAAAACCAAACTATCCAAACAAAATAAAAAAACCTTCACCAACCCCAACACTAACAAAAAACCATAAGGAAGTGTAATACTGCAGGTGATGTTCCTTTTCCTGCCCTTTTTGAGACAAACTCTTGATTTTGTCTGTGCTTGGTTGCTGCAGAATTAGTTCAGTCTGACAGAGGGAAAATGCTGATTGTCTGCACCGGGGCTTTACCTCTGGCAAACAGTGAAATAGTCTCCCTGAATTCTAAAAAGCTAAGGGGGTTTTTGGGAGGTGAATTCGATCTGATACAAAGTCTTCTTTAGTAAAGGGGGGGCATTTTGTGTAAAAGCAGTTATTGCTTCCTTCTTCCCCACCTCCTTCCTCCACAGATGTCTTCGGGAAGCTATGTGTAGTTCAGGATTGGTTTTCAAGAGAGTGTTGAAAATCAATCACTTTTTGGCCGTTATATAAGTATGGGACTATCCTTGACTTGATTTTGCAGGAAAAATGCTGTATGATAATGATATAATAATCATATTTAGGGTTGTAATTTTATTCTTGCAGGAAAGTTAAGGCTTGCTGATTTATTCTGCTTGTTGGATGTGCAAGTTAATACGTAGGTGTTGTGAGACATTTATAGTCGTCTCAGAAACAAATGTCTAAATTTAAACTTAAATAAGGTTTTGTTTGGTGTAGAACAGTCTGTTTCAATCTGTGAGTTTCCTTTGTAAAACCTAAAATAGCTCTTAATGGATCTTTCCCCAAGACTGGTTTAGCTCCACCAAGCAAAGGAGAATGTTGAACCGTTGCAAAACTTAAGTAAATGCTCCTTTAAGTCCTACTGACAAAAAAAATTAAATACGTTTCATCTTGATCTAATGCAACCACAGTTAAATATATTCTTACAAGTATTTTGCACAAGAGTATTCTTAGGGCTACAGGAACCCATGCAAGCAGTAAGTATTCTTGTAGCTGGTTGCTATAGCTTCAGTCCTCAGCTTCCCTCCAGCCATCCTTCCCATCCGGGTATTGTGCACGCACAGTAACTGCAGTGGGCAGACTGACCCACAGGATGTACAGGCAGGTATTTACACACAGGAGTTGCCATAGATAGCTGATGTGTAGCAATCTGTTCCTTTTGATAAGAGCAATACATTCCATGACTAATAGGCTTTGAATGGTAGAGATAGTGAAATCCAGAATAGTGTTTGTTTCCAACCTGCACTGATTTCAGCGGGATCCAAATCTCCAACCAGTTTTTCTTGAAACAACTTTTACTGATCTCAAGCTTAGCTTTTTGTACCTCAGTGCATCAGTTAAATGGAGATGATAATGTTTATAAGGGAAGTCACAATTTAGACTTTAGAATTTTTACATCAGGCTTTCTAAAGAATGGAATAAATAGTATTCATATTAGTCTAGGGATGTCACACTTCTGCATTTGACTGGACAAGTATTTTATTTTGGTTTGATATTGTACATGCAGGTGTGAATATTCCTTCAACATCTCTCTGAATATTACCATTTCCAGTAATACTGTGACCCTTATTAGCCCTTCTAAGGTGCACTCATAAAAGCCCCTGACCATAAAGGCTATGACCAAAGAAACAGATATGTCTTTGAGATAAATCTAAGAAATATGACAGTGCAGAGAGGTGACTGTAAATGGCTGAGTAATGATATACTCTTGCACTTTTTTCTCTTGAAAGATTGCATGATGAGAAGTATCTGCCTATCAAAGAAAAAAAGTATTGATTACAGTATTTCATATGGATTTCCTTGTGTGTGCACATATGCACTGTGATGTGGCATATGTGAAAGGTATTATCTTAATAAATCAGGATGGTTTTGCAGTGAGAAAGAAGTAAGGGTATGAAAACAAATTCTATTGCAAATGCCAGTAACTGTTCCTAATTTCTTGACCTTCTCACCCTCCACCCCTGCTTCCATTCTTCAGTACTGGCTTACTAATGTAAGTGGAAGAATAATACTGATACTTTTTTTTTTTTTTTTTTTGCACTTCCACTCTTCATTTGGACCATTGGGGGTTTTACAAGCCTGTTCAAAAGCAAGGCAGTGTATTCAATTAAAGGTTGTTTACTTCTTAACTTTATACAAGAAGTGACACAGGCTCTCTTTGCCTGTCTATCTGTTCCGTATGTGTGTCTAGAAAGAGCTCCATTCTCTTCAAACACATTATCTAATTATTTCTGTCTTTGTTTATAAATATGCTCACTGGGAAAATTGGTCTGTGCTCTGAAGGCAGAAATGGGAGTTACTGGTGGTTCATGTGAGTGAACACATGAGCCCTATAAACAGTTTTTTAAATCTCTTATTTGTTTAAAAAATATCATAAGTGCTTTCCATCCCATCTGACTTCCCAGTATAGTTGGGTTTTATACTGCTTCCAGCTAAGAAAAGTAGCTGGGGAAAGGGGCAGGCAGGCAGATGATTTTCTTACTGGCTTCTCAGAGTGTAACTGAAAAGTGAACAGAGAAAGAAACATGTTAGTTTTAATACACAAGATTTCCAATATGGCAATAGGTGTTTTGTTTTTCAAGGGTTTTGTTTATTTTACATGTTAACTGGAAAAGTTTACAGAAGTTACACAACTACATTGTTTGGAAGGAAAATATTGCAACATATTTTCCAAGTCTTCATTGAACTAAGACACTGCATTGGTTCCTCTTTTTTTAAAAGTGCAAACATAGTCATGCTTCTGAAGAACTTTACCTGAGAGACCTTGCCTCTCTAAGCTGAATTTGTGGCACTTTCATGCCTCTGTGCATTCCCTGTGAGATTCAAGTTTTTAATTTTCTTGTGAGTTATCAAGACAAAAATCAAAATCTGTTATCTGGCACATGCAACTATTCGTAAAAAAAAATACAAACCCATAAAGCTCTAATTTAAATATATTGAAAAATTCTTTCATTTGTTTTTTTCTCTCTCCTCCCCCGCCTTGTCTTGGTGTAAAAGACAGGAGAAAGAGAAGGCAGTGGCCGTGGGCTGTGGGCGTAAAATGGCATTTTCGCACGAAATATTTGAAAAGCAGAAAGCATTCCATCCACAAGATTTTTTTGCTCCAATACAGAGAAGGACAGTCTTTTTCTATAAGAAAAAGACTTTTTGTGCAATAATTGGATCAGTATATAATGGATTAAGATGGAGGCAGGGAAACCACCATGAGTGCGTGCTATATTCTGCCAGCAATGCAGCTGCTGTGTTCAGTTGGTGATGAAATAAAATTGTTCTTTCTGACTACACCAAGATTTCTTTGCTGAAAACTTCTCTGGAATTTATTGTGAGTAATTGCAAACTTCAAAGCAGGCTTTGTTGGAAGGAAAAAGAATCAAGTTGATTTTCAATTTACCATGCATAATATTAAAACCATTGTATTTTGGGGAGAAAAAAATTAAAGTAATGGAGGCATTGAGTTAATTAACAAAAATAATTGTATAGTTGGAGACTTCCATAGGCAACTATAATTTAATGCAGATACATTTCAAATATGAAGCCTAAACAGGAGTACACAAGAAAGGAGTAAGCTAAATTTTGGTAGCAAAAGCTGACAGAAAGCAATAAACTTTTCCACAAATGAAGTGAATCTCTTTCTGGCTGTTCAATCTGGTAGTGCTCATGCACACTGATTCTGTTTCCCTGCCAGGCACCAACCACTGCTCACAAGACACACAGAGCATGTTCTTTGCAAGAGGCAGTCAGTACAATTCACTAAATAATCTTGAAAGGATCTGCAAGTGCATTCAGCAAACTAAAAGAAAAAAATAATAAGTTCTTTGGGTTGTCAGGTACTGTGCATGTTGCAGTGAACCTGCACGTTCACAGCCTGCATCGCTTCTACAAACCTTGTGATTTTTGCATGTCTTACCATTAAAAAGAAAAACTTGGTATGGTGACCTGCGAACTTTCTGAAGTAACCTGACAGAATATGAGTATTTGGAAGGATGATTTATTTTCTTTTTAAATTAACAGTAATTAAGATGTGAGATACCAGACGTATTTAAGAAAAATATCTTTTATCTAGATAAGCTGTATGCAGGTGTTTATTTTTCTTTCTTACTTGGAGATGGACATTCACACTTTAAATTCCTCTATGTAATCACACCGCCGTCTTCCCTCCATACCCATAAAGTAGTGGGTTTTTTTCCTTCTTTTAATCTAAGGACTATTCCATATGCCTTCCATTTTGCAAACGGGTTCCCTTGCTCATCTGCAAGTATTTCCACAGCGAGGCTGGTCACAGAGTGGAAGGTGATAACCATGGCACTTCTAATGCAGCAGATTGATCTAAGACTATTTTTTAACCTGGAGTGGATTTTCTCCAATCTTGGAGATGCTGTATGAATACCTTCAGTAATGCAGGTCTTTTGGGAGCTGACATTACTGGAAAATTAGTCTGGTCTTCAACTAAGTCTCTAAGATCACGTGGGTCTGTGAGTTCTATAGTCGTTTCATGGAAGGATACTGATAGACTTTTGATAGGAGAGTGGGTCAGGTTTGGAGATATTATTTTCTGAGGTGGGGGTTTTATTTGGTTTTAGCAGGCAGCTTGCTTATGAAAGTTTTTGTTGGGCAGGACTGTGCTAGCATTGAATAGTGAGATATGTTTATTGAAACAGCTGTGATCACATTCAACACAGACATTTTGTTTATTTCTGAAAATGTGCCATGTTTCTGACATGTTGGAGGCATGAGATTGAACTTGCCTTTGTAAGTAGCTAAAGCCTGAGAAACCTAAATAATGTTTCCTATATCACTGTTTATTAAAATGTTTGTTATGAACAGCAATTGTTCCTTTTCATTATAGCAAAAAAAACGGCCCTTCCCTTTTTTGTGGATTTGTGCCCGCTTTATTTTTTTATCTTCAATAGTAGCTAAATTTTATATTTTTCTGTTAATTGAGATGGTATGCCTCAGAGAGATGTGGGTGGCCTTGAATAAGTCTGAATTAGACTGGCAAATTTATCTGGAACTATGTCTTACCAGGCTACATCACTGTCACATCAAATAGTTGATTAAGAAGTTTTTGAGTGGACCACTTGAATCGATCCTTGCTGGATAGGTTTCATTCCTGAGATGCTGAGTGACAATTAATGTTTTCTTGGATTTTTTTTCTGTGTTTGTAAGGATTGACTGCTTTCAAATTACATCTATTAACTCTAAGATAGGTCTCACTCTCTGCTCTACTGTTATTACAAGTGTTTTCTATTCTGAATTTCCAGCCATCCCCTTTCAGCATGCACATATGTCTTTAAGAGTATGTACATGGATTGTACCATTGATCCTGTGTGCTTTTATGGCATTGTTGGCAGGTTTTCTTACAAAGAAAAGAGTTGAGTCTCTAAAGAGTATATGCCTTATCCCATGTGACTAACCTACATATAAAGCATATAAATCATCAAGTCTGGAAATCTAAAGAATCATAAGGATCCAGATCAGAATTAATTTGGCCTACCTAAATTTTTTATATTTATGGATTTTTATTTGATTATGGTTTCATAAACAAAGGTGGATAAGAAAAGCCTTCTCTAGTCAGCACTGGAGAAATGGAGACAGAAAATTGTGGGGAATTATTTATTCAATGTAAAGTAGACATACTTTCAGAAAAGTTTATATTTGTATTTCATATGTGGTTTTGAAGAAGAACTGTCTGCATCTCTAGGATTTTGATCTCTTTGTAATATGACTAAAAAGAAGAGCCAAAATTACTGGTGCAAGATTGCTTTACGCATTTTGTTTTGACAGCTTTAATTTTCTGAGTTCATAAATGCTTTGCAAGTTTTGTCCAGATCTTGATTTTAGTAAAAGGTCTTTCACTGTATGTTGAAACTGAGCTTCAGTAATGCAATATCCAGTGACAGAACCAGTTGCTTTGAAGACAAACAAAACAAAGGGAGACATGTCTTATCTTGTGTTAGGTTTTGCTGAGAGTGTTTTGTTATGATAGCAGAAAAGTGATTTTGAGTAACTGCTCATAGACTTAGGAATAAATAAACTTCTTTTGGCTAGAACAGCAATGTTGAAAGCTTCATGTGTAATACATATTTTAATCCTCACTGTCAAAAAATGAGATTTCCTGATGGATTTTAGAAGTCAAAAATCTCTGAGCAATAATTCACAGGTTTTGAAGAAAGCCCTATTGCGACAGTCTGCAACCAGGACAGTAAAGACCTCGTTTGGCCACATGACCAATAAATGTAACCTGAACCCTGGAAAGAATGATCAAAAAGCTTCCTTACATAGTGTCCCTGAAATCACATGTCTGTTTTGGGATAGGAGAGGTGCATCTATGAATTCCACCTGCAGAACAGAAAAGTGCTCCTTTGGCTGTTGGCCTTGTGAGGCACGTGCTTGGGCTTGCCTCACTGGGGCTTTGGGCTTGTGCCTCTGTGTCACATATCATCTCCAGGACCTTCTTGTACAGAGGCAATCTTATTGGGGATGGACGGTAACTAAGGTTACCCTGCATCGTGCATGTCATGCATGAGGTCATCATGCTGCTTTAATAGGTGACAGTGCTCTAAGGCCATTTTCTTTTACAGTCTGTCTTATCTTGATGCTCTCAGTTGCATCCTGTTTCTTCATGACTGAAAGTAAAGGCCAGGGTGGTTCATGAGTGACTAGCATATTTTTTATTGCTGCATGTTTAACCTGTTTCCAAACAGAACGTAGGTTCTGCTTTGAAACGTATGACTGCCTAAATTCACTGACCTTCTAATGACCTAAGCAAGATGTGAAACCTACTTGATTGTCTTTTTTTTTTTTGGTGATTTTTCTTTTGATTTTTATTAGAAGGAAGAACATTTCTCATAGCTGTCTTGAAATAGGAAAAAGAGATGAAATCATGTTAAAAATCTAGACAGTGATTTGATAGGAATTTATTATTGAAGCAGCGAGTTTTTCTCGTATTCCAGCATTTTGAAATTCCAATCAAGTGAAAGGATTTGGCGGAGCATTTTAAAGCCAGATGCAATGATTGGGAAATGTTCTAGACCACAATTTGAGGCTGTTGCTTGTTCCCTTTTAATTTTTTGACAGCTAGCATTGTTATATCTCTTAGTTATTTTTAATGTGTCTTACAGCGCTAAACCAAGAAATTGAAACTGGATTTTCAGCTCACATTCAGAAATTAGCAACCTGCTTAATTTTAATGTGTGGAGAATGAGACAATTTAAAGCCTCAGCTCAAGTAGCCTTTGATATTTTTAACTTAAGCTCAAATTCAGCAGAAACTCGAAAGAACTGTCAATGCCCTAAAGATACATTTAGTCTGAAAACACAAAGATTTCAGAGGATTGGTGGAACTTGCTTCCAGCTCTTCATGCCCTCCTTTAAATAATTTCTGTGTATTTGATTCTGCTTGGTATAGCACAATGCTTTTATTGTCTCACATCCTACTGCATGTCATTTGCATATATTTATTGCTCATTACACTATATGGAATGTAATCATTTTCTATTCCATTTATTATGAACGTAAGTGGTTTTCTACAACTGAATTTCATTGCCATGTTGAGTTGAAAGAGGGAACAGAAGAGATTAGAGGGTCATCATTTGCTTCTCATTTTATTACCTCGGAATTGATGTTTTTCCTTGTAGAAAACTGAATGTGTATCTGTACAAGCCCCACTTAATGCCAGGGAATATTCCCTGAGCACTGCAGCTTGCTAATCCATATTACTAAATTGTTAGAGTATTCTTGGTGCTGTTTGGGCTGAGACAGCTGGTACTTCTCATAATTGTTTGTATGCGCAGCTCAGGAACTGGAAGGGACCATGACCATTCCTGACAGACTGTTTTCATGTGGCCGCCCTTGGGAGGCTGAGGGTGCTTCATAGGTTGAACATAGGCTGGTCTGTGCCATATCGGTTGGGCATGTTTCAAATGCTGGTGATGGGAGCTGACTGAAGAGCTGTTACCAGTAGAGGGATTAGGGGTGGAGAGTTAGTTATGGGGGCTGAAGTTTGTTGCATGCAGTTTAGCACCATTATTTTAATAGCTCTGCTTCATGCTAAGTATCAAGAAATCCAGCAGCATGCATATTGTAATGTTCTTCTGTTGGAAAGAATCTGCAGAGCTTCTTGCAACCAGACTCTGCTTAACACAGGGTTAATTTCTAAAAATGACAAAAAAGGACACAGGGAGAGAAATTATTTGATAATGGAACTTTAGAGGACACAATGATACACACAGGATAATATTTAAAGAGTATGCTTTTAAAAATCCTTTTCAAGTCAGGCTTTGACTTTTATTAGTCCCTCAATCACTTTAAAAAAAAAACAACCAAACAAACAACAAATTGTTGGACATGAAATGCTTTAAATTGTGCAGAGCACTGTGCTACTTTGACGTATTTGAGCAGCTTTAATCAAAGCTGGCAGCCATTTTTAAAACAAATAATTTGTAGCTGTTCTGGCCTTTTTTACTTTGAGGAGAGCAGATTAGACAGATTTTGAATGTAAGAAACACCCACTATTTCTGCTGTAAGTCATTACACCAAAAAGAGAGAAGTCTGAACTGAATTTTCTGGGACATCGATGGTCATCTTAAAGAGCAGAGCTGTCTGAAAATCACCCACAACTTCACCATGTAGTTATTATATTCAATAGTCTTTTGAAACAGAAACAGTATTCTCTAGAAACTGAATTTCTAGTTAGGTCAATGATGCAACTCAATCTAAAAGAGAAAATAACAGAAGTACAAATATAAATGATTAGGTTGTCAGATTTCAGTACATCCTGAGGTTTTGTGTGAACCTGTCTTTTTCAGAGTCAGTTTATCATAATGAGACAGTTGTATTAAAGAGTTCATTAAATGTGTTCATTTAACATATGCTCAATAGAAACTTCATTTAGGACAGAACTCACAATTATGTTGCAAACTATAAGTGACAAAATTTATACCTCATCAAAAAGACTATTGTACCAATACTTTTCAAAGTATATGTAGAAGGTTGGCTAGTTACTTAAATCTGGCATAAAAGCATTTATGTCTTGTATTTCAATCCTTTCTAAATCACTGTTTTTGAACCTCCAGTTCTCTGCCCATTGCTTGCTCATTTCTTGCCCATTTTAGTGTGCTGTAGAGCACAAAATCTTAATTTGTAAAGGAATAAAATGTTATGCATCTTCAGCTTGGAAGAACTTTAAATGTAGATGAAATTTCTTCCTTTTGTCTCGCTTTGAAAAGGAAAAAACCCAGAGCCTCTGCATATATTTTATTAGTCAAGGGGGAAAAATCTGGATTTCTTTAGACAATCAAATGTGTTCCTCTAAATATATGAAGGCTTTTTATTTTTTTCTTTGTCCGAGAAAACATGATGTCTGAGAGGGAAACTCCAGTATTTTCTTCACAGGCAATGCCATGCCATAACGTTTTGAAGATTTTCTTTTGGGTTTTTTTGTTTTTTTTTTTTTTTTTTTTTTTTTGAAAGCTTGCCAAAGGGTCTTTGTTCCTCTTGGTAGTACCAACAATTTATTACTGGGCTCGTAATGACACAATAATGTGACCTTAATTGGGATGTGGAGATTCCCTTGTTCTGATGCCTGGGTTGTTTTTTTTCCTGATTTTTAGCAGATTTGCATGTTTTAATTTTTGAAAACATGGTGTTATATTTTGCTTTATGGAAGTATTGGGCTGGTTGAGTTCTGCCATATTTTATGACTACTTTTTAGATATAGGTGGCGTGAGCCATCTTGCTTTTTGCTTTCTATCTAGTTAAGCAAAGTATAGCATGAACTACCGAACTGTCTTCATAGTATGCCTTGCCCAGTTTTGAGGCTGCTGTGGTATGAAGTGAGTGAGGAAGACAGTAGTAAAAGCAAAGTAAAAGTAAGTCCAGCTTAAGTAATTTGTCACCAGGAGAGCTGAAGTAGAAGAAACATATAGTATCTGCTGCTTTTTTTAATGTAACATTTCTACTCAGGTGAGCTGTGACTGTTCATGGCACCTTTGGCTGTTAATATACAGCTTCCAGTCCTTGTAAGATGGAAATGAACAGAGGCAGCTCGCCTAGCAAAGGGCAAAATTAACAATTTACTGAACCACTAGTCCTGGCCAACTTTGTTGTTTAATATAGTTTTGAGAATAAGATGCCAAGAGCTCTCTCTCTGTGAATTCATAGATGACCTTAAATTACCTCCTGTTGTTTGGATTCTCCCGGAAATTGCTAAAACCATACAAATTTAGAAACTGCTTTTTTTCCTGAGGATCTTGTACAGCTTCAACCATTTTTTTTAAAGTTATGGGACATCTGATAGACAGGATTTTTTTTTCCCATTAAAAAAAAAGTAACTTTAATATTGCAACAATTTTTAAAGAGATGAACCACAGTCAAGAAACTTATTTGGTGATTTGACTGCTGATTCTTGATCACAATAAACATTGAAATCATGTCTGAATTTGTACAAGTGTGTAGATTTTTCCTTCACATCCTTTCTGTTGATGTCAGCGGCACTTGTAGTTCAGTCAGGTAGGTGTTTCAAGAGACAGGTGTTAAAACACTCCCATTGCTGCAAAGGGCTTTACTCAGGGGAAACATCACTGTTCCCTTGTTGGAGAGTGAGTGGACTAAATGACCTTTAAAGGTCCCTTTCACCCCAAGCTGTCCTATGGAATCATAGAATCATTAAGGGTTGATAAGACCTCCAAGGTCATCACATCCAACCGTTAATCTAGCACCCCCATGTTCACCATTAAACCATGTCCCCAGCTGCCACACCCACTCATCTTTTGAACACATCCAGGGATGGTGACTCCACCAGTTCCCTAGGCAACCTATTCCAATGTCTCAACACCCTTTCAGTGAAGAAATTTTTCCTAATATACGGTTTAAACCTCCCCTGGCGGCATATTGTTAGGCCATTTCCTCTGATCTTGTAACTTTTTACCTGGAAGAGACTTGACACCCACTTCACTACAACCTCCTTTCAAGTTGTTATAGAGAGCAATAAGGTCTTCCCTGAGCCTCCTTTTCTTGAGGCTAAGCAACCTCAGTTCCCTAAGCCTCTTCTTGTAAGGTACATACTCCATACCCTTCACCAGATTCATTGCTCTTCTCTGGACATGCTCCAGCACCTCAATGTCCCCCTTGTAGTGAAGGGCCCAAAACTGAACACAGGATTTGAGGTGTGACCTCACCAGTGCTGAGTACAGGAGCACAATCACTGCCCTGGTCCTGCTGGCCACAGTATTTCTGACACAAGCCAAGATGCCATTGGTCTTCTTGTTGAACCTCATACAATTAGCTTTGGTCCATTGATCCAGTTGGTTGAGATCCATCTGCAGAGCTTTCCTGACTTCTAGCAGATCAACACTCCCACCCAGCTTAACCCTACGAACTGAGTGAGGATGTGCCCAATCCCCTTGCCAGGTTGATGAGGATACTGAGCAGAAGTGCAGACCACCACTGGTGACCAGCCACTGGATGTAACTCCAGTCACCATTCTCTGGGCCCAGCCCATCCGAGTCCTGAGCAGCCATGATTTATATGTGCCTCTGTGCCTGTGGGAATAGTGATATCTGGTCCCTCCCTTGTGAGCTGTGCTTAATGAAGAGAGCTGGTGGGACTGACTAAGTGTGGCATGAAACCTCCATGTGCACAGGTAACATTATTGGAGTATCTGCTTCCCAATCTATTACTTTGGCAATAAGCCCTGCAAATATTCTAAAAGCTGTCCAGACTTTCCTATGAGAAGGCATGTAGTTTTATGTCTTTATATTAAGCAAGCAAGCAACTGAAAAAAAAATCCTTCTGATGATTAAAACAAATATAGTCCAAAGTCTGTTGCCTGAAACTAGGAGGACTACATTAATCTGTGTTTTTATTTCTTCCCATGAAGCACAAATGTAGAAGCAACTGCTGAGTATCGCTAGTAAGTGTCCTTTAAACTTTCTCATCTCTCCCATTATGGAGGCATAATTTCTTTTAAATAAGAAACTTCTGTAATAAAGCTACAATGCTTCTGGTTTGTATAGTAACATCATAAATATAGTTGTTTGGTTGTATGGAATAGATAACTGGAATTGCTTTATTAACAAAGAATATTGCTACAGCTTGTTTAATATCCCAAATTATAAACAAAATATGCATCTATATTATAGTATAGAATCAGGTTACAGTTTGCATCTTCCTTTAATATGTCTGTAACAACTTGAGTAAAAGGATTTGTTTTTCATTGGATTAATTTGATGTGACTAAGAGCACTCCAGAATAAGAGAACATGGTAAGCCACTCCTTTCTTGGCTTAACTGCTGCTGATTGTAAAAGACAAATTCTTCCATCCCAACCTTGGCAGGTGAGACTGTATTTACTAATAAACTTAAAGGGAAACAAATTATTGCAAGAAATCTGAAGCCTTTTTGCTTATGTTGTTAACAATAAATTAAAGTTGAGAATCTTATAGTGCCTGCTTTTTATTTGGTTTGTAGTTCTGAGCTTGGACAGTGAAAAATCAGTTTTAAAATGAAACTGCATTCACGTAACTTTCATTGTTTCATTTTTATGTCTTTTAAAGTCTAAAGCAAGTATTTTTTACTGTGTGTGTTTTCAGTGAAACTCTTAAAATCAGAACTCTTGGGGTTTGAATTTTTCAAGAAGATTTGATCTTTTATTTATTATTTATATTTAATTTATCCCTGGAGGCATTTAAAAGGTGTGTAGACACAGTACTTAGGGACATGGTTTAGTGTCAACCTGGTAGTGAGGGGTTTATGTTTAGACTCAATGATCTTAAAGGCCTTCTCCAACTTCAATAGTTCTGAAAGTCAAGACACTTTATTGAAACTGTTAGGGTGTATCTTTCCAACAAGTCTCATGGTTGTAATTGTATAAAAACTGAAATCTAAGACGAAGCACTAGTGAGTTGCATGAGTACTTGCAAGGTTCACCCAGATTAAATAGTGCCAAATACAAGAGATACTTACTTTTAGAAGCATGAAGTGAAGCCTTTCATTTTTGAGGACCATTGTTTTACAAATAGAATCTGCCTTGTAGAATTTATACTGGTATTTTAAAAGGATTGTTGATATAAGTTAGTATTTTCAATGTTGTTTTATCTCTCTTGTTTCATTTTTACTTTCTTTTTGTCTCTTGTATGAAGGTGAAAAAATAAGCATATTGCTAGAAAAGTAGATTTTATAGGCTTAGGAAGTGTTTTCTGGTGTTGCAGTTTTAAGAGCTGCTGATTTAATAGCAAAAATACCAACTTGGGCTAGGTGGTACATGAAAAGGAAATACCTATTTCCTGGTGACAGGAAAAAAAGGCAGAAATCTAATCTTGATAGTGTCATTGTGCTGTTGTCTGAGTATTACAAACAATTGTTAGCCCTTACGGAATTACTGAAAAATTTAGTTCACTACTTTTTCCTCCCACCTCCTTGTAATAAAGTCAAGGAACAGTCTTTTTTCCATCTTCATCTTCTGTATTCTCACAAAATTAATGGGCATTTATTTTCAGAGACACAGCTGAGAATTTATATTTGTCCCTGCTGTCTTAAACAAAACAAACCAAAATATTAGTAATTTTATGTTGTTTTTCTTTACTTTCCTTTCACATGGAATCACAGACATCCGCTAATGTCCTGGGATCCTAGCCAAGAGCTAGCAACAGTGGGAGAAAATGCAGCATATTTATAACTTCATTATATGCCATTATTTATTCCTTGCTCTCTTCATTGCAAGAGAGATAGCAATCAGTATAAAAAAACCATCCAACTAACAAGTCTCACGATATTTCTTTGCTCATTTTAAGAGGATATCAGTAAAAGTGCTCTGCTTTTTTGTCTTTTTTTGTTTGTTGGGTTGGGGTTTTTTTGTAGACAATCAGGCACAGATAATGATGGTATCATGATGTTTTCTGGCATGAAGTGTATCTGGGCCAGGGGAATGGGATGTCTAAAACATCTTCTGGTCCTGGTGTGGAGTTAAGCAGTGTGACTGTAGAGAGCATTGTATTGTTTCTTCCAGCTGTGACATTAGCCTTTGCTAGAGCTTTTGAAAAGCTGAGGTTTTTCATTTTCCTTATGGTTCCATTATTGAGTAGTCTGGTCTAGAATTCACTCAGGAAAAATTTTCCTTCCTGGTCTATTGTTGGCACCAATGTAAGTCACTGTGTTGTTGTTCTGCTGGTAAAGAGGCACAACACGGGAATGAAATCTGTACCTCTGACATCCCTCCCAGCAAACAGGTGTCAACGTGGATAGAGCAGCACTCAAACCTGCAGTCCCAGGTTCCTGGGCCAGAGAAAGGGAAACGCTTAGTTGTTCAAATGCTCATTAAATGGTTTATAGACACAGTGTTGCATGTTTTGTGTAGCTACCTATTTACTTGGAATTTCCTCCTTTCTTTTCCTAAAGGTGAAGTTGTTTATCTAGTTTTAAAGACCTAGATAATACAATGATACTACAGAGTCATCTTTCATTCCCTTTTGGAAAAGAGTCCTTTGCAGAAGGTAGGCATAGTCAAAAAACCTTTGTGTTTTTTGAGCATGTCTGATTTTTAAATATTGGGGTTCTTTTTAACACTTGATCAGTTTGACACATACCCACCCACCCACATCCTTTACAGCAATTGTGTCATGGCAGAATTATCATATCAAGGGATGGACTGCTCAAAATCAGACAAGGAGTGTTCTTTAGCTGGAAAGTTTTCAGGATGTGTTCCTTAAGCTTAAACTGGGAATCCCAGAATTATGTGACTGCTCTGAATTTTCCTTTGACATACATGATGAGTTATCTATGTCCAAAGAACTGTATTTATAAGGACTATTTTACCTGAGTTGAATGAAGCTCTTGGAAAAATAGAGCACCTGTGACAGTTCTGTCACAGAATATCTTTACAGAAAGAGGGTTTGTCTGAAGGTGGACTTCTGCCAGGTGATCCACCTGTATAGATCAGAAAAAGAAACAGGTCCTTTGGACAAACAGTCCTTTTCCTACAGCTCTTTTCAAATAGTGAGAGTTTGTAACAATTAGCTTTTGAGGAAAGATGGAGAATGTGTTCACTGCATCTCCCTAACAAATATTACTGTTCTCCTGCAAGGGATTACCAAGACTAACAACTATTTCACAGTTTGCTAAAGGGAAAGTGATTTCATTCATTCCTTAATGGATAGGATTTCCCTATGTTGATTTAATGGTCTGATGAAATACCACAATGAAACTTACATCAAACACAAAATGTTATGTGTGAATCTTAAAGTATTCATTAATAAAGTAAAGAATTGACAGGTGTTTTTCGGTGTAGAAAGCTTTATTATGACAAGTATAGCTGAACTAAGCTAAATCAGATATTGATACAGCGTTAAATGTTGTGGGGTTTGGATTGTATGGCTGTCACATGCAAGTTGCTGTTCTATAAATCAGTGATAACAAAATAGGAATCCCTGTTGGGGAGGAAAAGAGAGATCAGACAAAAGTGTGGATTTGTACAGGGAGATGGCAATACAAAGATTGATGTTTACAGTAGAATACTAGCAATTTAATAAAAATAATAAAAAGAAGAGAGGGTGGAGTTGAGCCCTCAGTGATGAAGCACTTTAAAAGAAAAGTTTTATAAGTTCAAGTTCTATCAGAACATTTATAAATTAGATTGATGTGGTAGGCACAGATTGTTTTTTATTTTTCAAAATGAGAGATTATTAATGAGTGAATAAGATGTATTTTCATGATAGTATAATTCAGTGATAAAATGGCAGGAATATAAAGCTACTACTCACTCTACTCAGTGTTGCTCATATTCTCCCTCCCACCTCCCAGAGGAACAGTATATATTTCTCATACATTATTTGTGACTTTTATTTTTATTTTACAATCCCACCCAAATACCTTCATCAAGATTGAACTTTCATGCTATTAAATTTAGCATGTGTATTTACATTATCACACAGAGCAGACAGTTTTTCCACTGGAAAAAAAATTACAGCTGATAAGATGAACAAAGCAATCACTGTGTTCTCCCACAGGGAGAATTGAAACACAAAGGGATTTAAGGACATGCAGGAAGTCTGTTGGCAGAGCCAGGAACAGAACTGTCTCTTAAGTTGTGGTGCAAATGCCTCTGCCACAGGCCAAGCTTCTTGAGCTGGAGAGACGCCGTCCCTTTCACTGCCCTGCTTCCGGTTGGACTGGGGCATAGAAACTGAAAAGGCAGGATGGAGAGAGGGAAAAGAAATAATCCGAGTTGTGAAGCTGTGGCCTCTTAACAAGAGAGGAGAAATGTTCCCAAACTAACCAACCGATGCCTTTCCCCCCCTTCTCTTTATCCCATTCAGGCCAAAAAGTAATGTTGCTGAAGTAATCCTAATGTCACAGTAGAGGATTCTGTGCAACTGAGCAGCATAATGTGTTTCCTTTTGCTTCTGCTTTCTCTGGCTGTGTACAGAAAACCCTTCAGCTGACATTTGTTTAATATTCTTTAAGAGAAAGCACATTAAGAAAAAGCCTTGCATTATTGGAACTACCCCCTAGATTTGTTTTCACATATTCCTTCCTTGCATTCTCTTTCTTTTTAATTTAAATAAAAATTGCCTTTTAAATTAGTCTTGGGGAGGTTGGGGACCAAGGCTTTCATTATTTTGGCAGAAATTGTTTAGTTCTACATAATTCTATTTCACTAAATACTTTTTCACCTTAAATCCAAGTTTTGGATGCTACATCTCAGATATAACAGCAATTTAAGAATTTAATTTAATCATTTAATTTAAGAATTTAGTCCTAACCCAAGCAGTAACAGCTTGGGAGGGGGGCAAGGTTCTGGAAGGAAAACACACCAAATGTGATATACAGCACATCTGTAGTTTATAGTGGAGACTGTGCCAAACTGATACTGTAGGACTGGGCCTTTCAGGTTTTTTGCACTTGCTTAAACTGTCCTGACTTATTAAGAGTGATTTTGTTTGTATAATAAATAACAACACCTTTTTTATATTAAGATCATTTTGTAGCTGGCTCTGCTGCAATTGTCTTGATGCTCTGAAGCTTTCTGTCTACTGATGAGGAAGTTTTCTGTTTCTTGTTTGCATGGCAAATCTTCCATGGAAACTGGGCTCTTGAGTTTTTTCAGTATTTATAAAGTCATTTGTTGGTCCTGCGGTGAAAAGTAGTTGTTGACTGTAGTAGCTGTATGTCTTACTGGAGTTTATTCTTTTCCTCTTTCATTAAATTGTGGTATTTTAAAGGCTATTTTTAAACTGTGCTGTGAAAGAAGATAATTTTCTTCTGGTTTTGGTCCCACCTATAAGCCTGTGGGAATTTATCAGAGTATTCTAACACTAGCCTAGTGTTTTAAAGTAAAGCTGGTTTGCTTTTAGTGAGTTGTTTGTTGATATTGATGCTTGTTTGTGGACTATCCCCATATGAAGCAGCAATTTTAGTTATTCAAAACCCCCTTTTTTTTTTTTTATTCCTGTCTTGCCTTGATGAAATAAATTCCCTTGAAATTTCTGAACTTTTCAAGATTAGTGTCCTAATATTAATATTAAATATTGACCATGTCAGACACTGGCAAATAAGAAAACAGTTACTTTAAAAATAAGATTTGATAAACTACTATTACCTCATTGCTCCTAGAAGGTGTAGTTTTCTCTCTTCTGCTTTCTCCTCCGTTCTTCTCCACTTCAGTCAACTGGTCCTCACCTGTTCCTTGTTCTTTAGAAAAAATGCAAATGTTATTTACCAGAAATTACTTAGGGGGGGAAAAAAAACCAAATGCCAGAAAACCCTTATTTATCAATATTGTTTCTTTAAATTTACAAATGTGGCATTACATGCTGTCCCTGGAGGTTTACTGGGGTTTTTCTTTTTCATATTCCTCTGAGACTTGGGAGAATTTTCAGTTTCCCCAGTTACTGAATCTCAAAGTATAACAGGCAATTTACTGTCATGTGAAACAACTGCTTTTTGTTTCCTTTTGCAATTCAGGTTCTGATTGGATTAAGAAAGGGAAGTTTTATACTCAGTAAATTCATATTGCCAAACCTTTATTGTCATCAAAATTAAAGCATTTATTACTGTAAGAGGGTATACTATCACAGAATAAAGACAGCCCGTTCCACTTACAGTGTAAAATACATTTTTGCTGTCAACTGTCCTAGTTGTGTATCTAGTCAATGCATAGTAATTCAAAGAAAAGTCAAAGATACGAATATTAACTAAGCCTCATGTTACAATAGTCAATAGCATTCATTTAAATAACATGCATTAAAGAAGAGTTTGCTTATCTCCAGCCTTTTGGAGGAACAAAGGAAAAATTGACAGCCAACACACTGCTGTCTGTCTCAGTGTGTCACATAGAAAGACCCTAAATTACTAGTGTTATTCACAGGCCATTGGTTTGATAGTAACTAAGAGGTCAAGGAACATAAAAGAAAAAGAAGTCTTCATAATATACACCATTTCTAGTATCTTCTAATGGAGCACTGAAATAGGTTTTGAAACGTTCGAGTGACCTGTTGTTACACGTGAAGTAAACTATTATCTAATACAAAACAGTTTCACCCCCAAATATGTTCATATTACGGCAACTTGGACAGCATTCTGGTATGCCTAAGCTGCACGATTAGGACATTTTAACTGCTAAGTTGTATGATTCAGAATTTGCTGGGTCTGGACTGGAACCTGGCCATGTTCACAGAATCACAGAATATGCCGAGTTGGAGGGGACCCACAAGGAATGCTGGCAAAGTACCTTGAGTGATAACAGCTGTGTTAATGCCCTCTTATAATTTTTTCAGAAAGACATGTTTTTTTCCACTATTAGGAGTGTTGACAAGCAATAAATTGCAGAATATTTCACAGTTCACCATGGGACGTGGACCACATACAGCTGGGCAAGTGCAGGGAAGAGGCATGGCAAAGGGCTTTGTTGAAAGAAGCGTTCTTGCATGGAACAAACTGAGCAGTGCCAATCACACAGAGCAGCCATGCAGGGAAGACATAGTGGTCTCAGCCAAACGGCGTGCTCTCTGCAGGAAGCCATGTCCAACTCATGTACTTTGAAAAACCTCATCTTCCCGGAGTTTCATTTTAAAACTGAGACTTGGAAGAATCCCAGAAGAATCTTCTTTTTTTTTTTTTCTCCCCTCCCGTCCTCATGATCAACAAAAACCATGATTCAATCTATTATGAAATATGTTAGTACATATGTCCAGACTGATTAATAATAGTGCTTTTTGTGTAATCTGCAGCTGTTATTGCTGATGGGTATTTGGACTAATGTCTCTGATATTCGTACAGAAAAAGCTTTGATTTCAACTATTGTCCTTCATTTTTATACAAGTAATAAATTCATTGCTGTGCTTTGCTTTTCTATTTTTTTTGCAGTACACAAAAACAAAGAGGCTTTTCTGACTAAATTCAATTAAATGGATGGTAATTTATCCTCGCAAAAGGGGAGAGAGTAATTTACCAGAAAGAACAAACACAAAACTACAAATCAGCTTTTAATAGAAGTTCAGTAAATAATTTTTGAAATTCTCATGCTTAACCATCCTAGGGTTATGTCACTGTCTTCATGGTTATCCAGCTTTGCTTGTATTATACATCTTTTCTCACACCCTAATTCAGAAAGGTCTGATGTAAAACATATGTGAATTAAAGTGTCTGATTAGCTATGTGTGTTTAATAGAGAGTAAATATAACAGCTTTGTTTTACTGAGACTTTAGAGGTTCTTCTTTCAGAGAGTCCAGTGTACATGGAGAGAGTGCCAAATAATTCCCACAGCTGGCTTAAATTGCTTTGGATATTCTAAGATTGCAAGGAATTTTGCGAATACTAGTAAGAATATCTCACAATTTTCTAGTAATGAATAGCTTTATTCCTACTTTATCTGTAGGAAAATCAAATTCTGATGACGTTAAATGAGTAGCACAATGTCATACAAAAGTTTCAACAAAGGAGCCAGAAATAAAATGCTGTTGTTCTAAGTAACCATCTTCAATATCCACATGACATTGTTAGCACTGCTGTCCCAAAGGATTGCCTCCTTGTGAAGATTTCATTTTAATATACTTACCTCAGTTGTTAACCCTGAAAGATCCATTGTGAACCTTCACAAAGGAGGACAGCTCTTAATGAGGAAACTATCAGAGAATCAAGATACATCTCTAGGCTGCTTTTATCCCTATTGTAAGAGGTCCTACTATGTGAAGTATGGGTTTCTAAATAGATATGGAGTACTCAGGGTGGGTTTAGGCCACTTCTGTGTACAATGAGCCATGCAAAATTCCTGAATTTATTCAGTGTTGATACTCTGAAGTGGGCACAGTAT
>JAWWMO010000174.1:26669920-26693399 GCA_035047845.1 Dendrocincla fuliginosa
AGCCTAAGGTCCCTCCATACCTGTTTTGGACCTTAGCAGCAGAAAAAAACATTAAAAAAAATAAAAGTAGATAAATACAACTGTTTGATGCTGCAGGGCAGGCCATGATTAAAATGTGTATTACCCAAGCGAGAACCTGATATGCTTAATTTTCTTTCATTGAACTGAAAAAGTGCAGGATACATAATGTAAGTGCATTGGCTTTCTAATTCATAGAATCACAGAATTACAGAGTCATAGAACATCCTGAGTTGGAAGGGACCCACAACGATCTTGAAAGTCCAACTCCTGGCCCTGCACAGGATGGCCCCAAGAATCACACAATGTGTCTGAGAGCATCATCCAAATGCTTCTTGAATTCTGTCACACTTGGTGCTGTGACTCCTTCCCTGGGGAGCCTGTTCCAGTGTCTGACCACCCGCTGAGTGAAGAACCTTTTCTAACATCAAGCCTAAACCTCCTCTGCCACAACTTCATGACGTTTGGTAGGGTCCTTTCACTGGTCACCACAGAGGAGAGATCAGTGCCTGCCTCTCCTCTTCCTCTCACAAGGAAGTTGTAATTGCAATGAGATCTCCCCTCAGTCTCCTCTTCTCCAGGCTGAACAGACCAAGTGCCCTCAGCCACTCCTCAAGGAGCCACTCCTCCTTGAGGGCAAGCCACGGCTTCCCCTCCAGGCCCTTCACCACCTTCATTGCCCTCCTTTGGACACTCTCTAACATCTTCATATCTTTCTTATATTGTGGCACCCCAAACTGCCCACAATATTCCAGGTGAGGCCGCCCCAGTGCAGAGCAGAGCAGGACAATCCCCTCCCTCACCCAGCTGGCGATGCTTTGCCTGATGCCCCCCAGGACAGGGTTGGCCCTCCTGGCTGCCAGGGCACTGCTGATTCAACTCAGATTCAACTTGCCATCCACCAGGATTCCCAGGTCCCTTTCCATGGCACTGCTTTCCAGCATCTCATTCCCCAGCCTATACACTCATCCAGGGTTGCTTCATCCCAGGCACAGAATCTGGCCCTTGTTTTTGTTAAACTTTATATGATCAGAGATTACCCAGCCCTTTGATTTGTTAAGATCTTTCTGCAGTGTCTCATAGCTATTAAGGTATTTTTAAAATCTGGTTTCATTGTCCCCCACGGCACTGCCCAGTTTCAACTTCAATTAAGCTTTGACCACACAAATTTTTTCTCTACATTTCTCTCTCCTTTGTGCTTGTAACAGCAGCCCCTTGGGTGGCTTTGTGCTTTTTAGAGAATCATAGCTTTCATATCACACCACAGAGAGCAGATGAAAAATGAAAATAGATGTGTTTTTTCCCATTTCAGTTGTCTTTCTTTCTTTAGTTCTGTCTTGTTTTTCCACTTTCAGTTCATTTTCAGTTTTGATTGGTGCCTTCACCTCAGTGTCTCACATAGCTTTCAATTGCAATTTGGCCTTTGGTGATTTGTAAACTGATTGGCTTATGGTGTGAAGTTTGCCTGCTACATTGCTGTGTATCTGACCAACAGCTGACAAAAGGCATGTGTCAAAGTCAGTGCACCAGTGCAAAATCATACAGAGTCGCTTTACAGTGGAGATCAGAGGAAGAGCCTTTTCTGAACTCATGCAAGCTTCATAAATTAGTGAGTTTGTTTAGGAATGCCTGCACTTCCTTTTCAGTTTGCCTTATACCTAGTGGGCAGAATTCCAAAGTTGCCTCTGGTATCAGTGACTGCAACTGCTTTACTGGCCATGAAGTGGGGACTAACACCTGAAGGTTATGCATTTAGTACACAAAGTGCATATCATACAGAATTTTGTGGGTCCTGTCACATCAGATCCAATACTGATTTGTTCTGGATTTTAAATAGAGTTCTTGTCCCAGTTTTCTTGTGAATTTCTTTTGTTCTTCCTGGTTCACTTTTCTCCCTCTTCTTTATTACAGCATTACACATCAGATTGTTATCCTCACTTCAGAGATTAAGGCAAAATGTGACAACAGATAGGGTGACTTGACAGTGTGATTGAGTAGAGACTGGAATTCCCGTCTTTGATTCCATGGACACCTGCTGTATTGGTTCATAGTGCATCTAACAACCAATGGTTGTTAACAATTCCTCCTCTCAAAATTTGAAATCAGCACTTGGAAACTGTTGAACTTGCATAGTCTTACACACAAGGGACTATCTGACATTCTGGTTATTTCAGCTGTGTTTTCCCAGCACATCAGCATCTTGTTTAAGGAGAGCTGGAAAATAGATGAATTGATGTTCTCATTAGTATGGCAAACTTAGCATTCTTTGAAAAGCAGATTCATAGACATTTGGCCTTTAATTGAGGTCTTTCCAAGATTCTCTTTCTACCTACCTGCTTATCGGAGGACTTCATTGTTGGTGGAGTACAGATACTGATTATTTTCTTATAGCAGCTGCTCTTTCACCACACAAGAAAAGGTCTTTAAACTGCTTCCTTCCTTGGTAATTTCCATCCCTTTTCTCAGGCCTTATGTGTTCCGTGATTCCTTGGCTCCATGTAATGGAGTTTCCCTGTTCTAAAAGAAAATACAGTTATTGCTTCTGCCAATGGGCTGGGTTGCCTTTTGTCACTATTTTGTCGTCTTCTGGAGCCTCCCAGGCCAATTCTGTCACTTCTTTTTCAATTCTGTAGTGACATTTTGTTGTGGGTTGGGTTTTTTTGGTTTTGTTTTGTTTGGGGTGGGTTTTTTTTGGGGGGGAGGGAGGGAGTGTTTATTGGTTTGGTCTATTTTTTTTTTAATTTACCCCTTTTGAATAAGGATTTTATGCTCAGACACAAATGAAAACTGGAGCAATTTTATGTAGAGTTCTGAAATATGCCATAAAAGTTCCCGGTTGATTAGATCTGGTAAACTAAGAGGAAAAGATATTGGCAAAAGATTAATCTAAGTGCTATTTGACACTTTTGGCCACAGTTGTAAATTCAATTTTAATAACTTATTTTAGAAGCTTCTCTGCCTCTGTATGTTATGACAGCCTGAAAAAAAAATCATTGTGTTAATACCTGTAAGAAAAATTTTGACTTTAATGGTGTGATTCACATTTTTTAAAAAACTGACCACATGCATGAAAAACGAAGTAGTTTCTCAGCTGAAGGCATCAGGGGGTGTAACAAGATACTGTTGTGAACCCATGTGAACAGAACTGATTTCAGGCCGGTGAGTCAGTGGCTTAGGGCAACAATGTACATATTTCTTTTTTTTTTTGGATGTGTATATAAATACATATTAATAGATAAATTTCTGTAGGTACAGATTATGCAATTAAGAATTATGGCAGTTTGCTATACTTGAGTCAGCCGTGGTGTCTACTGGGGAGAGGGACTAATAAAGAAAGTGTGATGGCTCATTTTGGACCTGCATTCAGTAGTTCACCTCAAAAATAAGCAACAATGACAAAGTCCAGAGGTCTTTTGCATGCAGGTGAGGAGTACAGTCAGCTTGATTTTAATAAGATGAAATTCAAGAAAAAGAAGAGGTTCTCAACAGTGGTACAAAGTGCCATTCTCAACTGCAGTAATGTATTGCTGCAATCAACAATTGCTGAGCTCTGTAACGAGGGCCTTCTGCATGTTGAAGTAGTGTTTGGCAAATTTATATTTAGTGTCTCTGTGCAGTATCAAAGTGCAAGAATATTATTTCTAATAACTAGATGGCTGATATAAAAATTATCAGCAAGTTTACTAGAAGGGCATCTTCTTTTGTGTTTCTCTTCCAGGCAAGTTGATGTATGGGAGAAATAAAAATGGTGAATATCAACAAAGCTCAGAAATTTTCCATGATTTTTCATAGATCAAACAAGTTAAGGACTAGCATCTCTATTTGCATCATACTTCTTGCAAGCAATCAGCAATTTTAAGGTTTGCAGACTTTGATCAGGAGCTCCCCAGTGTACCATTAGTTTCAGTTGTGTGTTTGGTGTCAATGATATCCAGCGTAAAGCTAGCAGTGGATGACAGAGAGTAAAATCAGAAAATCCCTTTGAGGATGTTTAGATGCTCTGGGAAATGAAGTTTTCATTTGCAAGTCCACTCAGGAAGTCCCAGCTCTGAACACTAAGTATTTTAAATAGTTTCCAGCCCATCATTTTTCTACATAAAGGCTGAGAGATTGTAGCCTTTAAAATGCTGAAAGTGTTTCAGTGCTTTGGATTGGAATCGTTTCAAACTTCTCCCTCACAGATGGCTGCACTGTTAAGGGATCAGCCTCTCTTAAATCAGGAAATGATGCAATCTATTTTATTACTCTGAGACATTTCTGGAAGAGATCCTTTCTTACTCCAAGGCAAATTTCTAGACGAGCAAGTGTTTTTGATCTTTCTATGGGATCTGAAAATGACCTTTCTTTTTCTAGCAGTCAACAGAACACTTTGTCATTTCTTTTCAAGCAACATTTACAATATTTCATTAGTCTTATCAAAAAACTAAATGTTTTAAACTCTGTATTAGATTCATTGCTCCAGTGCTTATGGAAATGTAGGCAGGTAAGAATTTCTTCCATGCCTCCATTTTGTAACTGGGTTTTTATGCAGTTAAATAAGACCCTGAAAAAGAATCTGGGAAAACAATGTAGATAGTTTCCATATTTAGTGCTTTGAAGATCCCAGCGCTGCTGGAAAATAATGGGCCTCTTTCTCAAATGGAAAATGTGATGACTTCTGGCATTAATGTGTTGTAAAGGGACACTAGAGAGCAGAAGAAATACTTTTGTTTGAAAAGCTTTCTGTGCTTTGTGTTTATGCGAGTGTGCATGCATGCACACTGCAGTTAGGGTTTTTTTTTTAAAGTGTGGGTGGTTCAAAAATCTTTTTTTTCTTTATATGTATCAGTTGTTAAAGGACTAAAGTGCATTCCTATCTTTGGCTTAGATTTTGCTTTCATTTGAAGTTAAGCAAGCTGTTGTCATGTAAGGATAGACTCTAACAATGTCAGAAGAACTTATTTCAGTCTTGTTGAATTTTATGTTAATCTTGACTTACGTTCTAGCAGTAGATAAATTATTTGATCCATGTAAATCAAATTTTGTCAGTACTTTGCCTTCACCCACACTTTTGTAGTCTGTAGTAAAGCAATTCAAGCCTAAATCTGTGGAGGGGGAGAAAGTTACCCTGGACTCCAGCTGTGAGATAAAACATTCTGCACAGGAGTGTTTTACTAGGTATTGTATGACAAAAACTTGCTTCACAACTCAGGTGTTTTTAAAGGAGTCACTGCAGTAAAGGTGATAAATAATCATTTCTGTAAAATGGAAATGAGGCGTATTAAACTGGATTTATGGGAAATACAAGCCTGTTGAGGATAATTTTGTATGTCTGCTGGAATTTGCATTTTGCAAGGAGCAGACAGTTCTGGTGCAGCACAGCAGCACACTGCCCTCCACTGGGGCCCGCTTGGGCACAACCACCCCTCTGACACAGCAGGCTCTGCATGCAGTATGTTTAAGGGGGTGGAGCCCCCTTAAAAATAAAATAAATTTTTTTAAAAACAACCAAACAAAAAACTCCAAACTGAAAGCAGAGGACAAGAAAAGGCCAGATGTTTCATACAATTGTTTGGGCAGGTCCCTCAAAAACCTTCTGCGAAAAGTGCCATGAAGATTCCTAAGTGCAGGCTGATGCCTAGCTAAGTAAGTGGGAAATATTCACAGGGCTTGGATCTGAACTGGTAGTTGCATGAGCAGAGCCATTATCCAGAGGCAATGGGAAAAACTTCTTTACAGGATCTGCATCCAATTAGTAGCAGTGACATAGCTGAACATTTATTATGGAGTCAGTTATACTGGCTTTTAAATAACATTGTTCTGCAGAGAGGTTGGAAAAAGGTCTGCACTTTGTAGGTGCAAGGCATTTTTTTTATATTCATCTCCGTCACTGAAGGATGAACTGCAACTTTGAATTTTATTTTTTAAAAATAAAATAGTTGGGTTTTTCTAAAAATGAATGTTACTGTAGTTAGGAAACTACTTGTAGAATAGACTGGCTTGACAGCAGAAAGTCCTTATGCTTCTGATGCTGCATAAATTGTTGGATAAACTGGCTGAAACTTCCTGAGAAAACTATATATTTAACTCTTCTTGAATCTTTGGCAGGATTGACTCAGCATTTAGTTACAGACTACAAGCAAGTTGTAAAACTTCTAGAAGAAGGAATAGCTAAAAGGTATTGTATATAACAAGCCAGCTGCATCTGTAGCTAACACTTCTTTCACCATGTGTTAATTTCATTGATGTTTGTTTTACTGACCATGTTGCCAGTGCTTTGTCATGGCAGGATGTCAGATTTCCTGATCCTGCATAGGACATACACATAAGATGATATGTATCCTCATATTATCCACTGCAAGAACTACAAGCACTCGTGAAATTGTTTCTTCAAAACTGATCCCATACCAACTTACACACAAAATTCAACCATCTGTCTGTGATAAACAATGCAAGCCAAGAAAACATTTCGCTGTAAACAGACATCTGTTTTTCCCCTTCATTTGCTCATGACATTTAGACTATATAACTTTCAACTCACTTGTTAGTGTAATTTAGTGATCTAAAACTGATGAAAATACAGTGTATATTTATTTTTTCCCAATGTGTTTGGTTTATAATTATTTGATTTAATTTCTGTAAATATTTTTTTAAAGTTCTTAGTCCAAATCATGTGTGTTTGCTGTGAGAGAACTGCAGGATTTGGCACACTGGTGAAGCCAATGATTTTGGCTCTCTTTGGTCAAGACACTTTTTTACCTTTTCAACAAGAAGCCTTGAATATCTTTACAACTGCCATTACAGCAACGGAAAAAATCATATTTGAAAGGATCCTCTAAATGTAAATCACAGTTCTAAAATCGATATTAAGTCTTATCACAAGAGTGGTCAGGATTTTAGAATAATGTGATGCTGGGAAGTAAATAAAAATTAAGCTGCATTATCACAAAAAACATAGAATATGCATCAGGCTTAAATTTTGCTGCTTCTGCTTGTAGCAATCAATAGATGCAGCTCTTGTGGTAAGAAGAGACTACTTCAGAACAACAAAATTCCAGTCTGTCTACTAGTGTAGTCCTACAGTTTTCTCATTGCGAAGGAAATCAAAGATGTAAAGAAAACAAAATAAGAGGTCCAATATTTTGTATGTTTTTGTGATGCTGAAGTTTCCAACTATGTCATTTGCATGAAACAAAGCAACAACTTCTTTTTCTGCATATTTCCTCCAAAACTTATTTGGAATATACAGGAGGCTCCTGTTTTCCTCTGGTCCTTTTTTTTATCCAGCATTCTGCAGAGTATTTATTAGCGCATTATAAATGCAATCAAAGTAATTTAAAACTTCTGCAGTCTGGGAAATTATGCCAAATGGGCATCAGCAGATCTTAGGGATAAAGAAAGTGGTGAACAGGTTGCTATTGCCCCATATGGCTGGAGGCAGCAGAGGAACAGATGTGGCATGATGGCTCCGGGTCTGACTATACAGGAAAGATAGGGGGGGACTCTTCCCTTGCACATGGGTATTGCTTTTCATGGAGCAGAGGATAGCCTTTGTATTAGTAGCAAGCAATGTTTGCTGAAGGCATTTTTTCTACCAGTTAGTCATCTCCAGCCTTGCTTTGACTGCACCTGCCCATTGTAAAATAAACAAATACGATTTTCAATATGCAATTTTGTTGTTACTCTGTGCTATTTTTTTTTCTCTTGACACTTTACAAGACTCAGTTTCAAGTGGTTCAGATTAAAAGTTTTATAATGCAGCAAACACAAATTTCCAGAAGTACAGTCCAGGTCCTGTGTAAAGCAAAACAACCAATGAATCTAGATAAAACTATCAGAACAGTTAATAATATTAAAGTGTACACTACGGACCATGGTGAAATAGAATATATGAGAAACTAACACTAATACATTCTCCCATAAAAATGTTCAAATGGGTTATGAGTAGTTGAAATGTGAACTTGCCCTTCAAATACCCTGTGTTTTGTTGGAGGTGAGAAGTACTAACACTTCCTGCTCCAGATCCTGAGGCACTTTCTCTTTTGCTTTATAAACTTCGGTACTGTTCCCTTATATTCTGTCCACTGTATGCTGTTTTCTGTCATCTGCCCTTTGTCCAATTGTTTGTCTTCCTCCTCCAACACCTGGACACTAGCTCATGTTCTCCTGCTACCTCAGCTTAGGCTCGCTTACAACCATGATGGGCTAGGCTGCCTGTAGCTTTGGGCAGTGCCTGTTCCCATGGCTGTGGGGGAGCTGTAGGAAGCAGGGAGGAGAGTCCTGGCTTTGCCTGCATGCTCTGGGCGTTCAGCAGTGTAGGCACAACTGTGGCTCTCTGCTCTCTAGTGCAACTGGTCTCTGCAGTACTCTGACAGCTGGCCTCATAAAAAAAGCATGGTACCACTGTCCTTTATGTACTGCTAAAATTGCCTACTGTTGCAAAACTGATGCTGAGGGCTGCACGTATAGGTGATACTCAGAGCAAGATACAGGAGCGACAAAAGAAAAAAATCTCTGACCTGGCTTCTGCCCTAGGCACAATCCTGCTTTCTTTGGGTTTGCCTAATTAAAACAGGAATAAAGAAAGTAGAACTTCCAAAAGTTTCACTACAGAGACAGTGGGATGGTGCTGCTGCTCCTCCTCCTGAGCCTGGTACCTGCTTGCCAGAATGCAGTGGGTCAGAGTGCTTGAGCCGTGTGACCAGTCCATCCGTGTCATGAAGTTAAGTAAGTGCCATGCAGTGAATTACAGTGTTCATTTAGTACTCACATGGGTACCCTGGTTAACCTCACTGGCCTCCTCTCACAGTGTAAAAGAGCAGTATCAGCCCTTTGACATAAAAGAGCCCCAGAAGTGGGGTATGACGCTTTCTGGACCCTTTTGAAGTGCCTAGGAATGAAAATGGGGACAATATGGAGAAAAGGTGCTGGGCTGCTACACTCCATGGTGTTAGGGGTGAGCTGTTTGATGCTGTTGCTGGCTGTGCTTATGTTCTATGCTTACGCAGCACCTTACACCTGTGCTGTAAGGCTGCTTTAAGATATTTCTTCAGAGGAGCTCTGGTGGACAGAAACACCTCTAATAACCCTTGGTTTCTTCCCTTCCAGGTTCTCTGCCAAATGCTCTGTGATCAGATCCAAGAATGCAGCCTACCATGTTCTCTAAGTTTCACATTCCTTCATCTTCACTTATCTGCTGTATTTTTGGTTTTTATTTCCCTGAATACAAGGAAATAACCCTTTGTAATTGAATGGTTTGTTCTTCTTTCTAGAATCACAGCAGCTACACATATTCACAGTGCCAGCAGCAGATCCCATGCTATCTTCACCATCCACTACACTCAGGTTAGCTAAAAATAATCCAGCTTCCTTTTCACGCTCAAAAGCATTGTTCACTGTGTGGTGCCTTGTTTACTTGTCACTGTTTTGTGCTGTTTGTAATAATCTCTGTGGAAGCTATTACTTATTTCCTTTGGACCACACTGCAGATGTGTTACACTTCCTGCACCGCCTGATGTGTTGCGTGTTTACTGAAGTATTCTGTTCCTTTGTGCAAGCTTATAGTCAGAAGTGATGCCAAAGACTCACTTTAAAAAGAAATGTTTTCAGTTTTAATCAGCCCTTTGAAATGCAATAGCCCTTCTAGGATGCTGTGAAAATTGCATGTGAATATATTTGAAGTTATGTTTTGTCACGCTGCTTTAGGATCCTTAATTGGAGTATAGCATTAGTTTTACACCAAAATTTTGTATCTGTCCAGCTTTTTAGATGTCCTCGTATTTTAGCATTTGGCATCCAGTACTTTCCCAGAGACAATGCAGCCTTTCTTTGGAGGAGTTATATCCTTCCTTGGCAGGGAACTCGTTTAGTGATCCAATAGACCTTTTCTATCTCACACTTCTAACATCCTGTAATCACAGAACATTTTGGGATATTTTTCTGTAGTTTCACAAAAGATCTTTGGAATACATTAGTGGAAAATAACTCTGCAAGATCTACAAGAAAGCCTTTCACAGTCACTAGGCAGTAAAGTTTTTTTTTCAAGATGAAATTGGCATAAAAGGATAGTTTCTCTATCAGGTGGGAAAGCTGTTGAGTTAATGGTTCGAACATAGTCAGAGGGTCAAGGCCACAAAGAAAGACAGTGAGTTGTATATACAACTCAGTTTCAAACAGAAGAGCGCATCAATTTTATTTTCATTAATTAATTAACAGGAATAATCTTCCTTATTTATGTTTTTCTCTCCAGGCTATATTGGAGAACAATCTCCCCTCTGAAATTGCAAGCAAGATCAACTTAGTGGACCTTGCAGGCAGGTAATAATATACTGAGGGGAAAAGAGGTAATTTTGTTCATGTTCCAAAAGTTTCTAAGTCTTTGATCTTAGCTATGCATTTCAGTGAGGAACATGTGGTTGTACTGGATGTGACAGAGAGCAGAAAGATGGAAGTCGTGCTGAAGAGTTATAGAACAGGATGTTTTTTTTCTCAATAATGTGTATTGCCATGATTGTATGATCAGAGAAAGTAGAATTGAGGGGCCATACAGACTTCTGTACTGAGCCAGGCTACCCTCACAGAGCTGTGAAATGTGTGTTGTTTTGTTAAATTCAGAACCACTATGATTGGGTTGCCCAGTTCAGACTTGAATTTATGTTTTGGTGTGTCTTTAACAGAATCTTGCACTAATAGCCTTTGCTCATTGTTGTTTGGACTTTCTGAAATAGAGGCCAATATAAAGTATCCAAAGCATATGGGGTTTTAACTGCAAAACTCATAATTTCTGTTTTCTTGTATTTCTTAATAATGCATAATGTTTTTATATTTACTGTATGTTAATAATTAGGCATTTTTCTTTATTTTGCATTGTCTTTTTCATGCTTGGATGCTGCAGTGAAAGAGCTGATCCCAGTTACTGTAAAGATAGAATTACCGAGGGTGCCAATATTAACAAGTCACTAGTTACACTTGGAATTGTCATATCCACTTTAGGTAAGCACATTAGTTCTTTATATTGAAGAGTAGTGATAAAAACATATGACTCACCGTGTGTCGTGTCTCAATGTTTATTTGCATTTACTGCAAAAAGCGGAACAGAGCGGCTGTGGTGTGTTCATAAACTGTCATGATGTCTAAGAAAATGAAATAGCTATGACAGAGAAAATGAACCCCTTTGCTGAGCTCTGTGGTATTTCTCCCCCAGCCCAAAATTCCCAGATGTGCAGCAGCTGCCAGAGCATTAACAGCATAGTGAGTGAAGGAGAGAGCAGCCATGCAGACAGCCCTTCCACGGGCAGCCTCAGTGGGGCCAGGCGACCGGCTTACATCCCGTACCGTGACTCCATCCTCACCTGGCTCCTGAAGGACAGTCTGGGGGGCAACTCCAAGACCATTATGATTGCCAGTGAGTTTGGTTTCTGTTAACTGTTAACATCATTACATTGCAACTTTAGTATACATCTCTACTGCAGTGAAAAGACAGCTGTATCTCTTAGAATCTGTTCTTGTAAAGTTTTTCTTAAATACTTCATAGAATACTCCAGAAAATGAAAAGGCATGCTGACTGTGCATTAAGTTGAGTTCCCAAGGTCATAGCTTTGATTTTAAGTGATTTATTCAGTTATAAATACAACCTTGAGAAGACATTCTCTGTGATCTTAGTGAAATAACCCTAAGGGTATTTTTGTTTTGCTTTTAAAGAAGCAAGACAAAAAAAAAAAAAAGTATACTTTTTTGAAAAATGATGGGTTAAAATGTTTACTTTTTAAAATTGTATTTATTTTCTAATTATTTTCTGTCTGTAGCTATCTCTCCTGCCAGCTCCAGCTACAATGAGACCATGAGTACCTTGAGATACGCTTCAAATGCCAAAAATATTATTAATAAGCCCAGAGTGAATGAGGTGAGGCCTTGAGTTCTGCTTTTCATTTTTGTCCCATTTTGTTCCATGTGTTGTTTAAGGTTTATTCAGAATATCTGCTCTATGAATAAAGTTCTTGGTTCTTTTTTTCCATGTTAATGAGAGCTGGGTAAGAGCCTGGAAATTACAGAAATAATTTCCTCGATCCCCTGCAATTCAAACTATTTAGAATTTCACACCTATTTTACATTTTCCATCTGATTGAGTTTCAATCATCTTTCTCTTTGAATTGGTATGACATGTACGTTTAATCTATGTCTTCATCCTAAATACTGGTAGAGTAACAGATCTGTTAGGACTATTTTTGACTATTTGATCTATTACTAAAAATGTATACCCCTTGCAACCCTTCATTTGGCAAGTCAAATGAACACTGGTAAGGCTGCAGTCAAGAATTCAAAAGTGAATATGCCCGACCTGAGGCAGCCTATGTAATCTCAATTTGTCTTCGTTTTATTCACAAAATAATAAAGACTTTAAATACATGGGAACAACGCTGACCACAGAACCCCAACTTCATTCATTGTGCAAAATAGGCCTGTTCCAGGAATGAGCTCTGACTTTGTGGCAGATCTATGTGTTTGACTGTGCAGGAGTCCTTCACAGGCTGCACACTGTAAAAGATGGCAGAATACAGAGGGAAGAGTCAGATGCTGCATTGGAGGACTGAATTCTGTTGCTACCCCTGCTATGCCATTCTTGTTCAATGCTAGTCCAGATGCTTAAAACAAACCTTAAATGTGTGATTTTTTTTCTCATTTTCCACTCTTACCCCCAGTTCACATTTACCAAGTATGAAAAACAAACTCTCCCAGTCACACACATGATGTTAAAACAGACTGATTAGTAGTTGTGGAGGTTTTAGACACTATAGTGATAAGACCCAGCGTTAAAAATAATCCTTGGAGAAATGCGTAATTCTGTCTGTCTTCACAGCAAAATTCAAATAGCGCATCAGGATTTACAATCACATGTACTAGAAATATAAAACTCTTGCATTGCTGCTTTTTAATTGAGCATTCTTCACTTGGCCTTCTGCATGAGGCTGCCATTACATATGTGTCATCACATAACTTAAGGACTGAATCACAGTGTGTCCATTTAAGGGATATCCATTGAGTTTAGGTTTCAAAAACAGTCCTGATTCCACCATTTCCTAATTTCTGAGTCATTGACTTTACAGCTTTATTAGTATTCTTTTGTGATTTGGCCTGAGGGTCTTAAGATTTTTTTTTTCTGTAGATAAAGGATAGAATCTTAGAGATGTACTTCACTTATTTGCTTTCCTAACAGTACTCTGTTAAATTTGGGCAGAATTAAACCCTTCTAATCCAAAGTCTCACAAGTTTAATTTGCATCTGTATTACCAGTGCCTTCTGACATCACTGGTGGCAGAAATAGTGTGTTTGGTTTTGTCACCAGCAGTTCTCAACTCTGTGACAGGCTAAAGGCAAGTAGACACTCCGGGGTAAGTCTCTTGTCATGCACAGCCTCCCAGTCTCCCACCTTGTGTGGCCATCACTCTCTGGCACAGCCTGTACGAGACCCTTAACCCCAGCTCTTCACTCTTCTTCCCTCCACTGCAAATTGACCTGAGCCAAAGTGTCAGTGGCAGCCCAGAGAAAGCTGATTCTTGACTCAGGAGTTTCCTGGACTGTTTGTAAAAAGCTGGTTTCCAGGCAGTGCCAGTGCAGAGGTGTGTAATCTGAAAATGAGATAAATGCCTCCACACAAGCAGGCAGGAAATTCTTTGTGTATGAGCCGCAAGGGTTTTTAATATCATGCTTAGTGACATCCTGACTTAGTCTCCTTCAGTCTGATTTTATATACCAGCATTAAATAACATTTTTCTGACCTGTGTAACTATTTTGAAGGTAAATCCTCAGAAGTAGTGATGTATCCAGCTAGCCGTGATGGGTACAAATGCTGTGGTAGGTCTGTGTTCAGAAGAGTGATGGAACACAGCCTGGCAGAGCGAAGCAAGGAGTATGGCTGGGAGTTTGCCTGTTCTCCTCTCCTCCTGGCTGTTGGAATATCTCTCCATTGATTTCTGTAGATAGATTTCTCTTTTTTTAAGACGGCTTTTTCAATGGTCTGTGCCTCAATATTTCAGGATGCAAATGTGAAACTGATCAGAGAGCTGAGAGAAGAAATCGATAGGTTGAAAACTATGCTGATGAGCTTTGAACTGGTGAGTTGCAACACTTCCCTATTGGAGCTTTTGTGTTACTTAAGGTAGTTACAGTATCTTACTTTCATCTGATCTGTTTATTTTTCCATGTTTGTTGTGACTGGAGAGAAATTAAACTGTTGTCTGGGGGATTTTGCAATTATTGTAAGGTTAATGGCATTTCTGTCATTTCTCCTTTTTCTGTCATTATGTGAATGAACCTGAAGTATAAGCAGTCATGTAATGATTCAAAAGGATTTCCTTGCCTTTCATGGAGTTGGGGGGGGTTTCGTGTCCAGAAGTACCATGAAATAGAAATATTTTATTTTTATGGGTATGGAAGCACCAAGACAGTACAAAATATGAATTACTCATGTAGTTTTTCTGCCAGGCTTGTGAACTAGTGACCTCAAAAGTATCTTGGAGTTTCTACCCTGCCTGAATGCTCTTTTCCCCAAAAGAAGTTGTGAACATCTGTGAGCCTTCACAATATAGATTACATCCCTGGTGCTTTTCTCCTTTTGAATAATAGCAGTGTCTTGGTTTTCCAAGTCATAGAGAGAATGTTTTGCTGGGAGAGACAGGAACTACCTTGCAGGAATTATTTACACAGAAGTATCTCTCTTTATTGTTTTTTCTCTTTATTGTTATTGTTTTTTCACCAGTTCTTTACCCAAAAATTTGCATCCAATAGCTAGAGAGATGTAGGCTAGATGCCAGAAGGCAGCATGTGTATTTTGTCTTTCCTTCTCCTGAGTTCATCACCTTGAAGTGCTGGAGAGTGAAATAACTTGCCTGCTAGTTGTGAATAAGAAAACTAACGCATAGATCTTGGTGGCTGTTTTTTGTACAGAGAAATTCCAGTCCACCTTGGAGTGATGACAGGGATGGAAACCTGACTGAGCTGGTCCTTCAGAATGAAATGAAGGTGTGTATGATTTTCTTGATGCTGTAATTATCTCCTGTTTCACTAGGCCACAGGAGGATAACACTGCTCTAGTTCTGAAACTGCAGTGAAAATGTTTCTGTCTTAATCCTTTCCTTTGTGCTCTGAAGATGCCAAAACTGCCATCCTTAATGCGTGTCGAGTGCACTCTGCCATTTTGTGATGAAAATCTCATGTTTTTACTGGGACATAGTCCATTGTGTATCACTGTCTGCAGCATCTACTCCTTGTTTAAAAGCCGTCTCAGTGTATCACAGTAATTCATTATACAGAGTCTGTCCCTTCCAAGATTAAACTCCTCCAATCTATTCATATGCAATTATTGTGCACTGGCTAAAATTACTAAGAAGATTTGGTCATTGGTCACCTGGAAAGGTTTTGGAGACCTTAAGTTTTGCTCAAAGACAGGCAAAAGAATTTGTTAGCATGATCAAGCCTTTTTCTGACATTCTGGGAATGAGTCTCCAAGAGATTAAACTGGTTTCATTTGGTGGTAGTACAGTTTTTACCCTATTTTTTGTTGCCAGAGAGATGTGCTGCAATTATAAATACATCTGGTGTATTTCTAATTGCAACTGGTGAAAGAATTTTGCATCCAATCATGGGGAAAAAACACTGATCTTTCTGAAGGAATTTATGTAGGAGAAAAATTAGCCTTCTTAGTGAGTGAAAGTTTCCTCTCCTATTCTTTAAGATTGAGCAATTGACCAAAGACTGGACAAGTAAGTGGACAGACAGGAAAGCCATCATGGAGGAATACAGTGTGGACATCAACAAAGAAAAAGCTGGAGTAACAATAGATTCTAGTTTACCTCATCTAATGGCCATGGATGATGATATCCTCAGCACAGGAGTGGTGCTATATCATCTCAGGGTGAGATATTGCCCCTTGTCTTTTTTTACCCTTTAATTTGAAAAATGTTGTTTTCTTTGGAAATGGAGAGTTGTTAGGGTGGCATTACAACAACAGCTATCAAAAAGTGAAGGTCACAGGTCGCAAGACATATATTGGGGGGAAAAAGGCAGAAAATACATGGAAATGGAGAAGAATTCATGGAAATGGAGAAGAATTCACATATGAATTGACCTTATATACGAATATAAGCTGACCTCTTATGAATGCATGTGTAAACTATTTGATAATTTATCATAAGCAAAGAAAAATACTCAAATTTGACATTGAGTAGTTTGTCCACAAAGCATTAAGACAGTTATGTGTGCAGGTACATGTAAACATAAAGGATGGTGATTAAAGTACACCAGACATAGTAGTCAATACTTTTTGAAGTATTTTGTATACTTAAGACTGGAATACTTGTATATGTATAGATAAAAGTAGGCTTTAACAGAAACAAGATCGTTTTGGCAATGACTTCTACATATTGTTTTTAGCCCTACCAGGTCTGCCAAGTAGATTCCATGTGTGTAGTATGAAGGCTAATTGCTTGTGATCCTACTTCAGTAGCTGTTTTTGAAGATCAGGTAGAAATCCTGGCCTCATTGATACTATTTTGTTGTGTAGCTGCTCATTGAAGGCCAGGTTTTTGCCAAGAAACTTTCATAATATTGTGTGTATATTACTCCACATTGTGGCATATGATGTGCATGGTTAGGTCAAATAGTTTTAGAGGATTTGTTTTTTATAAAAAGTCAGTACTAAGCTGGACTTTAACTTTTTAATGCTATGTAAATGAATGCAGATTACTGAAATGTTGTTGCTGTTTAATGTGAAAGAAATGCTGGATGGGCATCTCTACAGAGGCGTACTCAGTGCCAAAACATGTGTTGAATATGGTTGAAAATCATTCTGTCTACTAATAAAAAATCTTTATCCAAAACTAGGTTTTGTGGTAATTGATATACTTTAGGGGCTGAGGGGAGCTTTTGTTCCTCTTAAAAATGACAACAAATATTTAAAGCAGAAATCATGGTATTTATTTATCATCCTGAAACTTGGCTCATTTTTCTCATGCCAGCACAAAGAAATTGTGCCAAGTAGTGTTAGGGACCAAGTGGTGATGTCCAATGCTGATCAACATGCAACTTCAACTAATCAACCCCACATTAAGCTTAAATATTTATTGGAAGCAGTTGTTACTACTTAAATGTTTTTCCATTATGTACCATTTTGGAAACAGCAAATATTTTCCCATACTAATTTTGACAACACCTAAAGTAATTTACACATATTCATTTTAATGGAGTAACCTGATTGGAAGGATCACCTTCTGAAGTCATTTGTGTCTTTGTCGCACTAACATCTTTGTCCCTTCTTTCTTTGCTCCTAGATGCTGCCTTTTCTTTTTTTTTCTTTGTGCTTTACACCTTTTAGTTTCTGGTGTCTGTTACCTTCACCTGAACAGCAAGAAGGTAAAACACTAGCAGTTCCTTACATTTTAGAGCTTCAACTTGTAACAGCACTTTACATTGTACTTCTAGAGAGACGTCACGGCAACAGTTCATGTAGAATAAATATTGTGTTACTCTTTTAGTCTCTTGATATTCCATAGCATTAATTGAACTAATCAATACTGTGCCTATGCTTAATTTTCTGGCTTTCATTAATAAAAGATATATGTTTTCCCATAATTTAAGTGACCTTGTTTTGCATAGCTTAAAAATATGGGGTTTGTTCATGTTGTTTTAGTAAAAGATGTAGTTCATAAACCTTTTTGAAAGTTAGAGTACTCCCAAAAGTGAAGGGGGAAAGCAATCTCACTCTTTGTGGTTCTGTGATGTACCCTGGCAATTCTACCCTTAGTCATGAGACACAGCCAGAAGAGGGTAACAATATAAAAGCACTTCAACAGATGTGAAGATGTGCAACATGTTAAGGTCAGGTTGTGCAGTCATTTAATCTGAAACATCTTTCACTTTTTCAGGTAGAATACTCAGTTTTCAATTAGAAAAGAGTATAAATATTGAAATTATTAGCTCAGTAGTAGCATTTAAAAAAAGTTCTTCTGTGCTAGTTAGATTGAAGAATTCATCATCTATTACCAAGCACCCTTACAAATTAGGAATTTTTTATCTGAAAAGCCTAGTTAAGCAAATAATCATTTTGCAGCTACTTCCATTCTGCATGGATATTTAGGAAAAGCATTCTCTCATTTCTGCAAACATTCAGTCTCACTATAAAAGTTCAAAGCATCAGGATGCTTATTCATATTTAAAATATTTGTCTCAAACACAGTCTGAAGTCATCCACTGAGGGTCACTTCATCTTCTGGAGTCATAGAAGCTGGCATACCTGCAGGATGAAAAGCAATTGCAATGCTGGGGGGAATGGCAGGCTGAAGGATTACAAAGTCCACAGTGTTCGCTTCAAACAATTCGGTCGTTCAGAGGCAATTTATTTCAGGTGTTTGCCAAGATGATGTAGCAAAGCTTTCTTAATTAGTAAGTATAATCCACTTTCTGCAACCAACTTTTTAATTAGTTCTCTTCTTGTTTTAGGAAGGAACAACCAAAATTGGAAGAAGTGATTCCGACCAAGATCAAGACATTGGTAAGAGAATTATATTATTTTATGATGTCATCCCATCAAAACAAGAGATTTACGTTTGTCATGTGTAAGAGCCACGTAATGTTTGTTTGTCAGATTTCTTTGTAGAAGGTAAGTAGAAAAGGCTATTGGCTGAAATGTTTTGATTATTTTTTTGTATAAGAGGCTAAAAACACAGTGGTCTTGACCTAACTGAGAATTCTTCCAAATTTTTTTCCCACTTGGGAAATGCTACACGAGAGTTGAAAAATGTCTTCATCTAACATCCAAGTCCTCATATGTTCTATCCTAAACTAGTGGCACATTCACATCATGAAACATTGAAAATGTTTTTCAACTCTACTTGGACAGAGTATTTTTAAATATAAAATTCAAATTATTCAGAATATATTTTATTTCATTTATTTTCTGTTTTTAATTTTAGCAGTCAATCTCAAGAACTAGATAATACAATAGAGAACTGAAACTTTTTACTGAAATTGGAACCTTTGTGGAATCTCAGCTTTGGTAAAGTTCTGCTAAGCTTAGTTAAGCTTGATTATTTTCTGCCAGTAGATTAGTAAAATACAAATAAGATATGCCATAATGGTATTAAGAAAATTCAGCACAATAGAAAAATTTGCACATTAGCTCACAAATCAGAAGTGATGTATACTTTTCCAGAACCAGAAATAAAGAAACAATCTCACCATTTTCAATACTGTGGTTTTTCTGTAACAAATAACAGGTTTTTCCTGTAACAAAGTACTTGGCTAGCAGTCAAAGATGGAAATTTAGTCTCCTTGCTCTGCACACGATGTAGTTCTCTGTGAAGGGTGCATCGTGTCAAACAGATTGTGGTACTCTATTCTGAGGAAAATAACCCAAGCCTTTCAACAGGTGAAATAAATCTGTACATTGTAGTTTTGCAGGGACAGTGGATCCAAAGGAATCATTGTATGATAGACAACAACTGTGGGATTGTGACCCTGCGGCCAGTTCAAGGCGCACACTGCTCTGTGAATGGATGTGAAGTCACTGGGTCGTGTCGTCTGTCACAAGGTAAGGTTTGGGTTTTCCTGTGAATGCTGTGTTATAATCCACTTACCAGTCTCCTACTGCTGCCCAGCTCCACAGGGTTTGATCCATGGCCAGGGCTTCCAGACTGGCACAAATAAATTAGCTATAAATTAAGCAGTCTGTAGCCTTCTGAAAAAGGAAGGCTTGTATTCAGAGGCACTATTGTGGAAGGTAGTGAGACTAGCTCTAAGCCAGCTGACCGCTGAAGGGGTTTGTTGGCAATTACATAAAATGGTTGAAATGATCTTCAGCTTTCCCACAGTGCATTTAGGTGGAGGCTACAAGCCACTAAGTCAAAGGCTGTGACGAGTGAATTCAGATTAAATGGATCAGGCTCCCATATTTTTAGGTTGTTTAAAATAACAGTCCAGCTCCTGGAAACCTGCAGTGATCTAGATTCTTAAAAAGATAGTGTAAAACCAGGTTTTCAGCAGCGGGTTGGTTAAGTTGTTGGTATGAAGTCATGCTGGCCTTTAATATGAACATGGAATTTAAAGTTGCATTTAGTTTAGCAGAGATCTCCAAGATTAGTTTCCTTGGATGCTGTCAATACAATACAGAACGATAATTTTGCGATTCCATAGTGGCAAATTTTTAAAACAGTTCTCTGTTCTGTAACAGTCAGAAAGCTGTCGGTCAGAATTTCTTTTTTAGCATACTATTCTGTGGTAATTTGAGGAATTGTCTCTGTAAATGTCTAATTAATTTTTTTTCACAGGGGCCCTTGTTGTCCTTGGCAAGTCTCATAAGTTTAGGTTCAATCACCCAGCAGAAGCTGCTATCTTAAGGCAAAGAAGATCAGTAAGTACTAAAACTGTATTTTTCTCTCCTACTTTTTCATATATTTTCCTGGGGTTTTTTTCTTCTTCAAAGCCAGCCTGATAAAGATAGTATTTCTTCTCATCATCAAATTCACTTGCTTAATTTCCTCCATCTAATGGTCTGTAATGACACTAAACCTTTTGTAGGAGAACACCAGCACTTCTTTCAGATGTGCTTAGCAAAAGATGATGCAGATCCCTTGAATAATTTAGTGTTTCCTATTTCTAGTCATGACTACAGTAGGATTGAAACAAAAAGGCAGAATGCTGCAGTGAAAAGACCAGTTGAGAATCTTCCCACGTTTGATAGTTTTCTGAATTCCCTTCTTTCTCTGTCATTTAACTGTCTTGAATGAGGTATACTGGAAGAAATGAAAACTTATGGGATGAAGTGCTCAATCTGAAAGCACTTAATTTTTACACACATCAGAAACAGATAAAATATTTCTTGGTATGTAAGTAATATTGATATAATGGTGTATTACTTGGTTAACTAGTTCAATAATGTTTAAAACATGAGGTAATTCTTGAAGTGGTTGGCATATATAACTAAAAAAACCCTAATTTCCAGAATATAAATTTTCTGGTTTAGGAGTTAACCATATTATCAACTGATATTGGCAAGAATCCACCTTTTAAAATGGATTTTCACTTAATAACATTTTATACTTTCCACTCAACTGCCCTTTTGTACTCCATTGTGTAGCTGAGATAAGGGGCTTAGCTTCTTTTTGTTTGCCTTCCTAATTTCATGATTAATGAAACTAGCAGTACATCCAAACAGAGCTGCAAGAAGAGATGTACTCAGTCACAAATACTTAGCAGTTTTGCTGACTGCCAGCGACTCAGCAGCAGTGTGTGATTACAAACCCACATGGGAGGTATTATGCAGCAGTGCAGACAGTAGTTAGTGATGGCACTATTAATGATGACTTGAAAGCTTCTTGGTTGCTCTGATTATTTTTTTTTCTTCCTGTCTCATATGGTGTGTTTTGCAGATTAATGAAACCCCACTCACTCTGAGTTGTGGAGCTTTGGACTGGCTCAACTTAGATGGAAGTTGCACCAATTGCCCGCACTATATCCTTTCTTCTCTTTACAAGTAAGTTTAAATCTGAAAAAAACCACAACCAAACAAACAATTTCTCTTGTGGGATTATATCTGAAAGCTGTATATAGAATAAGTCCCATCAGGTTGTTAAGTGATGAGATAAAAATGTCTGAGTAAATCCATTGGCCAACCGACTAAAACAGAGCATTAAGATATCCAAGCAACAAACCTGAAAAACCATTTATGGGTACACAATTAAGAAAATGCCTCAGATGAGACTGTCAAAAAACCTTAATTCAGTTCACTTGCACATCTGCATTATAGATATTGATTTACAGCTAATGTATAATTTTTACAATATTTTTATTTCAGTGCACAGAATGGACTTTTCAGCGTATGATTTAGCCAAGTAATTATGACCAGTTCACTTTCCCTGATGATTTGTTGTGGAAATCAGGTTTATTTGTTCATAAATTTGCGGTGGTTTAAATCTTCATTGAGCCCTTCACCTCAGAAAGCCTATGTCATTCCCATTTTTAAAAAAAAACTGAGCAGTAAGTAAGGCATATACTGCTTTCAGAATGTTGAAGAGCTGCTCATACTCAGTGTTTAGTGCATGCTTTTATGGCAGAGCCTTTCTGAAATGGAAGGGATTGGCATGATAAAGACAGTGATTAATGTGTATCAGGAAAATTAATTGAGATATCTTCTGTTTTAGTTCATAACATTGAAAATAGAATATCACAGAATTAAATGTAATTGAATTCTTTCTCTTTTTTAATTCCTCTCAGCCTGGCACATTCAATTGACCTGTTAAAGGCAAGAAATAGCCATCTTCTCATTCATATCTGTTGATAGTTCTGCTTCTTGCTAGAGTGGTTTTGGTGTGGTAACATACTGGGAATCTTTTTCTAGAGGAAGTATCTCATCTCATTTTTATGAGCATAAAATGTCTCTGTTTAGAACATCTCTTCATACTTCTAGTCAAATGGCTTGCTTTCCACCTTGGATAGTGTGTTTTTATGTGTTCTCTTTAATGCATCTAATCTCTGCATTTGTTTTTCATTTGCTGCAGTGATATCTGTCTATACAAAATGTTATTTTGTTTTGTTTCTTTACTGAGGAACATTTTGCACATCATTGCTATTATTTTCTTTGGAAAAATGGCAAAGAATTTTAAAAGCAGGGGTTTGTCTAATGATCTTCAAAAGTAGATACCCAGGTGCTCTTTACATGGGTATAAACATCAGACATGGAGCTTTTTTCATTCAAGTTTTTTGATCATCCCAGAAAAACCTGCAGAAATCCAGGAGCATTGTGAACAGTTTATCACAGATTTGCACTTGGTTTTCTGCTTTTTAACCTGACAAAACTGCAGAACATTTCTGATTGATTTTTTTCCAGACCACGCTGAGGTAGCAGATTTGTTTGTGTTAGTTGATTTTTTCAATCACTTGGACAGGATATTACAAGCATATTACACTGCTTAACATTACCCTCATGCTTAACTGGAGTGCTCCGAATGGTTACTTCAGTGAAAATGAAAAACATTATGGTATTGCCCTTGCTTGATTTTTATGAACGCCCATCTCTTACAGGAATAAACTAGAATCTATGTCTAATAATAGTTGTTTCTCACCTTACATATTCCAGTGGTCTTTTTTTCCTCTTGAATAGTCATTTGGCATGGGTAAACTGAATAGATCTGCTCAGTTTTCCTTTACAGTAACCAGTCAGTCTTTGCTTCTGTAGTTTTGCTCATAGAGTGGGTTATGATTGAGACATTTAGCCTAAGATCTGTATTATAAGAATAAAACACTATATGTGGTCTCTCAAATGTCTCACTTTGATGAGGAAAAGTCAATGCCAAGTACTAAAGATTTTGTCATGGTTTAACCCCAGGCAGCAGCCAAGCCCCCTCTGCAGCCTCTTGCTCACTCCCCCACCAGTGGGATCAGGGAGAGAATCAGAAGGGTGAGAGCCAGAAAACTCCTGGATTGAGATAAAGAC